>OY728141.1:216074104-217324104 GCA_963277665.1 Viscum album
ATAATGGAAATTATATGGTCCACACATTTATATAAATGAATTCATTCATTAAAAAAAGTTATTATAATTGAAAATAAATATTATTTGAAAAAAAGTGTTATTTTTCTGAACCACAATTTCTAAACTCATAATTTATTTATCCTAATGAATTCAATTAATTAATTATTATTCATTTCAATTTGATTTATATTTCATAAAATGTTTTATCATTCATCTAATATTTTTCTTATTATGGAATAATAAAAATATTAGGTTTAATGCTTATAAATTTTTTTCTTAATAATTTATTTTCGTATTTCTATGTGCACATATTATAATATTATTTGCATCCAATTTAATAAATTTAATTTAATAAAATGTATTTAGAGGCCCAGTTTTTTCATGTAAGACATAAATATTTCAATATATATATCCATATATTTTCACTTAGATGACATGAGATTATGAGTTCCATTATGCCCAAAATTAATTTTATAAATCGTTAAATTTATTTTATACCATGCCCATAAGATACCTCAAAAAAATGGGATAAGTCTTAAATGGTTGATTGATAAGAAATGTGATACCACAATTATTTCTATAACATTTTTTTACCATATGAACGGCATAAGATAAGTCGGTATGGGATTCTCAGACCCCTCACCCATGGTAGTTTGTTAAATAGATTTACTTAATTATTTATTTTGTTAAATAATTCATTTTAACCAAAGACTAAATAGTTATAAATATTCTAATGTGGATCTTTATTCAGGGTTGGATAATAATTCACCATTCATATGAATATCTCTCCTCCCCACTTCTTTTATAGAATTTCTTCAGAGAACAACAAGTACCCTCTAGATAAAGGAAAATCAAAGCACTATAAATGAATCATCTTCTTCTAATCATCACAAGATCATGTTCTTCACCAATGATTGATCCAAAATATAGGTAGAATTCATATTTTGGTGTTTTATTCCCTTAGATTAAATGATTGAGAATATTCAGACTCTTTCATGAATATGAGATGATTACAACCTTTTCATGTTCCTAGTTATTGAAATTTAATTATTTTCCAACTTTTTCATCATCCCTGGTGCCCTGTTATTGAACGTCAGTCAAGAATTCAATTTTGTTGATCTTTAATACCTTTTTTAGGTGCTATTATCCCAAAATTATTCATGTTCCTCGCATTTTGAATCCTCTTGGTTCCCAGTTGAACACTTTTCAGGTGACCAAAGCTTGATTGGTAACCTATAGTACAAGAACATGAGGGCTGAGTACATGGAAATGGTCATAGAACTTGTCCTCGGTCCTAGTTATTAGGGAAATAGTTATTATTCCACATAAACTGTGTGTACTACTACGTAGGGTGGATATATGTTCAGGCCAAGGACATGACCAGGCTATGGAGTGGGACAATACATCGTATGGGTTCCCTCACAGGTCATGTTCACCTGGATATCTTCTAAGTGATATTCAAAAAACCATATATTATTCATTCAAACATGGATTGTTTCCTATGTGTATCTTATCCTGAGTTTTTTTTAAATGTAAAATGTGATGGTCCCCCCAGTTGCGACTATAGAGATACGATGTGAAATCTTCAAGGATTGGGATGCACTGAGGAAACACCTGGTGATGAAAATGATTGTAGAGAATTACCGTGGATTTTTGAGTGTTGACAACTAGTAGGGCTATGCAGTGGAGATCCCTGAGGACCATTTTAAGGTGATAGCCTCCAGAAGGACATAGAAGGGGAGTTCCTTGATGGAGTCTACTAGGCGTTAAACTCAAGTAGGGTTGGGTAGTACAGTTTCACATTGGCTCTTCTTGGACTTACCCTCTATTGGGATGGGAAGTGGAACTCCTCGATGGAATTCCTAATCATTACCCTCCACTAGGGCTAGATAGTGGAGTTCCTCATTGACTAGATGAGTAGGAACCTCTTTTCATAGAGGGGGTGGTATCCCTATCATGAAATTATGGCTCCTCTACTATGTGTAACAGTGATGATACATGTTTAATGTTTCCTTGGATTCATGATGAAGAGAAATGATTTACCTAACAAGACACATTCCTATAATGTGACCTAAAACCGTTCAATCGATTCAGTGCCACCCATTGTGGATTTTATCAAGGTGTGATGATTTAGATCCATGTATTTGTGAGTTCAAGGAAGATATGTAGGATTCATAGCATCATTGATGGAATTTATATTGGAATTATTGAATACTATTTTTCTTGGGTTGATCTGTGAGATGTATATACACTTACTCTATGATTTGGGATTCTCTTACTAAGAATGTATATATATATATATATTATGAATATAATACTTGGATATGGACACTCTTCTTCCAATAGGGGAAAATATTATTAGGGCATGACATGTTCATTATATTCCAAACTTCTTGGGGTGGTATGAGTATAATATCTTGATATACGTGTATAAGTCTTGATGCTATGTTCATCTACTCACAATGGTTAGCCCCTTATTCTTGGATGATCTTATTTTTACTCTCTTTTTGGGATGATCTGTAAATTTTCACAATACCATGTTTTAGCTACTACTTTCATCATTTATTGTATCACTTAGCACTCCTCATTCACCCTTTCAAGGTGATCTATTGTGTTTGTATATAATCACCCCTTCATGGTATTTTCCCACACAGATCATGTCTTTTGAAGAGAACAAACATTTCAACCAGGATTTCTTATGATATAAGATATACATTATTTTGGACCACTTATGGTGGTAAAAGCCTTGGATATGAGAGAAGTTCTCTTTCATATATTTACCCATTTCTAGTATTTTCACGTTTGAGAATAATTATTAGTAGGCATGAATTTTTCTCTATCAATTTTAGTTTACACTACCATACATTCTATTTTCTTGTTCTTCGTTCATATTAGGCTTACTTTATAGTAGTTAATCATTTTTTCATTTTTTTCCTATGCACATTTTCATTGAGTTCATAGTGTGTATGTGTGTGTAAATGTTTCAAGGAAAATTCATCCCCATGTTAGTTATGGATTGTGTGCTTGTCATCACCCATAGCCTATAGAGGTGGGCTTGGGGTAGTTGTGGTTCGATCCCTAGTTTAGTTATGGTCATAATAGATCGGTATCAAAGAAAGTTAATTTCCCTAAGAATATTCTCAGAAATTACCCTTCATGAAATTTTTCATGCTATTATGGAAACATTTTCAAAGTGTCTTGAGTGTGGCTTTAGGGCCTTGGAGTCTAGTGATAGTATGGGGGCTGACGTATCCATTCACCAGGACCGTGGCTACGTGTTGATCAACTCATCAATCTGGTGCATTTTTTGTGATGATTAAGGGTATAAAAATCATATAGGTTTGAGTATTTCACTATACTTCTTTGGTCGTCCCATCATTGTTGTTGATATATATATATATATATGTTTCTGTGTGTGTGTGTGCTTGTCTAGTCTTGGTACACCTGGAAAACTTTTATAATTCCTCTATGATGACAACCATCCAGGATAACAACTCTGGTTCATTAAGACGAACCTATGAGTGATGAGGCCTCATTTCATGGTCCATCATATGACCCCTTCTTCCAGGATGACAGGTAGTAGAACCTTCATCTATAAAGAATAAAATAATACAACTATAGAATTTTGAGGATTCATGTAGGTATAGTGTGCACCATGTGTTCTATCATCAGAGATCACTAAGGGTCCATAGTTTCCCAGATCCTCAGTTATCATGATATTTTAGTGAGTTAGTAAATCATGTCACTTGGGTCATCCAGACACCAATGAATAATGTGGTGGCACTAATATATGGCATTTTCCTTGATGTTTCTAGGCATTGGTAGAGCCTCATTACAAATATGCATGATGAATCAGTACTCTCATGGGATGAAATTCAGTGAATATTCTAGGGGGAGTACTAACCCTCCTACTAATGTTTAGTCCAGATCAAGGATCTTATAGAGCTTCACTAGGGAGGGATGATGGTGGTGTAGTATGCATCAAGGTTCTTAGACCATATGTTATATCATCTTGACATAATCTGGGATGACTTATTTGGAGTAAAAAAATTATGAACATGGACTCTAAAAAGAGGTCATAAACAGATTTATTCGCTTTGTACATACCCACCAATGCTGGGGTTCTATAACAAGAATTTGTGTTGGAGATATTTCTTTCAGAGGGAGACTACCTAGTTGGAGTTAATACTAGGAATCGTGGGGTTGAGTTGTTTGTAGTAGTCAGCAGGCACATGTCGATCAGATCTCATAGTAAGAGACCCTTATGTGATTAGGATCATGCATGTTATTTTATGAACCCAAGGCATGGAAGAGGACCCGAATATTTAGTGGATGGTTGGTGCTTTTCTTGAGATGTTCGAAGTCACATGGCATGAGAAAACCTGACTAGACATGCAGATCAACCTAGGAAGACAGCTAATGGACCACCATGGTAGAGGTAGCATTGTGATCAAGGATATACCATTCATTGTCAGGGTGGTCCCAAGGGAGTCAGATCTAGAAGATGAATATGAGGCGTTGCTGGTGGTGGACGCTGGTATGGGATCCTTCTCCAAACACCACCAAGTGGCCCACATCAGGCTCAGGGAGCTGGCATTCGGGGTCATGGTCAACTGTAGGATTTGGAGGATTCTAACCCTGAAGCACACGAGATGATTTAAGACATGATATGTGTGTATTATACTCTTGTCTCAGTATTTTTAGACATAGGCTCTGGACATTTTTTGATCTCTAAAATCATTTTGTGAGAGAAATTAATCCCAATAGAAACACTTTCACAAAATAATTGTCTAGAGGTTTCTACGGGGAATGATTATTCTGTATGTGTCATCTTCCAGTAGTGAGAGATATATATTGTATTGGAGAGGTTCATTATGGAACTTTTTTTCATCAAGATGGAACCCTATAACATAATCGTGGGTATGTATTGGTTTTCTTTGGTCGAAAAGAAGATTTCTTATCACCGTAGATAGGTCATATGTCTAGACACTGATAGAATGTGATATTCCAAGTATTGAAATAGAAATCTCATGCTAGGGAAGGTGAATTTTATGATTATAATATTTCATCCTATCACCATCCATTTGGAAATTTTATCCCTTGGTGCATTAGGCTCTTCACAAATCTCGGTTCCTTCAGTGATGGAAGATTATATAGTCGTCTTCCATGTGGACGTTCTGGGGCTACCTCGGAGGTGAGAGATTGAGTTTCACATTTTATTGTATCAAGGTAAAGCCCTGATATCTTCTTTGATATATTTGATGTCATCTACTGAGCTATGGGATCTACATTTGTAGTTGGAGGTCCTTCGTGAGAAAGGATTCATCAGATCTAGTGTGTCCCCCTGGGAAGCATTAGTATTGTTCAAAAAAAAAGTGGACTAGTGATTATGGTTTTGAATTGATTATTATCACTTGATACTGGTGATTATAATGAACATGTAATCCCTTCCTAGGACTAAATACCTATTTAACTAGTGGTGAGGTGTGAGATGGTTCTCGAAGATTGATCTATGGTTTGACTACCCCAAGTTGGGTCTGCGAGGATCATATTTAGAAGTAGGATTTGTAATATTTCAATAGAAACAATGAATTCCAATTGATGTCCTTTGGTGTGAATATTTCCTCCACTATGTTTATGGATTTGATGAATGAAATATTCCAACCATACATGGACTAGTTTATTATTATCTTCATCGATGACATAATCATCTACTCTACAATGGAGGAGAAATGTGTAGGGAACATTAGGATGGTTATTCATTTTCTTCAAGGGAACCAAAATTACTTGTAGCTCTCGATGTGCTAGTTCTAGAAAAATGGGGTTCACTATATGGGGAATGTCATTTTGGAACAATGATTATCTGTGGTTCTAGAAAATATCAATTCAGTGATTTCTTGGGAGCCACTCAAGAATGTGTCATAGTTATGGAGTGTTATTATCTTGGTGAAGTACTAGAGGATATTTCTATAAGACTTCCCCTAGATCATAGCCAATTTGACCATCCTGACCTGAAATGGTCCTCCATTTAGATGGTCTGAGTAGTGCTAGAGGTCCTTTGAGTTTTCGAGGAAGGGGCTAATGGGTACTTCAGTGTTGAGACTACCAAATTAGTGTGTGTAGTTCATCATGTACTGATATTCCTCAAGAGATATCTTCAATGGAATTTTGATGCAACAAAATTCCGTTATCATATATGGGTCTAGGTAGTTGAGACCCAATGAGAATAACTATTCAACTCATAAAATAGAGCTAGTATCCATAGTATACACCCTGTATATGTGGAGGAACAATCTCAATGAGAGCACTTTGTGGTTTATTAAGACCACTATAGTCTCAAGTGCATCATCACTCATAGAAACCATAACCTGAGATAGTGACAGTGGTGGGATTTCATGTATGATTGTAACATTGAGATAGTCTATACACTAGTAAAATGAATTTTTGTGTAAGATTCTCATTATATTAATTCACTGACTCAATTAATGAATGAAGCATTGGAGTATTTAGCTTCCATGAAGCTAACACCAATGGAGAAAGACGGTACAAAGTTTCATAAGTAAATATTTTTGATTCCTTTGATTCTTGGATTTGTGAGAGTTACCTTGCTAAGGGGAAATGATTGTGAGTTCATACGTGATCAGATATTCATATACAATGTAGAAAATGTATATTCTTAAGGATGGAATCATCAAATCTTGTTCCATGGTCAAACAGTGCTTCCATTTACATTGCAGGAAGAGGTGATGTGGGAGTTCCATACTTCTACCCAGGATATACATCCCAATGTGGGAACAATATAAAAAGATTTTTATTGGTATTTTTGGTTGTCTATCATGAGATGATGAATATCTGATATTATCTCTTGATGCCTCACATGTCTGTAGGTGAAGGTTGAGCACCATGTTTTGTGGGGATTGTTGCATCCCCTCGAGATCCCAAAGTGGAATTGGGATGACATATCAATGGACCTAAAATATTTAAACACATCCTGAATTCCTACGATGTTATCTAGGTGATAGATGACAGACTCTTGAAGTCAGTGCACTTCATTCCTATCAGGGAGAAGAGTTTTGTGGATTGTTTGGCACAATTGTGCATACAAGATATCATTCTCCTTCATAGGGTTCCAACTATGATTTTCTATGGTCATGGAATTTTAATTATGTTATTATTGTGGAGGGGAATATATAAAGAATTTGGGACCCAATTTCAATTTAGTACATATGTTCACCCCCAAAACGATGGGTAGACGTTGTGTACTATCCAGGTGTCAGAGGATATGCTGAGGGCTTGGGTCTTCGACTTCATCTAGATTCGGGATGGTTACTTTCCCTTGGTTTAGTTTTCATACAAAAACTGATTCAACTCTAACAATGGCATGGAACCTTTTGAGGCCTTGTATAGAAGACATTGTTGGTCACCCTTATGCTAGAAATAGATCATGAAGTCATCTCTTGTGGGCCCAATGTTTGCATTGGAAACAATAGAGAGTTTCCAGGCTACCCAATAGATGGTTAGGATGTCCCATATTTGAACGAAATAATATGTAGATCATTATCGTAGGTCCTTGGAGTTCAATCACGAAGAAAACATTTTCTTACGAGTCTCCCCGTGATAAAAAATGTGGAGTTTGTGCTATAGAGTCATGATATCTACGAGGTTCATTGGGTCAATGGAGATCATGAATAGGGTTGGTGAGGATTCTAATCAACTTTCCCTACTCTCATAGTTGTAACGGGTTCCTGATGTATTCCACGTGTCTCATTTATGGAGATACGTGGATGACCATATGCATGATATTCTCTAGAGAAAGCTGGACCTCAAGGATATAGCATCATTTTTTGAGCACCCAGTGGTGACTGATAATCAACAGGATATAACGTTTTGATGATAGACCATCCCTTTGGTTTGCATGTTATGGCATCATGGAAACATGTTGTATAGTTCTTGGGAGTGGGAGAACCAAATGTTTTCATAGTATCCCAAGTTTCTTTCATATTTTTACTTTTCTAGGATAAAAATATAGAAGGAGGGAATATTGTAGAGACATATTTTTTCCCTTTAATACACTAAAATAGTTGAATATATATTTCAAGAGAAAGACCTATATATGGAATTCGATTCTAAGACACAGGGTTCCCATAATTAATTTTATAAAAATATTATATATATTTTTTACTGTGAATGCCTGGTACCTCAATAAAACAAGATAACTCTAAAATGGTTTATTGAATCAGAAATAAAAAACCACATTTCTATCCGGAACATTGTGTTTTTCCTAGAAGTGACATATATATAGTCGGTATGGGAAGTTCGGACCCCTCCCTCTTTGGTGGTGTGTTAAGTGGATTAATTCAATTATTTAGTAAATTAAATAATTAATCTAACTTAAAAAATAATAAATATGATTTTATGGATCTTCATAATGTGTTGTATCATAATTCACCATTCTCTGGAAAATCCTTCCTCCCCTTCTCCTTTGGAAAATACCTTAGACTAACAACAATAAACATCCTGATCAAGAAAAATCGAAGCATGAAGAACGCATTAGCTTCTTCCAATCATTTCATGTGCACATTATTCACCAAAAACCTTTCAAAAATAGACGTAGGACTAGGATTTTGGTGTTTTACTCCATTATATTAAATTATTGAGTAGATCTATTATTTTTATTGGATCTATGGAAATTACATCATTTTAATATTCTCAAGTATTTAAATTTTATTATTTTCCTACTTTTTTGTCTAACCCTAGTGCCCCATTCTTGATTTTTTTCCACGAATTCTTGGACAATGAAGTTTAAAAAAATATTTCTGTTAATTTTATCCAATAATTCATTGAATTCCATACCATTGGAATCCACATGGTTTCATGTTCCACAATTTTATGGGGGCCCAAGCCCGATTGGGTTCCTAGATTCATAGTGGATCGATTAAATGATGATGGATGTCTGAGTGATTCAATGATCTGGAATCATTCTAAGGTGATTAAGACCAATCTAGTGTTAAATCTCCAAGATCATCAAGAATGGATACACGAATGCTGGTGGAACATTTAGAGGATCACCAAATATCTACCGGAAGCAATTCCTGATGAATGATGGCTAGAAAGCATGAATCATGGCCAAATATATTAGAAGTGGTAGGAAATAAGGTAAGATATATAGTGGAGGATCTAGATATTAAGTTTAAATATTGGTTTTATAGATCTAATATTTCTAGAAAAAATGTGACTACACACTGTGTACAATGAAGAACATACATGTTTATCCCTTTCTAGTGGAAGTAGAAGGTTTTGGAAAACGTGTATGGATTGCACAGCGTGAATTTATCTAACAAATCGTATACCAAATTTATTTATGAGGGAGATGTGTGATAGATCACAGGGATAGAAACGCACCATGTCCTTAGTACAAGGAGATAACTAGCTCAAAAGGGTGACATTCTGTGCTTCCCAATACACCATGTACCTGAATAAATGAACACGAACAAAGTACACAACCCTGATCCCAGTTAGTCAGTACATAGCTTGTTTTCCACCTATACAGAATGTTCTACTACATGGGGTGAATCCATGTTCCTGGAAGAGATATGTCCTAGATGTGGAGTGGGACCACATTCCATGTGGTCCCTCTCACACATTATGTTCCCATTTAGCTCTTCAGAGTGATCTTTAAATGTTTGTATCTCATTCATTTGAACTCAGATTTGGTCATGAGAGTAACCTATAATGATTACTGTTTTTCATAGAATGTGTTGGTGCCCTCATTTGAGGCTTTGTAGTTACAATGTGAAATGTTCTAGGTATAGGAAACACTAAGGAGACATCCGATGATGGTAGTGAACGTGTAGAATCTCCAAGGATTTACGTGCATTACCCATTAGAAGAGATGAGCAGTGGACTTCCCTAAGGACCCTATCAAGAGGTTACCCTCCATAAGGGCTCGTAAATATAGTTCATTAATGGAATATACATGGTGTTACCCCCTAGTAGTGATGGGTAGTGGAGTTTCCCAAAAGATATTCTAGAATTTACCATCCCATAGGGTTTGGAATTGGAGTTCTTTAACGATATTCCCATGTTTTACCCTTCATCAGGGATGGGTTGTTGAGTTCCTCAATGACTAGTAGACTAGGACCCACCATTCTCACCAGGGAATGAAATCCTTATCAAACTATTGTGGCCCTAAGACTATGCATAATAGTGGTGAGACATGGTTTGACATAGCCTTAGATTAAAGAGAAAGTGGAATACTTTCCCACACTGAGACATGTCCTTATGATGTGGCCTAAAATCATGAATATGAGTTAGTTCCACCTAAATCTGAAATTATGATGGTTTCGTGATTCGTTTCTTAGACTTTTTTGGGAAGATATGTGAGACTATGGGCATCATTTATGGACATTATTTTGAAACTATTAGATACTATTCTTCTTGGGATGAGTATTTAAATGGATATCCCTTTATGCCCACATATTAATTCTTTGATATAGAATGTATATATATGATTTTTCCTCTAAAAATTATTCCATTTTGATAGCCTTTTTCTAGTATTGGTATTGACGTGTGGAGTATGCCTCATTCTTTTTATTTCGTTCTTATTGTGGTTGTATGAGTATTCTCTCCTACTATATGTGGAGATAGATCAAAGGGTTTTCATATACTTACTGTGTTTATCCCATTATTCTACGAAGATCATACTTTTTCTCTCTTTTTGGGTTGAGAAGTTTTCTCTCACTATTCATTGTTTGATCCAATTTTTTCCTCTTTTCTTGTATCTATTATTCATCCCACTTCACCCTTTAAGGTTGGTCTACTGCATATATATACTCACCCTACAGGTCTTTTTCGATACATATCATTTTTTGTAGATGACAGATAGGTCGACCATGATATTAGAGGATATTAGAGATACTAGGTTCTTTGGCCATATGTGTTGGTCATACATTGTGAAATAAGACCTAGGCTCTCTCATCTATTAATTCATATCTATTTTTTCTGTTTGGGACATATTTCTTTTTGGGTATGTATTTTCCCTCTATTAATTTTTGTTTAATATATCATAATATGTGCTCTCTAGAGGTTCATGAATGTTTGGTTTACATTACAAAGGTATTGTATCTTTAAATAATTCCCACTACACTTTTTCATTGAGTTGGTTGTGTGTGTTTGTATAGTTTTCTAGGAAATGGTCTCCCTAATTTAGTTACAACTTATGCACTCCCCAAGCCTATAGAAGATTCTCTATAGTAATTGCAGCTCAAGCCACATCATGGGTTGGGTCGTGACAATGTATTCCATATTTGAAAACATAAGGTTTATATTTGGTAAATATTCCATTTTTTGAACAATATGAATAGAAACCATGGTAAAATATATCACCATATTTAAAGGTAAATATGGTTAATCTTGGTTAAAATATGTGATAAGGCCATAATTATTAATTTTAATTATTTTTGAATGAATGGAATTCAACAACTTTCACCATACTCTTGATTTTTTTCTAGGGGAAAATTTTCCTTGAAAATGTCTTATGTAATATTAAAATTAAAGAATGTTTCCAAATGTCACTATCTTAGTTAGAAATATCTATCATGTGTGAAGATAGGGAAAACTATATATAAACAAATATAAATGAATATTTTTATATAAATGAAACTACTTTCATGAAAAAAATTGTTTATAACTTTTAGTAATTATTTTGAGTTATTATTTTCTGATCAAACACCAATGCAGTATTTCTCAAATTTTTAAAAATTATGAAAATTATATTAAAATTTTAAAAATATTAAATTTTAGTCATTTAATGTTCTCTATGAAATTTTTTTTAATGTAACATATTATTGTTATTTTATAGAATTATATTCTAATTTAATTATCTTATTTATGTAATCTATTCCAAATTAAGATAATAGTGTCAAAATTCAAAATAATGATATTTTATGAGAATAATATAATATTAAGTCACATAAAAAACATAAAAATATTAAAATTGTACAAAGTGGAAAATATATGGTTGAAAGCATCATACCATTTCCTTTTATAGTCATTATTGAAAAAAATTTCTCAAAGTTGACTTAATTATATAATAGTCCATTAAGAAATTCTAAGAGTTCACTCCCCTCTCTTATAAAATAGAGCCTAAAATTTTTATTCTTTATACCACATTCAGCCTTCTAGTTCCATGAATATATTAAAAAATATCTTCTAAATTTACCTATATATATGATATAAATTATTTTTTTTCTCAAAAGACCAACTCTTGGTTATTTAATTGGATATATAAAGGGGGTTTTTTCAATAAGAGGTAATAGTATTAATTGATCACTTTCTCTTTTATTATTTTATATGCCATATAAATTCAGGATAGTTAGAATAAAATAAAAAATTAATTAACCTAAATATACATAAATATGTTTATGATTATTAATTCATCATTATCCATACTATTTACCATCAAATTAGAAACCAAACAATCATTATTGTGTGTAGGGGACTTTAAACTCATAAACCAATATAATTTGCTTTTTATTTCCAATTTATATGGATTTTTATAAATATAAATTCAATGAATTTATATGACAAATTTGATATAATAATGATTTAATTTTGATTAATTATTTTTTACTTTTCATTAATCTCATCAATCAAAAAATGGAAACAGTGTTCATGGGTAATGCATACGACCTACTGTCTCTATGAATAGTGGAATTCATTTTTCTAACTCTGAATTATTTTAATGATTAATAATATGTATATAATGACTCTTTATGATTTTTATAACATTAATAAAGTTTTAGAAATTTTCGAATTATGGTCAATGTATAATTAACAGGACTACTGAACCGAAACATGATTGGAAAATGAAGTAATTATCCCATAGAATAGGGACGTTAATATAAAATTATTAATAAATGGGTGATAAATATTTATAAATAAATCATAAATTTTATGATATATATGAATATATTAATGTAGTAAATTTATAATAAATTTGTATCTGTTATATAGAAGGTTTAAACTTCAATAAAGAAAGGTTATACTTCTAGTAAGGTATTTATGTATCAAACTTATTTTAATAGAGATTGTTAATAATTAAATTTTTATTAAGGAAGTTATATGATACATATATGATGAATCCCTTTAATTTTATATCTCTTGTTATTTTTTGACAATATAAGTTTGTATTTAATTCTCTTAACTTGAATTATTTGTGAGAACAAAACATTGTTTTTAAAGGAAAGTCGACTTTATATCTCTCTTCGGTCTAAAATACATTTTCTTACATAACCATATTTTCTAAAATTATTTTTAAAAAGTATTTTATGAATTTAATATGATTTTTAAATTAATTTTTCTGCTTGGAATACTCTTTTCCAAATTTTTTATAAGGAATCCTCTTTTAATTTTTTGAAGGAGGTCCTTTTGGACTTTTTGAAAAAGTAATGTTTTTTAACTTGTATGTGATGAATATAATTTCATACCATCATAAATCCTCAATGATTTGAATATTAGATCATAAGTTTCCATGTTCTTTTCAATAAATATTTTTTCTTTACTTCATGGACACTTTTTTTATTTGGATAAGTGTTTTTAAAAATAATATGTTATTTTCTTTAGTAATGTTTTTAATGAACTTTTAATAGAATTTTCATTCACCAACAATGAAAACCATTATTGTTTTTAATATTTTAATGGGGATTCAGTCCAATGATGCCATCACATTTATTTCTATAAATGGTGTATGTTTATGATGATGATATTTTTATGAAACCCATTTTTGTGGGTTATGATTTGATTTGATGAAATATTGTACCCATTTTCTATTTTTGGGTTATGACATAATGATATGATCGATGTTTTATGATATTCTGGCACACATATGTATGGTTTTAATTATTTGAAAGTTGGAAGATATATATTCCACAAATTTATTGGGTAATTTATTATATTTCATGACATTGTTATGGGAAACAAGTTGATGTTCTTAATATATTATGTGAAATAAGTGTAAGTGCTTGATTTGTTTTGGAAAACAAGTCTGTAGGATTGATTCACAATAAAAAATGGGTTTTGATGCCTAATACTATGGTATTTGTATTTAACCTTGAAATATGAAATGTTTTCTATAAATATGATGGTGAAACACACATTTATGAAATTAAAATACGGATCATGATTGAATTGTGATGAGTTATCATTCTTGTAATTCATTTATTTTTAAATGATAAGGTTTTATTATATAACTAGTGTTTTTTTATATTTGTTAGATTGGGTATGACCATTATAAGGTATTTTCACGACATCATACCCATATTCTTATATTTTGATTTCATATGCTCATAAATTTATATCTCCCATGATTACCTTTAATAGACATCTAATCTCACACTTTTTATATGTTTCCTTTCCCCATGTTATAATGAATTTTCTATGTAGGGTATGCCAATGAATATTACTAAGAGGGAATTTTTTTATAGATGATTTTGAATATATAACATAAAAAATATCTAATATCTAATATCCAAAGACTCTAAACTTTTACTTTTTGTCCATTCATAATATTATAATATATTTAGTATTCATCTGAAATAATGTAATATTTATTAGTGAAATTATCAAGACACTTTAATTATCATGATTCATGTTATTATTCCTAGCTTGAGAGAGTTTTGTGAGTATATCCACAGGATTTGGAATCTCATATCCCTTTTAATTTAGTTTCTCTTGAGGATTTTCTTTACATTAACCAACACATTTAATGTTAACATGATTCTTTCAAGATTGATCGATTGAGTAAGATTAAAAACATAGTGCTAGGAACAATAATCAATGTGATTAATCACGTAGTCCTGAATAATAATTCATTGGATGTCAAAATTATGACACCTTGTTTTTATTATATGAGACCATAGGTCTAACCTAGATCATTCATGGTTATCATATGTTTTAATCCATCATAAATTTTTATAAATAAAATACCAATTAAAACATCCATATAACCCCAATGTGTTTATCCACTTGTTAAGTCTTAGTCAAACTCATCTTGTACCAACGACAACTAGGACAATGCTGAATCCACCCATTTGAGAGATATTAACTATATTTTCATTTTCTATATAACCGTATCAACTTACTGGTATCTGGAAAGTGATATATTTTCCTGGAAAAACACATAGTCTCTACACCATCAAACCATCAGGATTTTATCGTATCCATATATTTGTCCTCAAGTTTTTCAATTAATATCTATAATCTCATTCCCCAAAAACAATAAAAAGACTTCTCTAATAATATCATAGGTGACCCAATATTTTAATACATATATATTGCAACTTTTTAGATGAAAATTCAAAACAATACATGATGTATAATAATAGAGTATTAGTATCCTTGGGGACCATATTGATAATAATTATATTTCATGAAAAATTATAAAACTATCCCACAATGATATACTCACATAGTACACATCAGAGGAAATTCCAACCTAAAACCTATCTTCATAACCATTTTAATGGAAACCTATGAAAAGGATATATGAGATACCCAGTTAGGGTAAACATTATAGATAAAAATAAATGATCATAAGTGAGGATAATAAAATCGTAGGGGTGGGACAACAAGATAATAACTTATGATAATCATACCCAATATATTAATGATAATTAGTCACGAATCATGGAATAATTTTCTTTTAATAAAATTTCCTTAGACATAATAATCTGGAATAATAAATAATCTATCATGATCTATGATAACATATCATAAGCATAAAAGATAATTTTATGACATACACACAAGTATTGAAAATCATTTCATAAGTCATCATTCATTTCATATAAGAATATATTTTTTTGGATTCACACCATATTCCATCATTTTTTTAGTTATAGTTCACTTACATATAATCTTATCACACTGAGACCCTTACTGAACTGGTTTAAATCCTAATTTTAGTCCTTATTATCTCATGACATATCGATCATTAACTAATATATCTGATATAGATATAATTATGGTCTCATATATCAAATAACAAAAACCATACAATGTGTTCCAAAAGTTCATAAAACATTAATCATATAATCATATAATAACATGTGGAACAGAAATGGGATTTATAAATATTAAATCATTTCATAATTACATAATATATTTGAAAAGATATGGTCTTTACAAAGGATTCATCATAACATGATTAACCCATGGAAAAAAGGTTTCATAGAAATATCCATAAATCATAATCAATATAATACATATATGGAATTAAATTTTAAGGTATCATAAGAATATATCCCTTGTAATTCATAATATCCATTAAAATATGTTGAAATAGATTAAAAATACTTTTAAAATATCATAAAAACCATTCTTTTAAAGCGTGATGAAAAAATATTTTATTTTTAAATTTTTTTTACTAAAAAATAGATAGATAATTCAGAAAAATAATTTCATTGAAAATAATAATTTAAACACATAAAAAATCATGATGTTAAATAATTTTCATAATGGTAGTAAAATATTTCCACACTATATTTGATAAAAAATAACATTATTTTCAATATTTTTAAAAAAATCAAATTTGACTTGTTCAGAAAAATTACACTAAAATGATTCATTTAGAAAAAAAAATTGAATAATGTGAATAGGAATGAAAATAAACTGTTAGTAAATTTAATATATATATATATATATTATGTTTTATAAAACAATTTATGTGTGTTAATAAAGAGTAAAATATTTTCCCACTAAATACAAAATAAGGTCTCCTTCTTTTTAAAAAATGTTTTTTCAATTATTTTAAGTACCAAAGAGAGTAAAAATTTACTAATAATGAAATTATGAATAAAAATATAATAATAAAATGTATGGGTCTCAAAAGATAATATTGGTATAATTTCTATCAATGTATATTTACCATAGATAATCTAGAAATAAATGAGATTATAATATAACCTTTACTATATTATTGACATATCAATAATAACCCCCATAAGATTAAAAACATTAAAGGATATATTAAATAAAAATATATAATTACATTTATTATATATCATATTAATGTTGTATTATATAGCCACATTAAAGAAAAATGTGGTGATTATGGAAGATGGATTAATAAAACAAAATTTGAGTCGAGAAAGCCATGCCTCAAGTCTTTCCTTGATTTTTATGAATTCAAATATCATATATAATAAATAAAATTTCATTATAAACATATTAATGAAAAATATTCAAACATTAATTATAATTATCTTTTTACCAAAAAATTATTTATTAAAATGAACATTCGGGTAAAAATTGATCTATTTTCTATGTATATTTCATTTTGATGGTTCTGGTACATTCACCATAGTTATTAATTCAAAATATAAATAATATTCATAATTTCATAAGTATAATATTTTTTATAAATAGAAAATTTTATAATTATTCATTTAAATCCATTATGAAAAAAATAATCAAATTACTGTGTTGAGGTGGGAGTCAACACGAACGCGTAAGTGATGTTTTCATTTTCTAACAAAAGGAAATCTAATATAGTTGAAAATATTCTACAATTTATGAATTGTAATTAATTCTTAAAAATCAAATATAAATACTAAATCCATCAGCGTGATAATCTATGAATTATGAGGATATAAAATGAATCATATTGTTATGCAGAGCCGTTAGTCCACATATGTGCAAAAGTGATACATACATTTCCCATTTTATTAATATGAGGTGGAAAATAGTTCACCCAATTTCATTGTAAAAATAAAATATAATTATGATAATGAATTAATAATTTTATAATTGATACCATCTATTTTAATGTGTTAGAAGAAGAAACAAATTTGAAAGTACTCAGGTAAGAGTTATACATATCTATTGAGAAACTCCATTTGGAATAAATATTAATCCTTGAATGGATAATATTATGATAAAACCAATAACCCAATGACATTATTAGGGATTTTTTTAATATATTTGGTAAATTATTTTTTGAGTTAGAAGGTATTGAAACTGTGATTAGGAGAGGATAAGATATGTGATTTTATAATGGAATGATAAGAAACACTTGACTATTTTAAAATATTAAAATATATTAATTTTATATTAAAGTAATGTGACTCCAAATTTTTCAATGTTTTAATTAAATAATTTTGTTTAATAAATTACAAAAAACCAATCAAATTAATGAATATTTTTATGGATATTTTAGACCTTATCATTAATGTCTACCTCATAGTAAATGATTTTAACCCAAAATGTGGAAGTAATATTTTAATATTTCTACTATTTTTTATAGCCATATATTATGTTTAACCTATTAAATTACATTATTTTTTCTGATTCCAAATTTGGAATCCATTTTATAATATTCTACTTCAATAAGTATCAATGAATCTATTTTTCATTTAAATACACTGGAATATTTTAAATGATGTGTTCTGTGTAAGGTGTGATGTCGATGTGGTTTTCTTACCCCTTGGAGTTATTCTAGAGGATTAAATGTATGTTTTATAGATTGTATCTCCACAATATACAATTAAATAGCCTATTAAAAGATATGGTGGACCTAGATTGCCTCAGTATAGTCCAAAATAGGGGTAAATTACTTGTCCAAGACATGGATCGTAGAGGAAGCAAATGTGATCCATGGACTGAGAAATATTACCATGATAAAATTAGAGGCCTTTGTGAGGGTAAAACAACATGAGTCTTAATTATCACCTATGGTGTTTCGCCATTTCTTGGTTTGGTAAAGAACTACCGTGTACAATTATACATCATGGTGTAAGTCGTGGTGATGGTCCTTCCATCTTTGATGTGACATTTCAACTAATTGTATTTTGAGGTGGTTTGAATATTTAATCTAAAAAGATGGCACTTGATATTAGGGTGTTAAATCTCTATTATTTTTTAATTTCTCTTGATTCATTTATTTTTTCACCTCCCCATTGATCATTCCTATAATCGGGGTTATTTTCAATATAACCGACAGAGTTCCGATGAACGCAAGTGTTAGTGAATTTCCATATTCACCATTTCATCCAGATGATTTTTTTATTCTTACAGGAAGTTCAAAGAGTAATTAATGATGATTATTTTGTGATGATCAGTGATGTTTGGATTAGTGGATTCATTGAACTATGATTGAGTGTTTCAATTTCTTCTTTTTCAAATATTATAGATTTTATCTCCTCCAACGATCGAACTAACACATGGTAGGGTATTTTTTTATGGTGAATTTTCACATTTTTGGGTATTTATGAAAAAAAATATTTATTTTAGAATTATTTCATGGATCATTATTTTTGTTTTTTTTCATTTATTTATCTTCCCATAATTAGGAATTTTAGATTTACTATTTATTTTTAATTTTATTCTTTGTTTATCATCTGCATTCTTCATATTCTATCCTTGATAGGAAAATGAACATGTCCCTCACTTAAATATCATTTTTTTCTTAACTCTCTCCCATAATTATGTTATAACCTATAGAATTCTATTTTTTATGGTCTTGAAAATTTGCATTATTCTATTTTAGGATGTGATTGACTCTTATTTTCAAAATTTTGTTTATTTCGGTTTTATATAATGATTTTAGATGTCATGATGTACTGTTGGTGATGATAGAAATCTAATGGTGGTGTGGTTAATGAGGTTTCATCTATATGGATCATGTGGGTGATATATTCTAAAGGTTTTCATCGCACTAACCATTTAATTTATGTTCTTCTTAAGTGAGAAATACAAAAAAAAAATAGAGGCATTGGTGCTGGTTGTGACACGTTGAATATTTAGAGTTTTGAGAAACTCCAACATACAAAATGTAAACTTTAGAATATCATACATTTTGTGGAACACTCCATATAAATGTTATCATGTCAAAATGATAAATAAAAACACCACAATATACATTTTCAACATATCATGTGACTCCTTTACTAGCTTCAGTTTGAGGGAGTTTGTGTTTCATTAAACTTTTTCATTATGAGTATGTTTTTTCATCTCCAGTTTTTCAAGGGAACGATGAGGAATATTTCCTTGAGTAGAGTAAAAGGGATCCCATTTGCTGAATGATTCATGATAGATTCATATACCCCACTACGTATCCTTTGGTGTGATCCATGTCTCATTTACCTATGATAGTTTATATATCATGTGACCAACATCATGGGCTTATGATCCCATTTATAGTAGTCTATTCCAATTAGGGTTAGTTATCCCCCATAACCCATGGGTTTCATCCCTTATTTGAGTATCTTAGTCTTTTTATATCCATTATATTCATAAAGACTAGTGTATGGAGGTACCTTAAATAATTTTTTCCATGGGGCATTGATAATAATCCCGTATATGGTAATGAGGGCAGACTTCAGTAGATGCTTGGATTCTTCCCTAGAGTATATTTAGGTTTTATATTTCAACTTTTACTTAGATATGACTCTCTCCATGATGATTTATGTGTGGTGTTTTTGGTCTATTATATTCTATAAGTTTATACTCACCCATTCATGGGCCCTTCCCACACATGTCCTGATTAGTGAAAACAGGTGATTATTCGATGGAGTCACATGTGGACCCGGATCATGTAAGGATTTGTTTGTTATATAAAAACAATGGATAGTTCAATGAGTTGTATCTGGATATCATCCCACAATTATTTATAACGTTAGAATATTTTTACATTATTGATGGCATTGCATTTTTACTTATTACATTATCTATACTCATTGGCATAATATGATGTGGTGTTAATTTTTGTGCACGGTTTTCTACCATTAATTGTTTACTTATTTTAATTATAATAATTTGTGTATACCTGTGTGTGTGTGTACATGTACTTAGGATAAGGCCTACTGTGAGTGTCATATTCCTACTTTGTCCCAGTCTCTAGACCATAGAATATTGGAGGATAGATGGGGTGTCACTCTTATTTTATCATAGGCTGTATGGCCCCTAGTGGGTCATATTTTGAGAGAGGGGTCGTAGAGGACATTTCCTAAGAACAAATTTTGGAGATACTCTAGTTGTGAGGATTACTATGGGAACTGGAGAAATAGTGATTAAATGTCTAGGGTTCAACTTTCTAGCCATAAAACTCAGTGATGGTGGGTTGTCAATTTATCCATAAATCAGGACTCCAATAGTCTTCATGTTGATTAGATATATATAGAAAGTGGTTTAAGAGAAAAATTTATATATGAATCATATAGTTATGGGTTATAGTTTCCATTTACCAAATGACTCAGCTCCCAAGATATGGTGTTTTGATCATGATTCATATTTATTATTACAGGATGACTCTATGATTACAACTATTCAGTAATCCTGAATAGGAATTTGATGATGAATTACTTAGTGGTATATCATTAGTCGAGGGCCTTGTGAAAGAGGTAATTACAAAATTTAAATTTATTATATTATGTCCACACTTAGTGTACTCTATTATTCTGGTAGTACAAAAAAACATCTCACATCTTTACCATGATTCATGAGATCCATGTATAGAAACTACTCGATTCTAAGGGTGATCTAGTTCCCCATTTAGATGAAGACTATCTTGAGGTAGTGGAGTGAGTTTTCCACCTTATGAGGACCCCTCTTTAATTTAGAGTGGTACTGCATAAAATCCTTCTCAACGGATTAGTGGGATAATGATATATATTGTATTTTGACACATAATTAGGATACCGTCATTTAGATAGAGTTCTTGTTCTTCTTCAAAGAGTATTTTTTCCACTTATATTGTGTGTGCTACCTATATAGGAAATTCTGGATCTATAACATTGAATATTTTCATTAATGGAGTATGGGAAAAGGTTCAAACACTTTTTTTTATTAAATGGGTATGGTTTGTGGTATTAAAATTCAATAATAAAGATTTCAACAGGGTATTTGTGTATAATATACGAGCAATGTTTGAATATCATTACATCCAATCATTACGCTGGAGTGGTAGAGTTTTTCATCGTTATGGAGGGACTATAATTAGAGAATAAATAGGTTGTTAATTCAAGATTTAGACATCCTAATGATGATTCTTTAGAAACATTTACCTGATGACAAAAATAGGGATCCATGTATGTATGGTTCTTCTGGAGATAGTCTGAAGATAATGGGTATGTTACTAATGGTTCATAAGCATATTTTAGTTATCTAATAAAGTTAATATGATAATTTTATTTTTAAATACTGGAAAATAGGTATATACCCACGGTTTTGCAAAAACCTGTGGGTATAGGGTATAAGGCCCCAGCCTTAATCATTACTTAATATTGAATTGAATGAGTAATTCACATTGAAGATATTTTCAGGTTTATAGTTTTAGAGAATTAGGACATAACTATTACATCTCAAAATATTACAAAGTAGTCACTTCTACTAAATTTCCATAAAATAAAAACTCTTAAAAAGAAACATGTCTAGTTCCATGTTTTAGGTAGCATGACTTTCACCTGATCCCATCCTTGACCCTATTCCACGCTAAGTCCTGTGAAAAACATTTCAAAAACTTGGGATGAGCATAAAAAAGCTCAGTAAGGGATACACAACGAATGAAAACTGTTAGTGTTTCAAAACAACAAGTAAACCATGTATAATTTATCAAAGTAATACTTTTCACCTTTTCAAAGTAGTAAAAACTCTTCGCTGAATAAAAGTTCATTACTTACCCTTCTATAACCAAAAGATTACCATAAAACCCATATAAAGATCACATAACATATAAAGGTAACTTGGACATAAACATACATAAGTGGAATAACCATAAGGTATACTTCCACGCATATCACTTAATGGAATAGCCATTCGGCCAACTTCCATACATACTTAATGGAATAGCCATACGGCCGACTTCCATACCCAATGCATTAGAGGTTATAACGTAACCACTCATCCTGGTATTCACGGCACCACTTGTCATATGTTTTATCACGTAACCACCCGTAAAATGTCCAAGTTACATTATAAAATTATAACACACAAAACCAACATAAAGGAATGATAACATTTCCATATTTCAATCACAATATATCATTTAAATATATTGATATAATTTAATCTTTTATCAAAACCATTTTCAATACCAAAATACAAAAAAAATGTATATGGTATTCATTTTATTTTAAAAACATTATGGCTTGTTGAGGAATCCAAAGATCAAATAATACTCGCGGTGGCAGAAAAGGTCATTGTCACTGCGTACGTAAAAAGAAACATTCCTTTTTGTCGTTTGGTAAAACGCTTCGTAGAAAAAAGAATCCCTTTGAATAAACATAAAATTAATATCGGTTTATACACCGTATAAAAGAAGGTTGTGTATAAAACAAAATATGCCTCAATGAATGGAGATTGAGACGAAGACCCTTACAAAGACGGTATCCTTGGTTTAAGGATAAATCAATTGCATAATTATGTGTGACAAACGAATACACAAAATATAAGTGGATATTAAGTGTAAAAAAATCAGAGGTTATTCACACATATTCATAGAATGACATATTCGAGGAGTACAAGTTTATCCCAAAGAATCAAATTTGGGTTAAAAAGTTCCCTTGCAAAAATTTGATAGCCTAACGGCGTCACTTCAGAATTCAGAAAAAAGAGTTGATGAGAGATAAAAAGGGCATCTCATCACATGGAAATAAAATTTACGTCAATAAGGATATATGAGAACATATCCCAACATAACAATATGTGAATTAAATGACCCAACAAAAGAAGTCTTTTAAAAAGATGAGGGTGAAAGGTTCCCTTACCGACATGGGTATCATTTAAAACATACACCCCATGAAAGAAGGACAATACATCATTGATGTAAATACTCGTTAAAGAAATTATATTACACAAAGAGTAGAATAATGGGAAGTACATTCACCACTCAAAAGAAAATTGTGGGAAATGTATCATAAATCTCACGGGAATAAAATTGAGATGAAAAATCCCTTACGAAAACTCGCCAGCCTAACGACTCCACTTAAAACTTACAAAAAGGATTGATGAGATCAAATAGTGTCTCTCATCATATTACAATAAAATTTATAGAAAGAGTAATATAAAAGAACATCCCCCATCATAACAAAGATGAGCTTAAAATAAGTGACATAAATGAGAGTACTTAAAAAAAGAGAGGTTAGATCTCTTACGAGAATTCGGCAGCCTAACGGCGCCACTCAAAACATCCAAAATTGATTGATGAGAGAAAATAGGGTCTCTCACCATATGACCATAAAAAATACAGTAGTATTAATATAAAATAACATCCCAATCATAATAAAGATGATCTTAAAAGGAATGACATAAAAGATTGTACTTAAAAAGAAAGAGAGGAGTAGGATCCCTTACCTCGGGTCCGACTTGACTCGATCATTCTTTAACCTCCTGAATAATAAACATGAGTTAATTTCTATTTTCTTAAGAACCTTTTTCAAGTTCATTATTACTTTTATATCACTTATTTCCATGTTATAAACATTATTTAATCATTTAAGTTAATAATGTTTGTTTTGTCGATATTTGGTTCTTAAGTCGAAAGTGGACTTCTTACAATTACATGTTGTTTGTGTGGTCAAAAGTTCTTTATATCCAGAATGAAATTCCTGATTTGGATATCATATATATCATATATATATAGAATATACATGTATTTATAATATCACATAATCATTTAGAGGTAATAAATGAAATGCACCGTTCATGGAGACGGTAAGCCGTACGTACGCATGAACGCTACATTCATTTCATTGTCATATTAATGGAATTAAAACTAAATGAGAGGTATGTATATTTTAATTCCAGAAATATATTCATCATTTATATGTATCATTCATCATATATATCCATTATATAAATGTACTTATAATAGTACATTACATTTGGGGATAAGAAATGAAATGCACCGTTCATGGAGACGGTAAGCCGTACGTACGCATGAACGATACATTCATTTCTATCTCATACTTTAATGGAAATAAATAATAATGATATATAGGTATATTATAATTCTAGTTTAACTTAATATATAATAACATTAAATCCATCCTCTATACGTCCCACGTATGGAATTAACAAATCACATCACTTTTAGGGGGCGGTAGTCCGCACTTCCAAAAATAAAGATATCGCGTAAACCTATAATGGAAGCCATAAAGGTAGACAAAAAATAAAAAATACAGAAGCTTAAGTAAAACATAAAAATATTATATATCATATATAAATATAGTGACATATTAATGGCCTCTTTGAAGATGTTATATGAGTGTTGAACAATCATCGTTTCGTGAGGCAGAAATTCACCATCCACGGAAACAGTATGTTTTTTAACCATTAGAAGTATGTGTGTGTAAGTTTCACTCGAATCCTTCTTATAAAAACATCCTAGTATATTGAATATACTTTAGTTGTTACAAAAAAAATGAATAAAAAGATTTTAGGGGGTTGGAGAGGCAAAATGAAACAAAAGGACTCAAGTGAAGACAATACCATAAAATCGGGTAACTCCCTTTGGATTGAGCTCAAAGGCTTCCTTGGGAAGACTTCGGCCCAAAGTGAGGATTCAAGGAGTAATATATGGAAGTGGAGAGTCAAAATGGGTAGGGTTTGGCCGAGACAAAGGCTTTGGGAGTGTGGGTAAGGAGGTAGAGTTTGGGGCCTTTTATAAGAGGAGAGGAGGGGCACTCTTGGAAAGTAAAGAAAAGTCACTTTATTTTAAAATGATATTCGGATTTAAGAGGTCCCACATTGATATAATTCTAGGTTAAGGTGATAAGGGTCCGAAATACACCCATCCAATAGGTTTTGGACATGTGTAGGTCTTAGATATTACATTTTCTTTCCATTTTATTTAAATCGTTAAATAATGAGGTCATCGCTGCATCATCATGATGTCATAAATAATTTAACTTATATAACGTCTAAAAATTATAAAAAAAATACTATGATGTAGAAAATATTTTAGTCATTCCAATGACTATTTATAGTCAAAAATATGACTTGTATAACCCCATGTAAAACTTGGTTTAGTAAAACATTTCATGTTTGTGTCATTTTTACTTTAACATTAAATAAAAAGGTATTTATGTCATTTTCCAACCAAAGTGGCTCCATGGGGTCCCCAAGATGACCCATGGATTTTCTTGGTCGGCCATGACACATCCAATGAGGGTAGGAAATGTTTCTAGGTCATTTCAGGTTTTTAAAACATTAATCTTACCTTAAACTACACTAATTACTTCTAATCGCGATTAAGAACTTAAAAGTTACTATTCGCCAAAAAATTATTTTATTCACATTGAACCACATTTTACTTATTAATGACAACCATGTATGTTTTATTTTTGAAATTCAAAACACAGAAGTGGTACAATTTCATTTAAACGAAAAATCAGTTTTTATAAGTACCACATAGTGGTTTCGCTATTCATCAAAAATTGATGTCTTTCAGAAAAATATCAAGAATTCACCCTAAGCTATATTTGATTTTCCTAATTCAAAAATGAAAGCTATTTTAAAAAATTCCAAACATATAAGTCGCATTAATTAATTTAATAATTAATTCCCGATGTCAGAGTAAATATCGTGTTTTTATGAAACAATAAGTATCAAAAGATTGACGCTAGTTTAAGTCTGATTTCAAAGTGAAATTAATTCCAATGACCACTATTGCATTTAATGGTAAAAATATATTCTAATTTCACTTTAAAACCAATTCAAAAGATAATCTCGTAATATAAATAAATTAAATTAAAAAGAGGTTTTGAATTAAAATACAACATTTTACACTATTCATTAAAAAATGAACTTTATCGGAAAGATACCAAAAATTTACACAAAGTAATTTTGATGTCCCAATTCTAAATAATAGTTTTATTAGGTTCAATAGAATGTATAAGAGTGAAAAAAACTATATTTAAGTATGGTTCTCCATCAAAAGGTGATAAGTGAACCTTTAGTGAAAACTAGGGCATATACGCCTAAAATTGAATCCTTTTCGTATTTTAAGCCATTATCTTTTATTGGATAAATGTAAAAACATTTAAAAACATATATAATAATATTTTAGTTATTTTTATACATTCCCGCCAATACAATGGATACATGTTAACTACCATCTAAAATAATATTATTTTATTATTAGAGTGCAACGTAAGATTCCCAAGAAACTCGTTGTTGCGTGTTGGGTACGCCATCAAGCATAGCGTCCCCTTTAAAGTCATATTAATATTTTATTCACAAATATGCATAAATATGGAAATGTAATATTCTTTATTTTCCTGGGGTGTTACATCCTTCCCCCCTTTTGGGAATTGCGTCCTCGCAATTTTTAAAATTGAGTTTGGAAACATCCTTGAATGTCCCACATCGGAACAAGAGTCGGTAAAACATTCACTTTAAAATAAAGAAATATAATTACAGAGGTCACCCGAGTTAACCCCTAATAGGATTTCGTGTAGGAAAACATGGACATGGAAGAAAAAGAAAAGGGTCATGTTCTTGGGGGAGAGTGATAGTAAACATGTCTAGGAGAAAGTCAACCATAAGAAAATCACAAACTTGTGATGGGTTAAACGGTATTCGATTCCCCAATAGGAAAATTTAATAGACAACATTTTTGTTTTAAGTTACTTTTTATTGAGGAATTTATTCATAAGGAAACATAATCTCTTATCATGTTGACTTTCAACTTTTATTAGATTCCTTACACAAACTCATATTTTCTCCAAAAGACGAGTATTTAATAAGACTTGTTTATATTAAGAGTAAAATAATCAACTTCTAGAGAATCACCTAATCCACCAAAGAGAACTATATACTTCCCATATCTTTAGGCTTCAACCAAAACCAAAACCAAAAAGGTTAGTACAAGATTAGATAATCCAGAAAAGGATAACCCTTTAAAAAGAAAATCAATGCTTAATCTCCAAAGTATTTCCAACAAAACCCAAAGTTCAACGAGGGCCATCCGATAAACAATTTGTCCATAAAATTATTCAAAGTAAACCAAACTAAGATTTAAACCCAAATATTTGAAGGATTTAATCACATAGTCTTCCAAGGTACAAATTAACTTTTATCTCTAAATATCATCAGTTTCTCTTAAATTTTCATATTGAAAAGTAATTAACCTAATCAAATATCCTCCATGATAGGTTAATCATTTCCATAGATAACCCAAAATAAACTTACTCTTGATTCCTAAAATCATCTAACTAAAAAGAATCAGTCAAACTAACTAGGGACTTCACATATTCCAGTGGTAGGCGATAAATACCAGTTTCACTTTGGTTGTGGGTTTGATTCCCGCAGCTTTGTCCGACGCGACGTGTTGTCACACGGTCTGCGTGTTGTCCTTTTTCGAAAACTATATAACTCTTAAAAGATTCCCCAAAATGAGATAAAATCTTCAAAAAAATAAAAACATATTTTAACCTCAAGTTTATCTCATGCCTTTCATTTTCCATCATATCATAGAGTAACCCATAATTACCTCAAAAGTAAGGATCATATAAAATCTAATGGTTACCTTTATAATTATTACCTGAACTTACACATCGATTGGTAATCTCGTACATGATGCATTAAAGAACGTACCAAGGTTCAAGTGGTTGATCATGACTCCTTGATAGTTGGTTTAGAACAACCATGAGTTTCCTCATTGAATCCTCCATTTTATCTAGTATCTTAATCAGAGAACCACCATAGTTTCCTTCAAACATGTTGTCTCTTTGGTGCCTGCTAGATCCATCCATTCATTAAAAACAGAAATGTCAGTGTGAGTATATCAACAAAACCATCATGTACTAATGAGGAAGATAAACACTAATATATACTTACTCATTCACTTTATCTAAAACTAGGACTCTTTCTGAAATCCTAAACATTATGGTAATGTCACTTATGCTTAAAGAATACCCTAACCTCTAAAGTTATCTAAACCGACCTTTGATACCAACTATAAGGCCCCAGCCTTAAACCTTACTTAATATTGAATTAAATGAGTAATTCACAATGAGGATCTTTTCAGGTTTAGATTTTTAGAGAATTAGGACATAACTATTACATCTCAAAAGATTATAGAGTAGTCACTTCTACTAAATTTCCATAAAATAAAAACTCTTAAAAAGAAACATGTCTAGTTCCATGTATTAGGTAGCATGAATTTCCCTTGATCCCATCCTTGACCCTATTCCACGCTATGTCCTGTGAAAAACTTTTCAAAAACATGGGATGAGCATAAAAAGCTCATTAAGGGATACACAAAGAATGAAAACTGTTAGTTTTTCAAAACAACAAGTAAACCATATATACTTTATCAAAGTAATACTTTTCACCTTTTCGAAGTAGTAAAAACTCGTCGCTGAATAAAAGTTCATTACATACCCTTATGTAACCAAAAGATTTCCATAAAACCCATATAAAGATCATATAACATATAAAGGTAACTTGGGACATAAACAAACATAAGTGGAATAACCATAAGGTCGACTTCCACACATATCACTTAATGGAATAGCCATTCGGCCAACTTCCATACATACTTAATGGAATAGCCATATGACCGAATTCCATACCCAATGCATTGGAGGTTATAACGTAACCACCCGTCCTAGTATTCACAGCACCACCCGTCATATGGTTTATCACGTAACCACCCGTAAAATGTCCAAGTACCATTATAAAATTATAACACACAAAACCAACATAAAGTAATGATAACATTTCCACATTTCAATCACTATATATCATTTAAATATATTGACATAATAGAATCCTTTATCAAAACCATTTTCAATACCAAAATACAAAAAAATGTATATGGTATTTATTTTATTTTAAAAACATTATGTCTTGTTGAGGAAGCCAAAGATCAAATAATACCCACGGTGGTAGAAAAGGTCGTTGTCACCGCGTACGTAAAAAGAAACATTCCTTTTAGTCGTTTAGTAGAAAGCTTCGTAGAAAAAAGATTCCCTTTAAATAAATGTAAAAGTCAATGGGGTTTATACACTGTATAAAAGAAGGTTGTGTATAAAACAAAATATGCCTCAATGAATGGAGATTGAGACGAAGACCTTTACAAAGACGGTATCCTTGGTTTAAGGATAAATCAATTTCATAATTATGTGTGACAAACGAATACACCAAATATAAGTGGATATTAAGTGTAAAACAATCAGAGGTTATTCACACATATTAATAGAACGACATATTCAAGGAGTACAAGTTTATCCCAAAGAATCAAATTTGTGTTTAAAAAGTTCCCTTGCAAAAATTTGACAGCCTAACGACGTCACTTCAAAATTTAGAAAAAAGAGTTGATGAGATATAAAAAGGGTATCTCATCACTTGGATATAAAATTTACGTCAATAAGGATATATGATAACATATCGCAACATAAAAATATGTGAATTAAAAGACCCAACAAAAGAAGTCTTTTAAAAAGAGGAGGGTGAAAGGTTCCCTTACCGACTTGGGTATCTTTCGAAACATACACCCCATGAAAGAATGAAAATACATCATTGATGTAAATACTCATAAACAAAATTATATTACACAAATAGTAGAATAATGGGAAGTACATACACCACCCAAAGGAAATTGTGGGAAATGTATCCTAAATCTCACAGGAATAAAAGTGAGATGAAAAATCCCTTATGAAAACTCGGCAGCCTAACGGCGCCACTTAAAACTTCCAAAAAGGATTGATGAGATCAAATAGAGTATCTCATCATATTACAATAAAATTTACAGAAATAGGAATATAAAATAAAAACCCCCATTATAACAAAGAGGAGCTTAAAAGACGTGACATAAATGGGAGTACTTAAAAAAAGAGGTTAGATCTCTTACGAAAATTCGGTAGCCTAACGGTGCCACTCAAAACATCCAAAATGGATTGAGGAGAGAAAATAGGTTCTCTCACCATATGAACATAAATAATACAGTATGAGTAATATAAAAGAACATCCCAATCACAATAAAGATGATCTTAAAAGAAATGACATAAAAGAGTGTACTTAAAAAGAAAGAGAGGAGTATGATCCCTTACCTCGGGTCCGACTTGACTCGGTCGTTCTTTAACGTCCTGAATAATAAAATTGAGTTAATTTATATTTTCCTAAGAACCTTTTTCAAGTTCATTATTCCTTTTATATCACTTATTTCCATGTTATAAACATTATGTAATCATTTATGTTAATAATGTTTGTTTGGTCGATATTTGGTTCTTAAGTCGAAAGTGGTCTTCTTACAATTCCATGCTGTTCGTGTGGTCAAAGGTTCTTTATATACAGAATGAAATTCCTGATTTCGATATCATATATATCATATATATCTAGAATATACATGTATTTATAATATGAAATAATCATCTAAAGGTAATAAATGAAATGCACTGTTCATGGAGACGGTAAGCCGTACGTACACATGAACGCTACTTTCATTTATTTGTCATATTAATGGAATTAAAACTAAATGAGAGGTATGTATATTTTAATTCCAGAATTATCTTCATCATTTAGATGTATCATTCATCATATATATCCATTATATACATGTACTTATAATAGTACATTACATTTGGGGATAAGAAATGAAATGCACCGTTCATGGAGACGCTAAGCCATACGTACGCATGAACGCTACTTTCATTTATATCTCATACTTTAATGGAAGGAAATAATAATGATACAGAGTTATATTATAATTCCAGTATAACATCATATATAATAACATTAAATCCATCTTTTATATGTCCCACGTATGGCATTGACGAATCACATCACTTTGAGGGGGCGGTAGTCTGTGCTTCCTAAAATGAAGATATCGCGTATACCCATAATGGAAACAATAAAGGTAAGACAAAAATGAAAAATACAGAAGATTAAGTAAAACATAAACATATTATATATCATATATAAATATAGTGACCTCTTAATGGAAACCTTTGAAGGTGTTATATGAGTGTTGAACAATCATCTTTTCGTGAGGCAGAAATTCACCATCCACAGAAATAGAATGTTCTTTAACCATTAGATGTAGGTGTGTGTAAGTGTAGCTCGAATACTTATTATAACAACATCCTAGTATATTGAAGATACTGGAGTTGTTACAAAACAAATGAATAAAAAGCGTTTAGGGGGTTGGAGATTCAAAATAAAACAAAAGGACTCAAGTAAAGACATTACCTTAAAATCAGGTAACTCCCTTTGGTTTGAGATCAAAGACTTCATTGGGAAGACATATGACCAAAGTGAGGCTTCAATGAGTAAGAGAGGGAATTGTAGATCCAAAATGGGCAGGTTTTGGACGAGAAAAAGGCTTTGGGAGTGTGGGTAAGAAGGTAGAGGTGGGGGCCTTTTATAAGAGGAGAGGATGGGCACTCTTGGAAAGTAATGAAAAGTCACTTTATTTTAAAATGATATTCGTATTTAAGAGGTCCCACATTGATATAATTCGAGGATAAGGTGATAAGGGTTCTAAATCCACTCATATAATAGGTTTTGGACATGTTTAGGTCGTAGATATTACATTACCTTTCCATGTTATTTAAATCGTTAAATAATGAGGTCATCGCTGCATCATCATGATGTCATATATAATGTAATTTATTTAACGTCTAAAATTATAAAAAAAATTCTATGATGTAGGAAATCTTTTTATCTTTCCAATGACTATTTATAGTCAAAATTATGACCTGTATAACCCCATGTAAAAAGTTTTTTAGTAAAACATTTCATGTTTGTGTCATTTTTACTTTAACATTAAATAAAGATGTATTTATGTCATATTCCAACCAAAGTGGATCCATTGGGTCCCCAAGTTGACCCATGTATTTTATTGGTCGTCCATGACACATAAAATGAGGGTAGGACATGTGTCTAGGTCATTTCATTTTATTAAAACATTATTCTTACCTTTAACTACACTAATTACTTCTAATCGCGATTAAGAACTTAAAAGTTACTATTCAACAAAAAATTATTTTAATCTCATTGAACCAAATTTTACTTCTTAATGACAACCATGTATGTCGTATTTTTGAAATTCAAAACACAGAAGTGGTAAAATATCATTTAAACAAAAAATCATTTTTTATAAGTATCAATTAGTGGTTTCACTATTCATCAAAAATTGATGTTTTTTAGAAAAATCCCAAGAATTCACCCTAAGCTATATTTGATATTCCGAAATCAAAAATGAAGTCTATTTTACAAAATTCAAAACATATAATTTAAATTAATTAATTTAATAATTAATTCCCGTTGTCAGAGCAAATAGCGTGTTTTTATGAAACAATAAGTATCAAAAGATTGACATTAGTTTCAGTCTGATTTCAAAGTGAAAATAATTTCAACGACCACTATTGGATTTAATGGTAATAATACATTATAATTTCACTTTAAAAACAATTCCTATGATAATTTAATAATATAAATAAATTAGATTAAAAAGAGGTTTTGAATTAAAAAACAACATTTTACACTATTCATTAAAAAATGAACTTTGTCGGAAAGATACCAAAAATTTACACAAAGTAAATTTTGATGTCCCGATTCTAAAGAAGAGTTTTATTTGGTTCAATAGAATGTATAAGAGTGAACAAAACTATATTTAATGACGGTTCACCATCAAAAGGCAATAAGTGAACCTTTAGTGAAAACTAGGGCATATACGCCTGAAATTAAATTCTTTCCGTATTTTAAGACTTTATCTTTTATTGGATAAATGTAAAAAAAATTTAAAAACATATATAATAATATTTTAGTTATTTCTATCCATTCCCTCCAATACAACGGCTACATGTTAACTTCCATCTAAAATAATATTATTTTATTATTAGAGTGCAACATAAGATTCTCAAGAAACTCGTTGTTGCGTATTGGGTACGCCATCGAGCATAGCGTCCCCTTTAAAGTCATATTAATATTTTATTCACAAATATGGATAAATATGAAAATGTCATATTCTTTATTTACCTAGGGTGTTACATAGGGTTCCCCTATAGCCACGGTTTTCCAAAACTGTTGGTATAGGGATAATATGTGAACCTATACCCACGGTTTTCCAAAACCGTGTGTATAGGCCATCTATACCCATGGCTGTACCAAAAACTATGGTTAGAGTTTTCTTCTAAGACCTATACCCACAGTTTTGGAGAAATCGTGGGTATAGGGTTTTTTCGAAGAACTATACCGACGGTTCTTGAAAACCGTAGGTGTTACGGTGTTTTTTTAAGACCTATACCCAGGGTTCTCCAGAACCGTGGGTATAGCTTTCCCGCGTTATGGAGGGGAAAGAAAACTAGGAGAGACAAGAAAAAATATAGTGTGAAGACATTTTTTCACTGTTTAGATTAATATATTTATATCCATATAAATATAAACTATCAAAAATTCTTTAGCTTGGTTGGTAGACTCTTCTCCGCAGGTGCTGTAGGTCACCGGTTTAAATCCCCCTAGCCACGATTTTTTAATTTAAATACACCTCATGGATAATATTTATATATATACGCATATGTATGTATATATAAAAAATATAAATCATAGCATGGTTGGTCTGTTGGTGGGGTGCAGCCACGAGGCTCAGTGTGAGGTACGAGTTAGAAACACGATGGGATTTTTTTTAATTTAAATACCGCATATTAATATATATAGGAATATATATGTATATATAACAGATAAAAGTCATAGATCTGGAGGTTTTTTGGTTGGGGCGTGGCCGCCAGGCTCAGCGTGAGGCCCGGGTTCAAAACCACCTGGGCATTTTTTTTGAAGATTAAATACCCAAGGTTCTCAAACTGTGGGGCCAACATTGTGCCAGCGTGTTCACGGGCCTTACACACTATGGAAATACTATTCCCATGGTTTCTACAAATTGTGGTTATAGGCCTACCCCCTATCATGATGATGTTCCATCCCACGATTCCCAAAACTGTGGGTGTAGCCTATACCCACGGTTTCGGGGTCTATACCCACGGTTCAAAACTATGGGTATAGGGAAGTTTCCCAGTAGTGATGGGTGAGGACATGTCACACGAGATTTTTTAAACCATGGTGTTATATATAGGGATACATTCAACTAGTTCTAGGTATGTTTCTAGTGAATGGATGTCATCATAGTGGACGAAATTATAGACGAGTTTTCAAATCTATGGAAGGTGGCTGGTTATATGATCTATTTCCACTTCTATCACCCCCCAAGTGGTACATTCCATGTTCAGGGAGCTAGAGGTATAGTACATGGAAAATCATAGGACATGTAGGATTATGATCTAAAGGATCCAAGTATGATATATGTACAAAAAATATCTAATTTTCATTAATAGAGGTTCTGGTAAAAAGATTTGGGATCCACTCCTTCCTTTAAAAATATATTGTTAAATACATGTATATTCTACCTCAACCTTTATCCCTACCCTTTTTCATTGAGACTCTGAATGAGGGCTTCAACAATCGGACAATTTTATGTGATGTTTGACCAGACTCTTGAAGTAGATAACATCATATGATATCTCTTCATATCATTTATGAGACTTCAAGATTTCATTATAAGTTTGGGGTAGATCAAAATAGTCTATATGTATATGGAATATTTTAAGTTGTATATGTGGTGCTTCCTTATAGAAGGGATGAAATTTGATGGTTATGAATGTAGTGTTAGTGCCTTTTTGGATGATAAAACAAGAATGTTTAATTGATTGATTGGATCATTTGAAATATTTTATATTATAAAAATTCTATGAAAAATAAATTTTTCTACTTAATGTGTAAATAAAGAGACTCAAAACCTGGAGACAATTATTTCATTTTATATTTATAATTTATTTCTTTATGATTGGAAGAAATAGTAACCTAATATTCGGAGCATTCTCTGATGATGACATTGATATTATAAAAAACACTTTTCATATTACCTTCATTGCATGATAAGGATTCATCTGTAGATTCCATCTTATGGTGATTCACACATGATCTATTGATCGTCAAGTGATGCTAATTTATTTCTAGTTGCTAGAGTTATGAATCAATTGACTTATATTGAATGTTTTGATCAATTGATGTTCCTTAAACCTTTAGAGAATCTCTATGTGATTTTCATTCATAAGAGTAAGAGAGGATGATGGATTGGGAGATAAATTAATAATGAAAAATTATTGTCAAATCATGATTAACCCTATATAATAAACATAACCATGTATCTATAGATCTTTGGTTTACGATTAAATATTATTTAATTGTGTTCCAAATTTAAAATAATATAATAATCGTTAACAAAACCAATTCCATATAATAATATTTTTATTTTCTATAGCCTGAATTTATATTATAAAGGATAAATGTTATTTACTAGATTGTAAATAAATATTCATATCCGGATATGGTTATAATTTTTTTCAAATCCTCAATATTTATTGAATAGAAAAATAAATATTTAATTAAATATTATAATCTCTAATAAATAAAATAAATATTTTACTCAAAACCCTAAGAATAAATATTCAATAAATATTACTGTAATGAGATAAATTATTTATTATTGAATTTATAATTATTTACTACCTTTTTAATATTATAGGTAAATAAATCATGAATAAAATTATTCATTGGTATTTAGCTTAATATTTCTTCCAATAGTTAAATTCAAATATTATTTCATAAAGATCTTAAGAAATTATTAGTGTGTGGCCATCTAGGATTCATTATCATTGGAATTAGGGGGGCTTGCCTAATGTATAATGTTAAATTCTAGAAATGTATCAAGACACTCAAGAGAATAAACATTATATATCCATGTTGATAACCACATATGAATTATTATGGTGTAAAAGAATCATTTTGTCACCTTATCTCATCAAGAAGTTTTCTATCGATAAATTGGGATTGACCTTTATAACCTTTGAATATTTCAATGAATATTTATGAATATAAGGGCTGAGTCGGAATGGGAATATATGGCACGGAGATCCTCGGTGTAGTGATTTAACAAATATTATATATATTGTTTTCATGCATACATATTTTCTCTTGAAATATAAATAACTCTAGGGAAGAGTCTCATATCAGATTTATGATACCACAGTTGAGTTCAGAACATCGTGTTTACACTAGTGCATGACATAGTGTTTTATGTGATGGTAATTTTAGTTTTAGTCAAACTGATAGGGCATTAATTTGAGGATTGATTAATTAAATGAGATTTTAATTTATTAATTAACCCCAATTCTAATATTTCCCCCCCTCCCCTCATGTTGGTGTGGATGAAAAAAAAGTGGACAACCCTCCTCTCATCCACTTCTCTCATTGAAGAAAAGAGAAACGAAGTCAAATCAACAAGATGGAGTGATGCTGATCAAAATTTCTATTTTAGATCATCATCAAATCCATAAGTATCATAATCCAAGAATCATTCATTTCCCAATGCTTCGGTGTTTCACCTTCAATGTTAGCGGTTTGAGTTTTGGTCCTAATCCCTGTTCATTTTCCTTTTTTGATGTTATAGAGCCCCAATATAATTTCTAGTGATCCCTTATAGGTAAATCTATGTGTGTTGGGTTAAGTTGGGGTGAATCGGGGAATTTTTTAGGTGATTCCTGATTGTAATTATCGTCTACACAGAGTGTAGTCTGGTGAGACATGCCATGTATTTCTTGTTTGGGGAAGACAACTTTTGGGGACTACATGATGTTTTTCATGGTTAAACATCATGTAGTGACCCCAATCCTTGTTTTCATGGGACTTGTTATGGGAATCCACTAAAAATAATAAATTTTTGTATAACTACACAACCAAAGTACATGGACACAGCGTCTTATACACGTATATTGGTAAACCTACACATCTGGGGTCAAGTAAAGCAGTTCATCCCCTGTACTCTATGTACAGGCCATGTACCCCTTCATGGGTTAGAAAACCGTGTATACCGGATACACAGATAGTATCTGAGGATAGTTTACACATCATGTGGACCCCAGTACACACCATGTATTTCTAGGAGATATTATTGAGATCTTACATCTTTTGTATCTCTTACAATGGGGCACATATTCTGTCTTATGACTAGACTATCTTGAGTGTCCTTCCACATGGAACATGGTGGTGGAATCTATTTCATCCTACGAGTTATAAGGTTTTATTTTTCGATCATTATTCTTATATAGTGGTGTTTATCCTAGGTTGTGATCATAGTGAATCAATGGATTGATGATGGGGTTGGTACCCATCCCTCCATCCTTATAATGTTGGTCTCCTGGACTCTTAAGACTGGTAGAGTGGTTCTCCTTATAGGAATATGGCATGGGTACCCTAAATGGAGTATTTTTAATATGACATATGATAAATGTGATGCTCCTCATACTGTAACTTTATGGATGATATATATTGTTCTGGTTCCTAAAGATAGATTATGGGATTGGTACTCCCATGTGACATCGGGCCACACGTTTCTCTTACCTCTCTTATTTTGTAGATACGGGACTCCCCATGTCATGGTTGTGAGTACTTTTACCGTTGGTTAGTTAATTTTGGGTTTTTAATCCCCTAATGGATTAGGGAATGTGTTCTGCATGATGTTCATATAGTTGGATAGTGCTTCCCTACCATGCTAGTGCACAATCCCTCCGTATTATTTGTCTTGATAGAGTAGGTAATCCACTATTGGAACATTGTTTGGGTCCTCTATCCATGGTGTCACTACTCCCCTACTATGTCAAGGAGTGGATCCTCTTTATGTAACATATATGAAGAGTGGTTACTTCCATACCTGGATAGGTTGTAGGTCTTGTATCCTTGGAATCAGTAGTCCCCTGTCTTTTGAGGGTGCAATTCATACAAACTTGTTCTTCCTGTATAGTAGGAGTCCCCTATCATAGCTGGGAGTAGGTCCTCCATCCTAGGTTAAGTACCACCACTCACACCAGGGTGAGGGTCCCCTATAGTAAATGATCCATTATAATTGGTACTCTCCTGTCGTACCAAGGGTGTGGGTCCTCTATCCACATAGTGGTACTCCCCTTCCATGTTAGGGTGCAATTCATCTCTCTACAAAGTTATAAAACCCTATCGTATCAGGGTGTGGATCCTCTATTTTATTATTTATACTACTGTATCATACCAGGGCACTAGTTCTTACAAATGAAGTAGTACTCTTTTATCTATTGGATGCTGAAGGGAGTGTGTCCTCCATTTGAGTTGGATCTCCCTTGGATATTGAGTATTGTTCTGAGGAGTGGGGCACTCCACTTCATACGTGTGATCCCAATTATGTGTTAGTTATCACTCGACAAACTAAGGTTCATTCCTCTCTATAATGGAGTGGTGGAGTTTTCGCAGGTTAGTTAGAAGAAAGTACTCCCTTAACTTTTGGGAAATGGTGTGGTATGGGGCCCTATTTCCTCTCTCGTTAGACAAGATACACATGATGAATAGTTTATAGTATATATTTATCTACTAAAGGGATGTGGTGAGGAGTGAGATGCTAAACATGGTTCTTTATCCTTGCACTGGGTGTAGTCTAGAGATGTCAGAACATCTGGTTCTGGGCACTCGAGTTGGACCGTGTAGGTTTTTCTCGATGGAGCATTTTCTCTCAGATGTAGGAATGTTATAGTATTCCTGATGCATTATCTCTTGATCATATTCTTGTGTAATTTTAGAGCTTATGGAGTTTGTTTCATCAGGTTTTGTGTTACCTTTTTAACCTTGATTAGAATCCAATTGGTGGCTAAGAGGTCATTACCTCATTAGACATGGATTTTGAAATGAGTATATCTTGGTGATGTATGGGAGATCTTGTCGTGTTGTCACATTCTAGTTTTTCACCCATTAGAGACTTATTAAATACTTATTCAATTCTCACACCTTAGTTTTAGTCACTCTAATTCAATTGGAGGTTAATATGTGAGGGATATTTCATATGATTTCCTTGTTTAGATTCTCATGTTTGGCAAAGAACACACTCCTAATAGGGGTGAAAATGACTCAATGTGTTGTTCATATACTTGCAGCGTTGATACCCATATTCTTTGATGTTATTTCTTCTTTCTTTTGTTAAATTGTGGGATGAGGATTTTCCTTACACTTTTTTGGGTTTCCATGAATTAGAAGTATAGTCATGTTCAATAGAGAAAGGATTTAGATGGATTTTATCACTCAACGGGGTTCCCTCTGGCCAGGTCAACCGGATTGTTCCCTTGTAGTTTCTCTCTTTTATTTTGGGTTTTTTGGGAACCTACTGATTATTTTTATACTCACCCTAATTTGATATTTCCCCACATATATTGCATATGGTGCAAACCAAAATCATTTCTATGGAGTCCCTGAAGGGTATGATGAAGGTAGAGTTTAGTGAGATAGACTGAAAGAGGTGTTTATCAGAGCTAGGAAAAGTATCTTTTTGGTAGATACTTTTGACAATGATATTCTCCTTCAGAGTAGGTTGTACGATTTTGTAGATTTCTTTTTGTGGGTGTGATTTTATCCCTTTTTCTAGGTTTTAGTACTTCGTTTGTTCTCTAGTTTTAGATATTTGTGTGAATTATTTTTTAGTTTCTTGCTTATTATGTCTCTCCACTATTGTATCATGGTTTTTGTGGGAGCATTTTTATAGGTATTTTTGACAAAGGCATCATCGAGTTTAGTAATTCCATTTGTGGTTGTAGCCACCCCTAGCCTATAGAGGTGGGATTGGGGTATTTTTTGGCATGAGTCCTGACTTGAGACATGTCATGACATATTATTTTTAGAGAAAGGACATTCCTTGGTATTTTTTTAGGACTTTTCCTTTAAGATGATTTTTTTGGATTTTGTAGAAACAATGTTATAGTTTTTTCGAGTATGGCTCTCAAACCAATGGTTTTAGTGTTGGTGTGGCAATTGAAAAATCTATTCACCTGTATTCTGATAACCTACTTTTCCACTTGGTACATTAGGGAACTGTTCATGTGATTTAAGGGTACATGCAACATATATGACTATGTTTTGGATTTACTTTTCCTTCTTGATTCATCACCCAACATACACACTTTGGTTGTGAGTGATCTTTAATTCTATTTCAGGATTCCACAGTGGTGATAACATGACAGGGTTTTATGTTGTGAATGTGATAAAAATATACCTCGTGATGAGGATTTAGTTCTGGTCACTAGTTCATAGGTGTTACGTCGAGGTGGTCAGTCAATTGATCCCCCACCCATTGAGTAGTAGGTTATGATGTCAGTTTAAGCCAAATATGTGTGTAAGGTGAGTGTGTTTCTTTACTTATATATTAAATGTTCATTGATGTGTTGTGGTGATCCATACCCCTAGGAAGAAGACAATTACCTTGAGGTATTCGCACGAGTTTTCCTCCTAGTGAGGAAACCCCTTGATCATATATTTCTCATATCTGTGATAATTTTTCATGGTTTGATAGGGTGATGGAAGAGTTTGGTGATGCAGTATCACGAGGAGGGGACACTTACTTGGATTGAGTTTGAGTGACTCTTCCAGGAAGAGTTCTACCTAGCCACACTGATATTAGTGTGTATGAAATAGATTTTGTAGCTTCAGCTGTGTATCATGACTATGGAAGATTACTCACTGAGGTTCACAAACCTATTCCATTACTCACCTAACATGGTTCAAGATCTGTTCTTTAGATCTAGAGCCTTTTAGTAGGGTCTTTTTATAATCCTTATAGTAGGTTGGTCTCGTTATTCCTTCCCACTTGTGTGGGAAAACTGGACCGAGCTATAGCCATAAAGACCTTCATAGTGGAGCACCATACAGAAGTGACCTATGGTGGTGGTGGAACGTTTGAGGTTTCTGTAGCAACTAGAAGACTGTAGGTGATAAGATCACAATGCTTGAAGAATAACCATGCCCAGACTCAGTCACATGAGGTTGTAACACAGGATCAATGTTTTGGACTAGGTCAACCATGGGAGAAGAGGGGTTATGCTTCTGACGGTTGAGGAAATCTTTCTAGAGAATGTCCAACCCATCGCACTACATATAGGGAGTCATAAAACTTACTTCCTTAGTGGAGATAGATCTTGTAGCACTAAGCTTCATAAGATAGAGGATGTGGTGGAGGTGTTGGGATAGAATTAAGAGGTGGAAGGTGGTACGAGGTGTTTCTATCACCACCCCTAGGTTTTCCACACCAGGCTTAGGGAGATGGAGGATGTTTGTGAGGACAGTTGCAAGACATAGAGGCCTTTGACCCAGAAGGTCTGAGGATGAATAGACGTACACCTTGAGACCTTTTTACTTTCTTCCTTAGAAATTGACAGACACTATTTGGGTTACTCTATTATTCTCCACATCTTGTTAGAGGTTCAATCGGAGTGAAATGGGGCGTTAGTGTAACCATATTTTGATGTTGTTTGATTTAGCTCCAAATAAACGATGATGAGAGGTTTTTCCCTCACCATGAATCATTTTTTTGATGCCAGAATAAATTTGAGTATGAGCTAGTTCCTCTCAAAGAATATAGTTTCAAGGTGTAGTGGATGACACTCTCTAAATTTTGTTTTCGAGGTCGAGTGTTGTTTTGGTTGCTGTAGAGTTCCTGATAAGACCTATTGAAAGTATTTGGGTAGAAATTTGTTATTTTCTAGTATCATTATGTGTTGGGAATTAAATTTTAATGTTAGGAACTCAAGGATTATGAGTCATAATTTTACCTCTCTCTAGACCCATGAGGAAGAGGGGCAATTTACCCATAGAGAGGCATTTTTTCGATGTGATCAAAACCATGAGTTTGGGTCAATGTTTCAAAAAGGAAATAGTAATGAGGTGTGGGGATGAGTTCCTTATACTTGGGTTTTCAATGATATGTTACACGGTATGTTTCTGGAGTAGGTCCTAGCCTTTCTAGTGGGGATTCCTACTTGACCCTTTTTTCTATGTATCCCTAGTAAAGGTTAATATTTTCGTTGAACCATTATGTAGTGGCATAGATATACCCTATAATGTTTCTATAGTGTGGATTGGTTCCCTTCAACCCTTACTTTTTTGGGATGCAACTATTTGGTGTCTTAGTGTTTCTGGTTTGGGTTACTCTATATTCATGAGGGGAAAAGATGTGTGGGGTATTCCATATGCTTTCCATGTCTATATCCTCACAGTTGGATGATTTTAACCTCCTCTCATGTTTGTGCATTCCATCATATGAATGGAGTTAACATTGAACATAAGATTATTGATAAGGTAGTGGTGTAATTCGTCCATGTGTATTTGTAAACTATGGGGTTACATTAGTATCTACGTCTGGATAGTGAGGTGGTGTACCGCAAATCCCTATGACTACAGATGGACCATAGTTCGTAGTGTTTTCTACTAGTTTCTGTAAAGGTGACATGTTCCACTTGTTGCATGATGTTGTCCATGTTTGAGCTAGATATAACAATGGTTTTCCATAATGTTTTCCCTATGTGAATTCTTGGAATAAGCACATGAACCTTTATAGTGCTTGATAAAATGAGAGTTCTAGTGTGGATCACAATTTCATTTCCTTATTCCTAGCCTTTTTCTTTTTGAGGATGAAAAAAAAATAAATGCGTTAGTAATGTAAAGACTCATGTTTTGACCCGTAATACATTGGAATATTTATAAGAGTATTTATGAAGCATGGTTCTGAGTGGGAATGAGAATCGGGGAATAGAGAGCCTAAATGTAGGGGTTTTTAAAATATTATATATATATATATATATATATATATTCATATGTGCACAGTTTCATCGGGAAACATGAATAACTCTTGAGCAGAGTGTCAAATTAGATTTTTATGGTTGGAGTTGATTATAAAACATTGTGTTTAACCTTTGCAAGATATAAATATGTCAATTCCATATTCTTTAGTTGGAAGTAAAATTATTGTGTGATATGTGGTGAATTAATTAATTAAATGAGATTTTCATTAATTAATTCTACCTAAACCTAATACTCTCCCCTCCCCCTCACATTAGAGGGAATGACACATAGATCCCACATCCCCCTTCATATCCTCTACTTCATCCTTCAGTGATGAATAGAAATGAAGTGGAATCAATATGATGATGTGGTTATGATCTCCATTTATGAGGAAGATCATCATCCAATGGAGAAACAACATGATCTGTACATCTTTCTTCCCTAGAAGATTTGGAATTTTCACCTTTGATGTGGGTGGGTTGTGTTTAAGTGATGATCCACATTAGTTTTTTCTTTTTGGTGGTTTAAGATCCCAAATATGGTATCTAGTGATCCCTCCAATGCTGATCTCTAGGTTTTGGGTTAAACAATGTAGAATTATCATTTTTACAGGTGATTACCAAATGGAATTATCATCTACACAACAAGTAGGATAGTGAGACATTCTATGTAGTAATTTCTAATTGGGGATGGTAACTTCTGGGAACTATATAATTTGTACATGGGTTACATGACATATAGTGATCCTAATCCAAGTTACAATGGGAAATGGATTGGTAATCCATGTGAAATCACATAGTCGTGTACAACTACATGGTCATAGTACCTGGTCACGAGGTCTAGTAAACAAACATATGTAAACCTAAAAACATAGGGGTTGAGTGAAGTAGTGCATGTTGTGTACATTCTTTACACTTTATGTACCTTTACATGGGTCGGAAAAATATTTAGTCCATTCACACATCTAGGATATTGAGTGGGTTCACCGACCATGTAGACCCCAATACTTGTCATGTAATCTAAGAAGATCTTCTTGAGATATTCTGTCTTCTGTATCTATTTTTGTGAGACTCATATTTTGGCTTGTGATTCGACTATTCTGAGTGTCTTTCTATATAGAAAATGGTTATGGACTCTGTTTAGATATATGAGTTACGTGGTAGAATGTTTTAATAAATAATCTTATAAAGTTTTTATTAACCATAGGAAGTGATTATGGTGAATCACTGGGTTGACACTAGGGTTATTACCATTCCATCTGAAATTAAAACATGGCTATAATGGACTCTATAGACTGGTAGAGTGGTTCTCCCCTATTGTAATAGGGAGTGTATCCAGTAACTAAAATGGTGTTACAATGATATATGATAAGTTTGACACTCCTCTTTGCGGATCTTGACTGATGTATGTTGTTGATGTGGTTCTCAAAGAGAGACACTTGGAATGGTACTACTATGTGGAATTAGGGTGTGTTTTTTCAATACCACTCTTATTCCACATCATGGGTGCTAGTTCTTTTTTCCTTTGGGTAGTTCTTATAGGGTTTTTTCCACCCTAATGGATTAGGTAATGAGATCCCCAGGATGTTCTTATAGTCCTAAAGTGCTCCCCTATTGTGACGGGTCATGGTCCCTCCAAAAAAGTTGACTTATTGAGAATTTGATCCACTATTGGACTATGGAAGTTACTTTATCTATGGAATGAGTAATCCCCTACTATTTTATGGGGAATTTCCTCCAATTTTACGGTATTGAATAGTGGGAACTCCCCTACATGGATAGGGTGTGGGCCATCTATTCTTATAGTCAGTATATCCATGTCGTTCTAGGGCATGGTTCCTCCACACATGTTTTTCTGGAAGAGTGCTACTCTCTTTTCATATTAGGGATACTGTCCTCTAGGATGGGGTCAGTAAACCCTATCGTACCAGGGTGCAGGTCCCCTGTAGTAAATGAGATGTCCGAGTTAGTACACCACTATCGTACCCAGGGAGTGGGTCCCTGTACCACAAAGTGGAACTCCCCTACTAGTTTAAGATGAAGGTCGTTGATCAATGGAGTTGTACACCTCTATAATATCAGGGTGCTGGCCCTCTATCCTTAGAGTGGTACTCTCCTATGATACTAGGGTGTGATTCCTCACTGATGGAGTAGAAAACCCCCACCTCCATGTTTCAACGAGGAGTGGGTCCTCCAGTGGAGTTGGAGCACCCTTCACTCTTTAGTATAATTCTAAAAGTAGGCTCGTCCACTTTATATATGGGATACCTAGTTAGAAGTTAGTTATCCTAAGATGGATTGTGTTTCAGCCCCCCTACATAGGTTAATAAGACGTTTTTTGGTTTATATAGAAACTATTACTCCCTTAAAAATAGAGAAGTGGTGTGGTTTGAGTCCTTGTATTCCCTCTTGTTAGAGAATATTCATGTTGTCCATACTTTGGAAAAATGATCCATCAACAACAGGGCTATGGTGAGGGGTTTTCCTCTCCACTTAATTTTCTTAGCTCTATGAATGGATCATTATACATATGGTAGAACCTATGGTTCTAGGCAGTAGAGTTGGAAGCTATATTTTATTACTGATGGAGCTCATTTTCTCCAACGTACCATTAGGAATGGTACAGAATTTACTAATGAATTATCTCTCAGTCGAATTCCATCTTAGATAGAATAGATCATGGAGTGTGGTTCTCCATGTTTTATGTTACCTTTAGAGAATTGAGTGGAATATCATAATTGGAAATGAGGGTGGACTCACCTGAGACTTGGTTTCTGAGATGAGTATATCTAGGTGATGTCTAGTAGCGCTTACGGTTTTGTAAAATTCTATGATGAAACCCCTTGATGTCTGAGTACTTACATTTTACATTAACAAAAATTAGTTTTCGGTCACCCTCTTTCTATGATAGGTGAAGATGCACGGCGTAATTCATGTGATTTTTGTTCTTATCTTATCATGGTTGGATGAGGTCCTTCTCATAATAGGGGTGGAAAATATTCCACATATAATTCATCTACTCACCATGTTGAGACCCCTTTGCTTGATACTGGTTTCTTCTAGCTATGGTTGAGCCATGGGATGGGGTTTTTCTTTAAAATTTCTTTTGGCTTTCTTGGACTTAGATGTCTATTTATGTACAGATGAGGATGAATCAAGATCTAATTTTTTCACGATGGGGTTCCCTCCAACAAGGTCTAGTGAAATGTTTCCTTTCAGTTCCTACCTTTTCATTTAGGTTTTTTGGGTGCCTATTGAGTATTCTTATACTCACCCCTGCATGGTATTTTCCCACATGTGTTGTTTCTTTTGTAGACCATAGGTCTTTTGATGGACTCCCTGGAGGATCCAAGGTAGTTAGAGATTAGCGATCTAGACCGATCAATGGGTTTACCTGAGCTAGAAAGATGAGCATTCTGGTAGTTACTTTTGATAGAGATCCTCTCATTCATATCTATTTGGATGATTTTATAGTTTTCATTTGGTGGGCATGCATTTTTTCCTTTTTCTGCACATTCAGTACATCTTTTATACTATGGTTTAGGATAGAATTATGGATGCATTTTATGTTTCAATATCTTTCTATCTCTACATTGTTGCATAAAAGAGCTTGTGGGTGTGTGAATATAAGTACATTTGGAAGAGGCCTCCCTAATTTTAGTTATTTGTTTGGTACTTTTCACCACCCCTAGCCTATGAAGATGGGAATGGGGTAGTTTTGGCTTGAGCCCCATCATGGTTTAGGTCATTATAGTTTAACATTCGTGCCATCAACCTCTATACTTGATAAATTATTCTTTGAATGTATAATATAAACATGTCATTACACCATGGATATGAAATTTAAGGTGATGGTTCTACTCCAATAAATCGGATGAGATATTAATTTCCATAAATGTTTAATGGAAAATGGTTCATTGAATTATAAATTAATAACACGTCATCCCTAATTCTCCCAACATATCCTAATTCCCAAGAACAAATGGAATCACCTTTTTTATCAAAAAATATTTGTACATGATTCATGACAAGAATTAATCATAATATAAAGTCTAAGTACCATTACACATGATTCCTGAAATGAAAATAACATGTTATTTGACCATGGAACTGTTTTTTAAGAATATAATCATGCCATGTCAAAGTTCTCATCATACTAGGGAACTACTATGACTTTATCGATCAATTGATACCCTAGAACATTAATATATTAAATACCTATTGAATATTGATTGATGTGTAATAATAGGCTCTATTAATATTCATATAATCATATATTCATGTAATCAATGTACAAACAGTTTGTCCTATGACACTAACTACAACAAACTCCCACTTGGACAAGATCTAATTGCCTAAAAATTTAATCCACTAGACCTCAAATTATAATTATCTTTTAACTGACATAAGCATTTAGTAAAGGGATCCTTAATGTTTATTTAATTATAAATTCTCCCTATAACACCACAGACCCAAAATCGTGGATCTTGTGCCATACATTTTGAAATTATCATGATTATAAGGAAACACATCCTGAAATAAATACCAGTTTATTTATCTTGGTAAACTCACTAAATAGTGAGTCTTGAGTTGCAACTGAATACAAAAATTAAAACATAATTTTTATTTTAAAATTAATTTATTCCAACTATCATATCTATGAATATCTGTTATAGTAAACTTCATGTAATCCTTTGGAGTGGAAATTAAATAAGGGATGGATCTGATTCTAAGAAGATTTTAGTACAACTAGATAAAAAATGAATCAATGGTCATAATAAATAAAGAAAGGTAAATAACTTATAACACATTAAATTATATTAATGGATAGAAAATAATTATTATGGAATTAATAAATAATGATTGAATAATTGCATATAAATAATCACATGATCTTGAGACATGAACATGGTTTTTCTAACTAATAAAATAATTAAATTGAATAAAAATAATGACAAGATGCATAATTTCATCGGTATGAGATATCAAGATTTCTCCTCAAGACACTTACTATCATGATAAATCATCAATAATTTTTTATTCTGTAGGTTGAAAAATGTTTGCACTATCATGATCTATCCTGAAGATAGTTAATTTAAGGATTTATCCTCTACAAAGATTGAAACATTTCGGAAACAAATTTAAAGGGATTTTCACTAAATATATTCATCCCATGGGACTAACAATGCATCAATGGGATTGAATTAATCGGTCCCTAACCCAAGTAATGCATTTCCAAAACATTCTTATTATACATAATTGTCAATTTAAATTATAAATAGTATACACTTAAAATACATAAATAAGAACATTTTATTTAATAGTGTAATGATATGCAACACAGAGCACGTAATAGAATACATTAGAATAAAACTTTATAATATATTTTCTGTCTCAAATAAAATCAGTATATGATATAGCTTACAATGAATTTTATATTGAGTTAAAATGTATCATATTAAAATACGAGCTTCTTCAATGCCTTGTGTTACATGCAAGACTATTTTTTCCAAATAATAATATATTTTAAACTTATTATTATTTAATATAATAAGATATAACCAAGCCATTAAATTATTAGTTATGAATATTATTAAATAACTTATGATAATATATATTCTAAATATATTCAAATGTTTTCACATTCGTCCAATATATTTTAAAGGCATAAGATGATAACAAAACTAGTATTTGATATAAAAAGAATTTATTTTTATAAATTGACTTTTATCAACTTTTAATGGTGAACCTATTTTAAATCAAATTGATAGAAACCTGTATAAATTTTTTATGTAAAAATAAAATTTATTTTTGAAATCAAGAACATAATAATTCTCATAGGGTGAATTTTTGGAATTTTTCAATTAAGTTTCATTTTTTGATGAATAGTGAAAATTACTAAATTTAATTCAAAAAATCATTTAATTTAATTATATTGTTAAATTATATTTTTGATTTTGTTTTAAAGTATTATTATACCAATTTTATATCATTAAATTTAATTTAGTTCATTGGAATCTATTTCTTATTAAAATTAAAACTAATGACATCTAAAACATTTGAACATATTTACTTTAAAAATCCTATTTTTTCAATGTTGTTAAATTTATAATAATTTTTACCAATTATGTGATCGGAATTTGTAAAAATGGATTATATATTATTAATCAAAATAATAAATAATGTTTAATAATTTAAACATATTTTTTGACCAGAAATATTAGTAAAAGTAATTATAATTAATTATAGATATTAAGAGGAAAATAAGCGTAACAAGGGACTAAAACATAGACATAAAACATAATATGAAAAATAAACATGTCCAAAATTCATTGTATTAACATATGTAGACCATATACTCTCATTTATCAAATATTAAACATTATTAGAGGCATATTTTGTATGGAAGACCTCTAAATAGTGATTACCATTTTATATTTACAAGAATACCACTCCTCCTCCACTATAAAAAGGTCATCACCCATACCACATCCTAACACCTCTAAAGACACATTTTCATGAAAATATATTCCCAAATGATATCTCACAATCCCTAACCTAGTACTATAACCCTCACCATAGTTATAATTAAAACCAATGATGTCTACTGATTTAATTCAAAAAAGTTACCCAAATAAAAGGTAACATTTTTCAACAAGCATCTTTTTTTATTTACATATGTAACCCTTAATATATTTTTGTGTCATTATTATATAATAAAAACTATATTCATTGTATACTATATTGTTTTTACATTATGTTTTATACCTATACATACACACACTTCCATCAAACGGGTAATGAACTTACTGATTCATGTACAGAAAACTACTACCTCACGAAATGAATATCATTCATTCATATTTTACCGTCTCTCATGGTTGGAATTAGGATGGAAACACTAATTATATATGATATATGTGATATTTAAAATTTATTTTTGATTCTATAATTTTTATATAACACACACATTTATAATATTTATTTTATGTAAATATGATAACATCATTTGTGAATGTTTGGACAACTGCCTCCTCGAAATGATGTGATTCGTTCACAATATACATGGATGTTTTGAGGATGGAATTAATAAAAAAATGTCACATCAATTAAATAAATATGATAAATTTATTATAATTTTTCCATCTATAATTTAATTTTCATTCAATAAATATGGAAATTAAATGAATATATTGTTCATGCGTATGTACACCCTATCATCCCCTTAAATGGTGCATTTCATTTCCTTTCTCCAAATATTTTGGATTATTATTAATAAATATATGATGAATATATATTATAACTACAAAATGGTTTAAACTATAGATATTATTAAATCTTGATCTTTGTTATATGAACAACTAGTAAAATGTTAATGGATACTCGAAAAACTGGGCAATAAACACCCAAAATACAAAAAATATTAAATTATTGTTAATAAATGGTTTATAATATATTATCGTAATATAATATATGAAATTATATATATGAGTCTTGTTCTGGAGTAAGTTATTAACTTGTTTGAAACTCACATACATGAGGTTAAAGGATATTCACCAAAAATTAAACCCAATACAAGGGATATTCATCTCACTTTTTACATTTGTGCGATGAATGTAATATTCACAACTTACTTGTTTTGTGTGGTGTATCTAAATTCCATTTTGGTATGTTATGTCATGAATTATTTTATCTTTATGTAATGTTGAGTTTCAATTTGAATTATTTATTATATGCAGGCTTGGGATAAAAGTTACCAAATGGTAAATAATTTCATGACATAATTCCTTTTTGATTGGGTTATATTACATCCATGATATCATTAATATTAAAAGATTATGGGTATAATAACTTTTTACTATATATTATTTTATTTTCAATTACTTTATGTGTATTTAAATTTGACACACATAATCTACCCATTGGTTGATTCTCACTTCAACAGTATGGAATTTTAATAGGATAACTTCATAAATTCATTTTTTGGGGATTTTTTACAATTGAATTTCCCTAAGACAAAATTATTGGATCATTATTTAATAAAACTATTAATTTTGTTCTCTTCTAGTTATTCACTATAATTTTAATGTAATATTACTTTTTTCACTCTATGTTACTCAAAATGTTTTATCAACTGTTTAAAAAAACCTAACTTAATTTCTGTCTTTAGTTAGAGAACCAATTTTTTTTCTAAAACCCATATTTTATAAAATGGGTTAAAAAAACGTTTTAAGATTCCCAAAATAATTTATTAACGTCATTTTAATGATTTTTTATTTTTAAAAATGTTTTTTAATGAATATTCTTGTCTCTTTACAAAACAAGGAACTTTCCTAACCATTTAACTTACAAAAGGATTGTTCTTTTTACCAAATATGGATAGTAAAGAATTACTTTCCATCATATCATTGATGATTAATTTTTATGTTTAAAATGTTACTATTTGATGAAAATGATTTATAATTTTATTTTTATAGAAAATTATTTTCAAAATAATATGGTAATTTACTTCATGAATGATTTTAAATTATTTTGTTTATAGTATTTCCAATACACAACAACAACCCTTTATTTATACTCTACATTGGATATGTTACCATCCTTATTCTTCCTCTAGATAGTTTATGACTTATTTTTCCAAGGATCATATTGAAATAAATATCCTTAAATATATTTTTAATTCCCCTTAAAATAATCAATTTCTTATGATCCTTAGACAATGAACTTCCCCTAATTATCCAAATATTTTTTCAGGGATATTTTTTTTATGAAACCATATATCATTTTTGCATACGGTGTTTACATTGACATTTATTTAATTATATGGGTAAATATAGGTAAATATTTATTCATTATTCAATATATATATTTTAAAATTCCCATAGTTTATTTATTATTTCGATTACTCAATATGGGAAAAACTTTGGACTAGAAATGATGGATGGGGCCCAAACATTATATAACCCTCGAGGTATCGATATGTTTTAATGAGAAAAATTAATTGCAAAAATTAAAAAGTTTCTACATATAGCTTTAAACTGTTTTTTGAAAGGTCCTCAGGATACAATTTTTCATGTGCCTTAGACATGATGTCCAATAACTAATAATTTCCTTCATTTTGATTCAATTATTTCCTATCTAGTATATTTTTTTTGAAATATCTATATATTCATTTCATTCTCATTTTATTGATTAAATGTAAGGTGGTTTGGTTTCTAACCATTCCATTTTTATTATTCCATTCCATTTTATTTAAATTTTATGTGTTTTTTGTTAATTATCATTACATATTTTATATACACTTCCTTAATGGATTATTGATTACATGGAATGTGTGATTACTTATTTACAATTCCTTGGTTATTATTCTCATTGAATCGTTATGTTTTCTGTTTTAATTTACCCTTATTTAGCATTTGAGACCACCCTTATTTTTTTCCTTCCCTAGAAATCCAAGAAGTGTACTAAAAAAGATATGAAAGGATAATACATATGGAAAAATGTTATCCTAAAATGGAAAAAATATTCTAAAATTAGTGTATTCATTTATATTAAAAGACATATCTATTTATATTGTATAAAAATACTATTAAACTCTTCAGTCCTTCGGTATTTGATTACATGTTATCATGCCAATGTAAAAGTAGTAGACACTAGATCTGGGCTTCTGGGGTCAGGGCGCTATAGTTGGTATCAAATGAATTATAGTATAAACCTTGGTAACTAGATTCCAATAAACATAGATGAAATAAAATAAACCTAAGATAAAATTTATAGATGATTATACAAGAACATCCTAAATTTTCATTCAGATAGATATTATATAGTTTTCTTAACAATATGAACTTATTAATGTGCTACAAGTGGACTTAGTTCTGGCACAGTTGTACCTAGAGGTAACAATTAACAAAAAAGGCACCAAGTCTAACTCGAGCCTAACCTGGTACATGATAACGAGCATTATATAAACCTAGTTTGACACTCCTAGGTGATTTTCTTTGGATAATTCACTTCTTTTTACAAACCATTATGAGGGATTTGAATAGATAATGATAATTAATGAACTAGGTTAAACTATAGACCATATAAGGACTTATATGGAAGTAAATGGGTGATGTATTGGTATATTAGGTTTTTATTAGAAACCATAGTTAAAAGGTTATTCAATTAATATATTTCAATGATTCACATCATAATTATTTTCGAAATTTTATTAATATTATTTATAAAAAGGAAACCCTATATTTTGGGTAAAACCCCATTAAAAATGGTAATTTGGTGGGGCTTGAACCCATGATTGAAGGGAAATAATGGTTTCACACTTTCCAATTTCATACGTTATTTCTTATTTAATGTATCATTATTTTTAGTAAAACAATTTGATGAATAAATATGAATTATGAACATGTTGTGTTTGTTGGATGTTTAGATATTAATTTATTAACCATATTTAATTTAAATATTAGTTAGAGACAAATAGTTAGACATATCACTCTTTTATGGAATTTAAGATCAATTAAAAGTGTATTTTAGTTCTTTATACATCAAAGTTAATTCTTGGATATCCATTTCATAAAGTAGTGGATAAATTATAAATTGATCAATGAACAAAAATATGATTATAGAGAAATACAAATATTTGTTCAATATATATTTCCATATATTCATAATTATTAAAATAATAACCGAAAATTAGAAAAATTATTTAGAAATAAAACATTTTCCTCATATAATAATTTTTATTGATCGGATTTTCTTTTATTCATTATATATTTATGGATTTGGGGCCCTCATCGATTCATTGATCATTCACTTATTAGTGATTAATGACCTCAATAACTCTCTATAAATATTTACACCTTTACTATACGTCCGTATTTTCACATTCCACTATTGTTCTCCTACATAGATACATAGTTATATATTAGTCATTGTGACCTTTTTACATCCCATTATCTCTTTTATAGAGGATTATTTACGAACCCCACTCATGATGTGGTATTTCATCATAGAAAATATCCAAAAACAATTCACCAAACTCATGATTAAATTGTGGGGATGCAGTTTAATTAATTTTTGAATAATTTAATTCTTTTAAATTATGAAATAATAACATTGTAATTGATATCATGTGTGACATGCAACAACATGCGCGTAAGGGAATATAATAACCTTAGAATTTAAAATATATTTAATAATTAAAAAAAATCTATTATATATATTGAAATGCATTTGATATTGATATAGTGTACAATAAACACAATAATTTATGTCATCAATGTCTTTTGTTACTTGAAATATTATGTTTTACCAAAAAATTATTATTATTAAATTATTCTTATATAATATAATAATATATTACCTAGACTTTTAATTGGAGGTTATGAATAGTGTTAACTAAAATTTGAAAATATATATATTATAAATCTAACCAATTTTATTTCATAAATCCAAAATATTTTATTGGCATAAGATGAGAACAAACCATTATTACAAATAAAAAAGTTTATATTTTTTATAAAGGCATTTTTACCTCCTTTTAATGGAGTACCTATTTTAATATTATTTTTGGAACTTTTATAAATTTTATATATTGAAATAAAATTCATTTTTTTTAAAGTAACATAATAATAATCTTAGGGAAATTTTTGGTATTCTTCTTTGAAGATTCGTTTTTTGATGAATAGTGAAAATACTGAACATTAATTCAAAACAGGATTTTCATCTAATTTAATTTTATAGTTAAATTGTTATTTGATTTTTGTATAAATTATAATTTGAAACGTTTATAAAATTCAATCAAATTTAGAACATTCTAATAAATTTCTCCTTTAAATTGAAAATAAATACATCTCAAATGTTTCATCATATTTACATTAAAAACACACTTTTTCATCCTGTAAATGATATTAAATTTAAATTATTTTCATATGATTATATAATTTAAATTTATAAAAATGGAATACATATTTTGAATAATAATATTTTATAATTTATAATAAGGAAAACTGAATTTTTTACCAAAAAAAATTATTGGTGGTAATTAAAAAATTTACATAAAATAAGAGGATAAGTATATTTACAAGGGATTCTACCTTAATAATAAACCCCATGATGTCCTTGAAACTTATTCAAAAGACATTTTAAGGAATAAATTCTCTAATATAAAATCATGGATTGAATATAGACCATTATTTTATGCACATTATTTAATTGAGACCTCTCAGTAGTGTTTATCTTTTTATATTTTCAAGAATGTCACTCCTCCTCCACTATAAAAAAAGGAATTATCTTGTCCCACTTCCTCACACCTATCAAGAAACTTTTTATAAAAAAAACTATTCCAAGGTAAGAACCAAATATACCCCCAAAACATCATCCTATAATCCTCTACTTTGTTATAAATAATATCTTATAAGTCTTTTGGTTTAAACCAAAGGAGTGTCTCGAATAAGATGTAACATTATTCAATGATCATATTTTGTTTGATATACTTCCCAAGACCTTAAATTAAATTTATATCATTAATATATAATATAAAAATTGTCCTTAATATTCTTATATGTTTTTATGTTACGATTTTGGAAAACAAACTACACACACTTCCATCAAATGGGTTACAAAATTACCAATTCATGCATAGAAAAATTAAACCTCATGAAACGGTGATTGTTTGTTCTTCCTTTACCACCTCTCATTATTAGAATTTTGATGAAATTGATTTTCAAATATGATATATGTGGTATTTATAATTTCATTATTTTTATTTAATTTTTATATAAAACACACATTTAGTTTTTCCATTTTTTTTAAATATGATAACATTATTCGTGGAAGTGTGGACTATCGCATCCTCAAAGGGATGTGATTAATTCACAGAATACATGGAATGTATTAATGTTGGTCTTAATAAAAAAACTATGATATATATGACATAAATATTATACTGGACTTAGTAAATACATATTTATAATTTAATATTTGTTCTAATAATATCTCAATGAAATTAATGTTGCGTTCATGCATACATATGGCTTACCGTCACCATGAACTATACATTTCATTTCTTATATCCAAATAATATGGATTTTTTTAAATAAAAATTTCCTTGATATATATTATAATTAAGTAATGGTTTAAATATTTTAGATGATTAAATCATGATCTATTTAAAAGTAACAACAAGTAACACGTCCAAACAAACTCAAAAAACTATGTCAGTAACACATAAAATAGTGAAAATAAAGAAAAATTGCTAACAAATAAAAAATATGATATTATCAGAAGTTAATATATGAAATAATAAATAATATTATAGTTTTATAATATTATAGTAACATTTTTAAAACCATTATACATTTTTTTAAGGATGTCGAACCAAAATGAATCACAATGTAAGGGATTTTCAACTCACTTTTAAATCTGTGAGATAAATGTCATATTCACCATTTACATTTTTTTTATTTATATACTTCTCATTTTGATATGTTATATAATGAATTATATTATCTACATGTTATTTTGGGAAAAAATTAGAAATATTTTTTCTATGGGGACTTCAGCTAAAAGTTGAAAATTGGTAAATAATTTGATAGCCCAAATATTGTTTCATGTGGTTATATTAATTCCACATTATATTTAATATTTTAATATTATGTGTGTAAAAAATTCCAATATATTAAAATATATTAAATTTTTTATGTGCATTTTGCATTTGAAACAAATAATTAATCCATGTATTAATTCTCACTTAAATGTTATGGTCTTTTCAATGGTTTACTTCACACTTTCATTTTTTCATGATTTTTGACACTTGAATTTATATAAGTGGAGATTATTAAGTGATAGTTTAATAAACCCATTAATTTTATTATCCTAGGGTTATTCATGATCCTTTTCAATTAATAGTAATATTTTCCCAATATTTGGGACTTAAAATATTCTTTTAAATTTTTTTGAAGTAAAAGTAACATCATTTCCCTTTTTAGTATGGGAATATATTTTCATCTAATAAAATTGTTCTCTCAAAATGATTTAAAAAATGTTTGACCCCATCCAAAATGTTTTATTAAATAAATATTTAACATTTTTTATTTTAGGAATCTTTTTAAAGGAATATTCTTATCACATTCTAAATAATTCACTTCTCGATCCTTTTTCCTTGTAGAAGGAATGTTATTTTTATCTCATAAAAAATTTATGGAATTACCCACCATCTTTTATATAAATCATTCTCATTATGTATAAATGGAAATTTTATAATGAAAATGGTTTTTCAAAAAAAATTACAAAATAAAATGTATATTTTCTTCAAGAATAATTTTAAAATTTTTGATATAGTATATACATTAATCAATAACAACAACCCATTATTTTTAGTCTACTTGGTATTTATTACCATAAATATTCTTCCTATAGAAGGTTTATGATTTATTTGAAAGAGGATATAATTTAAATTAACATCCATAATTACCTTTTCTAGTCCCCATGAAATATTCAATTTCCTTTGATAATTAGAAATTAAATTTCCCCAAATTATTTGTATCATTTTTCTGGTATATGTTTCTTTCCAATTCCATACATTATTTTTACATTCAGTATTTACATTGAAATTTATTTAATTATCTTGGTAAATATTGATAAATATTTATTCTCTATTAAATATGGATATTTAAAAAGGATTATTATCGTTTTTTTATTATTTGAAATGTGGAAAGATTTGGACTAGAAATGATGGTTGGGGCCCCGAATTTATATAGCCTCAAAATGCATCAACGGGTTCTCATTAGACAAAATATTTTTATAAATTAAATAGAATTTTACCTATAGTTTTAAAATATTGTTTTAAATGTACAAATGGTAATGGTTTTTATTTTCCTCATACATGAGATCCAATAATTAATAATTTTATTCATTTTGATTCGGTAGATATTTTTCCATGAGATTTTACATCAAACTATCTATAGATGCATTTGATAAGTATTTTATTAATTAAATAAAAATTGTTTTAGTTTTTAACTTTTCCGTATTTATTATTCCTTATATATTTATTTAAATGTAATATGATTTCATTTAATTACCTTTACAAATTGTTTATTCACATCCTTCTTGTTTTAGAGATTACAAGCCATGTGTGTTTGGTTATTTACCATTCCGTAATGATTATTCTCATTGGTTCATTATTTCTTATATTGCACTTTACCCTTGATGAGATTTTGAGATCACCCTTAGTTTTCTTCTATTCTACAGGAATCCAATAAGTGTAAAATTAATTATATTTAATGATAATATATATAATAAAGTTATCCTAAAAATTATATTTTAATTACTAATTTCATTTGTAATACAAGACTAATGTATATATCTAGTTTAACAAGACTAATGAACTCTTTTTTCCATTAAGACTTTCTTCCATGTAATCATGCCAACATAATGTCGGTATACTCTATATCTAGGATTTTGTGGTCGGGGATCAACATATACAATGATTCTCATCAAATTTCTGTATTAAGTAAAGGATACTTATTTATCAATATTTCCATAATAAATCATATATCATTCGATGTAAAATACATATATTGAAGTGGTATACGGTTTAGGAAATAATTATATAACTAAAATTATATTGATATTTAAAATGGATATTATTTTCATTGAAAACTTATTACATGAAAATGATTGTTTCATAAGGATGTTAACAATCACAATATAAGGTCATATTATTCAATAATTTTTGTTAATTGTTAATTTTCAAGTGAAATCCGATTGGAAGAATTAATTAGATAAAAAAAAGTTAACATTTAGAATGAATTAATAATTATTTTAAATGAATAATTGGAAGTATATACACCACATTAATGTGAATTTCTTAATGATAATAAATAAGTCTAATTATAATGTAAATTGAGATCTAATCTCTTACTACTTTGGTAAATTTTGAATCGAGTGATCCATGAGATAATAACATCAATTAAAACTTTTAATATCATTAAATAAAGTATATTCATGATGTCACATTTCTTATGTAAGTATATTAACCACAAGAAGGAAACGAGTGGTGAATATGACATAAGTATTGTAGAAATAAATGTGAGGCTTCAAATACGCTTAACACACTATTTCTTTTAGTTTAATTCTATTTCAACAAATAATTAATGGTTTTAAGTATGTTTTTAAATTATAATAGATCCATAATAATTTTATAATATCATAAATTATCTTCTTATAATATATTATTACTCATTTGTTAATAATCATTCATTATTTTCACTGAATCAAGTGTTCATTTCCTTGTTTTTCAAGAATGTTTTAACTTTTTATTATTTTACCACTAACATAGATCATGACTTAATCATGTAAATAATATAAACCTAGATTTATATGTCTTATTTATGAATTTTATATTCATTTATATTTTTACTTAAAATTCGATATAGGAAGTGAAATACATTGTTAATGGAGACGGAAGGTCATATGTATGCATGAACATTGTTTCCATTTTCTTATCATATTAAAAGAATGAAGTGTAACTTATATATAGGAATATTATAATTATAGTATCATATTATCATCTTAAAAATAAAATATTTTTATCCAACCCATCTTTAAAACATTCCATGTTACATGTGAATGAATCATAACATTTTGAGGAGGTGGTAGTCCCCACATCTACCAATGATGTTATCATATTCCCACAAAATGGAAAGCATGAAGATATGTGTAACATAGTAATTAAAAATGAATAAATAAAATATAAAAAACCTATATATTTTATATTAATAATATATCCATCATTATTCCCAACCCTGAAAAGTGGAAATAGAAGAACGAACAACATTAGTTCGTGATGCGGTAGTTTGTCGAAAACATGAATGATGATTTTGTATCCCAGTTTATTGAGGTGTTGTAGGTGTAGGTCATAAAAATATAATAAAAACATAACATATTATTTAGAATAATTTTTTTATATAAACCGTATATAAGAATAATTTAATGAGTGGATAAAGAAATAAAACTAATGTTCTCATTGAAGAACGTTACCTCTTCTACGGGTTACTAATTTTTGTTTATACCAAAATCCTCCCTCGGTGTGATTTCATTGAAATGATAGGATTATAGGTTTAGGGGAGGGATTTTGGGTGTTTATTGGGATATGGTTTGGTTTATCCAAATGTCTTCATAGGTGTGAATAAGTGAGGGGGTGTGTTCCTCTTTATAGTGTAAGAGGAGTGATACCCATGTAAATACCAATAGGTAAACAGTATTGGGAGGTATCCATTAACTAATATTCTTCCAAAATTGGAAAATAATGTATTTTAGTGAAATTGTGTTCGATCAGAACATACTAAAAACAAAAATAAATGTATTTTTATAAATATGTTCCTTATTCATTAAGTTTTCTCAATTTTATCATTATAGTTTTTTCTAAGGTAACTTATATTTTTTATTTAGCAATGAAATTTATATTTTATGAGAAATATAAAATGGATATTTATTAGATAATTTATAGAAATATACTCTAAATATTAATTCTTATTCATTAAATAAAATCATATGTGAGTGAAAAATTAATTTCAATACAAACGCATGTTATGGGAAAAACCATGTTTTTATCCTTTGTTGTGTTTTTTAATTTCATTTCATTTTCTAATATTTTTTCAAAAACATTACATTCAATGTATTAGAATATAAATATTATTATTATTATAAATACTTATACCCATTTTATGAAATTGAAATATCAGAAGTGGGAAAATTAAATATAATTCTAATCTCCCTAAATGGAAGATAAAGTTGGTTTTTAAAGTGAAAATCATAAACATTTCAGTAATATTTAATATAACAATTGAAAATAAAAATGATTATAATGACCTAAATTGGAATAAAAGTTGTAAAATGTATTTAATTGTACTTTAAAGCAATATAAAATTAAAATTTAACCTTAAGAATTATTTAAATAAAAATTCATTTTTCCATTAAAATTCAATATTTTCATATACAAAAAAATTAAAGCAACTCAGAATGATACTTAAAAATCACCCTTAAATAATTTTGACATTAAATTTTAAAAAATTATTTTCATTTTTACATATAATATATAAAAATATTTCAAATTTTAGTTTCAAAAAAGTTTCTCCATTAAAAGTTGGAAAAACTACCTTTAGGAAAATATAGCTTCTTATACATAAAATTGTATTTTTTCTTATCTTATGCCTATCAAATTTATTGAAAAAATATTTTTTTAATATATAATATATATATTTCATTATTATATTTTAGTAACAGAAATTATTTTAATTTATTAAAAAACACCTTTGGAATCCTAAAAATATATCTTTATATAAACATTTATTTTACATTTAATTGGTTTTTCTTTTAATATCTAATTAATTGGTCAACAATGAATTATATAAACATATGTAAAAAATATTTTAAAAAAATATTTAATCCTTATTAATACATTTCATTACAATAGATAGTTGATAACTATCATATAGAATAATAATATTAATCGTATATTTGTATTTTGGTAATACTTATTCTTTCTTGTAACCCAAGATATCGATGGAACTCGGTAATGTATATAACACAATAAAAATTGGGGTGGTGTATAAAAAATCTATATAATATTTTTAATCTTTTTAAAATAGTAAATATATTTTAATGTATCATGGTTTTATATTCCCTTCTCCATTTTTTGTTGCGCGTCATAGATAATATTGAAAAAAATATTCTTTTATAAGTTTTAGGGTATTACACTCTCCCCACATTAAATAAATTGGTTCCTTCCAAATAAAACATCTTATTTTAAATATAGGATATCATGTTTTATAAGTCATTTTTTTTAAAATCCCACAGCATAAAATGGATATTATAATATCAACGTAATAATATTGAAAGGGGTGAAAAATGTTCATATGGAATAAAATATAACTAGGTTTATACTTAAAAGAACCTTATAGAAATGTGAATATATATATTTAGTGGGAAATAGAAAGAAATTATAGGGATTTATTGATGTCATTCATAACCAACATGTCAATGATAAATAGAAATGTGAGTGGGGGCAAACCCTAAAAACATTTGAGGATTTTAAATACAATTGGTTCAATACAATTTAAGATATTAGGATAACATTTTAGGTTATTTTTATATTATTGAATCATTAGTTTTATTCCTAAGAATAAAATTAAATATACTCAATTTATTCCTTTGGTTGTTCTTTGATTTATTTCTAATTCATCCCTTACAATAATAAATTAATATACAAAAATGAATTTATATTCCAAATTTACTATCTTTTCGTAATAGATCATACGATCCAAAAATATATTCTTATTATTTGTCTCTGACAATATTCAAAAACAAATATGGTTATTAAATTAATGAATATACCTCAAAAGTAATACTAATTTTTCACAATTATTATTTATTCATCAAATTTCATAACTAAAAACAATGAAATATTTATCAAGACATCATGTACACTAATGGTAGTAGTAAAACACTTATCTTCCTTCCGTCATGGGTTCAAGCCCCACCACATTAGCATATGAGATAGGTTATCTCCCTGTGTATGGGTTGTACAATTTCTAAACTATATAAATATAATTTCTATAACCTTCGAAAAATATGATGGACTTCCTTAAAATAAAATTAATCTTTAAATATCTTTTTGACTAGGGTATTCAATATAACCTATCATTACAAAGGTTAATAATATTATTTGATTATTACTACAAATTCATTAATGATAATATTAACCCAAATGGTTATCAATACCATTAAAAATATGTCTATGAAATGTAAAGTCGTTACTCATCAAGTAACTTTTCCACTAGAAAATATATTTTCCATAAATATCTCTGAAATTTATGTATTCTTGGTGGACACATAATAGCTAAATCCTAAAATAAGTGTTTATGTCATTGAACATATCTTCAATGTTAAATTCAAAAACCCTTGATACTTTCAGAACAAGGATATATTCATATTAAAGACAATATAATCTATACCTTACCAAAATCTTCATATGTTCATCTATATTTATCCTCGAAGTCTGTCATAGTGTTGTGTTTTTTAATCTATATTTTCCTAAATCCAGTTTCTATATTTACTACTAAATATCCTCTGATACAAAATATAATGACCCGACCCAATAATCCTAGATCTGGATCCTTACATTATTAAATTGTCATAATTATAGGGAAATACATCCCAAAGGTCTGATCAGTTTAGTAATCTGGGTAATCTATAAACATACTGAGTCTTGATTAATAATTTAATACCCAAATTACAACATATGTTTTTGAAAATAACATTATTCCATCTAGAATATACCTACATATCATTCATGGAAAACTTCATGGAATATGGTGGAATTGAAAAAAAATATTGGTGATATCAACTTCTCAATAAGGGTTAAGTACATTGGAAGAAATAATGGATATATGGTCATAATCAATATGAAAATTTAAATAACTCACCACACATGCAATTAAAAACTAGGGAGATCATAACCAATATTGAAAGAATAAAATATGATCAAATAATTCCATAAAAATAATCAAATTATATTGAATCATTTCCCAGTATATTCTAAATAATCAAATAATCACAGGTAATAAAAATAATGATAGAATTCATAACATAGAACGTCTGAGTTGTCAAGATCTATCATCACGATAATTACTATAAATATCTATCCTCAGGATATATTTGGATAGAAACCCACATGTCACTACTAAAAACATGACCTATCCAAATAGTTCCAAACGATTAGGATAAACCTAAAATCCATTAGTATAGGCTGTCATAATAGTTATAGGAACTATTTATTTGGGACATATTGGGATAGTCCAATACCAATAGTTTATAGTAAATTTTTTGTATTTCGTGGGTTAAATTACATGTTCCCAATAGTTATAAAACTATTGGTATAGCACCCACAACTCTAAATAAGCACCTTTAATTCTTATCCTCCATAGAAGAATTACATATCAAAACACTAATGAAATATTCCATAGATTAACCTAAAAGTTTCAACAAAAGCACCTAAAAATAGAACTACCCACTTCAATGTAGCTACACCTACATAATAGACCCACCTACACCAACAATCAAAACATCAAAGCATAATTTATCTACAATTAAATATAAAACACCATATATTGGAAACATAAACATCCTCAATAAACAAACCCTTCAATTAATGATAACAGAACAAATGAAAATCAATGTATATGACCAATGATAAAAAAAGATATGACAAACATATTTAGTAGCACCAAATCATCAAACCTAAAATGTAATAAATATTAGTAAAAAATGTAAAGGATCATTCAGTCTCTCATCACCATGACTATCATAACCATCATCATCAGCCTAACTATTGTCATCATATCCATCCCTGTCCTTGTCCTCGTCCCCTTCATAATCCTTGGTCTCATACTCACCCTCATCCTCTACCTTGGCCTCAGCATCTCCCACTCCCACACCCTCATCCTTTCCCTCAACCTCATCCTTATCATTTTCCTGACCATCAATCTCTCCATCACCATTTCCAAGAATGATATCATCTTTACCACCACTAGGACTATTACCCAGTGTACTATATAATAAAATAATTGATAGAATACATTTATCACAAGTCCAATTGGTCTCTGGTGGATGTTGTGGACCTAAAAAATCAATGTTTTCCTAAATTAAATGTTTCCCCTTTTAGCCCATTTTTTCACCTAGGTGACCCATTTTGGCCTTTTCTACATTAACCTTAGCTTTTACTTCCCATGAATGGGCCTTTTCTATCCTATTAAAACCTCAACTGGTACCTGAGGTTGGGAAAACATCATTGGGACTATACTCTTCCCAGATTGGGAGTTTACTCTTCCATAGTGCTCATCTCAAAAATTGATGTACGTGATCATTTGCCCCAAATTGTCTTCTTCTTGGGCATCACGCGGCTCAAAAAATACTTTTAAAAATATTAATATATTTTTATGTTATACAATACATATTAATATTTTAAATGAACAATGTAAAAAATAAAATTTTCTACTGTGTCTGTTTGTTAACTGCACTTCCATCTTTTTTTTCTTCTAGAGAAAAACACCTTTTCTCATAAAACATGCCATTAAAAATATTATACCTAACATAGTAATGAAATAGAATATAAGAAACCATAATTGAATATATGTTACTAATAATGAATTTCATAACTTAAATAAATTTGATGTTAATTTTAAATGAAGCTGAGAAGAAAAACATATGGTAGATGAAATAATGTTGTTCTAAAAAAATTTGGTTTTCTAATGTTTGGTTTTCATTACTATTTTTTAATTCAGTATAGTTTATGATTGTAAAAATTTGGTTTATATCTATTTGAGTCTATTTAGGACTTTTTATTTTGACTTGATTCTATTCAATTCATATTTATTGGGTTAGATTTGAGTTGTTTCAATTGCATTCCATGTAATCCAAATTTATTAATTTATTTTTTGAACAATTCGATTAAAATCTATATAATTATGCTTAGTGTGACTTAATTCAATATTCAAATATATACCAAAACATTATAAATTGATTGAATTATAGAAGAAAAAATAGAAATTGAATGTCTTAATGATAAATTATAAATGACTATCATACCTTCTTCCTCTCATGGTCTGACATCGTAGTCCACCCCAAAGTGTGGAGGTATTTCTTATCATCAATATTTATTATTATTTTGTGACGAATCCTAAAAAATTAAATAATACAATATAATTAGTAAGGAAAAACATGAATATTTTCATTTAAAACCCCCAAATTTGATTAATACCTTGAACATGGTACTCATCCAATGAATAGTCATTTGCTGATAATGTTCTATTAGACAATCGTCTATGATAGTTATAGCCTCTAAATCCATGCCAAATCTATCATTCCATGAAATATAAAACACATTCTTATAGGCTCTCTATATGTCACCAAATTTCATTAGCCATTCTGACCTCGCATCCTCACCATCAGAAAAATGAAAACAAATATGACACTATAATTTTAGTTAATATAAATACAATAATAATATTACATTACATCCAACATATTTTTTTTACCCATGTCTATGCACAAGTTTTATGCCTGACTTAATTTTGTAGGTGTCTCCAGGAGACTAGACTGACTAGAATGATGTTAGAGTATTAGTAAATTTTCACAAAAAATATCCTAAATTCATGCACTATTATTTCAATTATTTGGTTGCCTTTGTTGTATTCCACCATCAACTGTTTGTGGTGGTTCCACAATGCACACATGCATATATGCCTAAACATCTTATCAGTATATCAAGCTACTATAGAATAAAATATTATATCAATAAATCTTATAATAAAAATAAATGTTTGTAATATTTTAGGGTTCTATAAATATTCATGCATGTCACGACATGTCCCTTGGGGTCTGTGTCGTGACTACCCCAAGCCCGCCTTCCTTAGGCCAGGGGCTGGAAACTAGCACCGAAAGGCGTATTCCCTAAAACCAGGAAGTTATTGCCTTTATATCTTGTAACACACACAACCAATCACAATTCAAGATACGAACACAAGTAAACTGTACAGTAAAAAGAGTGTGTACAGTAAGAAAAAGGGGCAGGAATATAAGCCCAACTGGAAAGTACAAGAAAACTGAAATGTACAAGTAAAATGAAACAACTCCTATCAACTCCCACCAAGGATCCTACCGGAAGGGTAGGAACAACTCTTGAACAATCGTCTATGTGTTACCCTACCTCTAATGTAGACCTATGAGCTACCTTCAGTCCTGGTACCCTCGTCCTAAGTCATTATTGTCCTTCTTCTGCACCAAACACAACAAGGTGCGGGCATAACCCATGAAGGGGTGAGTATAATGATACTTAGTTGGGACCGTGAGACCCTCAAAGGTCTCACAAAATCCAATAAGGATAAATCAAAAATCATTGAAACAACTGAAAACCCTACTTAGGTATATTCCCATACATATACCTAAGTTATCAAGTATACCCATCCCATTCATGAGGAATCTCAAGGCCTAAATCCTTATCCAAAGTAAAACTATTCAACGAAGGAATGAACACCATGATGGTAACACCACAAAGGTAAGTACCACAAAGGTAACACCACATAGAAGAATACCACAAAGGTATCACCATGAAGGTAAGTACGACGAAGGTAACAACACAAAGGTAAGTACCACAAAGGTACAGACTCTACTCACATGATGTATAACATATGTATGATAGTAAATATGATTAGATGTAACTACTGAATCATCTTACTCTTTTAAGGGGAAGACCCATGTAGGATCCAAAATCATCAAACCCACGTAGGATCCTAGATCATCAGACCCACATGCGATCCTAGTATAGAAGACCCACTTAAACTCCTAGAGTAGTCCCACGTGGATCCCTAGAGCAGATCCAAGAGGGATACTAGAACACAAACCCACATAGGATCCCAAAGCATATACCCACATAGTATCCCATTGTCATGTTACATCTATCTACAGGGTTCCCTCACTAAGCTCTCTTGATTCTGGGAGGGTCAGATTCTCAAGCCACAACTTGATACTCCAACAACCAGTAACTCCCATGAAGATGTATCCCAAAGGACCTCCATGTGATAGGGGTCTCAACCCAATAGACGGTGCATCAATCGGATGCTCGATATCTAAGTTATTGGCCTTTTAGTCCCGATGACCCGATTGGATTCGTATTTGATCCAACCCAGTCATACCTCAACTTTATCCAAAACTCAAGTGAGGTATACCAAAAATAAATTCTAAATCCAAGGTTTCTGGCTCTGTAGACGGTTCGTTAAATGGATACCCATAGCTCACGTTATGGCTGAAATAGAGAAAAGGGGTTGAAGTTGGTCCGGGTCTGGTCCAACCCGGTCGAACCGACCCGGCTCGACCCAGCCCACTGGATCCGGCCCGGCCCGACAGTGCAGACCGTGCTGGGATGCCCACAGGTCCGCGGCTGGCCAGATGGCCAACCTCATCCTCACGGCGTGGTCATGTGTAGAACCATCACTGGTGGTCGACAGCGAGCCGACCGCCCCTCCACCACTTTCGTGGCCCTTCATGGCAGTACCTGCACATAGAGCAGTGCGAACGTGCGCCTCCATCACTTTCATGCGGACGGCCATGCGTTGGCCGCCACCCTCACTCCACTGCGGCCCTTATTCGAGGGCGCAGTTGTGCCGTCGCCATCTTTGTGGCCGGCTGCAGTCTTGACCGCCTCTCTCGAGCCCCACTTGTGCCGGTCACCAGCACAGGTTGTCAGCAACGTTCTTCTAGTAACCTGGTGTTCCCCAGTGGCTCGTTCTTCATTCAGTAGACATCCGCACTAGTCTCAGGATGTCTCCATCATTTCAAGACCATCCAAATTCACAAAGGTTACAAAGAATTTGGTTCTTGTTCATTTGGCCAAAACCCTCCATGTTAGAACAGATGCAAGTAGATTTTTTATTCTTCAATCATCAAGAACGTCAAGAACGGGGTAAGGGGTATACAAAGAACAAACCCTACATTGTCATTAATTGGAGGAGTCGGGAGGTAGAAGATGAAGTCGTTGGAGAACGTCGGTGTTTCTTTCTCCTGAAAGGTTCTTCCGATCTGTGCTCGAGGTCGGGGTCGGTTCCTCGTTCTTCATTGGAGAGGGTGCTCTTTGTTGGACGAAGAGTTTCTCCAAATTTCTCCAATATTCCAATGAATTCCCCACCCAAAAAAAATTCCAACTTATTAAATTATGTTTTATTAATTTATTTAGAGTTTCCCATTAATTAAGTTGATATTGGCATAATAAATTAATGGAATGTGGCACAATTAATTAGGAGAGAACCAATAGTCACCTCCCTCCTTAAAGAGGGAGTTCAAGAGTCGGGTGGTCCCCACTATTAATTTTAAATAGGGGGTTTCCAGCTCGGGTGGCCGCACCACCGAGCATTCAAAAGAGAGGTTAAAAATAAAATAAAAGTTTGTTCTTTATTTTATTTTATTTTTTATTTCCATGAAAAATATGAAAACGAACATTCACCCTCATTCTACTACAGTCAAGGTGAAAGTTTCCTTAAGAGAATAATGGAGCTTCAAGTTCAACGGTTTCCTCAGATTTCAATTCCAAGAACCGGTTCAAAAGTTAAAAAACTCGCTCGCACGTTTACTGAACGTACCTAAAAAATGTTCAGAAATTCTTTCTGGGCACACCAGGCCTTGGAATCATGCGCCGTCAATTTTTACGGACTCATAAAATTACCATATAGTTAAAAACAATACATGAACTTCAAGGTATTTACATTCTCCCCACCTTTGGGCTTTGTATCCCCAAAAGCCACATTACAAAAACTAGGAAAACAAGTAGGGGTACTGAGCATGAATCTGAGCCTCCTGCTCCCATGTGATCTCCTGGAGGTTTCTGTGCTGCCAACGTACGCGCACCAAAGGTATCGATCTCCCATGAAGGACTATCTCCTATCGATCCTAAATCTCCACTGGAACCTTCATAAATGTCGCCCCATTGGAAATTTCCATCTCACCACAGTCAGTGATTTATGAAGGTTCGTACATGTATCTTCTCGGCTAGGATACGTGAAAAACGTTGTAAACTCGGTGAAAGTGAGGTGGAAGAGCTAAGTGGTAAGACACCTCACCAACTCTGCTGTCGACTTTAAAGGGTCTGATGAACCTCTGAGATAACGTGCCGCCTCAACTAAATCTCCACAATCCTCATCGAGGTGAGACTCGTAGAAAGACGTGATCACCATCCTCGAACTCAAGAGGTATTCTTCTTCTGTTGGCATAAGACTTCTGCATGCTCTGTGAAATCTTCATCCGCTCCTGGATGATTTGCACTCTCACTGTGGTAGCCCACACCATATCTAGTCCCATTAGTGTTGAATCCCCTAGGTTAGTCCAAAAAATAGGCGATCTTCAAGTTCTTCCATACAAAGCCTTGAAAGGTGCCATCCGAATGGTGGAGTGATAGTTGTTGTTGAATGAAAACTCCACCAAGGGAAAGAGATCCTCCCTACTACGACTGAAGTCAAGGACGCATGAATGTAACATGTCCTCAATGGTCTGAATGGTACTCTCGGTCTGGCCATCTGTCTGAGGATGGAAGGTGGTGCTCAAACAAAGCTGCATCCCGAAAGCCTCCTGCAACCCCTTCCATAGCCGGAAAGTGAAATTTACATCACGATCGAAGACAATCATCGAGGGTACCCCATGTAGTCTCACAATCTCTTCCAAATAGAATCTTTGCAAGCTATTTATTAACCCTGCTCTCTGATCGATAAGAAGTGGGCCAACTTTGTGAGTCAGTCAATGATCTCCCAAATAGAATCATGACCCATGGAAGTACGTGGAATTCCTATCACAAAGTACATGTATATCCCATCCCACTTCCACTCTGGGACCTCTAAAGGTTTCACTAAGCCTGCTTTTACCTAATGCTCCACCTTCACTTGCTGACAAGTGAGGAACCGAGAGATAAACTCTACTACTTCTTTCTTCATTCTCGGCCACCAGTGGTGTCGTCCGAGGTCCTGGTACATCTTCTCCACTCCTGGACGTACCGCTAGAGGGAACATGTGGAACTCCCTCAACAATTCCTCTCGAAGTGAAACTGGTACCATGGTACATCCTCTGTTAAGGATGATGTGCTCCCCACCTTCAGAAAATCCATCAGTTCTCTGTCATGTGGATATCTGATCATGTTGAGCCTTACAGTCAATGTCCCCATGCTGCGCCTCCATGACTCACTGAAGAAGTGTGGGAGTCACTATAAGAGACTGAAGAAAAGTTTCTATATCTCGATCCATAAAGGATATTTGCAAAGAAGCAAGCTTCTCTATCGCCTCACCTACAAGCTGAATACTAGATCTCTGGCTGAGTGCATCTGCTACTACATTCCACTCCCCAGGAGTATAGACTATTTCAAAGTCATAGTCCTGGAGGAACTCAAGCCAACGTCACTATCTCATGTTCAGGTCATTCTGGGAAAAGATATACCTGAGACTTTGGTGATCAAAGTAGACCATAAAATGATCTCCCATCAGATAGTGTCACCACATATTCAAGTCCAAGACCACTACTGCTAACTCCAAGTCATGGATAGCGTAATTCTTCTCATGTTGTCTCATCTGTCGAGAACCATACGTGATAATTCCTCTCTCTTGCATCAGGACACATCTGAGATCAGTCCTTGATGCGTCATAGTATACTACATACCCAACGCACTCCTCCATAAGACTCAAAATGGGGGCACTAGTCAGTCTCTACCTCAGCTCCTAAAATGTTCGCTGGCATCTCTCTAACCACATGAAGGGTTTCCCCTTCTTTGTCAATGCTGATAAAGGTGATGTAAATCTAGAGAAATATGGAACAAATCTCTGACAGTATCTGGCCAAACCCAAGAAACATTGTACCTCTATCACACTCCTGGGTGTCTCCCAAGCAAGTACCGCATCAATCTTCATTGGATCCACTACAACTCCAGCCTTCGAGATGACATGTCCCAGAAATTGAACCTCTCGGGTCCAAAACTGGAACTTCGAGATCTTACCATAAAGTTGGTGATCTCAGAGTGTGTCCAGAACTATCTGCAAATGATTAGCTTGCTAGTCCTCGGTAGTTGAGTACATCAGAATTTCATCGATGAAGTCTACTATAAAGAGATCAAGGTATGGCTAAACGATCATGTTCATGAGTCCCATGAACACTGCTGGAGCATTGGTCACGCCGAATGGCATAACCAAGAACTCATTGTGGTCGTACCGACATCAGAAAATCATATTATGAACATCCTCATTTCGCACTATGAGCTGGTGGTAGCATGGCCTGAGGTCTATCTTTGAGAACTATCATGCTCCCTTCAGCTGATCAAAAAGATCATCAATCCTCAGGAGTGGGTACTTTTTTCTTCAAGGTCACCTCATTCAGACACGGATATTCAACACAAAGTCTCACACTCGCATCTTTTTCCTTACAGAACAAAATTGGGGCTGCCCATAGAGAAACAATGGGCATGATGAATCCCTTCCCTTGCAAGTCCTCTTGTTGTTCCCGCTTCTCATGAAGATCCACAGGAGGAATATGATATGCTAGTGTAGATATTTATGTCATCCTGGGGTACATGTCAGTGTAAAATTCTACCTCTCTGTGAGGAGGTAGTCCCAACACATAATCAGGGAAGACATCCACGTATTGGTCCACCACTATAGGATAACTCTAACTCTCCACACCAACCGCTCCAAGGGTATGGTTGGCCAACAGATGAGTGATCAGCTACGCTCTCCACTGGGCAATTCCATCATGTGCGGAAAAGGTTCTCTTCTCACAGGTGAAGGTAAACCTACTCCCATCCTTATGGATACACTACACATTTCTCCTAATATAGTCTATTTGAGCATGGACTATAGATAATCATTCCATACCCAATATGACATCATAAATCCTCGACGCCACTACTAGGCGATCCCAACTGAATCTCTATCCTCCTAGAGTAAGCTCACACTGTTGGAACCCGTGTGTAATTGTTGAATCCTCTCTCGTAGGATTATCAACCTGTAAGGATCGAGCCGACGACTCCACCAAAATCTCCAAGCTCCGAACGAGTGTAGTGGAAATAACAGAATGACTGGCACTTGTGTCTATAAGTATAGAAGCTATGGTGGAGTAGACAAAGATCATACCTCGAATCATCTCGGGAGCTCCATGGTTGTAGGCCTCAGCTGCCTGAAACTGAGCTCTCCCTTGTCCACCTACTCCCTGTGGTTGGGGTGAACCACCTGGTGGTGGTAGCGGTAAAACCTAGAATCATCGCCCACTGTCAGCTACACGACCAGCTCCTCTTCCATGTGTGCCTACTCCCTACAAACCTCCTCAGTCGAACCTTTGTCTCTTCCTGGGCTGTCCTTTGACTGTCTGTTGGTCATATGTACGATGGGTGTGGCATTCACAAGCCATGTGACCCTTCCCTCTGTATGTATAACATTTCATTCTCCTCGCATGACTGGATCTGTCTCTGGTGCCCCACACAACCGAACCTAAATCCTGCGGTCTTCCACCTGTAGTTCTGGTACTCTTGGACCTCTATGACATATGTCTATTGCCAGCTGCAGAAGACTCCGCTATGAGACACCTGGTGGTGGGTCTCGCTGCTGGTGACTACTCAGCAAGAAAACTCTCCACTAATAGGGATCTCTCTAAAACCCCTACCTATGTATGGATGGTCAAAGAAATCATTGAAGCCCTGATCTCACGCCTGATTCCCTGCTTGAAGGTCCAGGCCCTAAAATATGGATCTCGCCCTATATCAGTTGAGTGGCATCAGCGGTCGGTGAACCTCACTAAGTATTGATCCACTGTCATGCGGCCCTGCTGTATATGAAGACTCTCCTGAATGTGCATTACACGAAGTGTCGCTAGGAAAAACTTTGCCTGAAATAGACTCTCAATGTCTTCCCAGAGAAGTGTCACCTCTTCATGAGCTTGGAGCATCAAGCTCCACCATATTCCTGTTGTTCCTATAGAAGACTGGCGGCAAGGATCACCATGAGATCAGTTGGTGCCCTCACCAGTCAGAAGACTCTTTCCACGGCCTCCAGTCAATCCTCAACCACATGTGGGTCCATCTCACCAAGGAATATGGCTGGCCTCTGGAGCTGGAACTCGACCAACGCGCTCATGTGGCCTGCACCCTCTACTTCTGGGGCTGGTGTCATCGGTTTCCCAATGGGTAATGGTAGATCCAGTGCCTCTGCTGGGGCCTCTACTGATAAAGGGCCCTGAACCGAGGCCTCATCGCTCAGTTTTTTGTCCACATGTACTATACCTAGAACCCTAGCTGGCTGTCTGTTTGGAAGAATCCATAAAAAAATAGGTGTGCCACTGTGAATAAGTTATACCTAGTGAGATGACTCAAAGAGATCACAAAGAAAACTTTTTAAAACACACATGCAATCATTGTTTTCGTGAACTGAGTCAGAAATAATAACTCAGGGTCCTAGTGAATGGATACGTCAACTACCGCACCGACACTAGATTTTCTAAACCGATAACCACACTCTCTACACAAAACACAATTGATGTTAAAAAGATAAGAGTGCAATGTTCTACGGTAGAACCGACTCCTATGATACCAATTTTTCATGACCCGTCCCTCACGGCCCGTTCCATGACTACCCCAATCCCGCCATCCATAGGCCAGGGGACGGCGACTAGCACCGAAAGACGTATTCCCTAAAACAGGGAAGGCATTGCCTTTATATCTTATAACAAACAGAACCAAGAACATATAAAGATATGAACAAAAGTAAATTGTATAGTAAAAATAGTGTGTACAGTAAGAAAAAGGGTCCAGAATACAAGCCCAACTAGAAAGTACAAGAAAACTGAAAATTACAAGTAAACTGATATAGCTCCTATGAACTCCCACCAAGGATCCTTCCTGAAGGGTAGGTACAGCTCTTGAACAGTCATCTATGTGGTATGCCGCCCCTAAGGTCCACCTCCAAGCTGCCTCCAGTCCTGGTACCCTTTTCCTCAGTCAGCGTTGTCCTTCATCTAAACCAAACACAACAAGTTGCGGTCATAGCCCGTGCAGGGGTGTGTATAATGATACACAATAGGGACCTCGAGACCCTCAAATGTCTCAAAAAATCCAAAAAGCATAATTCAAAAAGCATGGAAACAACTGACAACCCTACTTAGGTATATGCCCATACATATACCTAACTTATAAAGTATACCCATCTCATTCATGAGGAAACTCAAGGCCCAAAGACTTTGTCAAAGTAAAACTATTCCATGAAGGAAAGAACACCATGATGGTAAAACCACAAAGGTAAGTACCATAAAGATAAAACCATGAAGAAGAATACCACAAAGGTATCACCATGAAGGTAAGTATGATGATGGTAACAACACAAAGGTAAGTACCATGAAGGTACATAATCTCCTCACATCAGGTATAACATAGGTACAGTTGTAATGATGATTAGATGTAACTGCTGAATCATATTACTCTTTTATGAGGTATACCCACATAGGATCCTAAGTCATCAGACCCAAATAGGATCCTAGATCATCAGACCCACCCAGGATCCTAGTAAAGTAGAACAACGTAGGATACTAGAGTAGTCCCATGTGGATTCCTAGAGAAGATACAAGAGGGATATTTGAACAGAGACCGACGTAGGATTCCAAAACATAGACCCACATAGGATCCCTTTCTCATGTTAAAGCCAGTTACATGCTTCCCACACTATGCTTTCTTGATTCTAGGAGGGTCTGCTCCTCAAGACATAGTTTGATACTCCAACTTCCACAAAGTCCCTTGAAGATGTATCCCAAAGGACCACCACATGATAGGGGTCTCAACACAACAGACAAGGGGTCAATCGGTTTCTCGATCTTTATGTTATTGGCCTTTTAGTCCCAAGGGCCCGGTTGGATTCATATTCAATCCAACCTGTCCATACCCCAACATTATCCAAAACTCTAGTGGGGTATACCTAGAGGACTGTCTCGATCCAAGGTTTCTGGAGCAATGGACAGTTCTTCAAATGGACACTTGTAGATAATGTTATGGCGGAAAGAGAGAAAAGGGGTCGAAGTTGGTCTGAGTCTGGTCTGACATGGTCAGACCAACCCAAATGGAGCCAGCTTGGGAATAACCAACCTAGTTCGGGTCGAACCAGCCTACTGGGTCTGGCCGGACCTGCTAGGTCCGGCCCGGCCTAGCGGCGCGACCCGGCCCTACAGCGCGGCCCGTTGGGCAGCACGCACTGGGCGGCTAGCTCGTCTGCGGCTGGCCGGACGACCAGCCTCCTCCGTGCGGTGCGGTCTCACGCCACACCATCACCGGTGGATGGAAGAGATTTGGACACCCATCCACCACCGCCACCGCTCTTGCATGCCAGGTTGTGCAGACGTGTGCCGCCATCACCATCACGCGGCCGGCCATGTGTCGGCCACCACCATCTCTCCGCTGCGGCCCATAGGCCACGACCCTTCTCTGGTTGTGTGGTTACGTCGTCGTCGCTCCTGTGCACCACCGATGACGATCACCATCATGGGTTTCCTGAGACATTTTTTGGGTCATCGGGCGCACCCCTGTGGCTCGTTATTCATTATGTTGACGTCCGCACTCATCTCGGGACATTTCCATCGTTTCAAGACCATCCAAATTCACAAAGGTTGTAGAGAGGTTGGGTTGTGTTTGTTTGTACCAAACCCTCCACATTAGAACGGTATCAAGTGGTTTGTTAATTCTTGAATCATGAAGAACGTTAAGAATGATGTAAGGTTATACAAATAACAAACCCTACCTTGTCGTTCATTTCATAAGTCGGGAGGTAGAAGACGAAGTCATTGAAGAACATCGGTGTTTGGTGCTCCCGCAAGGCGCATCCAATCCAGGTTCGGGTTTGGTTCCTCATTCTTCATTGGAGATGGTGTTCTTTGTTGGAGAAATAGTTTCTCCAAAGTTCTCCCCTTTTCCAACGATTTCCCCAACCCAACAAAAAGAAATATCCAACTTATTAAATTAAGATTTATTAATTTAATTAGATTTTTCCATTAATTAAGTTGATGTTGGCATAATAAATTAATGGAAGGTGGCACAATTAATTAAGAGAGAACCAAGAGTCACCTCCCTCATTAAAGAGGGAGTTCAAGGGTCGGGGGTACCACACATTAATTTTAAATTGGGGGGGTTTTCCAGCTTGGGTGGTCCCCACCACCGATCATTCAAATGTGAGGTTAGAAATAAAATAAAAAATTTTTCTTTATTTTTTTTATTTCCATGAAAAACATGAAAAATAACTTTCACCCTTGTCCTACTATGGTCTGGGTGAATGTCTCCTTATGCAAATATCGGCGCTGCGAGTTTAACGGTGTACTCTGATTTCAATTCCGAGACCAATTAAAAAGTTACCAAAACCCGCTCGCATGTTTACTGAACATACCTAAAAAAGTTCAAAAATACATTTTGGGAACACCGGACCTCAGAAACACGCACCTTCAATTTTTTCGTACTCATAAGATTCCCATATAATTAAAAAATTACATGAAATTTCTGGATCTTTACCATTTAGTTCTCTGATCTAGGGGTGATGTTGGATTTTCAGTCACTGAAGGAACGTCACCCTATGAAGATGGAGTGAGACCCAGTGTATGCTCTATAAGCTCAATATGAGTCAGGGTATGTGTCTAAGAAAAAGGAATTTAGAATCGATGAGAGAAGGTAGTAGAGGGAAATGAATATGGAATGTATGTATATCCAAATTCATGATATAGATGAGTAAGAATCATTATGGGATACATGAATGGTGGGTGAGAAGGCACATATGTAAATTATAGTGCAAACAATGGGTGGTATAAATATCTTGTGTATCCCTAATGACACAGAGATATTAGAATATGTGGTAGGTGGTATGTAAGTGCGAGGGACAAGGTATAATCAGTTATGCAGACTGGAACTCCTAGCTATAGTACCACCCCCCTCATACCATTATCTAGAGTAATGGTACCACTAGGCTACTTATCAAATAACTAGATCCCAAGTGGTGGATCCTATATAAATATTTTAAAAAAATGTAATCACATAACAATATATGTTATTGATATATATATTTTATATAAAATACCTAAAATAGGAACTAATGGAGGAAATCCCAACTCATTCATGTGGAATTTATTGTCTTTTGTCCTTTATCTTAAAATATCCTCAATAGGTTTCATTTCATGCATTTGAAAATGAATATGAAATAAAAAGAAATTGATAACTAATGTGTTACCCAAAAAAACCAAAAATATGAGACATGAATTAATTATGTAATATCAATTTTCAAACCAAATACAATATACATAATGATTAACCAAAAAAATTAATATTAGTGGTAATAATATGAAAATATAATAAAATCATAAAATATAAATTTAAATTCTCAGGTTTAACATAGGTATGATATACTTTTCTTCTATTTTTAATTTTATATTACTCAATTTTTTTATCTCATTCTTCTATTTTTATTTTTAAGTTAGTAGTTCACATTTGTAAATTGATTAGGTCATTTGTCCTTTTTTATTTATCTTTGGTCATTTAGTTCAATTTTGGTAATTGATATGGTCATTTGGTTCATATTTTGGGTTACATAATTTTTCCATTTTTTGATTAGGTTATTATTTTCTGTTGTATTTATTTTCATATCAATAAGTTTATTATGTCCAATTAAATTACTCTTATTATTTATTCTAATTTAATTGTCTCATTTATGTTTGGTTTCTTAGGTTTCAATAAAGTTCAATTCGATATTATAAAATTCAAACAATAAGTATTGAAAAATAACATGAATGTCATGTCTGATACAAAATATTGGTAATAAATAGTAAATAAAATTCTATAGTACTGACCATAACAACCCAAGTCTTCGTAAACCAAAATAATAGAGAACAAATATGAATGATTATATATATTTCCCACAATAACTTTTTTGGCGATGTATTGTTTCAAAAATACTCCATAATTTATAATGATTTTGACATCCACAAATACACTTTTCTGTTTTATAATTAATTTTTTTATGATGTTATATAGGAATTAATATTATGTTTTATGGAATTTAGTATTTTGAGAATGAATATGGAAAAACTATTTTCAACCCTACATTCGGAATGTAAACATATGGTTCATTAACACCATGTTACACTAAGAAGTGAAAGGGATGCGTATGGTATCAACACATAATTATTCTAAAATAGTTTGTGTTTTGATCAACATCCTTACATTCAAAGAATAGCCAAATGTTTGGATTAGAAATCTTATGTTAGAGTCTAGATTTGATGTTCATACCATGTATGATAAAATGCTGAATATACGGTAAGTCAATTCTTTGTTCGGGACCTTCTGTTGAAAATGATAAACATATGTATAATTATCTATATGCTACTTTTGTTCCCTAAAATACACAAAGGAACCACATGCTGTGAAAAAAACCCTACACTCTAAAAAGGAACCCTACGCTGCTCAATAGAACCCTACACTACTCAATGGAACACTATTCTATGAAAAGGAACCGTACACTACGAAAATGAACCATATGTTGTGTTCTTAATGGTGAAGCTATTCAATCTAAGTTTCCCATTCAAGATTGTTGTATTGGTAAAATAAGAATTAAATACTGATTAAGGGATTATTTTTATTTTTTCAAGGAACTGTGTTCATCATAATTAATCACTCATATTTATATGGGAATCTATGACTCCCTTGTCCATTTTGGAATTTGAATTTCTATAATAAATTAAGATATTTTTTTATCAGGAATACAGAAGAATTTTTTCTATTATATTTATTTTGTCAGAGTATCCCCTTAATAGTTTAGGTGTGTGATAATTTATTCACATATGTGATGGTATTTTTGAAAATTTCATTTACAATGATACTGCAATGAATAGTAACTTTTAAAAAAAGATACACTTTGCAGTTATAAATGTTCAATCTTTTACTGCTGTAATATTCCTACTTTTGTTTATGTTTATACTTTTTGAATATCTTTGTTAATCAATGATCACTGCAGACAATTCCATTCTTGAAGTCAATATTTTCTGAAGAAAATGATTCATCAATTACCAGTTGCTTGCTGCTATAACTATAAAGAACATACTAAACCTTACAAATGAAACTCTTTTGATTTATTGGAGTTCTAACTATCCATAATCAGTTGTGGTGGAGTATCAGTTTCTTGATCATTGTTCTGGAAAAATGATTCTTTATTAAAGAATCAAATGACATTGATTTTTTTTATTTTTTTGTAAGGTTGTAAACTAATTCCCCCTAGTTTTGGCTTTTTGGTCTTGGGATAAGAGTACCACTCTAGTGAAATTTACCAATCTCATAGAGAGAGTGGTAGGTAGAGTGGACTAGGAAATATTTGTTCCCTGAACAACTATAAAAAGTTGTGTTCTTTATTTTGTTTTATCTGGTACATATTTCCATATACAAGAAAAACACTACATAATTGAGTAAATCACAGTGGGTTTCAAAAGAGAGTATTGTGGATGATTTTTTGAAAGAAACAATTCACCCCCCATGTATTACTTTGTATGTTTCTTCCTAATATTTAGTATTAGAGGAGTGATTTGGATAAATATATAGCGATATGAAAAGTATATGTTCTGTATAATTATGTCAATGTATGATCCTAGAGATGTAATTTCAATGGTACGTGCTGAATATTTTATTGGTGAAAATTATTAGTGCTAGAAATCTAGAATGATTTTATATCTAAAGAATCAGGGATTATGAGTCTACTCAAAAATCATTACTCCTTATAAGATTCCTGAAAACCCAAAAACATGGGATGCTACAATAGAAGAAAAATATGATATCAATTCTAAAGCTATGAATTCTATTTTATATGGTCATTGACCAAATTATTTCTATCATCTATAAAACTATTTAAGTTTTTTATCAAGGAATAGATAATGTTATATAGATAAGATATGTTACGAAAAAGATAAAATTCAACACAATTAGAATGTTTGATGGTGAAAGCCTCGTAAAGATGAATGGTAGGCTTATTGAAATTATCAACAATATTACAGCCTTAGGTGAACCCATAAAACAATACAACCATTATTTCATGGTACTAACAATAATAACTTTTAAATGGAATGGAATTTATGCTGAAATTTGTAAATCATCACCTATCAAAGATCTAATAATGAAAGAAATAATTGGGACACTGATGATATATAAAGAATAAATGTAAGACGAAGCTGAAGATTGTAAGATTATAGTGAGTAAATAAAATATAACACTAAAAGTGACATATCAAAAAGGTAGCATAAAATCAACGAAAGAAGTCAATGAAGAGAAAAGGACATATTCCTCATATTCTGAAATTGTATTGGCTCAACTAGCCATAATGTTAAGAAATTTATATAAAAGAAAAGGATGATTCATAAATTCCTCCTGGAAGGATTACAAATAACTAAGAGAAGTCTGACTTTATGAATGCATGAAATTAGGGAATATCAGACCATATTTTCCTCAACTGAATGATGAATGAAGAAGAGAGGAAAAGAGATATCAGTAGAATGATGATTGTGAGAATAAAACTAAAATAGACATTAAAGATAAATTGATTGTATCAAAAGACAATATCATCCCTTCAAAGTCTAATTCAAGGAAGTAGATATCAAATTTAAAATCCAATATATTCTTTATGGATGAAGGGAAAAAGGTACAAACTAATTACTCATATGATTTTGATACTAGTAGTTTCTCAAATGATAAACTAGAAGCATGTTATTATGGGCAAGAATAAAAATATGATTCTATGGTAAAAAAATTCATTAAAAAAAATTCATAATTATATTTTAATTTAAAGAGAAACTCAATTAAAACCACATCAAGAGTTGACAGAAAATTTCAACTCCTCTATTACACATTGTGATGATCATGAAAAAAGGAAAAAAAAATACTACCTAATAATTTAGAATACTATAAGAGTGTTTTTATTATTCTTACTAAAAGAAAAAATAAATTAAATGAAATTATTAGAAATAATGTCATTAAAATGGAAATATTTTAAATGGGATGTATGGTTGATAAATAAAAAATTGTTTAAAAACAATTACATTCCCAGTTCTAAAAATGTAATATGTTATCATTGTGAGACAAAAGGTATTTTCACTAATACTTTTCATTTTAAATAGTCTAAAATTAGTAATATCAAAAGTGTTAAATACTATTGCAAGAAATAGTAAACAACAACAAAAAATGTTATATTGTATATTAAAAGTGGTTGTTCTATGCATATGAGTAGGGATCCATCAAACATTTATACGCTAACCCAAATGGGTGGAGGTCTTGTATCATATAGTGACAATGATTGAGTATAAGTAATTGGAGTTGGAACTATTGGAGATCCAAAAAACTATCTCAATAAACAAAGTAATGTATGTCAAAGGGTTAAAGAATAATTTGATAAGTATCTCTCAACATTATGATGATGGTTTTTATGTTGATTTTACAAATAATTCTTTATCTTTGTTTAAAGATATGTTACTTAAAATTAGGGAACCTATAATATACAATGTTTATACTTTGGATTTAAATTCATAATGTAAAAAAAGTTAATTTTTCAACTAATAATATAAAGGAATCATGGATTTGGAATAAAATACGTGGACACTATAATTTATATTCTTTATATAAATTACCAAGAAATAGTTTTTCTGATATTCCTAGTCTTATGTTTGACAATGACATATTCTTTGATGCATTCCAAATTAGAAATGAGTAATAATATTATTTAAAATATATTAACAAAATTTATAAATCTAAACCTTTAGAACATATCCTAATTGATTTTATTGAACCATTAATGGTATCATATTTTGATGTTAAACTATATGTTTATGCTTTAGTATATGATTATTCTTGATCTACATGTGTTTATTTTCTAAAACTTAAAAGTGATGTTTTCAATATTTTTTAATGTTTTTGTAAAATTGTTCAAAATGTAAAATGTTTTAAAATAATTTCATTAAGAAGTGATCTGGGTGGAGAATTTTAGAATCTGGAATTCAGTTTTTATTTCTAAAATCTAGTTATTAAATGCACCTTCTCTACACCAACAACACCTCAACAAAATGGAATTATTGAATGGAGAAATATGACTATTAATGAAATGGTAAGGACTATAATGAATGAATACTATCTTCCAACCTATATTTGTGTAGAAGCTTTAAGAACAACCTCCTATATCATAAATTGAGTTTTAATAAGTCTTATTTTCAAAAAGATGCCATATAAAATTTGGTATAATAGAAAACCCAAGAAAAGTACTATAATGTTTTTTGATAGAAGGTGTATATCTTTAAGGATAAGGAAAGCCATGGTAATTGAGATCCAAAATCTAATGAACCAATATTTTTGGGATACACTTCTATCATTAATTATTATATATTATTTAATAAAATGTCATGTATTTTTGAAAAATCAGTTCCTGTGAAGTTTCATGAAACTTACCCTTTTATTAAAAAGAAAGATCAAACTGATGAAGTTACTGACCCTTTTTATAACATTATACTTGAAACCATTAAAAATTATTTTGAAAATGATATTAATAAAATACAGTCTAGTTCATAAGAACATGATACTGCAAAACCTGAAACCGTCTTCCCTAGATAGTCTAGAACTCTATAGAACCATCCTTTAGAATCTATCATTAGAGACCTAGACACAAGAATTAGAACTATAAAAAATGTCCAAAACCTATCTGAATTGTCTGCCTTTAAATATTAGTTATAACCTAAAAATGTTGAATAATCCTTAAAATATTAAATTTGGATTATAGCAATTTAAGAAAAAATAACCCACTTTAAAATGAATGATGTTTGGGAACTAGTAGAAATACTAGATAATTATCCTCTTATAAGAACTATGTGGGTATTTAGAAATAAATACGATAATCAAGGGATAATAAACTAAAATAAATTTATATTACTACCTAAAGTATGTAATCAAGAAGAAGGTATAGATTATGATGACACCTTTTCCCAAATAGTTGTATTAGAATTCATTAGAATATTTTTTAGATTATACAAATCATATCAATTTAAATTATATTATATGGATGCTAATTTTGAATTTTTTAAATGTCTTATTAATAGAGGACATGTATGTTGAACAACCCCATGGTTTTGAAAATTCTCAAAAACCAAATTTTGTTTTTAAGCACACTAAATCTCTCTATGGTCTTAAACAAGAACCTATAAATTGGTATGAAAGATTCTGTTCTCTTTTTTGAAAAGTGAATTTACTATTTTATTGGAAGATCCAACACATGTCAAGAAAACTATTTGTTCTGATATTTTTTACTTCCAATTTACATTGGTAATATTATTTGGTTCATCTAATAAAAATCATTATTGTGGTTATAAAATTTTAATGCCAAAATATTTTAAAATGAGTATGATGGGAGAAGTGAACTTATATTTCGGATTTAAAATTTATCAAAAAGATTATTGAAATGTGTTAAATAAAATTATGTATATTAATGATTTAATGAAAACATTGGAATTTAAAATAGTAAGTCATATAAAACACTCATTTATACCATTATAAAACATTATTTGGTGATATGGGACACCTGTTGAAAAAAAGATAAGTAGAGGTAAGATTCAAAGTTTGTTATATCTAACTCCTGGTATACTAGGCATTATATTTTATTATATCTTTATGCATTATTTTATTTAAATATTAAACAGTCACATTTGACTACTAATAAAATAATTTTTAGACATTTAAAAGGAAATGTTTTTAAATATCTTATTTTCACAAAAAACATCAGATTTTAATTTAATTTTATATTTAGATGCTGACTTTAGAGGGTTTAGATTATATAGAATAATTACATGAGTAACCTTTCACTTTTTAGGAAAATATTTAGTTTCATGGCCTAGTAAGAAGCAACACTCTATTTCCCTATCAACTACTAGGGTAGAATATGTGTCTACTAGCAGTTTTAGTGCACACATATTGTTGATGAAGAAAACTCTACTAGAATTTGGAATAAACTTTATAAGTATAACTATTTTATGTGATAATACAAGGTCAATAAATATTTTAAAAAAATTAAGTCATTATAGGACTAAGAACATAGATACATGAAATCATTTTCTATGAGATCATGTCATTAAAAAGATATATCTTTAGAATTTGTTAATATTTAATATCAATTAGCTAATATTTCTTCTAAACCACATCCCAATTCTAATTTTTATTTCATTAAGGTAGAGTTAGAAATAGTTTAGTTTAATGGATTTTTTTATTAATTTATTTCCATTCTCTTTGTTTTTATTTTAGTAAGATTTATTTAATATGTTTTATTAGATTATGTTTAAATTTAGAATATCATTTAGATTTTATTTTATTTGTCTTTTCAAAATTAAATACATAATGAGTACATTCTCAATCTACTTGAGAAAACTATTTTCCTTATCCCACTCACATTCTCTTATCTTACATGTCATCTCGACTTATAGTGTATTTGTCTCACTTTTGATTCGTGTGTGTGAAAATACTAAACCAATAATCTCTTCAGTATTCAAATATTTAGATATGACAACCAACATATGATTCATGGATGCGGAGTGGGAAAATAATGTTTACTTTTTAGGGAAATATCATAATGTGTTATAGGGAAAGGTAATTGATTTTATCTATTTAGATTCTACTGATCATTCGTATAAAGAACCTATGTGATTTTGAGGTTTGTTTTATACTTTTGGAGAAGATCACCCGATGATGGTATATGAAATAGAAGTAAAGTAATTTTACAGAAATTATTCATTTAGTATTAGATTTGAAGAAGACATCATTTCCTTTACGATTAATGATTCTGAGTTTTCCTTATCATCTGTGGAAATGGTTGGGATGTTACATTTACCCCATGAGGGGGATTTTCAATTTGATTTATGTAATATCCATAATGGAATATATTTTTCTGAGGATATTGTGTTTTCTTTATTTGGAACAAGAACTGTCAAGAAGGTATGGTCAAAATAACTTTCTCTTGATCACCAAGTGATATTGAATATTATTTTATATACTATTTTTTCTATGAATTTTGAGCCTATTAAATTTTTTATCCATACATATATATCTTGTTTTTCTTCTTAACTATGTTCAGTTTAATTTCTGTTGGTTTTTGAGAAGATATTTAGTCCACTTCTACCATGTGGATATGAAAATGGGATATTATCCCAATGGAAGGATAATTTTATTTTTTTGTAAAAGAAAGGAAATATTTCCAACATGTTTTTTAGTATGTCTTGTCACCACATCCACACATTGAATGATGGGACTATAAAAAATCCTGGTTTTTTTAGAAATTCTAGCAACAGTTTACTTATAGTTGGTGTAGAACAACTCCAGAGGGTATTGGATGATTATCAGGGGAGAATATTTGTATTCCTTCAGTTGAATCTATTCAATAGAGGCCTTAAGAATAAGAAACTTCAAGGCTATAATAATATCATTTTAAAAAAAGAATAATAATTTCAGTCAATCTTCCAAATAGGGTAGTTATAGTGTATGTTGGAGGTGAACATGAGAATCCAGTGGATGACAAAGTTGATCAATATTCTCAAAGTCACAAACTTATTAGGGAAGATTCTCCTAATCCTTAAACTCTTGTTGTTCCAGATTATCAAGTTTCTGGATGTTCTACCTTATGATATAATCTATCTGATGATGAAGTTCCATGTTTGGCATTGATCTATGTTCATCATAGGGAATCTATATCTGACCATGTCACTGCATCCCCTAAATATTCTGATTCTCCTTCTGAAACCTTAGTTATGAAAGTATATCTATTGGAGTCTTAGAACTCATTTCATAGAGAGTATTTGGAATCTGAGAAGATAATGTTTGAATAACAAAGAGTTATTTTAATTTCTAGGTCTTATTTTGAAGCTGTACAGATCTTTTTATAATAATTCAAAGAGAATATCATTTCCATTGGGGATCTTAAAGAGATTATATCTGAAATTTGAAGAGAATTTTGTTTGTTAAAGGATGGTTATTTTAAGAAGATGGAGTTTGATGAGTTTAAGTTGATGATAGGGACAGAATTTTAGTCTCTCATGGAAATACATTGAGAATAAACCTCTTCTTAATAAACACCAGTAGAACTACTCAGAATGATTTATGTTATTACCTCTTTACTGGATGAGTTTAGTTATAGGCTACAAACTCTACAGTGTGATAGAATTCTTTTAAATGTTCTATTAGAAAATCAAAGGCATCTGATTAGTCAACTGGCTTCATATAAATCATGGTTGGGACTAGGGGTTCATTAAGTAAAGGACCAATAGACCTCTTTCATTCAGTTATAAGAAGTAGTGAGTGATATTGTAAAAGTCAATTTGGTTGAGAATTAGAAAGTTTGAAATGATTCAAGTAAGCTACTTTATAAATGGTAATAAGTATTCAAAAACCATTTCTAGAACATTATTTTTGATGCGTATTGATATTAGTAGTGTAGTTCAAGATCTTTCTCAACTTTAAGAACCCTCGGTCCCAACCATTTCAGATCAAATCCCTTCATTATAAAGACTCATGATTGATTATGGATTGTACTCTGTGTTTTCAAACATTTTATTTCATTTTAATTTCAATTTACATTATTATTATGTTTATAGTAACTTATATTTTATTTGAATGTTTAAAATTATAATCCTTATTTTTTTTCTTATACATGTATTTATAATTATTAATAATATTTTAGTGCTATATTAAATATCATTTATTCTATTTATTCTTTCAAATTTCCTTTTTGATATCAAGAAAAGTGGGAGAAAATTTATAAAGGGAATAATGGTAGAAGGGACAATATATTTTAATACCCTTTGGTTAGAATATTTTCAAACCACAACATTTCATTAGATAAAATATTTAATTTACAAGTATCTATTTTTTTATCGAAATAATATTGTGAAATTGAAATATCAAAATATTTTAGATATCTTTTTTTATGTTTACAAATACTATTTTCTCTATAAATTTTTTAGCGAATTATGATATGGTTTTTTTATTCATCAAAATGGGAAGATTGTTGGGAATGTATTTTCTAAAAAATAATCTATAATTTATTATGATTTTGATTACCACAAATACCATTTATTTCTAATGATGTTTTATTGAGTGAGTTATAAACTTATTTATATTCTATTTTAAGGAATTTATCATTACGATAATGAATCTTCTAACATTATATTCATCCATATGTTCAGAAATTAAACATATTTTTTGTCAAACCTATGTTATATTGGAGTCTGGAATTACTCTTCATATGATACTTGCAGAAATGTTAAATTCCCAGTTAATCAATTCTCTTTTTGGGATTTTATGTTGTGGGGGATAAACGTATGAATAATCATCCTTATGATACATTTGTTCCTCACACTATAAAATGTAACCATACACTACTCAAAAAAACCATATGATATGCAATGGAACCATACTCTATGAAATGGAACCCTGCACTATGCAAAGGAACCCTTTTCTAGGCAAATGAAACCATACAGTGTGCAAAGGAACCCCATGTTGTGTTCTTAACGTCGATGTTTTTCAAGATGCATTTTCCACCTGAGATTACTACAATGGAAAAGTCACAATTAAAGCCAGCTTAAATGGTTGTTTTTATTGTTTCAAATAAACATGTTCATTGGAAAAAATAACTCGTATTTATAAGGGATGTTATAACTCCCCTAGTCATATTGGAATTTGAATTTTCATAATCAAAATGGCTATTATTTTGGATCTGGAATACCAAATCATGATTTCTGTTTTTAATATTCATTCAGAGTGCCTTTTCAAAAATATATGTATATGTTATGTGATTCACATATGAAATTTTATTCTTGAAATTATCTTTTATAGTGTTTTGCAATGAATGATCTATTCTGAATAAAGACACACTTTGGATATATACATGTCCAATATTTTACTATTGTATGATTTATACTACAATATAAGATTCTACCTTATTGAAGATCTTTTTGCATCATGGTTCTCTTCAGACAATTCTCTTCCTAAATATATTATTTTATGAAAAAGAAGATCCATCAATTTTTAGGTTTTTGTTGTTGTAACTATGAAGAACAACCCAAACCTTAAAAATCCAACTCTTTTGATTTGTTGGTGTTTCAACAGTTCATACTCAGTTTTGGTGGAGTATCATCTTCTCAATCTAAGTCATGAATAACCAGTTCCCGGTTAAAGAACTATAGGACTTTGTTTTTTTCGTTGTGAAGGTGGGAACTGTTGGAACTCAGTTGTGGATTCTTTGTCTTGTGATATGAGGACCATTCTTGTGATGTTTACCAATATCCCAAGGAGAGTTATTGGTGGAGTGGACTAGGGGAAATTAGTACATTGAATAGGTATAAAATGTGGTGTTAATTATTTTTTATTATCCAATTCAAATTTTAATACAAAAGAAAAACACTGCATATTTGCATAAATTATAGTGGGTGTCAAAATCCAGAATTGTGGATGATTTTATGAAAGACCCAATTCTCCCCCCACTTATGTTACATTGTATATTACGACCTAATAAACATCAGGTTAACAATAAACTCTGAAAATTGAGTTATTGGAATCATAAAAAGTAATATATGGATCAATACTAGTGCCATTAGGGATGGTGTCAATTCCATCATCACCATCATCAAAAATATTTCATTTAATTACTTTGATAATGAAATAAAATTTATGTCTATGATGGTTTTTGACATTAAATAATTATTTCTTCATTGATTCTAACATAGTTGGTTCATTAGTATGATGTCTTTGAGTCATGTCAATAACTCAAAATTCACAATCATCAATAAATATACCCTACCTCATCATTAAATAAAACCAATTACATTTCATCATAGTGACTCGACCATGAGAGTAATAATCGAATTTTTTTTTTCAATGACTCCATAAACATCTAAATTTTTAAATAAACATCTACTATATGATAAAAATTAATAATATTATGTTTTTGAAGTTATCATAACACCATCATGTTGTGTTCTTATTTTCTTTTATCATTCACTAACAATAAATATGTACCCATTATTCATAATTAATTTACAATCACAACCCATTGTTTTAGGACCAAAATCCAAAGTTATTTTTTCCTCAGAAACAGATTCAATAAGAAAACTCAATACATGAAATATAAATGAATATTAAACATAATTAAATATTGATTTTATTAATTGCTTACATTAATATTTTTACCATCTATTTTAACTAAGATGAATACTCTTTTCTATGTAAAGTATCTCTACTTCTCAATGATAAAGAAGAATGCTTTCTATTTTTCATTTATTTTTGATCACTATAGATAAAAATATAAATTCCTTAACAGATAAGTAAAATAACATGATATTAGGTAAGATATACATGTTCAATTTACTTAATTTAGTCATTGAAAAATCATAGTTGAACAAACCTATACAATGTTCCATCTCCCACTCTTAAAAGATTAATGTCATCAATGTATATGATAGGGGAATTCCTCTAATTTGAGGGAGTAATGGAAAACTAGGTTCAATTTTCTCATACTATTCTTCTTCATTTCTCATGGGTCTTTTCATTGTTTTAGTAAGATCTGAAAAATAAATTTAGCATAAATCTATTCATTTTTTACACGATAAACTTTTCAAGGTAGAACCTTTAGGATGATTCCTATTCCAGACATAAGACTTAAATTTTTAGATATTTCTTTTAGTTTGATAGATCAAACTAAAAGAAACTTGTCCTCTATGAAGTATTTTAGTTGGAATATGGATAGTGAGGTGCATCGTCCATGTGAAAAATGGATGGAATATTTTCTCTAACTCACACAAAATTAATGGATCATCTTCCAAATGTTTTATAAATAAATACATGGAAAACATCTTACCACAATGATCTCTAAAAAATGGTATATCTGAATAACTAAAAATCTTATATTATTAGACAAAATATAGAGAATTTATATTAGAACCATCTAGTAAAAAAAGACGTGGTAATCATGAGTTTTAAATATTTCAGCTTCAACTTTAATCTATTGAATATTTTTTATATGTTTTATGAATAACCATTATGAACATTAATAGTCTCTATTACTTGAAAAAAATTATTTTTTTGTAAGTCTCATCACATAAGTAGCACATGAAACTTGAAATTTATTTTCACTGATACACACATGATTCAATTATAGTCTGATTCCCCAATCCACCAAGCCATTCCAATATCATAAATAATATTTTTTATTTCCCTTGACATTTAGAATAATTGATAGATTAATTTAACATAAGTTCTTGTGAATGTCCATTAATTCTATGCAATGGTGTACCAAATTGGTTGACCAATAATGAAACTCAAATAAGACACTCGTCTTCTTCCAATTTTAAGAGGTTCCAGTGGAATAATTCTTCCACTATATATATAACATTTGACCCTTCCCAGATGACAAATGGAAATCTTTTGATTCATTAATTACATAAATTTTAGATATATGCTGAGGTGGATTGTCAATATCCATGGAATTGTCAAATAATTGATGATTATTTATATATAGAAGGACCATTGGAAAGAATTGATGATGTACCATAAAACTGAAGCTGTGTAGATATTTTATTCTACAGGATCATGTGTTCTTCATACAAATAGGACAAGGTAATTTTCCCTTCATGTTCCATCGAGAAATCATTTAATAAGAATAAAAATAATTGATCATCCAAATAATCACAACACACATCTGAAATATTTCTTTCAAAAATGCATTGTATGTTCTCAAACACACAGTGTAATGAAGTTTCAACACTTTTATTAATGTTTTCAGGATAACATCTATATAATTTATGGGAACTGAGGGGATAGATATGAGTATCCTCGTGAAAGTGAATGTTTTATTCAAACACAAACATTGGAGAACGTTATAAATATGTATAAATATCATTTATATCTTGTGGGATGTAGTAATATACCCAAATGGATTATAATCATAACATTAAATATTGATTCCCACATTACACACATCAACTACGAAATAAGGACATTTAGCATCAAATATCTTCCATGAAAATCCATTTGCAGGTGAAGAAACTCATCATTATTCTTCATTCTCTTAGTAAAATTCCATCACATTTTTTATATTTCATAAATCATGAAAAGATTATGAATTCTAGGGATTAAAGGAATATGTCACATTACTTTTTATGGCACACAAGATGGTGTTCCATCAGCTTTTTCCTTACATCAGGATGTACCAAATTTTATAAAATCATTCATTTAGATGTTTCCTCCAAGAATAAGGTTTAATATTTTCGGAAAGCAAGAATTTATTTTCCATAATCAATGTTCCTAAACTAACATCCATTCCATATAGTGGTTCGAGGGAAAATTAGCATCATATAGAGGTAATTCCTTCCATAAGGTAAGAATGTAATCGATGGAAGTATTAGAAATCCAATACATAGATTTCCCATGAAACAATCAATTACAAATTCAATCTATTCATTTTAATAAATTGTCAATATACAATAGTTTTGGAATCATCATTCAATTTATTAATGCTTTCAACATCATCATTTTCATTAGATGCACTATGATTGATTGTATCAAAGTATTCTTAGGTTGACAACCTTTCCTTCTCGTGATGACAAATAAATAGAACCCTATTACGCAAAAATTATTCTAATCTAGTCCTCTCGTTTTGATCTTTAGGGTTTTTAGATCCCATTTTCTCACCATTGTGATACTACACATAGTAGTATATTTTAAAACCATATTCGGTTATCTGGTAGCTAACTTTATCTTGGATAAACCAGGATCTTCCATAAAAATTATAACTCAGGTATTGTGTGACTACTATCTAAATCATTTTCAAATGAAAAAAATTAAAATATCTCTAATTTTTTTTTGAAACTCACTTGAGATCCATCAGTTTCATACATATATCTTCTATAAATTCTGTAATTTTTTTATAAATCATTTCATAAAATCAATTCAATTAGATTTATTTTTAATCGAAAATATATTTAAGTAAATGATATTGGTTCATTTTATATGGAATCATAAGTGACACACTACTCTATAATATAAACAAAATATAAAAGACAAAAAAAATAATATAGATATATATATATGTTTATATAATACAATAAATATAAAACGATGATACTGAAAACATTTTAAATATAATACCATGATATTGGTTCGGTTTGGTTTTTTATTTTTATTGGGTTGGCTCATTCTTATTAGGGTTTTATTAAATATTGTTCAACTCTATTCATTTTTTATCATTTCTATATAATTTCAAATAGTTTGGTTCAATTTACTTTACTTAATTTTATTTTTTTAGTTTGATTCAATTTAGTGTTTTCATGTATACTTTGGTCAAATCAATACATTTCAATTTAATTTAGTGTTTTTTAGGTCTACACAAGTATACTTAGGTCAAATCAAGTCATTTCAATTCAATTTAGTTGGTTTGGGCTAGTATGTTCGGTTATGATATAGATAAGATTTGTTAGATCAGTTCATTTTCATTTTATAAAGGGTTGATTGGTTCAGTTCATTTAATTTCATGACTTGTTAAGTCAGTTTGGTATAATTTTGTTTACTTTGGGTCGGATCAATTAATATCAATTTTTTCTTTAGTGAGTCACACTAAAAATCATAAAACCATTCATCAAAAAGTCATGGGTAGGTGGGGTTTTTCCTACTATAAAAATGTTATTCCCATACTGAAAATATAATCATCAATAAATTGGTATCCTTTCCTAATACATCATAATAGAAGTATAATATGGAAATAATAAACCACCCTAAACATAATGAACATTCCTTATACATGTGGAAACTATATTTCCAAAAAATATAAATCATATCCCTCAAAATGAAAGATATTGATCATTTTGAAACCAAGATTGGCCTAATAAAAAAACACCCATTCCAACCACAACATCCAATATATACCTCAAAAGAACTAAATCAATGTTCCTAATGAGAATAAGTCAAAAAAAGTTAAAACAATTCGTGATCCATTTTACTTAAAAAGGAATCTAAAATAAAATGATGTCATTTTTGTGTTTATTTATATCAATTTGGCCAAAACAATTTTATGTAACATAAAACATCAAAAAAGTTCAATTACATAATGAAACATATGCGTATCCATATCTTTTAAAAGAATATAGATGGAAATATATTGAAACTAATAATATAAAATGGATAAAATTTGGAGATCATAAAATTCAATGAATTAAAACATCACAGTCCATAAAATAAAATGGAAACCAATTTTAGAAAAATTAAAACTAAAATAATTAATTTATTATAAATTATGAAACATATTTAGTAAAAATTATTTTAATACAATTCCCTCTCATTTTTTGAATTCCTTAAAAAAACTGAGAATTCAAGTTCACAATCCCAAAAAAAAAGAAATATATTTTATGTAATAATGGTTTCATGTCAAAAACCATTATCAAAGATAACATAAACAAATAAATATTTTTATATATATGATAAAACAATTTAAACTCATTATATCTATTCAATAACCAATAATTTACCACCAAAACCATTTTTAATTTCAAACCATACAACATTATAATTATCCCAGTTTAATCACCCTTGAAAAAAATTACATTATAAAACATTTATGTAGATGGAAACCAAAATTAAAAAAACCCATATTTTATTTTTAATAATATAAAATGTCAAAAAAAAAGATACATCCAATGGCTATAAAAAATTAAATAAAACCCGAAATTGAGAAATAAAAAAATAACCAATGAAATATTGTTAATAAACCATTTATCTAAAATAATCCAAGGATAAAATAATTCATGATCATATTGATGTCTTCAATAACAATCAAAATTATTCCATAAAGAATAAAAAACCCATAAATACTTAACATAAAATGATATATCTGTTTTCTTCATATTTCATATCTTGTGTACCCTACCCATGAAGATTATCGATTCCTCATAAATATTTTCTCAAAAATGAAATTTTACCCATAAGTAAGGAGAAATAAAATCCAAGACTAGAGTTCACATTCAAAAATTCTCTTTATAACTCTAGGTTTGGTATAAAAGGTAGTTATCTAGAACCTAATTGTGGCATACCCCTATGATTAAGTGTATAATATTTTATAAATTATCAGTTCAAAAAATCAATCACACAAGGTTATCGTAATTCACAGGGGTTAAAAAACAAAAGTGTCCATGTTTAACATGAGGAGTTTGCACCAAAACCGAATTAAAAAACCCAAAATAATTCAAGATAGAAGATATAACTCTGTTACCACTTAACAATTTTTTGTCAAATATAAAAATTACTTGAATCAAGGATGTATCTATAATTGGAAATATCCATTCTCACCCTTGAAAGATAGGAGAGCGCTCGTTTTACGGAAAAATGTGATTTATGGAGTAATGAGGATTACTGATTTGTATTTGAGGATTAAATATTCAAACAGTTTTAAAAAACATTGGGATAACCTTTATATAATATAAAATCTCCCAAAAATTTAAAAAACCCATTTGGATATGGGGTCTTATCCCAATGGTTATATAAAATTGGTGGGATAATCATGTCTAGACGACCCTATCGCAATGGTACTATGAAACTGTTAGGATAGGGCCACCTATCCAAAATGTTTTTTGAAACCATTGGGAAAGGTTAATTGGTATGTGTGGTATTTTTAGTAGTATTTAATATCAAGATCTATCCTCAAGATATATACTATCATGATCTATCCTCTAGTCATATTTAAACTATATGAAAAAAACATGAAGGGGTTTTTGCCAACTGAATTACTCCAATGATATTATTGATGCATCAATTGTCTTTCATTAACTAGTCCCTAACCCATGTACTTCATTTCCAAATTCCAACTCATATACTGAATATTCAATTTATATTAAAAAAATCCATTTCAAATATCAGTATTGGGTAAGGTATACTGATTTATCAATATTTCCATGATAAATCCAATAAATTTCAATGTAAACTCTGTATGTAAAAATAGTATACAATTAATGAAATAACCATGTATATAATGAAATAATATTTATATTAAAATGTTTTATAACTTCAAATGAAAAATTATTACGTGAAAGTGATTATTTCATGATAAATTTAATCATTTTTAAAGAATGTGAGATTGTTCAATAATTTTTTCCACATATTAATTTTTCAATTCAAATTATCTAATTTAATTTAATTCAAATATAAACCTAAAATATCAGTTATAATTAATAAATAATTATATTAAATGACAAAGAGTTATTATATATATCATATTAAAGTGAATTGTTGTGTAATTATAAAAAATTCTCAATGGAATCTAAATTTAGACGAAATCCCTTACTACCTTGGCAACATTTGAATTGGGATATCCATGAGAGAATAACATCATCTGAAACTTTTAATATCATCCAATAAGTTGATTTCATGATATGATATTTCATAGGCAAGTATATATAGAAAAAAATCCTTTTTCAATATTCCATAAGTCTCATTGAAATAAATGTTACCATAGAAATCCCTTTACATTAAACATCCTTTGCAATGAATTCACATTAACCTCCTATGTAATGGGTTTAAAAATATTATTAACTTGTAGAAAACCATAATAATATTTATAATATCTAATATTATCTTCTTATAATATCTTATTACTTGTTTGTTAATAGACTTTCATTATTTTCTCTGTTTCTTGTCAAAAGTTCCTTAATTTTTTAGTATGTTTTGGCTTGTTATTTTTTGTTCATATTACATAATTCGTGATTTAATCATCTCTAGAATCTAATACATTATTTTAATATCATCTAAATTCATTATATATTTATTTATAGTTTCTTATGAAATTTAGATATAGGAAATTAAATACATCATTGAAGGAGACTGTATGTCGTATGTACGCATGAACAATATTTCCATTTTATTATATTATTAAGAGATTAAATATTATTATATATTATTATATATATTTTTTAATTAAATTATCATATTTATGTAAAATAAAACACATTTGTTTTAAAACCATCCTTAATAAATTCCATGTAATGTTTGAGGGGATCACATTGATTTGGGGAGGCGGTAGTCTACACTTCCACAAATGATGTTATCATATTACCACAAATTAGAAAGCATGAATTTATTTTCTATATAGGAATTAAAAAAATAAAGTCATTATAAATAGAACATATATCCCATATAAAAGGTAAATCCATCATTTTTTCTAACCTTTAAGGGTGGCAATGGAAGAAACAATACCATCAATTTGTGAGTCGGTAGTCTATCATACACATGAATGATGATTACATATCCCAATTTATGAAGCTGTGTATAGTAGAAGGTCATATCCTTATCCTAAACAAATATCAGTATATTTAGGATACATTTGTTATTATATAAAAAGGATATAAATATACATAAATGTGTGGATGATGAAATAAAATTAAAGTTCTTGTTGATGAATGAAGCATATTCTTCAGGTAACTCATTTTAGTTTTTAGAAAAAAGCCTTATTTGGTTAGATTTACTCCCAAAGTGAGTATTCTAGCATGAGGTTAAGGATTAGGTGGGATTATTTGATAATGTTTTTAATTATCCAAATGTCTTTATAGGTTTGAATAAGTGAGGGGTTGAGTGTATTTTTATAGTGGGGGAGGAGTGACATTCTTGTAAATATGAAAAGGTCAACATTATTATGAGGTCTTCCTTACATAATGTTCTTCAATAACTAAAAAATAAAGGATTTTATGAAAATTATGTCCTACAAAAACTTAATCCACAATAAAATAAAATCATTTTTATCATTTTCCTCAGTTTAATGTTTACTCAATTTTATATTTAGAGTTCTTACTAAGGTACCTTGTACCTTTTTATTTACCTATATAAATTATCCCTTAATAATATAATCAAAAGGTTATTTATTAGATACTTTTATCTTAATAATTATAAATTTTAATTAAAATTCATTAAATAAATCCCATATGTGTGTGTAAACTTACTTTTAATACACACGCACAGTGTGTGAAACCATAGTTTTAAAATTAATCATGTAAATTAATTTTAATTTCTTGTACTAATATTTTTGCTGAATATTAATTTGAAATTATTATAATGTAAATATTATTACGATTAAAAATACTTATGTATTTATTTCCAAAATTAAAATAACAGAAATGGAAAAATTAAACATAAATCTAATCCTGAAGATGATATGACAATGTGGGATTTTAAAGTGAAAATGTTCGAAATTTAACAATTTTTTAATATCTAAATTCAACATAATAATGGTTCCAATGACATAAATTGGACTAATATATGTTTAATTTATCTCATGAAACATTAAAACCAATTTTAAATATTATTTATCTTTAAAAAATATTTATATGTAATGTAAATTTTCAATTAAAATTACGTATTTCCTACTATTCATAAAAAATGAGACTTCTTGTAAAGTAATTAGAAAATCATCCAAATATTATTTTGACATTACTTTTTAAAAAATGAATATTATTTTGACATATTAAATTAATTTCAATTAAAAAATTTAGTTTTAAAATATGTTTTCAGTTAAAAGGAGAAAACTACCTTTAGAAATATAATGATTTATAAGTGTAAAATTGGACTAGTTTTTATCTAATGCTGGTTAAATATATTGTAAAAATATTTTAATGAATATAATATATATATATACATATCCTTAATATCATCCAATAATAGTAATTAATTTCAGATATTAATACAAAACCATTTGAAGTTTAAATATAGTTCTTTATAAAATCATTTCTTTTATATTCAATTAGATTTTATTTTCATTTATAATTAATTGGTCAACAAAAATTGTATAAACCTATGTAAAGAATATTTTGAAAATATAGTTCATCATTTTTTATAAATTTCTCTATAATGGATAGTTAATAAATATCATATTAAATAACATTACTAATAGTATTTTTTGAGTTTTGTAAAACTTGGTGTTGCGTGTGACGCCATCTATTAAAGGAACTTGGTATTTTTTGTAACACAAGCCAACATAGTGTTGTGTTAACAACATGCAGTATAATAGGTTGAATTAATTTAAAATAGAAAATATATTGTGATTTCTTTGGATTCAATATTATATTATAATATTTCTTTTTTTTATACACACTATTGAATAAAATTTATTATTTTAGAATTTTCAAGGTGTTACATGCTTAATACAACTTCACCTTTACGATAAAAATAATGCAATATTTATTACTTCTGATGAATATGATTTTTTTCATTTATTTGAACTTCGATCATTTTCAAGATCCTCTACTATAGTATTATCGCAATAAAGTGTTACATTATATTTACTTTTTGGAAGCACATAAGGATATTGGATAAATATTCTTGTCTAAATTTATTACTTAGCTACCTAAGAAGACACAATATACTAAGACTCTACTGTAAACTACGAGGACATATCATGCATTAATATCCTCAATATCACAAAACATTCTTTCTAAGTAATGATGTAACCAAACTATAAATTTTGGTCATCATGATGTATTTTTAAACAAGCATATTAATAGACAATGATGACTTGTTCTCAATTCCCCCATATAATAGGAAAATATCCTTAGTACACATCAGGTACTTCAGGATAGTCTTGACTACCATACAATGGTGGTCACTTGGGTCAACTTGAAATCATCCTTCCACAATCAATGTGTAGGAAACATCTATCCTAGTATATAACATAATATAAATGAGATGAACAATAAATGACATATATAGAATACTTGAAATTATATTTCATTAATCAATGTCTATGAGACACATTCTCTTATAAAGATGAATTCCATGTGATGTATGAAATAATAAATGCTGGGATTGTTTCATACTGAACCACTTCATTATCATGTCATTATATATACCATAAATTTTGATGAGAACCCTCTTGTATATATCATTATTTTTCTTTATCCCAAGAATAATGTTTTCTTCACTTAATATTTTAAATGAGAATATTTTATTAATCCAAGAATTAATAGAATCTAGGATTCATATTTCATTTCAAATAAGTAATATATCACCAAAAAATACAATTAAGAATAATGTTACACTACTACAAAATGATTTATAGAAACAATGATCAAAAATAATTATTTATGAATCCAAATTCTTATATGTATTCTTCATAATGAATGTTATTTGAACTGGATTATTTCATTAATCCATGAATATATTTTTTTTCATTTTTCAATCCTTTTTTGGAATATTTTGGAGTGGAAAAACCTACAGGTTGTATAATTTTTATATCATCCATAATTTTCATGTTAATTAAGTATATTTTGAAATCAATTTTAGAATTCTCAGAATCTTCATAAGCCACATTATAATGTAGAATTATGATTTATTCCACTATAATAACTACTAAGAAGGTTTCATCATAGTCAATTCAATGATTCTATTTAAACACTTTTGTAACCAAGGTCACCTTATAGGTTTTGAATTTCTTATCCATGTCCCATTTCTTATTGAGTTCCAATTTACACACAACATGATTTACATCCACTAAAATATATACCAAAATATATACATGGTTTTGGTACATGGAATACATATCCAAATTCCTGGATTCATGGAATTTAGAATCATTTTTTCCACTTAATACTAATTTATAGGTTAGAGGTTCATTATTATCTTTTGTTAAGGAGTCTCTATCCTCGATTACTAATAAATATATCTTCATAGTTATATAACATACTTTTAAAACATAAATAGTCCTATTTTCTATAAAACATCTTCTTTTATAGGGATTTGTGGAACTCTTTTAGTACTAAATCTTTTTTACCTTTGTCCTAAACATCATCAATGTCTATCTCACTCCCATTATCTCTCTTATATGTCTTCTTCCTTATAATTAATATCATATTACATGACACTATTACCTTTTTATGAGGGGTATTGTATTAAATATCACCTTATTTACTTAGGGTATCCTATAAACGTGCACTTTTTCCCTTGGGGGGCATGTTTGTTACATGAGAAGGCCTTAAAATGCTTCAGACCCCCAAACATGTAAGTATAAACACATGAGGTAAATTCTATTAAAAATTTATATGGTTTAGACCATTACTCTATAGTTGGAATTTAATTTTGTATTTTTTTCTTTTTTCTATAATGAGTTTCCCCAAAATCATAATGGAATACTCACATGACTCAATGTTGGTCTCACATTTTCTAAGAGGGTGAAATTCCTCATTTCTCTAAATCCATTATATTATTGTCTATATGGAAATGTGATTTATGATACAATACCAAAACTAGGTAAATAATAATTGAGTTATCGATTAATATTTTATATACCATGGGTTGAGAAGATATAGTTAATATTCTTATCAAGATGGTTCTCAACTTCATTTATGTATTCCTTAAATTACTCAAATGAATCTGAACTATAAATCATCAAGTATAAATATACTTCTCTATTAAAATAATCAATAAAAGTTATGAAGTATGAGTACCCACCACTTTATTCTATAGAAAATAGTCCTTAAAATCATTATGATCTAATTCAAGAAGCCCATTAACACTATTATGATTTCCAATAAATGAGTTTTTGGACATTTTCCTTGAAAACATGTATGAAATTCCCCATGTGGTTTTAGTTCAATGGAATATAAATATACAACTTTGTGTAATTTAATCAAATAAATTTCATTTACAAGACCTAGCATGTGACTCAAATGTTGTTAGTGGTATGGTTCTTGTGAAGAAGTTTTGTTATTTATTACCATTACATGGTTTGAAAAGTCGAACACATAATGACCCTAATTTATCTATTCCAGACTATAAAAAATTCATTCCACGTAATAGAATCACCATTTATTCTCAAATTGAAAAAAATTTGGTTTGTATCATGTATAGATACAAAAATAATATTTTTGGTAACACGTTGAACATAATATAACTATTTTAAGAAAAATATTATTCTCATTAGAAACATGATGTGGCAGTTGTGGATAGCTACAACTAAATTTTTAGATTCATTAGACACTCATAGATTTATCTCCACTTAGTAAATCATTTTAAATCTACCTGGATGTTTTAATTGAATACATATATAACCATGAAAATATATATATAATACCCAATTTTTAGAAATAGGTAAATTTACTTGATAAAAAAATAGACCTAAAGTTTCACCATTAATAATTTGAATGGGTTTATTTTTTCTTCCAGTGGACCTTATTTTGACATGTGAATAAGGAAACATATCACTCATTTGTTTTCTTCTTGATCTCTCCCTTCATAGAAGGTATTCATAAAGATGATTTGGTTTTATATCTCTTCACATGAAATTTCCAATTATTCACCATAATGATAGACGTATTTTCACAACTCATATTCATATTTACATGGTGAAGTAGAATGAGTCGATCTAGAAAGGAATTATCAATTTTGATCATAATAAAAATTAAAAAAATCATGGAGATTCACTAGGAGTGTTGTGAAATAATGATATTATTGTGTAGTTCTTCACAATGTGTACCCCCAAAACCATTAAGAACTCAATTCATACAATGTGATTGAGTATGTGATTCCAAAATGACATAGGTTTTTCATGTTTAATCTTAAAAAGAGCCATTGAAATATCAAACTGATATTTTTCTGGTCTCTCTTCATAATGACCATAGGGACTATTAGTTGTCATATAAGAATCCATGTTTTCATGAGACATCATAAAAAATTATAAAGCATAAAATAATTAATTTTTACCACATCATTCATATTTTTTCAAGGATATAGAACTCTTCATCAATTTTGAAACGTCTCGGCCCAGCTGACCATCAAACTAGTGGCCGGACCGGTCGCGACATGGCCACAAGCGTGTCTCCCCGTACGAAAGAGGCTACCGACTAGAAGTGAGGGTCTCGAGAGGTGATAGTGGGGAGACTGTAACCTCTTATCAGAGTTTCACAATGGTATCTTAGAGTAAATAACACTAGTAGATTAATCAGTAATAGATAAACAATGAACAATCAGAAGCGGAAGACAAATAGTGATCATTTATATAAAATATGGCAAATCTAGTTTACACGATACAGGTATGATGAATGATACAAGGTGAAAACAAGAAACAATACAGCATGCTCACAATGCAATGAAAAAGAATAAAGAAAAGACAGCAAGGCCCAATGGAGATCTCCTGAGCATCCGGATCTCCCACTCGGTCCTTTGCTATTATCTCCATGTACGTGAAACACAACAATTCAACCTAGGTCCTGTAAACAAGAAAGGTCTACTCAGATACCCCAGTTCAATGGCGGCCCGAGTAGGGTGTGAGATATAAATATCAGCATGCTGGAACCATCGGTGTATAACCCAAACCAAACAGTGTAATAATAATTAAAGTAGTATACAGGTATAACATGATTCAATAAGCAAGCCACCATAGATAAACAACACCCATCCAGGTTCCCTAAGGACACCCAAAGGCTATACCAGCTTCGGCTCATTACTGGTAAAGTAACCTGATCATGTCACCATATATATATATATATAAAGCATTTAAATCATAGATGGTGTGGGGTAATAATGCTTCCCACCCATTAATATGATTTGCGGGCATGAGGTAAGAATGCCTCTCGTCCCCAATGGTCCACTGGAAAGGGGTAAGAATGCATCCGTTCCATACACGTATAGAGATCACATATGGCATGGGGTAAAATTCCTCCCACCCATACACAGAATAAGCTAGTATGGGGTATGCATGCCTCCCAACCACAAACATACACAAAATATATAATGGGGTATGAATGCCTCCCATTCATAAACATACACAGAATATAGCATGGGGTATGAATGCCTCAAATTCATAAACATACGCATTCACCATCTGTTTCATTTCACAATGCATAAGGCAGTACCTCTTATGCATTTCGAGTAAACACATAAACTTTACAATCATCCATAACCACCCATATTCATTATCACAATTACATTAGAAAGAATAAGGCAGTGCATCATATGAATTTCAATTAGGACACTAACATGGGATTGGTCACTTCTAATACATCCCATGAGGTAGAGACTTATCTTGTATGTCATTAACTATACACCAACCCATTTCAAGGAGCTATTAATTATATGAAAACTATCACACACACATCATCTCACTCAGTTTTTCTTATGCATGGAATGTTGATTCACGGTTCAAGTGTCTTAGCCATTTCAGTTAAAGGTCGTCATTATCCATTCTAATCTATACTAACTGTTTCATTTAACTCCACCCAACCATTTAACTTATTAGGGAATAGAAACTACGTTCAAGGGTTCAAATACATTATGGGGTGTAATGGAAGCAAATCCTTTACCCACTTGGGTACATGCAACAACAAATGAACAAGTAGCTAAACATGAAATTTTATAATTATAGTTAGGCCGAACATGCAGGCAAGCATAAATGTCTACATTCTACTTTTTTATCATGAAGACAGCGCACCTCTGATCGAGGGGTTTTATTATTAAATCGTTCGTTTAGTGACCAAGAAACTATTTTAAACTTGTCCCTACAATTCACACTCTTTCCACAAAAGCATTTAATTGGAACTAAACTTTAATAATTAACATACTAAAGAAGTGCAGAAATAACTCACTAATACTTCAATTTAAATTAAAGGCAATGAGAGGGATTCTACATCAAGGTGGATCCATAAGTCCTTGCCGGCTCTTGACGCTTTCTAACTAAGAGCTGCTGCTGCTTCCCCACGAGGCATATGTGATTTCACATACGTATAAGGACACCTAGCCTCTATGAACACGCCCGCATGGCCATGAGCGTGTGCAAGAGGATCCTTTCACATATTCTTATACACATAATCATGTTTCTGCTCACCTTCACGAGAACTTTTATATATGTGCATGGGAACACCTAGCCCCAGACGTGTACAGTCGATGCCATGAACGAGCATAAACATTCCGGGGGAACCCACATACATATAAATATGTTCCTATGCCCATGCATGCGAGCCGCCTAAGCTCCGAAAAAACAAAAACCATTCGAAAAGCCTAACGCACATGGAAAAACATACCAGGAACACTTTAACAACCTAAAACATTAATTTAGATGATGCATTAACAATAAGTGGGAAAAACCCTTACCTCAGAATCAACCTGGCGGACTAAAACTATCGCAATCTGCCTCGCATTCAGTGGTGGACATCATGCGCACACCAATGAGGTCCTGAGGGACCTTTCACACCCCTTTACAATAGAAGAAACAAGAAAAAAACAAATCAAACCAAAAAACCTAATCATGGGGGTTCAGCTACATTAGATTAGGGCAAAGGGAAGAGGGAAAATCGAACAAGAAGGATAGGGTAAGAGGGGAGTGGGTAACCATGGAGATTCGGAAGAAGAATGGACAATAAAAAAGGATAAACGAATGCGGAAGGAGGTGAAGCCGAGGGGGCTTGCGCAAGAGGCCGGCGGCTCCAAGGGGGAGGGGTTCATGCGGGTTCTATGAGAAATAAGGGAGAGGTTCTCTTTAGTTTATGTTTTTATTATTTTTATTTTTATTTATTTTCATTTTAAAACATTTAAAAACCCAAAAGGAGAGTCGCACATGATTTGACCTGCACGGTTTTCCAAACTGTGCGCAAACCGTGCGGCCTCTTCTGGACACCCCAGGCACCCATCACGGGCTAGTTTTACGGTTTGGGGAAACCATGCGCAGGCCATGCAGACTCCTCTGCCTCCCTATTTTAAGCCGCACGGCTTAGGAAACCATGCGCCAACCGTGTGCCTTCTATTTTCGCTTAAAAACCAGTCGTCTTTTGTTCTGAAGCCCAGTCTTAGATTTGACATGTTTAGAAATTGAAAAAGTTCAATTTCCCCCTACTTTTTAACCTGGTTCAAAATGTGGGTCATTACATCTTCCCACATTAGAACATCTCATCCCCGAGAAGCCATCAGAAATAACACACACCTCACTCGACCTACAAGGTTCGTTAATCCTCGTTCAAACGATCGTGTTACATTTCCAAACATCCCAGGAACCAACAAACATCTACTTAAGCACACGGTGCTGAAGCTGTCAACACCCGAGCCAACGCTCGTTTTCCAACTGAAACACAAATACGGCTCGCACCCGAGCCCGTCAACTCAATGACATGATCACATCATCGTCTCTTCAAGCAACCCATAAAAGGTACTTCCCAACTTAGATTTTTAACATTAGCGATAAAAACACAGACCATAAATTCTCCTTTTTTACACGGCTTTCAAAATCACACTCCAAATGTTCCAATGATGCACCTAGCGTGATTTTTAAAAGATCAACCAATAGATTTCCCCATAGACCTCAAAACCCAAGTTGAGCTGGTTGTTCATGAACAACACTGGCTGACTCCAAGAAAGGAAAGAGGCAAGCCACCCTGGCGCACTATTCAAGAAGATGCACAGCTTAGACGACTAGTGTTTTATAAGCTGAGCCACAATACCTTCTCCCAAGGAATCTCACACTTACTACGAGGACGTTCATTGAAGCTCATACCCATCCCCCAGTGATGTCTCAATGATCAACCACGAACGAAACCACGCACTTATCATGCAATGCAGAAATGGAAAAACCAGACGGTATTAACAGATTTTAAAACATTAGCGCGGTGTAAGACAGACGCCCTCTTAGTGCATCCAGAATGAAAGAAAGATAGGGGACATGCTCGCCGCGTAGAAGAGTACACTAAGAGAAATTAGACGGATTCCATTTAACCTTTTCAGAAAACTAGAAAGGAAGAAATGTCAAACCACCATTGTCCACCTATAAAGAAATAATTGGCTTCACCTGCGAACGCATCAATATTTCAAAATGACGACAATGACATTTCCCACTTGAGTCATTTCGTCGATCAACCTTACCACTAAAACCCAATGTCATTCGAGAAAAACATGACCATTTCCAAAAGGTCCTTCTTAATCTGTTCCTTCTACCTAGAAGAACACACTTCACTAAACCGACACAATGCTTCCCACATTAGAAGAGTTGGTGTCACCAAAAGAAGAAAAGGCCAACTCCTAATAATCAAACTAGTTCATAACGATTAAACGGACGTGTGTCACTCCTCCGATCAACGATCACCATGTCGAAATGCACAACAAAACTAAATCAACAAGACTGGCGTGTTAACTACCCGAGTCTTCCGAATACCATCTCGAGGATTGGGAAAACTTGATTCTAAAACGCTCAGGTCACTCTACAATGGCGATGACCCAAGACCATACCCAGCAGCATAAGAGATTTAGCCAAATGTCATTTTTCCCTTATATGACCATTTACATAGCTGACAACATACCCAGAGTTCAATTTCTGTGAACAACAAAAGGTCAAACGACCGAAAAAGCAACCAACCATGCCAGAGGCATGTATAACCAACTGATACAAAGTATTACCTGATGATCACACCCATGACAAGGTCAAGATTAACCTGACCACCCATCCGAACAAGGGAGTCATTGGAAACTGGAAGTCCGACAAGGGACAGTGACACCCGAATAGTACCAAACGTCAGAAGACTCACAGTGCTAGTAATGTGTAAAATCTCTAAGGGTGCTACCTACCGTGGGCTAGCCCCTCATGAAGAACAACCATCGACTCAATAATTTGGTCACGCCAAAAAAAAAGTCATCAGTTCAAGCCTAAAATTCAAGTCATTTTAAAAAAGAAAACAAACACCCATGGAAAACACATACGGTTCTATCTCAAGGCACTCGTAAGAAAGATTTAACTTACCCTCACACGAGGTTTAAATAGAGGACACCACTACAGGTTCCTTTTCCAAGACCTTTATGTTAAATGAAGTTTATTCTTTTAATCAATTTAAAAGAATCAATTGAAAACATCAAGTAACCTTTCAAAACCAAAAATCACTAGGCACTTGATCATTATTAACAAACAGCTCAAAACAAAGCAGTAAAGTCTCAACAAACTTCCTTTTAACCACTAAACAATTATCAGACATCCCATCTCTCTTCAGGAAATTTATCATAGAAAATTCCTTTTAAAAAATTCAGGTGACCTACGAGGGTCCCAACAAGCAAAATCACGTCAAATCCAAACCAGACATCGTTTACACAAAAACAACATTTCACAAAGCATGCTGCTATCACATTCATTATGGGTTGCCATTTTCATACACATGAAGTGCCCATACACTCCATGGGTTGAAAAATGGCTCTAAAAAAAACACATTTCAGAATTTAACATGCTCAAAACAATCACCCAGTCATACAGGTGGCCACCTACCAACCTGTAAAGTGCCCATAAACATTACAATTTGGCATATGGCTCCCTTAATTCAAAACCAATTTAAATTCATTTCACAATTTAAACATTAGCAGCCCTTTTTCGGAAATCTGATTACACAGGTTACCCTTTCCCAACCATAAGGCACCCATACACCTTATAGATGGAAATTAGCTTCTGTCGTAATTGAAATCATTTAATTTGGTCAAAGCAACCAGTTCCATGTTAACTGAACCTAGCATGTTATTAAAAACAGTAACACAAAAATATGTTATATCACAGAAGCATGGAATTACTACCACAACACCTATCACAACAGTAGGCATCAACTAATGCATCACAAATGGCACGACATAATGCATGGTATAAAATTTCTTACAAGGTGTTTATATGATGCATGAGATGGAATACCCTCCTCTCACCGGGTTTCAACTAAAATAGAACCAATAATTTCATCAATAGTATCAATAGAAACCATGTGTGTCACCCAATGGTGAAATCAAATCAACCATAATAATCAAAATCATTAAAATAACAATTTCATTTGAGGTAATTTGGCTTTCCCCTATACATGGTTTAGCTACTCCCGAGCATAGCTTATTAAAAAATTCCATCTCCTTCCTATCCCTGCCTACTATCACTAAATAGTAAAATAATCCAAAAAAAGAAACTCCTATAATACCACTTTGGAATGTCCCGACCCGGCTGACCATCAAACCGGTGGTCGGACTGGTCGCCACATGGCTTCAAGCGCATCTCCCCGTATGCCAGAGGCTTCCGACTAGCAGCGAGGGTCTCGAGAGGTGATAGTGGGGAGACAATACCCTCTTATCAAAGTTTCACAACAGTATCTCGGAGTAAATAACACTAGTAGTAGAAGCAGTAATAGATAAACAATGAATAAACAGCAACGGAAGATAAATAGTGATAATTTTTATAAAATATGGAGAAAGTTAGTTTACACGATACAGGGATGATGAATGATACAAGGTGAAAACAAGAAACAATACCGCAAGCTTACAATAAAATACAAAAGAATAATGAAAAGAATTCAAGGCCTGATGGTGATCTTCTGAGCATCCCAAGCTCTTTCTCGGTCCTTTTATCTTATCTCCAGGTACGTGCGACATAACAATTCAACCTAGGTCCTACAAACAAGAAAGGTCTACTCAGGTACACCCAGTGTAATGGCAGCCCGATTAGGGTGTGAGATATAATTCTTAGCAAGCCGGAACCACCGGTGTCTAACCCAAACCAGACAGTGTAATATTAATTTAAGCAGTAAGAAGGTATAATATGATTCAATAAGCAGGAGAACATAGATAAACAACACCCGTCCAGGTTTTCTAAGGACACCTGAAGGCTATACCAGCTTCGGATCATTGACAGTAAACTAACCTGATCATGTAACCATATATATATCTATAAATCATTTAGATCATAGATGGAGTGGGGAAATAATTCCTAATAATATTAGCAGGCACGAGGTAAGAATGCCTCTCATCCCCAACGGTCAACTGGCAAGGGGTAAGAATGCATCCCTTCCATACATGCATAGAGATCACATCTGGGGTGGGGTAACATGCCCCCCACCCATACACAGAATAAGCTGGTATAGGGTATGCATTCCTCCCATCCACAAACATACAAAAAAGATTTCATGGGGTATGAATGCCTCCCATTCATAAACATACACAGAAGATAGCATGGGGTATGAATGCCTACCATTCATAAACATACACATTCCCCATCAGTTTCATATCACAATGCATATAGAAGTACCTCTTAGGCATTTCAAGTAGACACATCACATTTACAATCATCCATAACCACCCATAATCATTATCACAATTACATTAGAATGCATAAGGCAGTAGACCTTTTCCATTTCAATTAGGACACCAACATGGGCTTCGTGACTTCCAATACATCCCATGAGGTAGATACTTATCATGTAAGTCATTAACTATACACCAACCCATTTCAAGGAGCTATAAATTATATGAAAACTTTCACACACACATCATCTCACTCAGTTTTCCTACGCATTGCAAGTTGATTCACGGTTCAAGTGTCCTATCCATTTCAGTTAAAGGTCATCACTATCTCTTCTAAGCTATACTAACTGTTCCTTTTATCTCAACCCAACAATTTAACTTATTAGGGCATAGAAACTACGTTCAAGGGTTCCAATACATTAAAGGGTGTTATGGAAGAAAATCCTTTGCCCACTTGGGAAAATGCAACAAAAAAGGAACAAGGAGCTAAAAAAGAAATTTAATAATTATAGAAAGGCAGAACAAGAAGGCAAGCATAAATGTCTACTTTAAAATTTTTTATCCTAAAGACAGTGCACCTCTAATCGAGGGGTTTTATTATTAAATTGTTAGTTTAGTGACCAAGCAACTATTTTAATCTTGTCCCTAAAATTCACACTCTTTGCACAAAATAATTTAATTGGAACTAAACTTTCATAATTAACATACTAAAGAAGTGCAGAAATAACTCACTAATACTTAACTTTAAATTAAAGGCAAGGAGAGGAATCCTACCTCAAGGTGGATCCATCCATCCACTCAGGCTCTTGATTCTTTCTAATTAAGATCCGCTACTTCTCTCCCATGAGGAATATGTGATTTCACATATATATAAGGACACCTATCCTCTATGCACACGCCCGCATGGCCTTGAGCACGCATAAGAGGATCCTTATACATATGCTTATACACATAAGCATGTTTCCGCTCACCTTCCCATGCACTTTTATATATGTACAGGGGTACACCTAGCCCTAGATGTGTATAGTCTCTACCATGTATGAGCATACACCTACCAGGGGAACCCACAAACATATAAATGCGTTCCTATGCCCACACATGCGATCCACCTGAGCTCCGGAAAACCAAAACCATTCCAAAAGCCTGACGCATAAGGAAAAACATACCAGGAACTCTTTAACAACCTAAAACATTAATTTAGAGGATGCACAAACAATAAATGGGCAAAACCCTTGCCTCGTAATCATCCCAGCAGACTGAAACAATCACAATCCTCCTCGCCATCGGGGGCAGATATCATACGCTCACCAACGAGGCCCCGAGGGACATTTTTCATCCCTTTACAATATAATAAACATTAATGAAATGAATAAACCAAAAACCATAAACATGGGGGTTCGGCCGCCTTAGATTTGGGGAAAGAGAAGAGGAAAAATCAGACAAGAAGGATAGGGGAAGAGGGGAGTGACCTACCATGGAGATTCGGAAGAAGAATGACCAAGAACAAAAGAGAAATAAAGGTGGAAGGAGGTGCAGCCGAGGGGGATTACCTGCGAGGCCAATGGCTCCAAGGGGGAGGGGTTCGTGTGGGTTTTTTGAGAAAGAGGGGAGAGGTTCTATTTAGTTTAAGTTTTTATTATTTCTTTTAAATTCATTTTAAAACATCTAAAAACCCAAAAGGAGGGTCGCGCATGATTTGACCCGCACGGTTTTCCAAAACGTGTGCAAACTGTGAGGCCTTTACTAAACACCCCAGGCACCCCGCACAGGCTAGTTGCACGGTTTGGGGAAACCGTGCGGACTCATATGCCTCCCTATTTTAAGCCGCACGGTTTTGCCCACACGGTTTGGGAAACCATGCTCCAACCATGTGCCTTCTGTTGTCGCTTAAATAACAGATGTTTTCTATAACGACCCATACTTTACATACATTGTTAATACTTAAAAATTGAAGCATACTTATTACAACATATAACAAAACCACGAACGGACTGTATAGGTATAGTGTCTTTAGAAACTGGGAAACATAAACAACTGGTTCATAAAGCATCTACATTGTCTCCCATTTATTTCATCATATCTATAGTCCCTTTTGGCATATCTTACTTAATAACCTTCTTCCTGACCTGGGGAAAGAAACCATACAAAAGGGTGAGCTCAAATGATCAGTAAGGGTAAACAAAAGAAATACCAATCACATCATATACATAAGAACATAACTTTTGGAAATCTTATCCTGCAAAACAGATCATAATTTCATAACAAGGGAAAAATCATGGCAGTGAAATGTAATCACAATAATCATAACTTAAAACATGAAACTTTGTGGCATACATAGATAATCATAGAGAATCATATCTTATTAGTCAAGACTCATTGCCAAGACTATCTTAGTGGACAAAGTCCATTTCTGAACCGAGTCACCCTCGTTTAAGTCCTGTTTCACTGAACTGGTATAACCTACCGTTCCAGCCATGTCTATCTCATGATATATAAAATCTTTACCCAATGCATTGGAGTGAGATAAAGGTCCCACCCATCTCATAATGAAACCATTCTTATGTGTGCCACAAAATCATAAATCATACATCATTGCTTAACCCATGAAGTAAAAAATGGGATTCTTAAACAACATGATATCATAAAACAATTCATATAAGATAAAGGATTTCATAAAAATAATTCCATCACAACATAATCAAATCAATGTAATAATAGGGATAGAAACATAACCCTATATTATCTTATATGGAAAATAATTTTTGATAAAACCCTTGAACTCTATTCTTGAGGAAAATATCCTTTCTACTTCAAAAACATTTTTCCTTTATTAACATGTCAAACAATATTAAACTAAAAGAAGATTATTAAAAATAAAAATTAAAACTTGTAAAAGAAGATTCTTGGAAATAATGTTTTAAAAATCCATTCATGCTGTATAAGTTAAAAAAACATTCTTCTCATACTTTTGACGGAAAAGTCAAAAAGTACCTCGTACGAAAAATGACAAAAGATTCATTTCATATCTTTTACTAAAAACTCACCGATGGGTAAAATAGGATTTAAAAAATTGTAGGTGAATGGAAATAATATTACATATTGAGGAAACATGGATGTGGATGATAAAATACAACCCAGTAAATACTAAAGTATAAACAAGCTCGGATAAAAATGAGATTGTGATATTTCCCTTACCTTATGTCCATTGTTCTTTGTAAGTGTCTGAACCTCCTGTATAATGATTTAAATAATGTTATTGACTTATTCAAGAATCATACTTATTTTTATGATATCATATATGGTCATATTCTAAGCTTCTTAGTATTAATATTTCATTGCTACTTGTTATTCGGGTGTTTATAAATTTTTGTTCTTATGCGTGTCTTGTCGAATAAATTCTTATTCTTATCTTTAGGTTATAGATACCTCATTTCCAGAATGGTATTAGTGTAATATATATCATATTAATTCATTCAATTAATTTATATAATGATTATGAAATGAAGATCATGTAGAACGAGTCGCACCACATCGTGGAGATGGTATTCCATACGTACGCACGAGTGATGATATCGTTCCTATGAACGTGGAATTGTATTGGAGTGTATGAATAATATTTCAGAATCAGTATCACTTTATAATAGTCATATATAGTCATTATTTACACCATTATACCCATCCAAGTAAGGTGGTGGTGGAAAATACATTACACCACGGCGTGGAGACGGTATTCCGTACGTACGCACGAGCGGTGATTTATTTTTCTGTAGGATGGATAGATGGTGAAATAGGGTTGTTTCATACTTATAATAACATATAATTTTATGAGTGATACTGATGTTATTACTTCATAATGAATCAACTAAAGAAGAATAAGTGGAAGAAGAAATAAAGATGAAAGAATCGGTAACAGACATTACCTCTTCTTTGAAGTTCTTCTTTGAGACCTTCTTTTAGGACACTAAAATTGGTCTTTGAAGAAGACCATGACTTCTAGTATGTTTCTAGGGAAGTGTAGAGGAGTAATTGGCAGGGGTTGTCCGAGGTTTAAGGCTCAAATTGGTGTGAGGAAGAGGGGGAGGAAGTGCCCTTTTATAAGGGAGGATAGGGGTACATTTGGGAAAAATAAAAATATTATTTTATTATAAAGTCAAGTTCGGTTTTAAATAGCTCCAAATTGATATATTTCAAAGTTAAGGTGGGGATGGGTCGAAATAATCTCATACAATATAATTTAGACATGTTTAGGTTCCTATTTTAACCTTATCATTTAGATTTAACATTAAGTTAAATAAGTTTACTTTTACCGTGTCTTCTTGTGTTCTTATACTATAAGGTTAATAAACTTACTATAAGCAGCCAAACGAACCCCAAGTTGTTTATTATTAATATATATAAACTTATATAAGTAATTTGACCGAACCTTAGATTTTTAGGAATAAAATAACAATTACTAATATAATATTTGTTTTAAAAACTAATTTATGTCAATTTTGACACTATTTAGTAATTGATTTTTGTGAAAATCATAACAGAATTATTAGTTCGACCCAAGTTAATTAAATCAATAAAAACATGTCATATTAACCAATAGAATTAGTGGAATTCATAAAAAGTTTAAATTTATATTTATTTGGGTATTTATAACATCAATTATGTCAATATTTCATTAATAAGATAATTACTGCATCATCATTGTGTCATAAATAAATTAAATTATTTAATGTCTAAAAATTATAAATAAAACATCATTATGTAGGAAATCGTTTTAGATTTATAATGAATATTTATAGTCGAATATATCTTATGTATAACCCCATATTAAAAATGATTTACTTATTAAACTTTGATTTTAACTATTTTAACCCTTCTTTAAATAAATTAATAACAAATGTCCTAATCTAATCCAAGTGGGCCTAAATGGTCATATTTTATTCCTATGTTTGTTTTTTGTCGAATTACACTTTTACAATAGAATTAGGACATCTGTTAGGGTAATAATAATATCATCTTTACCCTTAATTACCCTATTTACTTTTAACCGTGGTAAAAAAAAGTAAAAAGTTATTATTCACCAAAAAATTATTTTCATCTCATTGAACCACATTTTACTTACTGACATCAACCGTGTCTCTCGGATTTTTGAAATTCCACTCACAGAAGTGGTAAAATTAAGTTTTATGAAAAATTCAGTTTTTTATCTACCACATAGTGGTTTCACTATTCATCAAAAATTGAATGTTTTCAGAAAAATACCAAAATTTCACCCTAGGCTAATTTCGATATTCCGAATACAAAAATGAAGTCCATTTTGAAAAATAAAATTTATAAAATTTCAAAAAGTGGTTATTACTATTCATAATGGCTAGTTTTAATAATATTTTAATAGCATATCGTTGTTTAGTGAAACTCGGTATTGCGTATGACACAAGCTATCGAGGAAGGTCACGATTTCATGTAAAGAAAGCCAAGAAAGTGTTGTGTAGAAAAAGATCCCTTTGATGATTTATATAACATAAAAGTCTCAGGTGTTACATTCTACCCCCCTTAAAATGAATTTCGCCCTCGAAATTCATCACTTTGTACCAAACAGATGATGATACCTCTCCCTCATCATATCCTCAAGTTCCTATGTAGCTTCTTCTAATTGGTGGTTCCTCCATAAAACTTTCACCAATCGAGTGGTCCTGTTTCGTAGGACTTTTTCATTACGATCCAGAATCTCTATCGGCTGTTCATCATAAGAAAGATCTTGCTCTAGCGGTATAACTTTTGAGCTAAGTACATGTGAAGGATCAGGTATGTACTTTCTCAGGAGAGATACATGGAACACATCGTGAACTTGAGAGAGATTCGGTGGAAGCGCAAATCGGTAAGCTACCTTACCAACACGATCCAGTATTTTGAAAGGATCGATATATCTAGGGCTCAACTTCCCCTTCTTTCCAAATCTCATAACCCTCTTCCAGGGAGATATTCGTAAGAACACATTATCACCCACTTCAAACTCTAGGTCTTTTCTTCGGTTGTCGGCATAATTTATCTGTCGACTCTGAGCTGCTCTTATGTGTTGTTGAATAGATCTGACCTTTTCTGCCATTTCATCAACGAGATCAGGTCCTAATAGCTTTCTTTCCCCAACTTCATCCCAGCAAGTTGGAGTCCTGCATTTCTTTCCATAGGGAGCTTCATAAGGAGCCATCTGAATACTGGAGTGAAAGCTATTATTATGAGAAAATTCCACCAAAGGTAGGTGTTGATCCCAACCACCATTGAAATCCATTGAGCAAGCTCTCAACATATCTTCTAGGGTTTGAATTGTTCTCTCAGACTGACCGTCTGTCTGAGGATGATAAGCAGTGCTGAAACTCAACTCTGTATCTAGAGTATGCTGAAGACTTCACCAGAACTTCGAGGTAAATCTCGGATCCCGATCAGATATAATAGAAAGTGGCACTCCATGCAATCTTACCACTTCCTCTACATATGTCTTGGCAAGCTGATCCCGAGAGAAATCCACTCTAATAGCAATGAAGTGTGCAGACTTTGTAAGATGATCAACTACGACCCAGATAGCATTATTGCCTTTGGATGTTTTCGAAAGTCTTATGACAAAGTCCATAGTGATGTTTTCCCATTTCTATTCGGGTATGGGTAATGGTTGTAACATCCCCTTAGACTTCTGTCTCTCAGCTTTAACTTATTGACAAACCAAACCTCGAGAGACATATTCAGCAACATCTCTTTTCATGCCATCCCACCAGAAGTACTCTTTCAGGTCCCTATACATCTTCGTGCTTCCCGGATGAATAGAAAATGAAGAACTATGAGCCTCATCCAGCAGCTCCTTCTTTAATTCCAGGATGGGAGGAACACAAACCTGATTCCTGAACTTTATTATCCCATCACAATCAAGGTTGAATTCAGGAACATTTCTCACCTTCTTTTGTAACTCTACATCTTCCTTCTGTGCCTCTTTAATCTTCACATGTATAGATGGTTGAACATTAATTTGAGAAAGATAATATTTTTCCCCTTCCATTATAATTCCAAGATCCATCCTTTGTAAATCCATAAATATTGGATCTTTTGTGATCCTCATCATCGATAAACTGGCATGGTCTTGTCAACTTAATGCATCTACTATCTTGTTTGCTTTCCCATGGTGGTAATGGATTGAGCAGTCGTAATCCTTAATCATCTCCAACCATCTTCTTTGACGCATATTCAGCTCCTTTTGTGTGAAAATATACTTTAAACTTTTATGATTTGTATAAATATCACATCTTTCACCATAAAGATAATGCCTCCAAATCTTTAATTCAAAGATTACCGCAGCTAACTCCAAATCATGTGTTGGGTAATTTTTCTCATGGATTTTCAACTGTCGTGAGGCATAAGCTATCACCATATCATTTTGCATAATAACACACCCCAATCCCTTCTTGGATGCATCACTATAGATCACAAACCTTTCTCCACTACAAGGCAGTGTGAGCACAGGTGCACTGGATAACCTTCTTTTCAACTCCTTGAAATTCTCTTCACATTCTTCCATCCAGACCAACATAACTCCTTTCCAAGTCAACTTGGTGAGTGGATTAGATAATAGTGAAAAATCTTTCACAAAACGTCAATAATATCCAGCCAAACCAAGAAAACTTCGGATCTCCGTTACTGTTGTTGGTCTCGACCATCTTTCGATAACCTCTGTTTTTGCTGGATCCATAGATATCCCCACTTTTGAGATTATGTGACCCAAAAATTCAACTTTTTGAAGCCAAAAATCAAACTTGGTAAATTTGGCATAAAGCTACTCCTTTCTCAGGGTCTTCAATATAATTCTCAAGTGATATTCATGCTCTTCCTTGCTCTTTGAATAGACAAGAATAGCGTCTATAAAGACTACCACAAATTGATCAAGATAGTCTCTAAAGACTCTATTCATCAGATCCATGAAGATGGCAGGGGAATTAGTAAGACCAAATGGCATCATTATAAATTCATAGTGTCCATACCTTGTACGGAAAGCCTTCTTTGGTATATCCTCCCTTTTGACCCTTAATTGATGATACCCTGAATGAAGATCAATATTGGAAAAGTATTGAGCTCCGCGTAGTTGGTCAAATAGGTCATCAATGCGTGGGAGAGGTTATTTGTTCTTGATAGTGATCTTGTTAAGTTCTCGATAATCAATGCAGAGTCTCATTGATCCATCATTCTTCTTAACAAATAGAACAGGTGCTCCCCAAGGTGACGCACTAGGGCATATGAATCCCTTATCAAGATTCTCTTGGATTTGCTTCTTCAATTCCTTCAACTCAATTGGGGGCATTCTATAAGGTGTCTTTGAAATAGGAAAAGTACCCAGTATGAGTTCTATTGAAAACTCAACTTCATGATTCGGTGGAAGACCCGGTAATTCCTCCGAAAAGACATCATCAAACTCACATACAATGGGAATATTCTTAATCATGAGTTTCTCACCAACCATTTTAGATAAATAACCTTCATTTAGTGGAATCAATACCCATAAAATGGAAGAAATTTCCACTGGAAGGATATGTTCATCCTTGCATTGATAGACAATTATAGATTGATCTGGAATATGAAATGTGACGTCCCTTCTTTGGAAATTGATATGAGCTCCATATAAAGAAAGCCAATCCATTCCAAGAATCACATCAAATTCCACTATAGGAAGGATCACAAGATTTGCAGGAAGCACTTTCCCACAAACTTCGATCAGAGAATAATTATAAACTTTTGATGCGACTGTTGTGCCATTAGGTGTTGTCACAGCTAACTCAACATCTAATTGTTGAGGTAATACGGTGATACCCTTAAAAAATTCGTTAGAAATAAAAGTGTGGGTGGATCCAGAATCAAATAAAACATTTGCTACTTTAGAGTGGATGGTAAGTGTACCTTTCACCACATCGTTATCGTACTCCACATCGCAGATAGAAATTGCATGTGACTTTCCTTTGTCTTTAGCCTTAAGAGTTTGTTGACGTCGACCATCGTCATCAACCCTTGGATTAGGGAATTTATTGGCATAATGTCTCATCTCCTTGCACTTGAAACATTGAAGTGTAGTAGGTTCATTCTGTGTATCCCTTCCTTTGTTTGCATCATTAGACATCTTCTTCCCATCATCGCGGCATTCAAATGCCTGATGACCTTCCTTTCCACATTTGAAACATTTAATTGTCCCTTTAAGACAACTCCCTCCATGTTTCTTTCCACACTTTGAGCATAAGGGAAAGCTCATCTTCTTTTCAGTGTGCTCTTTAGATTTTCCTTTGAATTCCATTTTCCTCTTCTTATCAAACCCATATGACTGATGGGTTACTCCAATCTCTATATCGACTTTGAGAGCACATCGAACGATTTCCTCGTATCTATTGAAGTCCCATATGGATAACGCCCTTCGAAGACTGGGTTTTAAGCCACTAAAGAATCGATCGATCTTACTCTCAGGTTGGATAATAATACCAGAAGCGTACCTTGCAAGTCTTGTAAAATTTGTTTCATAGGTACCAACAGATTCATCATCCTTTTGCTTTAGTTCAAGAAACTCTTTCTCCATCTTTGTTCAGAGAATACGAGGGAAGTACTTATTGAAAAGTAAGTTCTTGAACTCGTCCCATTCCATGGACTCAATTTCATCCTTTTTCCTCGTATTATTAATAAGATTCCACCATTGATCAACATCTCCTTCCAAACGATACACTGCTAGGAAGACTTTATCATATCCAGAACATTGATGAACTGAAAATATCTTTTCAGTAGTACTAATCCATTGTTCAGCAACTAATGGATCAGTAGACCCGCTGAAAGAAGGTGGACACTGTCTTATGAAGGATTCAACAGAATGTTGGTCCTTCCTTTGCTCGTTTGGAAGTCCTGCATGATTCATAGCTTGAGAAAGTTGTGTGAGCATGGCTACATGATTTTTCATTCCAGCTCCCATAACATTTGGTTGCTTAGGGGGACAATCTTTTCATTCCCTGTCGCATTCTGCATTAACATGGTTCCTTTGGGTAATATCCATTGACTAAAACCAAGAAGAATAGTGTGAGAAACACTAATAATAATAGGAAAACCACATAATCAAGAATAAAATTTCACACTTAAGGTCTTATCCTAGGTTATTCATTTCCATTTCTAAAACACTAAGATTGTGTTCTATTCTTAGACATATCCTTAGGGTTCTTACTAAGGCTTTCACATCCTAGTTTCCAAAGGTTGACTATACCTTTCCTCTGATACCAACTATGACGACCCATACTTTACAAACATTGTTAATACTTCAAAATTGAAGGATAATTATTAAAACATATAACAAAACCATGAAAGGACCGTATAGGTAGAGTTTCATTAGAAACTGGGAAACATAAACAACTGGTTTATAAAGCGTCTACACTGTCTCCCATTTATTTCCTCATATTTATAGTCCCTTTTGGCATATCTTACTTAATAACCTTCTTCCTGAACTGGGGAAAGAAACCATACAAAAGGTTGGGCTCAAATTCTCAGTAAGGGTAAACAAAAGAAATATCAATCACATCATATACATAAGCACATAACTTTTGGAAATCTTATCCTGCAAAAGAGATCATAATTTCATAACATGGGATAAATCATGGGAGTGAAATGTAATCACAATAATCATAACATAAAACATGAAACTTTGTGTCATACACACATAATCATATAGAATCATATCTTATTAGTGAAGACACATTACCAAGACTATCTTAGTGGATAAAGTCCATTTCTGAACCGAGTCACCCTCGTTTCAGTCCTGTTTCACTGAACCGGTATAACCTACCATTCCAGCCATGTCTATCTCATGAGATATAAAATCATTACCCAATGCATTGAAGGGACATATAGGTCCCACCCATCTCATAATGAAACCATTCTTATGTGTTCCACAAAATCATAAATCATACATCATTGCATAACCCATGTAGTAAAAATGGGATTCTTAAACAACATGACATCATAAAACAATTCATATAAGATAAAGGATTTCATAAAAATAATTCCATCACAACATAATCAAATCAATGTAATAATAGGGATAGAAACAGAACCCTATATTATCTTATATGGAAAATAATTTTTGATAAAACCCTTGAACTCCATTCTTGAGGAAAATATCATTTCTACTTAAAAAACATTTTTCCTTTCTTAACATGTCATACAATTTTAAACTAAAAGAAGTTGATTAAAAATAAACATGAAAACCTGTAAAGTAAGCTTCTTGGAAATAATTTTTTACAAATCCATTCATTCCGTATAAGTTAAAAAAACATTCTTCTCGTACTTTTGTTGGAAAAGTAAAAAAGTACCTCGTATGAAAAACGACAAAAGATTCCTTTCATATCTTTTACTAAAAACTCACCGAAGGGTAAAATAGGATTTAAAAAATTGTAGGATAATGGAAATAATATTACATATTGAGGAAACATGGATTTGGATGATAAAATACACCATAGTAAATACTAAAGTATAAACAATCTCGGATAAAAATGAGATTGTGATATTTCCCTTACCTTAGGTCCGTTTTGCTTCGTAAGTGTCCGAACCTCGTGTATAATGATTTAAATAATGTTATTGACTTATTACAGAATCATAAATATTTTTATGATATCATATATGGTCATATTATTATATTCTTAGTAGTAATATATCATTGCTACTTGTTATTCGGGTGTTTATAACTTTTTGTTCTTATGCGTGTCTTGTCGAATAAATTCTTAATCTTATCTTTAGATTATAGATACCTCGTTTAAAGAATGGTATTAGTATAATATATATCATATTCATTCATTCAATTCATTTATATAATCATTATGAAATGAAGATCATGTAGAACGAGTCGCATCACATCGTGGAGATAGTATTCCGTACGTACGCACGAGTGATGATATCATTCCTATGATCGTGGAATTGTATTGGAGTGTATGTATATTATTTCAGAATCCGTATCACATTATAATAGTCATATATAGTCAATATTTACACCATTATACCCATCCAAGTAAGGTGGTGGTGGAAAATAGATTACACCACAGCGTGGAGACGGTATTCTATACGTACGCACGCGCGGTGATTCCTTTTTCCGTAGGACGGATATATGGTGAAATAGGGTTGTTTCATACATATAATAACATATCAGTATATGAGTGATACTGATGTTATTACTTAATAATGAAACAACTAAAGAAGAATAAGTGGAAGAAGAAATAAAGATGAAAGAATCGGTAACGGACATTACCTCTTCTTTGAAGTGCTTCATTGAGACCTTCTTTTAGGGAACTAAAATTGGTATTTGAAGAAGACCAGGACATATTGGATGTTTATAGGGAAGTGGAGAGGAGTAATTTTCAGGTTTTGGCCGAGCTTGAAGTCTCAACGTGGTGTGATAAAGAGGGGGAGGAGGTGCCCTTTTTTAAGGGAGGAGAGGGGTACCTTTGGGAAAACTAAAAACATTATTTTATTATAAAGTCAAGTTCAGTTTTAAATAGCTCCAAATTCATAAATTTCGAAGCTAAGGTGGGTATGGGTCGAAATACTCTCATCCAATAGAATTTAGACAAATTTAGTTTCCTATTTTAACCTTATCATTTAGATTTTACATTAAGTTAAATATGTTTACTTTTACTGTGTCTTCTTGTGTTCTTATACTATAAGGTTAATAAACTTACTATAAGCAGAAAAAAGAACCCCAAGTTGTTTATTATTAATATATATAACCTTATCTAAGTCATTTGGCCGAACCTTATATTTTTAGGAATAAAATAAAAATTACTAATATAATATTTGTTTTAAAAACTATTTTATGTCAATTTTGACACTATTTAGTAATTGATTTTTTTAAAAATCATAACAGATTTATTAGTTCTAAAAAAGTAAATTAAATCAATACTAACATGTCATATTAACTTAGAAAATTAGTGGAAGTCATAAAAAGCTTCAAATTATATTTATTTGGGTATCTGTAACATCAATTATGTCAATATTTCATTAACAAGATAATTAATGCATCATCGTTGTGTCATAAATAAATTAAATTATTTAATCTCTAAAAATTATAAACAAAATACCATTATGTAGGAAATCTTTTTAGCTTTCTAATGTATATTTATAGTCGAATTTATCTTATATATAACCCCATATTAAAAATTATTTACTTATTAAACTTTGATTTTAACTATTTGAACCCTTCTTTAAATAAATTAATAATAAATGTCCTAATCTAATCCAAGTGGGCCTAAATGGTCATATTTTATTCCTAAGTTTGTTTTTGGTCGAATTACACTTGTCCAATATAATTAGTACATGTGTTAGGGTAATAATAATATTATCTTTATCCTTAATTACCCTATTTACTTTTAACCGTGGTAAAAAAAGTAAAAAGTTACTATTCACCAAAAAATTATTTTCATCTCATTGAACCACATTTTACTTACTGTCATCAACCATGTCTCTCGGATTTTTGAAATTCCACTCACAGAAGCGGTAAAATTATGTTTAATGATAAATTCAGTTTTTTAACTACCACTTAGTGGTTTCACTATTCATCAAAAATTGAAAGTTTTCAGAAAAATACCACAATTTCACCCTAGGCTAATTTTGATATTCCGAATCCAAAAATGAAGTCCATTTTGAAAAATAAAATTTATAAAATTTAAAAAAGTTGTTATTGCTATTCATATCGGCTAGTTTTAATAATATTTTAATATCATATCGTTGTTTAGTGAAACTCGGTATTGCGTACGACGCAAGCTATCGAGGAAGGTCACGATTTCGTGTAAAGAAAGCCAAGAAAGTGTTGTGTAGAAAAAGATTCCTTTGATGATTTATATAACATAAAAGTATCGGGTGTTACATTTTCGGTTCCGAAGCCCGGTCTTAGATTCGACACGCTCCGCAATTGAAATATTTCAATTTTCCAATACTTTTTAACCTGGTTCAAGACGCAGGTCATTAAAAATTTCCCCCTTAGTTAGTAGATCATGTAATGAATATTCTATCATGTATGATTTGTTTCATGGTCTATCACAACTCAGAGGTATATAAACTATTTCTCAATGTAACTATCATTACAGAGATGATCTTTCTTTAATTTGAATTATAGGGTTAACGTGGATTAGGAACATTCCATTAATTCATAAATTTATAAATATCATATTAATAGTATATTAAATTATTATAAATTATATGAAAAATGAAAATAATTTATATTATTAAGTCTCCCACTATTTTATTGAAGTTATACTGGCATTGCACATTTGACTTAGAATTTATAATGACCGGGATAATCAATTGAAAATGATCCATATGCCTCTTTATATGACCTAAATAATGTTTGAATCAAGATATTAGAATTTATTTATGTAATAATGTCTTTTCAAACTATGGGCATACAACACCTTGATCTGTTGAGTGGACTCTCCAATCCTATAATCCTAACTCGGATTTCTAAAAGACTTGACACAATGTTCCATAAAATCTATAGATTGGTAGTTTTGTTAATGTAAAATGGTTATTTATACCCATAACATTTATAAGAACTCCATGATAAATATAAGTGTCCCAATAAGGGTTCGCAAAATACTTTGTTCTATATATTTCACTCCTAATCATGTAATCGAAGGTCAACTCTGGCTTAATATATATTTGAGGAATTTTTTAGTTATTATGAATAAATTTTATCTTTTTTTACCTTTTATTGACCTATGTATCATTATTTGAATTTTAATTAAGTGATAAACTCTCTTAGATAAAACATTTATTCATAATCCATTTATTTATATTCGATTTTTCAAATGAATTCATTTATATATATAATCATGGTCTTGAATCCATAAAAAAATAATGCATTAGATAGAAATAAATAAATAAATGAACTAATCATGGTCTTATGTAACTTTTGATTTATTAATAGAACAATGAATCAACATATGAACTCTAAGAAAACTCCATGTATTGTTCATTTAATGAGTAACAAATTTTCAACTATCTACCAATGTATGAACTGGGATGGTATTTTATTTTTTATTTTGACCTACCTCTATGCACCTTCTGATACTCTATTTATTAGAAGTATTTATATAACACACACACACGCACGGTGGAGGGAATCCAAGGGATTATTTATGTGGAATTACATAAATATCTACCGACATATAGGTCTAACCTAATAATGGAAAAATGTATGACTCAAAGGGAATCATATTTAATTAAATAATTAATATTTGAAACACCATTTGATAAATTATTTTAAATAATCCTAACACTTACAAAGGTCTTTTTCATGTTCATGATTTATCATACACATGAAACCATTATGAAAAAATAAACTTGCTTTCATTCATTTTGATTGTTCTTTATTATTAAGATAAATATGATTCCATTTATTTATTAGATAATTTAATTAATTTTCCCCATTTATATATTTATGACCATAAAAACCATATTGTAGATACACATCATTAAATCATTCATGTAAAATAAAGAATAGAAACAATAATTAAATATAACTATAATAAATTATGTTTTGTATTTAATAATTATTTAAGACCATTATCAATTTCCAAACACAATAGCTGCCATCCTATATAATTATTTTTAATTATATAATTGAAAATTTAATGTATTTAATTATATTCATTATTAGGAGACTACACATCATGTACTTGTGAGCTAAATTTCATGTGCCTCTATTGTTATGTACATAGGATACACGCATTGGGGAATGGGTATATACCTCGGTTAAACAACATGGTGTGTACTATCTATACTAATGGAATGTATTCCTCTTTAGATATTTCTATGAAACCCAACAAAATTCGTGCCCTGTTCTTTGAACGTTAGACCTCACAACATTTACTCTTGTTACACACCATGTGTTCCACCATCCTTGTGTCATCTTGACCGCCGAATGGATTGATGTTTAATTTAAACATGTAATATATTGAACTACAGATCATGTACACTAGCTACACATCTTATATGTCATAATTTATCCAAGATATCAATCTCTCATAGTTTTGACCTTTTATTTGATCACATAGTTTGAAAAAAAAATCCAAGTCGCATATACTACATAGCACGTACGTAAACTACATGCCATGTAATCTATCAATTTGTGTGATAGAATGGCTGAATCTACATGACGTGTGTAATAAATTCACTACTTTTAATTACTAATTGACACATCATGTATCCATTGACTTGGAAAAATGAACTAGATATGTGTAAATAGTGTGTACATTGACTACACATCAAGTGCCATTGTCTTACCTTCTATAAATCATGGCACTTTATGATAGGATCTATAGTTGTTCTTCATCTGTTATTCTTCCATAAAATAAATTAAATCGTAAACTATGATAATTAAAATATATAAATAATTAAAATTAAAACATATTACAGAATTAATATCTATTTAAATGAAAATATAACCACTATTATTAATATTTATTAATAATAAAAAAAATAATTACAAATTTGAAATGTGACCCCTTTGAAAACATTTGATGGTCTCTGATGCATAGGAATAACCTTGGTGGGTGAAAACCCAAGAAGGTTTTTCCAATTATGTGGATCATTCTCAATATCGTACATGCCCTGAAAACTATAAATAATGAATTTTTCCTGAAAAATATTGACATATAAAGACTAAAAACATTGAGACAATCATTTTATATTACATTTATTAATAATTTATTTAGGATTGGAAGAAATGATTACCTCATCTTATGAAATTTCATTGATGATGATATTGATATTAAAAAACCCTTCTTAGATTACCTTTATTGTGATGTAAGGATCCATGTGTAAAATCCATGAAATAATGATCCACACATTATATTTTGACATCTTAGTGAATCTAATTTCTTATGGGTGTTATCATGGTGAATCAATTTTATACTATTATTTGTGTTGATTCCTTAAGGTTCTATAATGCTTGGTGGAATCTCTTTAGTGCTACTAATTCTTAAGAAAAATAAATGTTGAGGAATGTAGAGACAATCATATTACGTTTAATAATTTTAAAATCATGATTAACCCTACTAAATATATCAGACCATATATTTATACAGTTAGTGTTTAGTTTATAATAATATTTAATTTCATATTATCCTATAAATAATATAATAATCACTATTAAACCACATTTCATAGAATATTATTATTACTATAATCATCTTATGGAATAAAATAACTCACACAGAGATAAATATTATTTTTTAGATTGGAAATAAATACCCATCAACAGATAGGATCTTACTCTTTTCCAACTCCTCCAAAATTATTTAATTCAAGAATAAATATATAATTCAATATTTAATTCAACAATACATAAAATAAATATTTTATTCAAAACCAAACGAATAAATATTTATTAAGTATTCATATAATTAAATATATATTTTATTAATGAAAGAATAATTATTTGTTACTTTAGGAATATTAGTGATCAATAAAACATCAATATTATGATTCATCGTTCATAAGAATAATATTTATTCAAATAATTGAACTCAAATAAAATTTAAATATGATAAGACAAAACACTTAGTTTGTCACCATCTAGGGTGAATTCTCATTTTAATAATGAAATCTTTCAAATATCCCATGATAACTATCTAGAAACGAGTCAAGGAATAAAAGAGAAAGAAATTAATTTTGAAACATTGAAAACCAAATATGAACTCCCATTGTGTAATAAAATATGTCTATTGAAATAACTTATAAAAAAGGTTTCAAATCCATGTCATCATCCTATATGCTCTATATTTCATTCTATAACTCTCTAAAATAAACATTTAGTTACTATATGGTAATGCAATTTAATGTGAGGGTTGTATTCCAATTAATGTGATGAGATATCAACTTTGATAAAGAGAGAAGGGAATCATACTTCCATGACATATCCATTAATAAATTTTCATTCATGAATCACCAAATGTACCCTATATCCCATGAACATATTGAGTCATTATTTTCATAATAAAATTAAATTTCATGAGCCATGAAATAAACTTATGTTAATATTATAGTCTAATGACCATTACATACACTAAAAACAATATCTGATGACATCAAAACATTCGAAATTCCTACTGGTCGGTCTTTTTGTAATAATTTCCCAAATAATACAATACGAAGTGAAAAATTCTTAAGATGAAGCCACATACAATTGATACTACTTATATGAGATATCCTACATACTATGTTCCCTATAATAGTACATTATCAAACCATTGAATCATATTTAAGAAAATTATCCTAGAACATCAAGGTTCTTATCAATGTATGGGACTGTTAAAACATTATCAATGTGAAAGATACACAAGGACACTGTTATATTAGATTATTGAAAAAAAATTAATTAAATGAGATTGTATGTTTTATTGATATTTATATAATTTAATAATAATCTAATCAAATTACAAAAAATTGGTCATATGACCCCAAATAAAATAATTCAATCCATTCAAGTTTTACTCTCCCATGAGATTTCCTCAACAATGGATCACGTTGACAATGGATTAGTAACCTGGTTAGCTTCACTAATAACATGTGTACCATTGAGAGTAATGCAGTTGCTAATGAAGTTCACAATGGATCATGTAGGTGCATTGAGATGGGGTTAGTTAGCGTACATATTTGTTTACAAATTTTTTTTATTTTATCTTACCCTTTTTTAAATTAATTCAGTGCACTTGTTAGGGAGAATTAATTTTACATGTCTATAATTAAAATTATACCATATGTAGGACAAAACATAAGTGATGCACATCACATAGTTTTTTTTGATGTTTCACCAATGATGTTGGTGACTACATACTTTCCGTGTTTGGGATAATTTGAGACACATATTCTCTACTAGAAATCAATAAACAATTTCAAGTGGGTTGGCAGGTATCACCTTAAGACCGTTGTGTGTAGGTATGAGTCTTTTCCAAATAATACTAGTATCCCACAAATCTTATTTATAGTATAATACAACTGGTGTTTCATAGATACAAAGTTTTACAAAATCAGAATGATCAAAATAACATCATGTTATAAATTCAACAGAAAACTGCTCTTCCTCTTCGATCCGCTAAGAATAAAATAATTCTTCAAAATCACAATTCAAAGGAAAATCTAAAAATTATTCTAAATATAGTCCACAATATTACATAATTGTCATTTTGGTATACTCTTCTTAATTATATAAGATATCACTTCATCTAAAGCACACTACAATATCAAAATGAACAATTGAATATTTTTCAAAAACAATTTGGTTTATTCTAAAAAAATGATCTAGCTTTGGTCTTATGAATAAAGTGTGCACATATCATGAAACATATATAACATGTGAATTTATGAATTGAATAATTCAAGAACATTAAAGTAGAAATTTTACTTCTTCACTGTTTAAATTATTTGTATACCACCTATGACAATATACATTGAATTTTCATCTAACCTACATATCACACATTGTTTATTTACTGTTCCTTCCTATATCATATCATGGGTTGAAATTATTAATATTTTATGTTCTCAACCGAATGAATGTACACCATACTAATACATTCGAAAGTTGTGATTATCCCTTCCCTCAATACGGCCACCTCACTATTATATGATGCACACAGACACAAAAATATCTCAACCTATGTGCATACAAACAATTTATCAAACTATTATTTTCATGTATTATGCATATAAACATTTAATTATTCAAGAATACACATAGTATCTATTATACACATTTATGAAATATCATGTGCATATATTATATACTTTGTTTTACCTTTTTCGTGATATACATTCAATACACCACACTATCCACTTTTTTATTAATACATGTTCCATCAAATATGGATCGAACCATACATATACTTTAAACTAACCACATACATGAAAAACTAAATATTAGAAAGTGAAATCTTATTACTAGTGCATATTATTATTTCATGCAAAATAGTTGATAACCCACAATATTTTACACCCAAATCACACAAAATCTTCATACACGATTTCCTTGTACAGTGTATGTGGAATCTTACCTTTCTTCATGAACGGGTTCTACCCTCCCCCGATTTTATCCCCAAACAACTAATAATTTGATCAATTTGTTATTTTAATCCCTAATAACCTCCTCCACTAACTCTTTTCCCCATTAAACTTCAATGTTTCAGTGTCTTTTGTGTGAGAACTTCAAATAATCAATAGGTAATAATTTATTCTTTTTATTTCTTCCTTTTCTTAGGGATATTTTCATATTTATTTGTTTCTCTTTCCACTAGTAGGTTGATTTCCCTAATCTAGGATAAGTCATAGTTCCTTGGGTTTAATTGTGAAAATTATTTTTTGATCATTCCATTATATTGTCCCCTTTTAGTGCATTTTTGTTTTCCCACAGATTCTTGAAATTTCCATTCTTCAGGTAAGTAGGTCCACGATTTAGTAATTTTATATGATTTTGGTATTCTTAATTTTTTCATTTTATGTTATCTATTTTTTATGTGAACTATTTGATATGTGTTTTAAAATATTTTGAGGTTTGAATGATTCTATATAGTGGTTTTATAAATTAAATTGGTTATGTTTCATGTGGACATCTTTTTTTCTTTTGGAATGTGTTCTATAAAATATATAAGTCTTGTGAGCATGTTTTAAAATGGATTTCTTGTGAATATATATGTGAAAGTGGGTTTTCCAATGAATGTGATAGGCTTTCATATGAATTAGTATGAATTATTATTTTTATGTGAATGTGGTGATTTATGTGAGCAGAGAAACTAAATTGCACACAATGGTAATCCTAGGTATCTAGGTTAGCTGACTATAAATAGTATGCTAGTTAGATCAGTGGGTCGGGGCTAGGTTTCTACTCTCAGGATTGATGATACAACACAAACTAAATTAATATGATAATTATAGTCTACTATAACTTTTGATAGATTACTCTCGAGTGGCTCATGTCTAAGGGAGATGTGTTTATGGTTTCAATGAAATTTTCCACCATGATAAGAGGGTCATAAGGTCCCACAAGTTCTATTACCTTTTGAGATTACCCATCATACTTTTATGATGAGGTTCTTACCATGGAAACATTTCAGAACATTCTTTAATTTTAGGTTTCAAAACATACTTCTATTGAAAATGTTTTCCTATAAATTTTATTAATAAAAAATTAATCTATTTTCTATTAAAACATTCATGTTTATTTTCCTTCCAGTTTAATGGATTAGAATCCCTTTTGGGTGGAATTATATAAGGAATTAAATCATATCCATCACACACCATTGGGTGTATATAGACTATGTTATGTTTGACCCTTGTAATGTCATGTTTTTTCAGGATGGTGAAGGTGGATCTAGTTTCTAGTGTTCCTATCATGAAAGTGTTGGCGGGGGGATTGAGGGTAATGAACATGTTGTTTCATGAAGGCTTTTGTGTTATGGTATATTTTCTTCCCCTTCCATTTTGGTATTTTTATTTTTAGATAAATATTTAAAAACATTTAACATAAAATTCTTGCATCTATTTTGGTTGTTGATATTGATCTTCATATAATTTTTTATTTTTAAGAATTGCTCATGGTTATTTATCATGGGTGAATTTATTCCCAATGGTGTCCAATTTATTCCCATGAACTAGTTTCCATACCATGGGTATTGGAAACACCCTTTAAGCCATGCCACGGGCTGGGTTGGTTGTCTAGTTGGATGGAAACTCAGGCCAGATCATGACCATATCCTCTACCAAAATCCCAGTTCATTTTCCTATACATTAACTCATCCCTATATATATCCCTAAAAGAATACATATATAAATACTTTAAATATCATTGGAGATCACACTAATGTTTTTCCATACTAGTTTCCAAATTTTGTCTAATATTTCTTTTGATACCAACTATAAAGACATACACTTATCATACATTGAAATTGCATCATTTTTTCTCATTACTCATTACATTACAAAATCACAAGCCTAATAACCATAATATATTGTGCCTTTGGACACATAGAAATGTTATCTTATAAAGTTTTGTAATATATTCAATATTTACTATAATGATATTCTAAGATAACAAACATATTGAAAACATTTCCTCATAACATAGTGAAAGAAAACATAATAAAGGTAAATATCAAATTCTCAATAATGGTAAATAAAGAAGATACATAAGCATAACATGAAAAAAATTCATGATAACATGAGAATAATATTTGAAAATTGTACCATGTATATCAAAGAACATAATCATGATTTTTGGAATAAATATTTTTATTTAATAATACATAATTCAAAAGATATTGAAAAACATGAGTCGTGAGAGAATAAAATTTGATTACTACATAGACTTATGGAATATACATCAATTTATAACATTATATACATGTGAAAATAGAAATAGGTTCACTCATTACATTAAGGATATAAAATCAGTCCCTCGTATAAATTTATGCACATGAAACTAGGTTCATGCATAAGAATGGTGTACTTGGATCATAAGCATTTTTTCATTTTATAACAAGTGAAAAAATAGGTTTTATAATCAATTTTAATTAATTAACATAACCATAAATTAAAAAATAATAATTGTGTACATTGATTATATCACTAATAAAGAATAAATATATCATTGGATATCATCTTATATGGATAATGGTTTTAAAAGGCCTAATGAAGATTTTTTTTACGAGAAATAACCTTTCATATAAAATCATTTTTTTAAAACATAAAACATTTTTAGAATAATTTTCTTTGAAAATAACTATGACAAAATATTTATGAATATTAAAAATAATTTAAGATATTTCTTGATTAAAATGAACTTTCTTGTTCAAAAAACACTTTTTAAAATATAAATCATTTTGAAAACATTTTTCATTGAAAATAGCCTTGAAAACATATATAAGGAAGCTTTGAAATTTTTGAAAAACGTTTCTTGAAAATAAAAATTACAAAAAATTAAAGAATATATGAAAAAAAATTGAAATTATTTTCTTTTAAAATGATATTACAAGATCATTCAATAAAAATTGTGGTCGTTTTATGAAAACATGGTTTTTGTATGAAAACATATTTCCAAACAAAGAGAGAAATAAATTCTTATTTTCATAAAAACAACTTATTAATTATTATAAGTACCAAAGAGTGAACAATTATAAAATTATATGAATATATCATGAATAATTATATTTGAATAAAATTCATTAGAATTTGTGAGATATGGATCATAATATTTCATCAATGAAAATATAATCATAAACAATCAAGATAAACAATGAGATTGTAGCATTAAACCCTTACCAGATTGGTAACTATGAATCACAATCTTTATGAAAAGAAAAATAATTAAAACATAATATATCATGAAAATAAATATATTCATGATATATCTTGTTAATGGATATATATATATATATATATACCTCTTAAAATAATATAGGTGCATAATATAACAAGTGACTCAATGAAAGCTAATTGAGAAAAATTCCCCTATCTCATATGTAACTTTGAAACCAAAAACCCATGAAATTGATATCGAAAAATAGATAAGTAAATGAAAAAAAATTAACTAAAATAATTATATGGTATATTCATGGTTAGTATATATACCACATAGATGATAGTCATGGTGAATATAGATTGTGTCTCACAAAATTAAAAATGTGTTAACAAAATCAATTACCTTAAGTTTTAACATCTTTCATACATGTTAAAACATATTGTATAAAAAATACATGTTTATTATACATATGTAAAAGAAAAATTTTCATATATATCCAACCATATATTATTTTTTATGAATATATTACCCATTGTTTAAAAACCAGTATTAAAGTTACATTTTCGGTAATAACCCATTTGTTTTAAATATTTTTTTGACTTGTAATTTCTAGTACACATACATTGTTACGGATATCATCATATCCAGAATGAAAACCATGATATAAATATCATATATATTCAATATATATGTATTTATAGTTACCCAAAAAATTTATTTATATAAAACTAAATACACAATTTATGGAGATGGTAGGTTTTACATACATATGAACAATATTTTTGTTTTCTTATTTTATTGAAAGAAAAAACATAAATTATATATATATATATATATATATATTTGTTTCTTTGTGTTTGATTTTTTTATAATTATTGTATCACACTTTTTTCATATATCTCCCAAATTTTAATTAATCCTACCCTTAATGCATTCCATGTAAAGTGTGAACGAATCAAATTGCTTCGCAAGTCGGTAGATTATCATACACAAGAATGAAATTATCGAATTCCTAAAAAATGAAAAGCATGAAATTATATGTGATAAAATAATTTCATAATCATTATATTATAATATATATATATATATAATATTTTATATAAATAGTATGTTCATAATTATTCCAGATATTTAAAGGTGGAATTAAAAAAATGAACGACATCAGTTCGTGAGGTGGTAGTCCATCGTACACACAAAAAATGATTTCATCACACATTTGAAGGTAGTGTGTGTTTGTAGGTAATAACCTTACAATAACAACCTAAAAGTATATAAAATTAACTATGAGATATAATCATGATATAATATTAATTGAATGAGGTGGATAAGTAATGAAAATAAAAATGCTTTTAGAAGAATGTTGCATCTTCTTAGGGTATCCTCATTAGCTCTGCACTAAATCCTTGAAAGGGTTTATTTTTTCCAAAAAAAAATCTAGGATGAGTGGAGGGTAGTTTAAAATTTACATTTTAAGATCTTAGTTGATTAAAATGGAATGATAGCTATGAATAAGTATGGGGAATGAGTTCTTATTTAGGGTTGAGGATGAGTGACATTGTTGTAAATATTCAAAAGTATTAAATATTAGGAAGTCAAAAATAACTCATGTTTCTCTAAAACTAATAATTAATGGTTTTTAGGTATTATATATTCAATAAAGTCCACCATCGCATAATTATATATTTTTTAAAAAAATTCGTTCTATTACTCTTATGTTTCGATATTTTACAATATTTGTTTTTCATTAAGGTAACAAATTTTCTCACACAAGTTAAATAAAAATTAAGAAGAAATTAATGTGACCCATATTAGTTAATTTTTATTAACTAATTATGAAAATTTAAATAATTTATAAATTATAAATCCTACGTGTCTAGGAAATTAACTTTAAAATAAGTGAATACAATATGAAAAAAACACCACATAAACCATAACCCTACTAACGGAGTTTTTACTATTAAATAGTCAATATATTCATTTTAATAGAAAAATGGTGAATTAATGGACCATATTATATATTTATTAATATTGAAAAATTACTTTACTAAAAAAATATTTTTTATAACTTTTAAATAAATTAATAAAATAGCATTAATGACAATTTTGACATTATTCATTTAACTGAATTTATAAAAAATATCAAGATTGTGATTTAATTAAAATATATTATTTTCACACCATTTTAATAGTTTTAATAATCTATTAAATTAATTATACACAATAATTAGTTTACTTTACTTTTCTTTTAATTTTTTCTGTATCATTTGATTTATTTTATTATTAATTAAATAATTTATGCATTGACGTTTATTAATAGTTTAATGTAATTATATCATGTATAAAAATTTAAAAAATAATTAAGATAAAATACTCATTTATATTAAAAAACAATATTTATAGTTGAACCACTATAGTTTTCCATATTCTAAATCTCTATAGATATTAAAAGGAAGAAAACTATATTTTTCCATTTTCTTTGTATAACATATTATATCATTAAAATTAAAGGAAAATGTCCCAAAAACCCATAAAATTATTCAATATGGTCATAAGGGTATACATTGTTCCCTAAAAATCATTATTACACCTTATATTCTATGTTTAACCACTAAGTAATCTCATTTTTTCTTAATCACTTTAATTAAATTTTATCTTTTGTCACTCATCATTAGGGTCAAAAATTAAGTTGATCTTATTAGAAATTATAAATTATTATATTTAAATATATATTATCCATTTTATCAATTTAAATTCATATAAGTGGGATAATTTCATTTATAAATAATCATGCAGACGTGACGAGAAAACAATTGTGTAATGTGACAATGATAAAACTTTTACAATTTTTTTATCTTTTATTGAAATATTGATGTGATTTAATTAACACATATTCTATTAATAGATATATTATTTAACTAAATATTTTTTAAAAATAATTTAAAATATATTTTAACATTATATAATTTTTAAACTAAATGGTAGATTTCAATTACAATTCTATATTTTGTATAATTCATCAAAAAATGAAACATCTTAGGAAAATTCAAAGAACTTAACCTATAAAAATTTTAATATTCTAATTTAAAATATTAAATTTATTTTTTCAATTAAATTTTATAAAAGGGGTAAAATTAAATTTTAAATTATGTGTTCTAATAAGGAATAACTCGTCATTTAGAAAAGATTTTTTTAAGGGATTTGTTTCTTTGTAATTATTCTTATGTTATTTAATTTAAATATATATCTAATAAAAGTTATAAGACTATATATATTAATGTTTTCAGTCAGTTTGTTATTACTATTAATTCCATCCATTTCATTGGTTAGGAGATAAATTTGGTATTAAATAATTATATTAATAATATATTGATGTTCGAAAAAACTCTGTGTTGCGTGTAATGTGAGCTATTAAAGGAACACAATATTGTGTGTAACACTAGAAAAAAATAATGTCTCATATACCATAATGTAAACTCAATTATTTTTTTACCACAATAAAAAATTGGTTTTTCTTATAAAGCAAACCTAACTTAGTGTAACGTATAACACAAGACATCAAAGAATTTAAATTTACTCAAAAATAATAATTCAAAAAAATTAGGGTGTTATAGAAATAATTATTAATCCTATCGCTTTTCCACTTTTTATAATATAAGGAAATGCTTACGAAACCCTTTTCATTTCATGGGTTATGATATAATGATTTTTTTTATGATATTGTGACACACATACGTATGATTTTCATTATGTGATGCGTGTGACCTATTTTTCCCTCCAATTAATTTGTTAAAGATTTATATGTCATGGGATAAAAATGAATGTAATGGGAGTGAACATGGATCAGTAAGGGATTTTTTCCACAATGATGGTCTTGTGAGTGATCCATGACTACTATAATAGTTTGGGGAGAGAACGCAGTCCATTACAATATCCTTATTACTTAACATATATAACTATGGAAATGATTTTATATTATTATGTGTATTACACAATTCCTTGTCTTATGACAACTTTATACTATTATGTATCATGTTCTTTGATTTCTATATAATTCATATCTTTTTAATTACAAATATTTATTTCATGAATCATCATTATGATCTTCTATAAGAGGGGTATAGTTCTCAATTGTTATTCTATTGTTCTTATACACTTTCCCTCATAATACATTGAAATCCCCATTTTTACCCTTACTGAATATCTAATCTCACCCTTTCTTATGTTTCAATTTCCTAGGTTGTGAATAAATTTATTATATATATAATTTATAAGGATGGTTATTTTTTAAAAAATTTATTAGGATATGATGTATTTCACTTATGAACACGTTTTTTGCGTTTCTTTATTTCTGAATGAGTGTTACCTTTACAATCCTCATACGTGTGTTTTTATAGTATAATAAAATTTTATCTAAGTATATATAACATCTATGTAGGAAAATTCATATTTCATTATTGGTCTCACCCATTAAATAATAAAAATCTCATGTATGTGTTACAGGTGGTCATAAAAAATTCATCTTAACAAAAACAATTAATTAAATGGGTTTAATAAACATTTTATCGTATCATAACCTTTGGAAAAGTGATAGGTTTCATAATCATTTCTTCATTTCATCATATCATAGCCCATGAAAAAGTGGGTTTCATAATCATTTATCTAGTTATAACTCATGTAAGGGAAATATGTCTCATAAACATCATTCTATTATAAACATAAACCATTCATATAAAGAATAATAATGGTATGATTGGATCATATCCCTTATAAGGAATAGGTAACACCAATAGATATCATATTATATTGAAATGATTTTGAAATATCATTTAAAACATTTATTAGGGACCATTAATTTTCAATGGTTTTTTTAACTATAAATTCCTAAAATATTATTCAAGTACTTTTATTTGAAAATAAAATTTGAAACTTATAAATGATTCATTAAAAATCATTTAAATTATTTATTAAGGAAAATATACTTATATCAATGAAAAAAATTATAAAACATAAAAAAATAAATTTCAATGAAACTAACCATGATATGATATAAAGGAAACATCAATTAAAATAATGTTAAGGACATAAAACAATTATGTTCATTATTTACACATTGAAATAAATATTCCATTCACATTTTTGGTAAAATCTACACGGTAATTGTTAGGAAAATGACATTAATATTTGATTCAAAAAAAATTAAAAAAACTCAAAAAAGATTAAAAATTTATTGAATAAATCTTTATAAAAATGTTAAAATAAAATTTTAAAAACATTTTCAGAAAACATGGATTTGTATGAACATGGGGTTTTTTCACCAAAGATGGAGTTAAAGATGATTTCTATTAAAAATATTATTTTCAAATCAAGAGTACATAAAGAATGTAAAATAAATGGAAAAAATGTTTTCTCCAAAAATTTAATGAGTAAATTAAAATACATTATTTTATAATAATATATATTATATTATTTCATCATTGGAATCATAATACTGAGAAATCCAGAAAACAGATGATATTATAACACAAAACCCTTGCCACTTTGATAACATTTTATCATATTCCCATTGAAATAATAAAATTTAATTAAAAATATATTATCATAAAAATAAGTAGATTCATCATATAACATGTAAAATTTTCAGTTCATATAACTCATAAAAATATAGGTTCATAACATAACTTATGTCCTAGAGAAAGATATTTGATGCAGAAAAATACATTACCGTTTTGATAAAAAAATTTACTATAAACCATGTGAAAGTGAGTTATTAAAATGGCTAATTAAATCCCAGAAAAAAATTATATGAATAATGAAATACATTCATGGGTAGTATATAAACCATAAAAAAGAAAAACATGGTTAATATGGAATGTGTCTCACATAAAAATAAAATTAAGTCATAATTCTATTACCATAAGTCTCGAATTCATTCATACACATTCAAAATGATTATATAATAATTATAAGTTTATTAAAAATATATTAAAAAGAATATAATTACATATCAAACTATTTATTATTTACTTATATCCATTAATTTCTCTTTTATTAACAATTCTATTTTACTGTCACATTTCAGAAAATAATTACATTGTTTTTCGTGTCTGTTTTGATTTTTTATAGTTGTTTTTAATACATGGATCATGGTTCATGATATAAAAAACATTATCCACGATATAAATATAATATGTATTAATTATACTTATATTTATAATGATCTATAAAATTTAGATATATAAAATGAAATACAACGTTAATAAAGATGATGGGTCGTACGTATGCATGAATGTTGTTTCCATATTTCCAAATGAAACAAATAAAGAAAGGTCAATGAAATATTATTATTTAATAAATATTTTAATAAAATATATATCATACATATTCATTAAAACTATCTTCTGGTACCTTCCATGAAAAGTATTTAGGAATCATATCACCTCGTTTGGTGGTATGCCTCTATACACACAAATGATGTTATCATATTCTCATGGAATAGAATGTATGAATGGTAATGTGATATCATGATTCAAAAAGAATATTAAAATCATAAATATTTAATATAGAAAATAAGTCCAAAATTATATACATTGTTGAGTGGTGGTGATGGGAAATTAATAACATCGATTTGCGAGGTGGTAGTCTTCCGTACACAAGAATGATGATTTCTTAAACCCTTTGACGGAAGAGGGGAAGAATTGATGTTATTAAATTAACATAAAAATAATATTATAAAAAGAGATAATAATTTTATTAAATCATTATGGTTTAATAATTTATTAACCTTATTAATGAATAAATAATCTAAAATACACGGTTAGGGATGTTACCTCTTCTTCAGAAGAATACTCATATCTTTGACCAAAATATTTCATAGTATGTATTTATAAAAAAACTATGGAAAACGTTAGATAGTCGGTGGAAAAACTATGACTTTAGGGTTTTAAATAATTGATTTTAGTAGGTCATTGATTAACTAATGGGTTTTTAATGTCAGAAGTGGAGAGGATTGTTGATGGTCTTTTATTAGTGAGGCAAGGTCCCAATTGTACTTTTTGAAATGAAAAATTAGTAATCTCATTTTGAAGATGCCAAAAGGATAAAAACTGGGAAATTATAGAAACTTTAAGATTTAATGTCAAAATAAACCCACACAATTCGTTTTTTCATTTATTGGAACATTTGTAACCCTTGTCTTCTTAGTTTAACCCCTTGATAAACCCATTTTTACATTAACTGAGGTAAATAATTTTTACTAATTTTATTATTCATTATAGTCAGAAATTATGTTGAAAATATTATATAATATATATATATATATATGTTTATAAATGTGAAATAAATTTTATCAAATTATATTTATAGAAGTGGTAAATTTAAATTTAAAATTAATCACGCAGACAAGATGAGAAAGCTGGTTTTCAAGGAGAAAATGATTAAAATTTTAAAAAATATTTTATATCAATAATAAATATGAAATTTATTAAAATTTAAAAAATTTTATTAATAAACATTTAACTGAACTAGTTTTTCTTTTAATACTTTCGTAAAATAATATGGAGGTTTTTAAAAATATTTAATAATAAAAATAACCCTTAATAAAAGCCAGTGTTTTCCACTATTAATCGAAAAAATTATCTGCTCTGAAAATTCCCAAAAATGCACAATAAGATAATTTTTATATGATGATATAAAAAATTAAATTTATTTTTTCAAATAAATTTTCTAAATTTTTCAAAAATTAATTTGAAAATATTGTCACAAAATATGAAAAAACAAATTTTTTGAAAATTAATATTTGTAAATGTAAATTTTGAATAATTATACTCACTTTTCTAGAAAACCTATAAGATTAATTTTAGAAAAAATGAATATATAATATACAAATTTAATTAAATTATTCACTAAAGTTGGTTTTTAAATTCATTGATTCAAAACTCATTTTTTCATAAAACAGCTCTCAAGAAAATGAATTTCATTATTTTCAAATGGTTAGAATTTGAATTTATAATTAATTAATAACCAAATAAATCATTTATATACATTTTTAAACAATAAATTTTATAATTTACTTAATCCTAGTCATGCCCTTAATTCCTACACCTAGGTAAAAAATATCATATTAAATAATAATATTATAATAGTGTTTCATGTTTCATTTAACCTCAGTGTTGCGTGTAATGAATTCTACACTCAGTGTTGCATGTTACGTAATATATTAAAATGATTAAATTATTTGAAAAAAATTTAAAAATATTATAATTTTTTAAACTAATAAATATATATATCAAGGTTATAGTTGTTGGTCTAGGGTAACATTCAAAGCCTTTATCTTTGATAGACCTAACGATAAACCCTCTCTTGATATTATATGACCCAAAATTGAAAACGTTTTCCTCAAAAATTAACAATTTTTAAATTTTTCATAAATTTTATTATTTTTTGGGGTATTTAGTAAAATTATATATTGATATTCATATTCTTACATTCTCTTTAAATAGATAATAATATCACCTATAAAGACAACCCAAAACTAAACAAGGTAATCCCTACAGTATCTGTTCATTAATTCTATGAAGATAAAGGGGTAATTAGTAATATATAATGGAGTAAAAATATATTCATAGTTTCTATACCTTGTATGAAATTATTTCTTTCCAATAACCTACTTCTTGACCATAAATTGATGATATCTAGAATAAAGGATAGTCTTAAAAAAGTGCTGATCTCAGTGCAATTGATCAAATAAGTAATCAAAATGGGGTAGAGGATATTTTTTCTTGATCTTTATCTTTTTTATCTCCCAAAAATAAATTTAAAGTCACATTAATCCATAATTATTTTTAATAAAATGAATAGCTGCATCATATGGAGACACACTTTCCCATATATATCCTTTATCATCAATGACTTGGAGTTTCATTTTCAATTCACAAAACACTATTTGAGCCATTCTATTGGGATTCTTTGAAATTGGTGTGGCCTAAGGTATGATTTCTATTTATTACCCGACTTCATTTTTTAGTGTAATCCTTGGAAACTCTTCTCTAAATATATCAAAAAACTCCCTCACAAAAGGTGTATCATTAATTTTGTGTTTCTCCACAACCATCTATGATAAACTCACCTTGTAAAGAAGAAAAACCATCCAATGGATGTGATTTATATAGTGATCTAGGATTACCATAATATGATATTATTTTTTTTTTGAATATTCATTATATTACAAAAAATAGACACTTGTGGATCATAATCGCTTAGTGTCTTAGGAAACATTGATATATAAAAAACCGGTCTATATGTAAACTACATCATATTCCAATATCATCTTTAAAAATTTAACCATTATTTGAAATATCATAAGTAAAAAATTCCTTATAACTTGTTGAATGGTTACATAATTAAGGTTTTTCTCAGTTTCTTAGTAAGGTTAAACAGGGGAGATCTGTAAGCATGCCATGAAAATAAGGAAATGAAAACGTGGTGATAACATTTTAAAAACATTCCCTACATATCAAAGATTATTATCATAAGTTAAAGAATAAATAATGAAATTTCATATGAAATAAATCCTATAAAAATTAATAAACATGATCCTTGGAGGAATAACATTGGAACATGACATATATTTTTAGAAGAAAAATAATCATAGAAAATCATTTCTATAATAGTCAAGGCTTACTACCAAGAATATCATAATGGAACAGGATCACTCCCCAAACTATCATAGTATTCAAAGTTCACGCCCAACATAATAATAGTGTAAAACATCCCATATTGAATAAGGATCAATACAAGTTCTAGTAATTTCTAGATTATGAGATATAAATCATTACCTAATACATTGGAGGGAGATATATTTCCCACATTCCTGATAATGAAATACATATTTATGTGGTCCAAAAGATAATAAAACATTCATTATGTTATAATCCATGAAATTAAATGATTTTTAAAGCATTTCAACCTATCATCACCTATAAAAAAGATATAGGTTTCATAAGAATATCATCCTTTTATTATATAATACCCTCTGAAAAAAGAAGCATGTTTTAAAATAATTTTATCATGTTATAACCCATGTAAGAGAAAATGGATTAATAAAAAACAATACATAATAAATATAAACCATTAAAACAAATAATAAGAATGGTATCAGTTAATCATATTCATAATAATGCATTGGTAACATCAACAGATTTCATCTTAGATTGAAAATGATCTTGATTGATAATTTAAATAATTTCTTGAGGTAAATACAATTTTTTTTAAAACCAATTTTAAAAATAGACAGCATTTTTAAAATATTTTTTTCAATAATATTTTTGAAAACATATAATTTAATTTTTAAACAAAATAATTTTCATGAAAATATAATTTTTTTTCTTATCATACACATTAAAAAATTGATTCCTTTCTTATTTTCTGCAAAATTCAAACATGAATTATTTAGAAAATGAGTTGAATATTCATTTAAAAAATGTTTTAAATGTAAAACATTGGGAAAAGGTTTTTTAAATTTTATATTATAATAATAAAACATTTTTTAACACATTTTATGAAAACATGGTTTTGAAGAAAATGGATTTCTGAACAAAGAGAGAAATAACAATGCATTTTCATAGAAAATTTTGTCATTTATTTTATGTAAAAAATCATGTAAAAGTTTGATATTTCTGGAAAATATCATTAATAACAATAGGAAAAATAAAATTAATTTTTTAAAAATGTTTATTAAAAAATATTATCAAGGGAAACATAAAAATAAACAATCCTGCTAAATGATGACATTGTAACATAAAATCATTACCACATTGCTAACATTGAATTGTAGGCCCTAGGAAGAAATAACATAAAATTTAATATAAAATATCTTAAAAATAAATATATTCATGAAATTATATGTTAATTTGGATTTATATACACCTCATGAAATAATATTGTTGCATAACATAACATACCTCTGAAATAAGAAAAATGGAAACAAAAATCCATTACTACTTTAGAAATATTTTAAATAAAAATTCACAATAAATAATATTGTAAAATAAGATTTAAAATATCATAAAACTTATTGGATTCAATATATTACATGTAAATTTGGACGTATACACACCACACAAAAGAAACTAGTGTTGAATTTTTTTGTGTCTCCCAAAAATAAAATAGATACTATAAATCCCGTATCTTAACTCTCAACTTCCATCATAAATGTTCAAACCTCATTTATAATAGATATAAGTCTATTATAAATATATTAATTAAAAATAATTACATATAGCATACCATATATTATTTTCTTTTAACATTTTATTACCCATTTATTAACAGTTCCATGTTAATGTAACATTTCAAGTAATAATAAATTTTTTCATATATGTTTTGGTGTTTTATTTTTGTTCATATTAATTAAATTATTATTTGTTAATATACATAATTTTATGCATGATATTAATATGATATATATTAATTATTTATATATATATCATAATTCATTAAATTTTACGATATAAAATTTAATACACAATTTATGGAGATGGCAGGTCATACGTATGGATAAATGTTGATTCCATTTTCATGTTGGATGGAAACAAAGAAATGTAAATGATATATAAAAATTTTAAAAAATATTTAAAAGTGACTTATATATCATATTTTTATAAAAAAAATACTTAATACATTCAATGTAAAGAATAAAATAATCACATCACTTTGTGAGGTGGTAGTGTGATGTACACATGAATGATGGTATTGTAATCCCAAAAAATGGTGAGTATTAAGGTATGTGGATTATTATGAATCATGAAAAATAATAATATCATAATCCTAATATATAAATAATAAATATTTCATCATTTCCATCCTTGATAGGTGGTAATTGAAAAAACGAATGACATCTGAATGCAAGACGATAGGCTTTCGTACACACAAAATATAATTCCATAACCCATTTGATGGAAGTGGATATGGTTGTTGGTTTTTGACTTAACATGAAAACATATGATTATGTGGAATATAATTATTTTATTATATTATCATGATATGATAATAATATAATGAGGTTTATGAATAAGTAAAACAGAAACTCTCATTGATGAATGTTACCACTTATTTGAGTATCCTCCTTAGGTATGCACAAAAATATTCCAAACGTATGATTTTTTACAAAAATAAGTCCATTATGATTAAAATATCGAAGTTTTCAATGGATTTTTTTTTGTATTTTCTAACCCAATTGGGTTTTATGGTGTGGTGAGTAGAAGATAATGGGTGGCCTTTTATAAGTGATGTGAGTGAAAACAAATTCATTTTTTTTAATGAAATAAATCCTTCCACATTATTTCATTTCACAGTGCTAAAATAATAAACAATTATTGATCCTATAATATATAATGTCAAATTATAGCCTGAATAATTTCTATGGACATGTTTTGGGTTATTTATAATGGTTATATTTTTAGTTTATCCCTTATTAAATCCATATTTACCTTAATCGTGGTAAATAATTTTTAACGTGTCTACTATTCATTTTGTCAAAAATTAATTCAACCATATTATATCATATAAATTATGAGGATTTAAAATCTGGAATCCATTTATTTAAATTAAATTCAAAAAAGTGGAAATTATTAATGTGAAATTAAACTCACGGACACTATGAGAAGTGGGTTTTCAAAGAGAAAATAACCAAATTTTTACAATGTTTTTATATTGAAATTCCATGTGTATTTGACTAAAATGAATTAAATTAGATTAATTGAACAATAATTACACTATTGATTCTCTAAAGAAAATTTAATATCTAATTTATCTTTATAAATAAATTATTCAAAAATGAACTGTTCAATTAAATTTTATTATTATTTATTATTCATCAAAAAAATGGTGTTGTGTGTAATGAAATTTATCACATTGTATCATGTAGAATAATATTAACATGTTGTTGTGTGTAATGAAAACTAGAAAATAAATTAAATTTAAAAAAAATATAATAATTCATATAAAACTATGGTTAACATTACACCCCCTTAAAATTCATCAATCTTATTCAAAGGAATGAGGATATTTCATCCTCATCATATACTAATGTTCCCACTTAGCTTCATAAAATAGGTTGATTCACTACAAAACATTGAATAGGTTATTGGTCTTGTTTTTTATAACATTAATTGTATGATACATGATCTCCACCAGTTTTTTCTCCTAAGAAAGATATTTCTCTTGTGGTACGACCTCTAAGATCAAGACATGTGAAGGGTTAGGTATATACTTCCTTAGTAGTGATTCATGGAACACATCATAGACTTGAAAGTGGTTTTGTTAAAGAAGCATTTGATAGGATGTCATCCTAATAAAATCAATAATTTCATATGGATCAATATACCTAGCTACCAGTTTCCATTTATTCTCAAATCTCCTAACCTTATTCCATAGAAAAATTAATTGAATCATCATGTCTCTAACTTAAAAATATTGATCACACTACTAATTACCAGTATAATGTCTCTACTTAATCGAATATTCACTGATGTGTTGCTGAATGGATTTAATTTTCTCTTTTATTTCATTATCTATCTCAATTCCAAATAGTTTTTTTCTCCAACATTATTTTGTAATGTTGGAGCTCAATATTTATTTCTATAAAGGTATTTATAAAGTTCCATATGGGTTCTTGACTGAATTATATTGTTGTGAGAAAACTCAATTAGAGGAAGGTGTTGATCGTAACGACTTTTGACATACAATGAACAATATTTATAATTATTCTCTGGGATTTAGACTGTTCTCTAAAACTAAACATCTATCTGGGGATGATACACAGTGATGAAACTGAACACTATATCAAGATCATGCTAATGTCTCCACTAGAACATCATGGTAAACCTTAGATCCTAATCAGACATAATGGAATGTGGTACTTTGTGAAACCTTAATACTTTCTTAATGTATATCCAAGAAATAAGACACCTATATAAATATAAACTGATATAGCTGAAGTGTTTTGAATTTTTAAGGCGATCCATTACATCCTGAATAGCAATATTCCCATTAGACATTTTAGGGAGTCCCATGACAAAATACATGGTGATGTTTTACCATTTGAATTTTAGTACGGGTAATGGATGTAATATCCCCTTATACTTTTTTCTATAAGACATAACTTGTTGACATACCATGAACCAAGATACAAACTCTAAGATATCTATTTTTCATTCCACCAGAAGTACTCCTTCAAATGTCTATGCATATTTATACATACTAGTTGAAAAAATAATGAAGAATTATGATCATAATCTTACAAATCCTTCAGAAAATATGGTTTGGACGGAATACAAACATGGTTCCTAAATAATATCATGACATCATGATAATGATTAAACTCATTAGTATTTATAACCTTATATTTCATATCTGTATCTTCCTTCTATGAATCATTAATCATCACAAGGATAGATGGTTGAACATTAAATTGAGAACGATGTGATTTTTCCCCTTCTATAAGGATTCATAGTTCTTTTCTTTTAAAATCTAGAATTGTTGGATCTTTTTTAGTCCTCATCATGGATAAGCTTGAATAATCCTTTTTACTCAATGTAAAGACCACCATCTTCACATTACAATAATGGTAATATATTGAGATTTAATAATCATTAATCGTCTCTAAACATCTTATTTGATGGATATTTAAATCCATATATTTTAAAATATAATTTAAAAATTTATGATAAGTTTATATATATAACTCACTTCTCTCTATAAATATAATTCCTCTAAATATTTCATGAAAAAAATATAGAACATAAATCTAAATCATGAGTTGGTTAACATTTTCATGAAACATCAATTTACATGAGGGATATGATATAAATTGGTCATTTTGAATAATAAAACATCTCAATACCTTGTTGAATACATCACCATAGATTGTAAGCCCTTATACACTATTAGGTAATGTAATGAAAAGTGTGCAAACAAATATTCTATTTTCTCCTTGAAATTTTCCCCACATTCATTTTTCTATTAGAAATGGGATCCCTTCCAAGTTATCATGATCAAAGGATTAGATATCCAAGATAAATTATCTATAAAAATAATCCATAATATCCAGAAAAACCCAAAAAACTAAAGATCCCAATCACTATTGTTGGTCTTGGAAAATATTCAACTACCTCTATCTTTGATGGATATATTGATATACCCTATTTTGATATTACACGGTGAAAAAATAAACATTTTTCAGATAGAATATACACTCTGTAAATTTTTCATATAGTTTTTTCTTATTTAGGAATCAATTATAATTTTCAAGTGGTCTTAATAATCTTACATTCTCTTTGAATAAATAAGAATGTAATATATAAACATGACCATGAACTAATCATGGTATTCTATAAATAATATATTCATTAAATTCATGATGATAGAAGGGGAATAAATATCACTTAATGGAATCAAAATATATTCATAGTGTTCATACCATATACAAAACATTGTATTGAGTATATTCTATTTCTTTGCCATAAATTGATTATATCCATAATGAAGGCCAATCTTGTAAAAGTATTGATCACCACACATTTTATAAAATTGTCGTTAATATAGTATAGAGGATAATTTTTCTTGATTGTGACCTTGTTCAAATATTAGTAATATATACCAAGCCATATTGATCTATATTTCATTTAGAAAAAATAATAGGTGAACCTCATAGTAACACACTTCTCAAATGAATCTTTTTTAAATGTTATATTTGAGTTTCTTATTAAATTCTAAAAGATCAATCTAGTCTATTCTGTATGGAGCCTTTAAAATTGGTGTGGAGCAATGTATGAGCTCAATTGAGAAATAAAAAACATGTTTTCATGGTATACTACAAATATTCTCTTGAGAAACATAAAAAAAATTCCACCATAAGAGTAATATCATCTATTTTGGGTTTCTTTCCAACCATTTGGATAAACACCCATTTTGAATGGGAATTAAAACCCATAAAATGGATTTAATATCCAATAAAAATTCATTCTTATAATTAAATTGATATAATATCATATATTGGTTTGAAATATCAAACATGAAATACATTCCTTAAAAATTGATATTTGGTTTATATAGAGAAACCAACACATTCCCAAGATAATATCAAATTCAACTACATGAAGAATGAAAACATTTACAATAAGAAAATTCCCTCAAACAAAAATTAGAGAGTAATCATTGAATTTATATGCGATCAATATAACATTAAGGGTATTCACTAATAATTCTACATCTAATTGTTTGGGAGGAATATTGATGCCCTTGGAAAATTCATCTGAAATGATGAAATGGATAGATATTGAGCCAAATAAGATTTTAGCAGTACTAGATCGTATGGTCATTGTATTATTCATATTATCATTATTGAACCCCTCATCAAAAATATTGGTCACCTGATATTTACCTTAGTCTCTCGTCTTAAGAAGTTGCTAACAATGATCATCGTTAGTAGCCTTTATATTTATGCATTTTTTATCATAATGCATGTGCACCTAGAATTTGAAACACTTGAGTGCGGTTGGTGATTTTTGTAGAGATTTCTCTCTATTAACATTGTTTACTAACTAATTCTCATTACTTTGGAAATCAATTTCCCGATGAACAACACTTTCAAACTTATAATGTTTATTAGTCGCCTTAAGACAAATCCCACCATGATTCTTCCCACACTATGTGAATAAATGAAATATCATATTCTTTACTCCATGGTTTTTATATTTTCCATTAATTACAATATTCTATTTTAGTCAAAACCATGACATTGATATGTAACTCTTACCTTCATTTCCACCTTGATAGAACATTGTATAACCTCTTCATATCTATTAAATCTTCTTGTGCATAACTACTTTTAGATAATTTTTTTAAGCCATTGAAAAATTTATTGAACTTCTTTTTAGGTTTGATTATAATACCTAATATGAACCTTGAATGTCCAATAAAATATTCCTCATAGGTACTAATAGATTTAGCATCCTTTTTATTTAGATCAATAAACTCATTCACCATCTTCTTATGGATAATATAAGGAAGTTACTTATTAAAATAAAATTTCTAGAACATTACCAATATAAGGAGTTAATTTCATCCTACTGCTTCATATTCTTGATAACATTCCACCACTTATTCACTTCACCTTTAAAATGATAAGGATCTAAAATGGATTTTACATGTTCATAAAAGGGAAGAATAAAAAATATGTTATTCAGTGATACTGATAAATTTCATTGCAATTAGAGGATCTATGTTTCTAATGAAGGAAGTTTTATTTCTACTCATAAAAGGCTAAACCGTATTTTTTTCCCATCTTTTTTTTTGGATTTCTATCTTGATTTATGGGTTGATAAATTTTTTTGATCATACCATTGATATTTTTCCTTCAAGATCCCATAATTTCTGAATTTTTAGTAGGATAATCATTGTATTTTCCTTCACACTAAACATTTAAATAGTTAATTCATATTTTAGACATTAACTACAAAAAAAATATTTTAAGAAAGAATTAACATTGTGGGGAACACAAAATCATGAAAATCACTAATAAGATATATTAATAATGAATTATTATTATTTAATCAATTAAATATTAGTTTTACCTAAGTATATTTGTTGTGACATTATATTTAAATATGTCATGATGGTTTATAAATATTTTCTGAATTTCAAAAGAATATCCCCTGGGAGTGTAAAACTAAGTGTGCATGAAAGCCCATTGTCATGCACCATGTGATTATCATGTTTAGATCAATGCTCCCATTTTAGAGTTATTACCCCTAGGCACCTCTATGATAGAGCCATATCCACTTTTAGTATCCATTAATGGATGTTATTTTGTGGAAACTACTATCTCTATCCTTTACCAAAAATCTGGGATATTTTTCTATACATTGACTCAGCATTTGACTTATACATAAGCATTTCCTTAGGGATCTCACTAAGGTTTTATCATACTAATTTACAAATTTTTACTAAAAATATCCACTAATACCAAATAAAATGTCCCATGATTATCATAAAATGATATCACATCATTGTTTAAAATATATCTTTGGGAAATATCCATTTATGCATTGAAAAAAACATATTAAAACATAAAACATTGTAAAAATATTATTATTTGAAGATAAACCTAAAAATTTATAACAGATTCTATAATTAAAATAATTTTCTTAATGATGGGAAGATTCGTTCATATTGTAAATGTTACTACAATGATTCCATTCACATTTTTGGAAAAAATTGAAACATCCATTATTTGGATAAAGACATTAATAGCCCGTTAAAAACATTTTTAAAAAAGGTCACACATGGATAAAAATATATTTTAAAAATAATTGGAGAAAAAAAAAATTTAAATCATTTTTAGATAAAAAAATTGGATAAAATCATATTTCTGATTGAATAGAGAAATAAAGTTGGATTTTAATAAAAAAAATAACAATAATTTTAAGTACCAAAGTGTGAAAAAAATATATTATTACTAGAAAATATAATGAATAACCAAAGGGGAATAAAATTCATGAGGTTCTTGAGAGATGGATCATCATATTTTTTTCATTGGATGTTAAACATAAATTATCATGAGTTTAAATAAATTCATGATATTTAATTTCAAAATAGTTTTATATACACCTTCAGAAATAATATAGGTGCATAACATAACATATATCTCAAAGAAAGAAAATTTAGACAAAACCCCATACTTCATTAGTAATATATTGAATCGTAATCCCCAATAAAGAATAAAATAAAATATAACTTTTAATATCATATAATTAATGGGATTTATGATATAGAATTTCAAATGTTTAGTATATAAACCACACAACATAAATTATTTTTAATTTTCATATATCTCCTAAAAATAAAAGAGACACTATAAACCCCTTACAATAAGTCTAAACTTTTGTCGTACATGTTCAAAACACTTATATGATAAATATAAATTTATTATAAATCTATTACATAATAATAATATTATTTATCAGAATATTTATTTTTTTCTTATTATATTTTATTACTCTTTTATTACCAATTCCATGTTTATGTTACGTTTCGAGTCATAACCGCTTTGTTTTTCATATATGTTTGGATTTTTTATTTTTAGTACTCTTACATTTATCATTATTTCATCATCTCAAAAATTTTAATTTTGATATTAGTATAAAATATATTAAGAACATATTTATTTATAATAATTTAAAAAATTCAACAATAGAATATGAAATACATCATTCATGGAGATGTTAGCCTATACATACTCATGAATGTTGATTTCATTATATTATTAGTGTTAAATAATTATATTTAAATAATTTATTATAATTATAGAAAAAATTTTATTTTACATATAACATATTTTCATTAAAACCATCCTTAATTAATTCCATGTAATCTTGATCAAATCACATCACTTCATGAGGTGATATTCGATCGTACTCACAAGTGACATTATCGTCTTCCCACAAAATGGAGAGTATGAAGGTATTTCAGATATAATGATTTTAGAAGCATATTAATATCACAAATATCATATATATATATATATGTATAATAAATCCATATATATTCACATCCTTAAGAGGTGGTAATGTAAGAACGAATGACATCGGTTATTGATGTGGAAGTCTGTCGTATACATGAATGATGATTTTGTAATGCATTTGATAGAAGGGGATATTATTTTAGGTTTTTCAATTAAAATAAAAACATTTAAATATTTTTGATATACAAAATTTTTTATATTATAATCATATAATATTAATTTATGGATGTTTTAAAAGAAATAAAAAACTACTCCTTGATGAATGTTACAACTTCTCTGGGTATCCTTCTTAGTTTTGCACCAAAATCTATCCATGGTTACCTTTATATATTATCTAATGATTATAGGATTTGATGAGGGATTTTGGGAAGGGATTTGGGAAGGTATTGGACAATAAAATCGGGTTGAATGTGTGAATAGAAGAGGATATGGTATGACCTTTTATAAGTGAAGTGAGTTGAACACTAGTGATATTTTGAAAGAAATAATTCCACCCATATTATTTTTATATCATAAGGCTTTAATAATGGAACATTACTGATACTAAAAGGGATAATATATTATTATTTATATTCAAATTGTTTTTAAAAAAATTTGGATCATTTTGAACCCTTATAATTTTAGTCTAACTCCCCCCCACCTAGTAAAAACATTTTAAACTTAATCATGAAAAAATATTTATATTATTATTACTATTTATTTTGGTAAAATATTAAGTTAAAATTATTATATAATATAAAATATTATAAATAAATTTATGGAAACAATTTTTCTAAATTAAATTTATATAATTGGAAATATCTACTTTAAAATTAATCTCGTTGGCACGATGATAAAGTGGGTTTTAAAAAAGAAAATACTAAAATAATTACATTGTTTTTATATCAAAATTAAATTAGAAGTTCATTAAAAAGAAAAAATAAATTAATGGATGTATAATTAAACTAATTATAAAATAAAACCAATTTGAAATATAATTTATCTTTGAAAATAAAATAAATATAAAAGAAAATTTGATGAAAATTTCACTATTTTTCAATATTCACCAAAAAAATACAATATTTCATAAAATACCAAAAATTAATTATATGGTAATTTTGAAATTATGATTTCAAAAAATAAATTTACTTTATAAAATTTTGTAAAATTAATTTTATTGATTTTTAAAAAAAAAATAATAATTCCTTCAAAAAATAGTATTTTGGAAACATATAAATACTTTACCGAAAATTAGGTGATTTTTATCAATATGGTTCTTTTATATAAAAAAATAAAAATAATATATAAAACATTTTTATTTGAATTCATATAGCAATGTTTAATGGTTATTCTATAATGGTTTTGTTTAAAAAACTATATTAATAATATATTGTGGTTCTATTAAAACTCAGTGTCATGTGTAAAGAAATCTAACCCAGTGTTTCTCAGAGAAAAATATTAACTTGGTGTTGAAATTAATGAAATATATCAAAGAAATTTAATTTATTAAAAATTTTATAATTCATAAAAACATAAGGTATTATAATTTCTATAAAAATTTTATATTTATCATAAGAATAATAGATGACCATAGGGTGGTTTGGAATATCAAATATGACTTCTCTTGCTAGGAAGATGATATGGGATTTATGTTGATAAGTTCAATCCATGCATAAGAGAACATAAAAATAAATTTGACGAAGCATTAAAATATTTGTGAAAATACAATTGTCATGAACATTTACCTGAGAAGAAACATATATTTGAGATATGATCATCATACTCTTATGGGTTTTCAGTACTAATTATAAAAATAATAATTTGGGTAGATTCTTGGTACCCAGAGAAAATTATTCAAATAATAATGAATTTGTACATCCAGTTTCAAATATAACATTAGAAATTAAATATTATATTGTATGTATAAATTTCCCCATGTTTTTGTCAAAACCCTCATTAGAAATAATGATTACATGATATTTCCATTTTCCTCTCATCTTAAGAGGTTTTTCATATCAATAATCATCAATGGCCTTCATATTTGAGAATTAGTTAGAAAAATTACCATACTCCTTGAATTTGAAACATTGGAGTATGGGTGGGGTATTTTTATGATCTTTATCGCAATTTCCATTAGTATTCATATTATTCCCATCACATCAGCATTTTATTTTTTGATGACATTCCTTAACAAAGTAATAATGTTTACTCGTACATTAAATAAAATTTCATCTAGGTTTTTTCCCACAATATTAATACAATTGAAATCCCGTCTTCTCTCCTACATGAGGTTTAAATTTTCCTTTGAATTCAATTTTTCTCTTCTTATCACAACCATGAGATTTATTTGTCACTCACACCACTGTTTATAACATTATAGATCCTCAAAAAATATTTTCATAGCCACTAAATTATCTTTTGGATAATTTCCTTTGTAGACATGGTTCTAATACGCTAAATAATCAACCAAACTTGAATTCATATTAAATGATAATACCTGAATCATACCTTATAATTTTTAAAGAAGCTTCCTCATATGAACTAATGAATTCATTATCCTTTTTCTTTATCTCTAGGAACAGTTTCCTTATCTTCTTATGAAAAATACTATAAATGTACTTATTAATAAATATGTTCCAGAACATATCCCACTCCATGGAGTCAATTTAATAATATTCCCTTGTATTCGTGATGAGGGTAAACCCTTGATCCACATTACATTAAAAACAATACACATCTAAAATGACTTTTACATATTTTTCACACTAATAAGGGAAAATATATTTTCAGTGGTACTAATCCATTAATTAGTAATAATCATATCAGTGGATCCACTAAATAAAGGTGGGTTATTCCTCATGAAGGAATCAATAAAAAATTGTTCTACCCTTTTCCCAGTTGGTTGTTTAGCATGAATCATGGCTTTAGAAGTATTTAGGAGCATGGAAATTAAATTTTACATTCTCTCTCAGATTCATTTTTTTTCAGGAGAAAAATAATAAAATTTTCAGTAACACATTTCAATTAAACAGTTCCTTTAGGTTCCCACCTTTGATAAAGAAACAAAAAACATACTATAAGTAACAATAATCACTGTGAGAAACCACATAATCAAGAAAAATAACATATATAATGTCTAAATCGCGGTACCTTCATTTCAATATATAACTCCATAAGATTAACCTATCTTAATCATGTTCATTATTGATATCACTCATGATGGTTGGTAAAGGGTTTTTGAATTTGGAATGCATGTCCTCTTGGAGAATGAAATCAGTAGTGCATCAAGACCCATTGTCATGCAGTGGGTGATGATATAGTTCATCTCGATGTACCCTTTTTAGAGTTATTACCAATTCGCCCCAATTTATTTAAGCCACATCCACCTATAGTATCAAGGTAGGTATTTAATTGGTTAGAAACTAATTACACTATCCTTTTACCAAAATTCCAATACATTTTCTTATACATTTAATCATTCATAATCTTATCATTAGGCATGTCTTTAGGGATATGACAATTTATTTCTCATCCTTGTTTTGAAATAGTTACTAAACCTATCCTCTAATACCAACTATATAAACCTTGATATTTTTATTAATTGATATTACTAATTTTAATATAAATATTCATTTCATTATAAAAACACACACCTATGGATCATAAAGTCATATTACTATTGGGATCATGGAAACATGAACAACATGTTCATATGTGAACCACATTATCTCCCACTATGTTCTTCATAACTATCACCCTTCTTATTCATATAATACATAATAAATATCTTCATAGAATGGGGAATGGAAATATAAGAATGGGTAAGATTAGATTATTAATAGGTGTAAATAATGGAGATACATAATAATTACCTATGTATAACGGTATGATAACTTAGTCATATCATATTAAAACCAAACCATGTATATTAATAACTTAAATCTTGTGTCATGGGATAAATATTGGTTTCTCCTAACACGTGAATCATAAGAAAATAAAATAACATGATCCTTGATAGAATAAAATTAGAATAAGTCATAAATTTGAGTCTTACACATAATTATATAAAAAAATTTCATTAGTAGTGAAGTATCATTTCAAAAAATATCATAGTGAAATGGTTTCACTCTCCAAACCATCATAACAGTAAAGGTTAACTACCAAGTCCATCATAGAACACAAATTCTTCTAATAAACTGAGTTTACTATCTTTTCCAATCCAACATATCTCTTGAGATATAAATAATTACCAAATTAAGTATAGTGAGATATAGGTACCACTATTCATAGAATTAGAATTATATGTTTCTATCCCATAATTACATAAAAAATTCTTCTTATAATATCCTATGAAATGAAATATGTTTCATAAGAATTTCCTTATATCATAACCAGTGGAATATATACATGTTTCATAATTTTTTCATCATTTAATCATAATATAACTCATGAAAAAAAGGCATGTTTCATAAGAATTTTTTCATGGTATAACCTATAGAAGAGAAATGGGTTTCCTAAAAATCCAGTAATCATAAACATAAACCACTCATAAAATGATTAATAATGGTCTCCCATGATCATATCCCCAGAAAATCATAGGTAACATCAAAGGATGTCTTCGTAGATGGAAAATTATTATTAAATATTATGTGGAACATTTCTTGAGTAAAATATCATTTCCAATTTGGAAAAAACTAAACATAAATAATTTTCAAAATACTTTTATTTGAAAATATATTTTGAAACTTGTAATAAAATCTTTAAAAATCCATTAAAAAATTTTATTGAAAAAAATATCTATTCTACTGTGAAATGGTTTTCTGGAAAAAAAACAATTTCAAAATAATTTTCATTGAAAATAATATTTTAAAATTACAATAGATTCTTTTAATCAATGAGAATTCGTGATTTTGAAAAATAATGTTCATGTCTTACAATTTAAAACAAATATTCCTTTCACTTTTTCAGTAAATTCAACATAATACATGTTTGGAAAAAAAACATAAACATTCCATTAAAAAATTTTAAAAAAGTAAAATATGGGAATTTATTTTTTTAAAAAATATTTATATTTTTTAAAAAAAATGAAGACTATTTTAGAAATCATTGTCTTGGAATAAAAATGTGTTTTTTATTAAATAAATAAATAGTGATTATTTTTCATAAAAAAAATTATTTTGAACTTCTGAGTAATTAAAGATGGTAAAATGAAGTTAACATATGTATTCTCATGAAAAAATCTGTATGTAAAAATTAATTATTTTCATCTGATATATATCATAATATTTCCTCATTGGAATCATTATCATGCGTAATCCTGATAAACAGTGAGATTATAACATAAAACTGTTACAACATTGGTAAAATTAAATCATAAGGAAATGAAATAATAAAGATAAATGAAACTTATAATATCATGAGAATAAATAAAATCATGACATTACAATTGAAATGGGTTGTATATACCCATAAAAAATAAAATAGGTCTATAATATAACATATGTCTCAAACAATGAAAATTGTGACTGAAATCCCATACAACATTGGTAACATTAGAATTGTAAACACAATTAATGATAGATACTAAAATTTATATGTAAATAACCATTATATTATGCGTAATAACAATGAAATTCATTCATAGAAATTATATACCCCACATAAATTAAACATGTTGGTTAATGAGTCATTTGTCTAATAGAAAAATAATAGTGAGATGGAAATCCTTTCTTTTAATTACAGACTATATTAGTACATGTTCAAGACTCATGTATAATAAATATTTGTTTATTATAGATATATTTTATAACAATACTTATATATATCAAACAATATATAATTTTCTTATGATAATTTATTACCTATTATTATCAATTACAAGTTAATGTCTTCTTTAAACTATATTTTTTATTAAATACACAACCAACAACAAACAAGGCTAGGGCAGGGGAAAATGAACACACTACGGCGGTCTCAATTAATGGAGATCCAACCGGTCCCCCCTAATCAGCACCAACCCTTCCAAATCAATACAAGAAATACTATGAAAACACACAACATTTGTACCTTGATCCGCCACCTTCAGCTAGGCAAAATAATCCGTGACTTTATTGCCCTCTCACCAAATATGAGACAGCCACAAACCATTATTATCGATCCAACTCCTGCATTTCCTTATAATATAAGCAATCGACCGGGGAGAAGATATCTTGCCATTAACTGAGTCATGAATGATCTTTAAATTGGTCTCAATATGAGAATGATATATATTCCTCTGGGAACACAAACTAATCCTTGTAACCATAGCCTTGGCCTCAGTTTGGATGGAACTGCCACTCCCATAGAAAGAAGAATAGGCAAGAACAATACATTCAGTCCTATCACGAACAACACCCCCCCCCCCATATGATACCATCAATACAATAGCCATAAAAGTTCAAATTCCAACCCATAATAGGAGGGAACCATCTAACCCAATTCCCTTTCCTCATGTGAGCTGGATGATCCACAACAGGACCTGCACTTTCATCAAGGAGGGTGAATCTCCTGAAACTTTGGAAAAAGAAACTAGATCTAGCAGTAGGAGTCTAGTTCTAGAAATCACCAAACTTTTATGGGTTTGAAAACACTCAAACAAGGATTTATTCCTAGCTTTCCAAATTCACCAACACCATGCACAAAGAATTTGAGATATGACCATTCTTTTAGAGCTAGCACCATTCATACAATGAAACCATCAATCTAAAAAAGAAGAACCATCAGAAAAAGAACCATGAATAAGTGTGAATTCACCAATTAAACTCTACACATCCAAGCCCCAATCACTATCAAAAAATAGATGGTTAGAATTTTCCTCCCTACTATAACTGCTGCAGTGACATTTGGAGGCCAGATAGATGCCCCTCTTTTTCACATTCTCATCAATTGGAACAGCCTGATTTCTGATTCTACCCACAAGAAAATTAAAATTAGTTGTCATTCTATCACACCAAAGATTCTCATTCCATCAATAATTTCATTCATAGATGGAAGAGATCTCCCGAAACTCCTTAGAGGAAAAAATACCTATCCTTGAAGGAGTGAAAACACATTTGTCTACATCCCTATTCAGATGAATACACTCAAAAACCATTCTTCAAACTTCATCAAGAACAGCATTGATAAAATATGAGTAACTAATAGATTTGTTGAAAAATATCATATGAACCAGACTAACAAGAAATCCAATAATCGACCCAGACCAGTTGTGACTCCAGAAAGAAATATCGCCCTTCCCAATAATCCAGTGCGAATGAAGGTGAATAATAGGCAGAAAACACCAGATTAAATCCCAGAAAAGAGAAACCTTTTTGTTGTCCCCCATAAAATCCACTCTTTGTGAGGCCATGGTTTTACCGCAAAGAGTGCATCCTTCCACAACATCCTAGGAAAGCTTCGTGTGTAAGCAGTGAAGAAAATCCCTAAGGCTTCTGATATTGGCGCCACCTTCCCGAACCGGTCTAGACACTTTCTCCCAAGAAGCCCGATGACACTTCCCCTCAATGTGAGCATCACAAATAAAATCATCCAAAACCTTGTAAATAGCCCTAACAACCCCCTTATGAACATTGAAAGCCGATAGAACATGAACTGGGATCACCAACAAAAAACTATTGTTAAAGGAAATCCTCCCACAAAATGATAAAAAATGATTCTTCTAGTCAATATCACGGTTCAGGATTCTATTAACAATACCATCATAGTATCTAATGTGGATGAGACTAGGAGATATAGGGGAACCAAGATTGATCATAGGAAAGGAACCATTCTGCATCATCAATAATCTGTGAATAGAGAAGGCCTGAATTTCACCACTTTTATCAGAAAGATAGTAACTACTATTCTCACTATTCATTGTTTGCCCACTCCAATTACAATATTCATCCAACACGTTAATCAAATTCCCAACTGACTTAACACTAGAATTAATGAAAAGCAGTGATTCATATGCAAACATCAAATGAGAAATAGAATATTGTCTCATACGTCTCCGATATGGCAGAATATCACCCCAGGAAACCTTCTTATTTATGAGATGACTAAGGGTATCCTGCATTAAAATAAATAGGGTCGGAGAGATAGGATCCCCTGGTCTGATACCACGATCCATCTTAAAAAACCCATGGGTTTTCCCCATGTAAGAGACTGACATCCATGATGAAATAAAGGAGTGAAATAATAGATCAACAGCCCATAGAGAAAAGCCCATACTTCTCAGAACTCTTATTATGGACCCATATTCCATCCTGTCATAAAATTTATTCATATCCAGATTTAAGGCCATATTATACCCATGAGATTTGATATTAATATCATGGATCATCTCATGTTCCAGCGCAACTGCACCCTGAATCGACCGAACTCTATCAAAACCATGCTGCTCAAGAGAGACACAACAGAAAACATTTCCAGCCAGCAGCAAGTTAATGAAACTAGAAATGATTTTGTAGGAAACATTGTACATACATATCAGTCTGAAATCTTGGATGGAAGAAGGATTCTTAACCTTAGGAATCATATGCAGGGTAGTAGCACCAGCCACCCTAGGAATATGGCCCCCCAAAAAGAAATCCTGGATAAAAAAAATCAGACCAGCTTTGATCACCTATCAAGAAAATCTGTTAAATGCCCTAGGGAACCCATCAGGACCTGGAGCACTCTCCGGGTTGAGCTTCAACATACCAGAACGATTCACATCCTCATCATGAATGGATTCCAGTAGATCATTTTCTAGACCAGAAACCGTGTGCGGAATCACCTCAAACAATTATGCATTCCCATTAGGATAACCAACACCCATGGAAAAATTAGGACCAGCAAGAATATTTATGAAGAAAGAAACAGCCATGGAGCCAATCACATCTCTATCCCCTGAGAAAGATCCATATTCCAGAAGAATGCTCGGACTGACCCACCTCTATTTTTCGTTAATACATGCATAGAAACAGGAAAAAAAATTATCTCCCTCCTGAATCCATTTAACTCTAGCCCTCTCTATATCAACACACTCCTGCATCAGGATTAATTCTTCTAATAAACTTTTCCTACCCGTAACATCCTCATAAACCTCATTACTCCATCTATCCTCCAAGGATCTCTCCATATTTTCCACCTCCAGTTTAAGAGACACCAAGTCCTAATCCATAGGAGGAAGGCTTCACACTTAGGCCTGACACTTGTGCTTAAGGCATCTCAATTTGTTAGGAAAGGCAACCCAAGCATTCCCCTGAACCACACCCTCTCAACACACCTTAACCAGCTAAAAATAATCAGTCATATCCCCTCAATGTTCACAAAACCTAAAACCCTCCCCGTTATTTTGACTGGGTAGCAAAGACACCAAGAGAGGGTAGTGAAATGATATCCCATGGACAAGGTGGTCAACCTTAGCATGAGGAAATCTAGAAACCACATCCACATTCTCCAAACACCTATCCAGACGACTCCATGAATTCACACTACCCTTCTAATTATTACACCATGTGAAATAGTCCCCATTAAACCCCATATCACAAAGACCACACCAAGCCAAGAGTTGACCAAATCTGTTACTAGAAATATGAGGGAAAACACCATGCACTTTTTTCTCACCAGGATCAACAATAATATTAAAGTCACCACCAACAAACCATGGGAGACTGCCGAATCAAAACCCTCCAAAATTTTCCACAAGACCTCCCTCCTCTGGGTGTCACAACTCCCATACACAAAGGATATAAAAAAATCATTCCATTAATAATTTCCATAGTAAAATTCTGATCACCTGCCTCGACCAGGACAACAGACAAAACTTTGTCCCTGAAGACCCAAATATGAAGATTTTCTGGTTCAGCATGCAACCAAGAACTCGTTTTGATTCTACGAGTAAACTCACAAATCCTACTCAAATGATTCTTATGTTCTAAGATAACAACAACACACGCCTTATTCTTCTTAGTTTCCATGACTAAAAAGTAAGTCTTAACTCATGCACTTATGCCACGAGCATTTCATATTATCATAGGAATTATTAAAACAAACTCAGCCTGACTTTGGACCCAGGAATCTTGGATGGACTAGAACGAGATTCCAAGAACTCCTTCATATGAAAAAGTCTTGCCCTAGTAACCACTCTAGTATCCATAGATAAAATAAACTCCACATGATCAAATGAGCTCGAAGAATCTTGACCACCATACCCTTTTTAATTATTAAGAAGATTAAAAAAACCCTTCTTAATCATAATAGAATCATTTCAGGCTTCGAAACCCCCATCATTCACAACCTTAGCTTGGGAAGAAACCTTAAAGTATCCCTCATTAGATAACAACAAAGGATATCTATCCAAAGAAATTTAGAAACCTAAAATCAAGTCCTCCTTTCCCTTCCCACCCTACTTCGATGAAAATGAAGATGAAGGTAAAAGAACTAGACTAAAACAACCCAACGGACCATCAAAGGGGAAATAACGCTTAACTAAACATTTATAGAAAAAACTAATGATAGGTGTCTTCCAAAAATTAGTAGTTCTAAGTATAGAGATAAAAAACGCATAAAAACTCCCACAAGGCAATGAAACAACACTAAAAACCAATTTAGTTTTTTTCAGAAGATTCGAAACAGTCATTTGAAGAAAGCAGAACAAGGTCCCCAGAAGATGAAACAGATTCGGATAGGCATACCTGATCAGAAGAACCATTTTATCCTTCAAGGAAATTTCCCTTACCAAGAAAATACTCCACTAGAAAACCATCCTTCCTGTCAGACCTCTGAAAACGCTCCCCATCAGAAATAGACTTCCTAAAAACCTTAACTGAGTGCCCTTTCTGGCAATAATGAGATCAGTACCTTGGATATACCGGTTAGACTAAATTCCAACTCCAAGAAATTGACCCCCTCACCTTCAAAGATACCCTTTCCAAATTTAGCAAGGAGAGATCAAGTTCAACATAGACTTGTGCATTAAAGACATCTATATGCCCCCTGAAGCTATTTTCAACACATAGAAACCTCCCAACGGAATCCCCAATTGCTTTGAGGAAAGGCAATTTAATCAAGGGTAGAGGCAGACCTTGAAGGCAGATCCATACCACCGCAATTGGACTTTCCTTACCCATGTGCACATCAGGAGACCACTGAGATAAATTGAATCTCCAATTCCCCGTGATACGGGAAGAAAAACACTAGTCCTTCAAGAAATACCCTTCAAAGCCAAAGGTCAAAACTAAAGATGAATGGTGTAGAAGTGAAACCTGAACCGGTGTGGAAAGATCCCATGATTTTATAAAATTATTGAAGGTCGAGATCAGCAGCTTCGCTATACCAAAAAGTGCAATCAAAGTCCAACATAGGCCCTCCACCGCTTCATCATAAGCCTCTGATAGAAACTCCACAGTCAGCCCAGAAACATCTCTACAACAAGAAAACGAAAAGGACTTCATGGATGCAGGAAAACCTGAACACTACGGTGATCCACAAATAACTTCCCTGAAATACCTATCCAACCCCGCAACCGGAGCACCTTCAACAATACCATGAAAACGAGAATCTGAAGATGAAGGTCCAGGGTCCTAGAGGGAAGAAACCCTAGCCGAGCGATGGACATACGAGGCACAAGAATTAGAATATAACCAAGGTGCATAAGGCTCATTCTTTCCATCCATAGTCATTATTTCCATCTCTTGAACACTCGAAGTTAATGTCATTATTCATGAAATAACTAATTTTTCATATATCTTTTGATTTGTTAACTCATACTTATTACTTTGATTATGATTACATAGTATTCATAATTTAAAATATTAAATAAATATAATATATATTAGTTGTATATTATTTTATATTAATCCAAAATGTTTATAGAATGAAAATGAAATACACCTTTCGTGGTGACTATATGATAGATGTACACATGACCAACATATCCATTTTCTCAATTTATTTGAAGTAATAAATGTAAATAATATGTTAATATTAGATAATATTTATTATTTTATATAAATCAAAAATATCTATTAAACCCATCCTTTTTATCTTCTATGAAAATCGTTAATGAATCACATCGCTCCGTAAGGTGATAGTCCAATGTACACACAAGGGACATTATCATATTTTATGAAATATAGAATTTCCCAAGGTAAATATGATACAATAATTCCAAAAGTATAAATATACTATATAATCATTTAATCCATCCTTATATCTATCCATGGGAGGTGGTGATAAAAAATTATTAGAAACAGTATGTGAGGTGGTAGTTAGTTTTACACATGAATAATGATTTTATATCCCATTTTATGGAAAAAAAAGTTGGTTGTAGGTCCTAAAAAGAGGATGAAAAAATCTCAGTATCTAGAAGATATTTATTTTATTATAACATGATGGTTTAATTATAATTTAAGGAAGCATATAAAGATATAAAATAAAACACTTAGTTAGAGGTGTTACCTCATCTTCAGACAACATCTTAGGGTTTTCAGAAAACAGATTCATAGGATGGAACTATAAACATAATAAACAATCTAGGATGGGAGGATATAATTAAGGATGTCATTGTTATAGATCTAGGAAAATTCAAATGTTTCTCAACGTGTGAAGTGAAGAGTGGAAGGGGTGGTCATTTAAAAACGAGAGGAGTGGGACACCTGTATGTTTTTAAAAAAAATATTTATCCATGTTTTTATATATCAAAATGGTAAAAAAATGGACCATTACTGATAATAAAATATATAATGTCTATAAATTTCTATAAAATTTGTTTTTACCAATTTCTGGGTCATTTTAACGGTTATCATTTTAGTTTAATCATCTTTTAAAACCATTTTTATATTAACTACATTGAATAATTTTTCATTTTTTAGCTATTCATCATGGAAATATTATATTGACCATATGATATAATATAAATTATTTTAATTCAAAAAAATCTTTTTTCCAAATTCAATTCATAAAAGTGGAAAATTTAAATTTAAAATTTAACTCATAGATGCGATGAGAAATATGTTTCCAAAAGAGAATATGTTCTAAGGTATAAAAAGTTTGTATATCAAAATTAATTATTAAACTCAGTCAAATGATGTAAATTGGATTAATTGATTTTTAATTTAGTAATTTTAATTTTAATCCCATTTTAAAATAAAAAATTAACTTTATATATTTTTAATAGTAAATGGAAGTTTTTAATAAAATAAATTATTTTTACTATTCACTAAAAATTTAATCTTTTCATAAAATTTTTAATACCTAACCCTATGATAATTCATTCATGATTATTTCAAAAAATAATTTTAATATTTAAAATTATTTTTCTAAAACATTACATTATTTTTCTTATTATTGTTGAAAAATAAAAATAAAAAACAATTTTTTGAGAAAATATTATTTTAGAATCTTTTAAGGACTTTTCTAAAAATAAATTACATTTTTATAAAAAAAAATTATTTATATAAAACTATTATACACAATATTTAAAAATACATTATTACTATTCATATCTCTAAGAATAATTTCTATGTTATAATGGGTTTGTTTTTATAATATAAATAATATAACATTATCTATTAAAACTCAATTTTGCGACTAACACAAGCTAACGAATAATATAATTTATTAAAAATAAATAAATATTAATAAATAATGGTTTTTTATATTTACAACACCATATTTCATCAAATTAAGACTATCATCTTTAAAATTATTATTATTTATATTATTTACAGAAGTCCTTATATATCCCTCAATTTTTCAAGAATAATAAAACAAATGTAAGAAATTTTTATTATGGGAAATCTTATAATAATAAATCTAAAGAAAAAAATAATCCAAAAATATTATAATATCCTGCTTCTAATATGATATACATTAATATTAAACAAATTATAAAAATATCGCTCATAATTGTTTTTAATAACCATAGTATTAGCCTAAGAATATCCACTAGGAGCATCCAACCAAGTGGGAATCAAGAAAACACGGTCCTATATGAGGTGATTATCATATTAATTACCTCATATTCCTTTTTCATGGTTATTGTGACACCTCATGATTTTAAAATAAGAACATCATTTTAGATAGTTTATATTAAATGAAACACTTAAATTATAATAGAATATAACTCTTGGAGAATTTATAATATATTTAATTTTAATGAAATTAAATCTCTTTAAAAAAATTAGATGCACACAACATTGGGTTTAAACGAAACATGATACTTTACTAAAATATTATTATTTATACCTGGCCATTTTAACAAAGCTGTTATGTTAGAGAGAATGAATAGAACCAACTAAATTATTAAATTATATGGTTTACACATTTATAAAATAAATTAAAATTATTTCTACTAATTAAATATATAATAAGAATCATTTGAAAGTAAAAGAAATGTTTTCTAAAAACTGTATTTTTCTAAAAGGCGGTTTAGTCACGTCATACAAAAAAAACATTATAATTAATTTTTTCCACATATATAAATATTATTTTAGTAAAGAAACATCAATTTTTCAATCATCCTATCAAAATTTGATTTTTCTCAATTTTTGGGTCTTCTCTGAAAAGTTTCATTTTTTTATGAATAATTTAAATTACTGAATTTTAATTAATTAGTACCATTATGTTTAACTTATTTACAAGGTAAAATTATTTTTTAAATTGGGTTTTAATTAAAACTAGTTTAAATATATTAAAATTTAACTAATATATGTCATTGGGATCAATTTTATATTGAAATTTTATACTAAAACCTTATATACTTATAATATTTTTCTCTAAAAACTAGCTTTTTCATTACAACTATGGGTGTAATTTTAAAATTAATTCTTCCACTTATGTGAATTTTAAATAGAAAAATGGATTCCATATTTCAAATCATAATATTTTAGATTATATAATATGTTAAAATTAATATTTCATGAAAATAAATAGTTGAAATAATAAAAATTAATTAATACAGTTAAGGTAAAAACTGATTTATTGGGGGTAAAACAAATAATTTAATGGTTAAAATGACATAAAAATGTCCAACACCCATTATATTTAAATATTTTAATCTTATCATTTCATGTCTAAATAATAATCCATTTTTTACACTTTATTAATGTGAAAATGAGGGTAAACCATTTTACTTTTCAAAAATTAAAAGTGTTCCACCCACCTCACATATAAAAGGCCACCCCCCTCTACACTCTTATTCAATATGTAAAACATTTTTTATAGGACAATATTTTTAATATTTACTACCAAAATTCCATAATGTAAACCTAAATTATTAATATTCATGAGAAATATTTTCTATAAATACCTTAGTATAATCTTAAAGTGGTGGTCTTTAGTACCCCCGGTTTCTGGTATAGAACCCATACTTGATGATTTTCATGGTTATAAAGGTAGGGGTGACAAATGGGAGAGTTGGGAGAACTTGGAATGAGATTTGGGGAAAAAAGGGAAGTCACATGGGAGGCGCACGGTTTGTCCAAACCATGCGGACAAACCACGCGGAGTTTGTATGGGAGGCAGTGGCTTCTGCACGGTTGGCGCATGGTTTTCCTAACTGTGCGGCCAAACCATGTGAGATGGGTGGACGAGGTAGTAGCTAATGCACGGTTATCGCATGGTTTTTCAAACCGTGCAGACTAACCGTGAGCTCACTTAAAATTAGATCCTTAAATTGTGGATCTATCTTGTTCTACTTTAATAATCTCATTAAATCTCCTAAGTGGCCCTAACTCATAATTTTTGTTCTCTAATGGTCAAAGAGGGTTCTCCCATCATTCTAAAGGCAGTCTGAAGGCTTCTCTTGGAGAATCGAAGCTGGATTCTTGAGGTATGTGATCGTTCTCCTTCGTTCTTGAATGGTTTCTTAGATCTACATAGATCTACTTCTCATATTCTCTTGGATTCTTAGATCTATGCCCATTATGGGTAGATCTAAGTGTGTGGATGCCAAATATGATGAGATTTGGTCTTGGTTGTGTCAGGATAAAATGTCTAAGGAGGATTCTTGGAGTTTTGACCTGGTGTTCTTGAGCGTTCTTCGTCTGTTGCTCGGTTTCACCTTCTTGTTGAGGAAGGTGGCTTCACTCTCGATGTCCCTTTATTAGAACATTAATTATTAGTTCAAATTGATTTAATTTCTTGGTTTTGATTGTGAAATTTGGTGCAAAGCATGTTATAAATCTTCTTTAGTGATGATTTATGGGTTTTGATGGAATTGTCGAATTTGAAAGAATGTTTTTTGCAAAGTGTTTTGGTTTCTTGATTTTATAATGGTGATTTTAAAATATGGATTTGCTGGATTTGGAAAATGGTTTGTGGAAAAAAGGTTTTCAATAAAAGGGTTGTTTTATTAAAATATTTTTAGCAGGGTTGAAATGGTGTGGTTTTTTGGCATACTTGGTGTGTGTGTTCATATTGCATTTATGAGGCTTGGTTGAAATATGACCCTGTGATCGGTGCCAATAGTGTAATGGAACATGGGGAATAATTACCTTATGACGACTTGGTAGATCGACGAGAGACCGCTCATGGGTATAGAACTGTCATAACGATGCATGCATAGTTGATTTCATGGGTTATAAAATGGTTGGTTGTGTGGATTTGTGAAATGAAATGTTTATTTCAAAAATGGAAATGTGAATTTGATTGGGAACTTTTCTTGGTTTATTTTCTTGAAAAATATGGTATTGTTGGAAAATGGTTTTGACTTAGAACTTGTTAATTATGAAATATTTTGGAATTGTTTTATATAAATTGTTTTATATAAATGTTCTGACATGTTTTATCCTAGAGGCATGGATTTGGAAGTCATCGGGGAAAACCTAATGTGTTTCATTACTCACCCCCTGTTTTGGAAAGATGGTTATTTTGTAGATTCCATATACCGGGATGTTGGAAAAGTTAATGTGTCGCATGATTATAGGACTACTTCATGACTCTTGGGCTGGTTCGTGATGTTGGAACTTGGAGCTTGTGGAGACTGGATTTGGGTTGTTGTCTTGAAGTCTTGTAGTTTTCTTTCCTATATTTACTCTGAGATGTTTTTGTATTTAGTCGTTTCACTTGGTTGGGTTATTATGAAAATAATGGTTGAGTTGTTTCAGTTTTAAATCATGCATCATATAGTGGTTTCTTGGAGATGTTTATCTATTTTACATTGTTTGTTGGTTGTTTTCATTGAAATGGTAAATCGTCCCCCATGTGTTTTGAAACCCTTCGACATTTATTTCCATCCTTTGGCGCCTTGGGGATGTCACTTAAGGCCATGTAATGACTCGTTGATCTCTCAAACCAATGAGAATTGGCGGGTCATTACAAATGGTATCAGCTTGTTCGGTCATTGCCTAACAAGTGGTCATCGATGTTCCTGGTCTTGGAGTTGAAATTCCTTCTCTTCTATTCATTGGGTGGTCATCTTATACAGGAGTAGGATTGTCGGAACATGAAATTTATAGCATAAAAGGACGTAGCTAACCCGTTTATTCTGAACTTCAAGTTACCAGGGTGTTGGGTACATTTTTGATACACTTCTAGAATGTTGAAAATATCATTTTCATGGGTTTAGCCAATGAGATGAACATGAAATGCATTATAGAGGAATGACTTCCCACTAGAATTGCATAAATCTTTTTGAGAAATGGATTATAGTTTGATGAAAAAGTGTGATTTCTGAAAATTTTAAGAACGTTTTCAAATTAATGATTTTGAAAAGATAATGGTTTTTTTATTTTGAAAATATATTTATTTTCAAAATAAATGAAAAGATCTAATTTATAAATGGTTAGAAATTAATGTTGTGATAGTGATGTAATAGAAATTGAAATGGTAAGCCTTATTTTTCTAAGAAGTGAGACTAACGGCATGCATTGTTTGTATAGAAAATGGCACACGTTAGGCATTGTAGAAACCAAATAGAATAGGCTGTAGAGAATGTGGTCGCACCTGAGCCACAGGTGAACCAGCAGCTAGTCCAAAGTATAGTTCAAGCGTTCCAAGAAGTGGACACGAGGAATCAGAGGGATGATTCAAGGCATGTAGACCATTCCGTCCAATTCCTGAAGTAGAATAAACCCATCTTTCGGGGTGATTCTAAACCAAAAAAGGTGGAGGTGTGGCTAAGTAGGATGAATCGTATCTTCGATTTCATTAGTACACCAGTAGATATGAAAGTAAATTTGGCAATATATATGTTGTAGGATCTTTCATGATAGTGGTGGGAGCTGGTGGTGTAGGATAAGTTGAATCAAAGCCTGGGCTGGGAGGAATTTGGGGAGTTTTTCAATAAACAATTATATCCTCACACGTTCAAGATCCAGAGGAAAACTGACTTTTTAATCCTGAAGTAGAAAAATCTCTCTGTCATGGAATATGTGGCTAAATTCATGAATTAAGTAAGCTTTTCACTAGAAGTTGTTATATGTGCGTTTCTGAAGGAACACATCTTTGAATCAGGGTTGCGACAAGAGATTCGCTCGAAGATAGTTGTGCTATGTATTACAGATTATACAGAGATGGTAAACAGAGAAACAGTAGCTGAAAGAGACATATCAGGAGTTATTGGAGGAGGAAGTATGATGATACCCATGTGATCGGGTGGGAACTCTTATGATGGGAACAAGTGGAATAGGGAAACCTATTTCCAAGGTGGGAGTGAAAATCAGAATCAAACGGCTGGATCAGTGAATCTTCCTCCATGACCCATGATTAAAGCTGGTTGTTTTCAATGTGGCACAATTGACCACATGAAACGAGAATGTACAGCACCACCGAAATCATGTAACAATTGCACCAAGATGGGGAATCTTCAGCGATATTTTCGCAGTTCTCTGAGGTCGGGTGTGGATGACACTTCCCAGGCGTCTCAAGCATCTTATGCTTCTACAGGTCGAGGATAGAAAAATTAGTCTCACTAGGAGAACAGAGCTAGTTTTGGTGATTCCAGGAATACCATGACTCCTCAGGCAGTACAATCTCAACAAGTCAATAAGTGTCAAAGTGTAGCAACAAAGCAATTGTATAGAGAAGAACAAGTGATTGTGTATGACCAATCTGGACCTTCTATGGTGAGAGGTACGATTCTTTTGAATTCTACACTCATGAATGTTTTGTTCGATGACGATGCATTTCATTCTTTTATTTCTTCTCGTATTGCTGATTTGGTAAACTTAAAAGTTGAAATGACGCCTTCTATGATAAAACATCATACATCTCTCAGTGAAATAGAATATAGAGCCTTCATGTGTAGAGAATGTTCTATAACTGTTGATAGAGCTGATCTAAAATTGTATTTCATTGTGCTGGGGATGGATGACTATGATATAATCATAGGTATGGATTGGTTGACAGATTTTAGGGCTCACATCAACTGTTATAGCAGAACAGTCAGTTTTACAAATGAGGATGGCATCGAGAATCTCTTTAGAGAAGAAAGAGTGGTGAAGGTAGGTGAAACGGACTTGTTGGCACCAGCAGTGGAAACAATATCTTACCAGTTGGCTGTATTAAACTTGGAATCGATGGATGGGATCGCGAATAATAGTTTTCTAGTAGTCTTGGATCAATTCTCTAATGTATTTCCTGAAAACATCTCAGGGCTACCACCGGTGAGAGAAGTGTAATTTATGATTGATCTCCTTTTGAGGACTAGTCCTATATCACTTTCATCTTATAGGATGGATCCAATGGAGATAAAGGAATTGAAAGTGCAATTAGAAGAACTGGAAAGTAAATGTTTTATTCAGCCAATCATGTCTCTGTGGGGAGCACCAATTTTGTTTGTAAAGAAGTCAGATGGAACTTTGAGGTTGTGTGTGGATTATTGTAAACTTAACCATGTTACGATAAATAATAGATATCCACTTCCACACATTGATGACCTATTTGATAAATTGAGGGGAGCTCAGTGGTTCTCTAAGATTGACTTGCTGTCAGGATATCACCTATTGCAAGTTAGGAAGGAGTATATTCCAAAGACCGCCTTCAGAAGAAGATATGGCCACTCTGAATATGTATTCATGACTTTTGGTCTTACGAATTCACCAGCAGTCTTCATGGATTTGATTATTCGAGTATTTCAGCCATATCTGGATTCTTTAGTTGTGTTTTTTTGGATGACATATTGGTGTATTCACGAACAAGGGATGAGAATGAGAAACGCTTTGCGACAGTGTTGGAAATCTTGAGGAACCATCAATTGTATGCTAAATTATCAAAGTCGAATTTTTGGATACAAGAGGTACGTTTTCTGGGCCATGACGTTTCTGAGAAATGTGTTTTAGCGGATCCAGAAAAAATAGAAGCTATTATTTCTTGGAAACCATCGACGAATGTCTTTGAAATACGAAGTTTTCTTGGTCTATCTAGTTATTACCGACACTTTGTGTGTGAATTATCACAACTATATTTTCCTATGACATCATTTAAAAAGAAAAACAGTGCATTTCAATGGACTTAAGAATGTTAGAAATCTTTTCAAGATTTGAAACTTCTCCTTACATCAGCACCCATCGTGGCCTTTCCTGAATGAGGACAGGGGTATGTGGTGTATTGTGATGCTTCGGGAACAGGGTTGGGATGTGTTCTCATGAAAGGAGACCATGTAGTTTCTTATGGTTCAATCCAATTGAGGGTGCATGAGAACAATTACCCAACACATGATTTGGAGTTAGCTGTAGTTGTCCATTCCTTGAATACTTGGCGTCATTGTCTATTTGGTGAGAAGTTCACTGTGTTTACAGATCACAAAAACATGAAACACATTTTCCCATAGCGAGATTTGAATCTAAGGAAGAGTATATGGATGGAATATCTTCAAATGATTAATTTTGACTTAATGTATACACCGGGTAATGGCAATTCGATGTCCGATGCATTAAGAAAAAAGTTGTATGCTCAGTTGGAAAAAGAATCTTTAGATAATTGGCAGTTGATGGCGGTCTTAGCCGACATGCATGTGGAATGTAAAGACCGGGGTGATATTGTGGTTTTCCTTCCAGTTGTGCATGTCCCTGATTTGGTGGATATATTAAAGGAGGCACAGTCATCCGACATAGACTAAGTTACAATGAGTTCAAAACTCAATGGTAGGGAGACCATGGAGGGATGGAAGCTAGATGGGAGTTCAGTTTTGAGGTTTTGAGATAGGATTGTTGTAACATAAACTGCTCAGGAACAACTCCTTCATACTTACCACTATTTTAGATGGGTTGCACATCCTGTTACACAAAAGATGTATAAGGAGTTGAAGACGCAGTTTGTGTGGAGTGGCATGAAAAGGAAGGTGGCTGAGTACGTCTCACAGTGCTTAACTTGTCAGCAGGTTAAAGCATAGCATCAGAGACCAGCTGATATATTACACTCTTTACCTATCCCTGTGTGGAAATGGGATCAGATATCAATGTATTTTTTTATAGGTCTTCCAAGAAAGTTCTGGAAACACGATGACATTTGGGTGATAATGGATCGTCTGACCATGTCGGCCCATTTTATCCCTATTCGTGAAACTCATACGGTGGAAGATCATTCAAAAATCTATATACAAAAAGTGGTTAATAGACATGGTGTACCAGTGTCTATTTTCTCAGATAGAGGTCTAAGGTTCACATCTCATTTCTGGAAATCCTTATAGCAACCCCTTGAACCTAGTTGACTATGAGCATGGCGTATCAACCTCAGAAGGATGGACAATATGAGAGGACGATACAAACATTGGAAGACATGTTGTGTTCTTGTGTAATAGATTTTGGTGGGTCATGTGAGGATAATGTAGTCTTAGTGGAGTTCTCATACAATAACAGTTATCAGGCCTCGATACACATGGCTCTGTTTGAAGCATTGTATGAGCGTCCTTGTCGTTCTCCACTATACTGAGTGGAAACGGGTGAAACTTCACTAGTTGGGCCGAGCCTTGTCCAAGAAACAATGGAGAATATTTAGTTGATTCGAAAGAGGATGGAGACAGCTCAAAGTCATCAGAAATATTATGCAGATCACCGTCACAGACCGTTGGCGTTTGTTGTGGGTGATCATGTCTTCTTTAGGATCTCTCCAAGACTTGGACATCGCCATTTTGGGAAGAAGGGCAAGTTATCTCCTCGATATATAGGCCCTTTTGAGATACTGGAATGGGTTAGAGAGGCGGAATATTGGTTGGAATTACCACCACGGTTCAGTGCAATGCATAATGTGTTCATTGTATCTCAGTTGAAGAAGTATCATCCAGATCCTAACCATGTGATTAGATGGGATCACGTTGACCTAGATCCGAATGCTTCATTGGTACACATCCCGGTGAAAATTTTGGATAGCCAGGATAAAGTCTTGCATTGAAAAATCATCAGCCTAGTGTGGGTTTTGTGACAACATGGTCAGATTTAAGAAGAGACTTGGGAATGCGAGAATGAAATGAGAGAGTAGTGGCCAGAACTCTATCAGACAAGCATTGGTTTTCTACTTTCCGGGGATGAAAATACCAATGGTGGGGAGAATGTAGTACCCCTTTTTTGTATGTAACCCCTACTTGATGATTTTCATGGTTATAATGTTAAGTGTGACAAATGGGAGAGTTGGGAAAACATGGAATGAGTTTTTGGGGAAAAAGGGAAGTCGCACGGGAGGCGCACGGTTTGTCTATACTGTGCGGACAAACCGTGCGGAGTTGGTATGGGAGGCAGTGGCTTCCATACGGTCGGTGCACAGTTTATCTAACTGTGCAGCCAAACCGTGCGAGAAGGGTGGATGAGGCAGTAGCTAACGTAGGGTTAGCGCACAGTTTTTCATACCGTGTGGACTAACCATGAGGTCACTTAAAATTATATCCTTAAATTGTGGATCTAACTCGTTTTTCCTCTAATTTCCTCATTAAAGCTCCTAAGCGGTCCTAACTCGGGATTTGGGTTCCCCTAAGGTCAAAGAGGGTTCTCCAATCGTTCCGAAGGTGATCGGAAGGATTCTCTTGGTGAATCGAAGCCAAATTCTTGAGCTATGTGATTGTTCTCCTTCATTCTTGAATGGTTTCATAGATCTACTTAGATCTACTTCTCTAATTCTCTCGGTTTCTTAAATCTATGCCGGTTATGCGTAGATCAAAGTGTGTGGATGCCAAATATGATGAGATTTGGTCTTGTTTGTTTTAGGAGAAGATATCTAAAGAGGATTCTTGGAGTTTTGACCTGGTGTTCTTGAGCGTTCTTCGTCCATTACATGGTTTCGCCTTCTTGATGAGGTTGGTGGCTTCACTCTCGATTACTCTTTTTTAGAACTTGATGTCTTAGTCCAAATTGATTTAATTTCTTGGTTTTTATTATGAAATTTGGTTCATGAATGTTATAAATATTCTTTAGTGATGATTTATGGGTTTTGATGGAATTTTGGAAATTAAAAGAATGGTGTGTGTAAAGTGTGTTGGTTTCATGATTTTAAAATGGTGATTTTAAAATACGGATTTTCTGGATTTGGAAAATGGTTTGCGGAAAAAAGGTTTTTAATAAAAGGGTTTTTTTATGGAAATGGTTTTGGCATGGTTGAAATGGTGTGGTTTTTTGGCATACTTGGTGTGTGTGTTCATATTTCATTTACGAGGCATGGTAGAAATATGACCTTGTTCTCGGTGCCAAAAGTGTAATGGAACATGGGGAATAATTACCTTGTAATGACTTTGTAGATCGACGAGAGACCACTCCTGAGTACGGAACTGTCATAACGATGCATGCATAGTTCATTTCACGGGTTATGAAATGGTTGGTTGTATGGATTTGTGAAATTAAATGGTTATGCCAAAAATGGAAATGTGAATTTGATTGGGAACTTTTCTTGGTTTCTTTTCTTTAGAAATATGGTTTTGTTGGAAAATGGTTTTTACATAGAACTTGTTAATTGTGTACTATTTTAGAATTGTTTTATATTAATTTTTTTAAAGAAATGTGCTGACATGTTTTATCCTAGAGGCATGGGTTTGAAAGTCATCGGGGAAAACCTACTCAGTTTCATTACTCACCCCATGTTTGGAACAATGGTGCTTTTGAATATTTCATATACCGGGATGTTGGCAAAGGTAAAGTGTCACACGTTTATAGCACTACTTCGTGACTCTGGGGCTGGTTTGTGATGTTGGAGCTTGGAGCTTGTGGAGCATGGAGTTGGTTTGTTGTCTTGAAGTCTGGTAATTGTCTTTCCGTTGTTTACTCCGATTTGTTTTTGTATTTTATTGTTTCACTTTCTTGGTTTATTATGAAAACAATGGTTTAGTTGTTTCAATTTTTAATCATGCTTCATATAGTGGTTTCTTGGAGATTTTTATCTAGTTTACACTGTTTTTTGGTTGTTTTCATTGAAAGGGTAAATCATCCCCCATGTTTTTTGAAACCCTTTGGTATTTATTGCCAGCCTTTGGCACCTTGTGGATGTCTCTTAAGGCCAATTAATGACTCGTTGAGCTCTCAAGACAATGAGAGTTGGCGGGTCATTACATGGTATGATAAGAGGTTAAATTCTTAACTATCTATTTTTGATTAATTTATTCTCCCACCCCCTTAAAATATAATTAATTTATCCTAATATAATAAAACCATAATATCCCATAAAATAATATTTTTTATGTTATAGTTGTGATCAATATTTATCTTATCTTCCTTTAAAAGGGAAATGATAACATCACTTGTGTCTAAATCGAACTTCCACCTCATGAAGTGATGTGACATATTATCCATGAAAACCTCCCATGGTTGGGAATGATGATGGATATAATGTACATATATGATAATTAGAAAATAATTATTATTCATGATCCATTAAATAACATATACATTGTATGTTTCTATTTAATAGAGGATACGATAATGTCGCTTGTGTGTATGGTAGACTACAGACTAACGAAGCGATGTGATTCATTTTTCAATTAGGTTTAACATATAATGTAGTAATTATAAAATTTAAGAAATATATGTGATATTTAAAGTATAAAAATACTTATATAAATATACTATCACATATGACATCAAATATTCCAATCCATTTTAAAATAATAACATTTTTTGTTCATACATGTGGACTATCGCCTCAACATAGAAATTTGAAATGATTTTCATCTTATTTTTACATGGATGGGAATAAAGATAGATTTTATTAATATATATTATATATATAACATAATAAATATTATTTAGCGGTTAATTAAAATTTATTTTCCTTTCATCCCATCCATTAAGAAAAATGGAAACAATATTAATGTGTTTGTACGACCTATCGTCTCCATGAATAGTGTGATCCATTTTCTATCTTTGAAATTTATATATTAATATAAATAAATATATTATGAATATATATGATATTTATATAAGCGGTAAAATTTAAGAGATAATATATCCATGATTAAATTAAAAGGGCCAAAAAATTGGAACCAAAACAAACATGAAAGACGAAGCAATTATCACCCAAAATTGTGATTTTAACAAATATTTTCTAATACACAAGTGGTAAAATGTTATAATATGATCCTATATGATATTATAAAAATTATTTTGGTTAATTTAAAAAATATTTACATGATTAAAACCATTATACATGAGTTATGAACGCTTACGAAGGAAATTAGACTTGAGGAAAAGGTATATCACCTCACTTTTACTATCATCAGACATATGCCATATTCACCAATTATTTCATTTAAATTTTCTACATAATGAATATATTTATATTCATGGTATTTAAAGTTTAATTTAATGTTTTTTATATTATGGATATTAATATTTAGATTTTTCCAAAGTGGTACGGGTTTATTTCACAATGTCATCATTATTTGGGATTTTTTATGTTTGTGTCTCCCATTAGAGAATTATTTGATATTTATATATTAAACTCAATATATATTCCAATAATATGGTTATTCATGAAACTTTTCAATTATTAGAACCATTTTTCAACTCATTAGTTGTCAAAATGAATAATAGAATGTTTTAGAAAATCGATTTTAATTCTCTCTTCGATTGAAAATACTTTTTCATCAAAAACTATGTTTTTTTAAAATGAAATAATTTTTTTAACATTATACAAATGAAAAATTAAATTAATTTTTACCAATGTTTTAATTTTTAAAAAATATTTAGACAGGAATAATTTGTTCATTTTCAAAATTAGTCACTTTTTTAACCTTCTTACTGTGAAAAATGAATGTTATTTTTCAGTTATACAGAATGTATGAAATCACCCACCTTCATGGGAATAATTTAATTGAATAATCCTGTACATTTTCATATGATTATTCATAAATTATTTCTTTAAAATATTCTATAATGTTTTATTTTATTAATTTCATTTACAATGAAATAGATTTTGACAATAATTTATGAATTCTCTAGTTTAAAATAAAAAACGGGTATTTTAAATGAAAGGTTTTTTTCCTCAAGAAATATTTTTATGTTACATTTAAAAATAATTTTCCATCCAATAAGACATCCTTTTATTGAAATTATTATTTAATAGAGATATACTTCAATGATATCATCCACATTATTTCTCTAGATTTTTTATTATCAGTGTGATTGGGGATGAACCATTTTGATACAATTCATATTAGTCTAGATGGTCTATGATTGTGTGTATTAATTGGAGTATTTTTGAAATTTTATATGTATGTTTTTCAATAATAATATTTATGTTGATTTTGTTGTACACCTTTAATTTGAGTAATTAACTGGACTCAATAAGTGATGGGTGGTCCCTCTATATCCCCTCAATGAATCTGTATGTATCATGAGAAAAACTAGATTGGGTTTTGGTTTAGGGCATACCCATTTGTTTAGATTTCATGGAACAATGCCTCAACGGTATGTTCAATATGTGTGGAATTATTTATTCAATCATTATTATTTCCGTTATTGATATTCCATGTGATTATTCTATCAATTACAATATCAATAGATAAGTTTTTATGCTCATGTAATTGTTTAAATTGAATTATTCAATCATAATGTATTTTTTATATATTATGAATGTGTTATATATTAAATGGAATGTGTTTCAGTTATTTAACTTTATATAATTATTTTGTCTTATTTATTAAAGGATTTGGTATTTTTCTTACCCTTACTGAAAAATTGATCTCACCCACCTTTTTATGTTTTATTTTCCCTAGGATACCAGGTATTATTTTTTAATTAATATGAAAGGATAAACTATTAGGAATATTGGTGTTATAAGAGAAAATATATAGTTAATATTATTTTTTAAATTGTAATAATAATTTCAGTTATGTAACTAGTTTACCAAGACTATAAAACCATTTGATACTTAGGGATGTGATTCCTTGTATCTTATTCTAATGTAATAAAGTACACATTGTCTCTGATTTACTAAGGTCAGAGTCTATATAGGTGGTATCAGAGGAAGTTTAATAGAAAATTTAGTAAATGGCTTTAGAAAATAATATATTATAGAAAAAACTCAATGATGGACATTGAGGATATTATAGAATAACATCATAATGTTTCGGTAATGAAAAATATTATGTTATTTTTCCCAGAAAAACATAAATTTAAGGATAATACATGTTGATCTATGTAAAGACCCCCCCCCCCACCTTATCATTGTCTTGAGAGGGTGGAAGGGAGTTACATGGCCTTAAGAGACATCCTCAAGACTCTAAAGGCTCGCACTATATTCTGAAGGGATTCTATACATGTCGGGGATTATTTTACCATTAAGAATAAAACCGAAAACCAAAAACATCATAACCAATCAACCACTATATAATGAATGGTAATAATTAAAGACAACTAAATATTTCATATATCAAATTCATTCAAAAATAAAGTGCCACAACAAAAGACTAAAAATCAAAGTAAATATTGAAAAGGGGGTTATCAAAAAAATCAATAAAAATGATGGCCTTTGGGCCATTCAGGCCACAATATCAGTGCTCAAAATTCACCAAAAATCCCCATGTATCACAGTGTAGTGATAAATACATGTGATACCATACCTTTTCTTGTGTCTTGGTAAATGACATATGTAAAATTACCAAAGATCCATAGTAGAGGAGAGTACTAAAAGTCAGTAGTTTTTCCCAATGACTTCCCCAATCACACCATTAGGATAGAACATGTTACTATCATATATATAAAAATGTATAAAACAGTTTCTAAAAAAATTATATCAATGTATTACCTAAATCCATTATTAATATTTTTCCAAGGAAAGCGCAAAATCAATTTTTTAACTCATTTAACATTTAATTTCAACATAACCCCTTCCATTACACACTACCATACATCCAACCATTCATGAAATCCATGGACCTCCCTTTAACATGATTGGTGAGTTATCCTTCCACTAAGACATTACATGGTGGAAAACTTTGATGGGTGTGATTAATGACCTTATTTATCCCAACCTTTTAATTGGGGTACTTCGTGCCCTTATTCATCCCATTTCATTTGAACACATGCAAAATTCAAGTTTGTTCAAACCATTTAAATATATCATCAATATTTAAATTGAATACCATTTTACCCTTTACCACCACCATCAATTATCATAAAATCGTGTTATCGAAAAAATTATCAAATAACACACCACAGTTCACAATTTACACAAACCTTCACTAAATTGGGTCTTAATAATAATTTTTTAGTAGATTAACAATAAATTTCAATATGGAGAACAATTAAAAATTAATCCTTCATGTTATAAAATAATGGAGTTGAGAGAGAATCCACATTCCTAGAGTCTTTTGATGAATACAATAAACGACATGAGAAAAAGGTCAAGAAACGGGTTTAATATCATTTAACATTCCATAGATCTCTTACCCTATCTTTAAAACTCCAAATATAATTATATTTGGAATCGAAAATACTAGATCTACCCACATAAGTTTTATATCTATGAAATAAAAAGATAGTTGAAGTAAATCTATGAAAAACATCAAGATCGATCAATATCGATGACTTACCATGAGAATCAGGCGTTAACCCACAAAGTAAAGGTTGTAGATTGATTACAATTTTCTTGGGAGAGGTTCGCAAAACCTTGAGTTACCAAAATCTGAAGTTAAGGCCGTTTGGGGGGAGAAAGATGATCTTATAATTAAAAATTAGTTAGGTCCACAATTTAAGGATCTAACTTTGACCTGTGCAAGGTTTATTCAAATGATAAGATAAATTGTGTGTTAACTGTGAATTATCCACTACCCTAAGGATATGCCTCTAATGGTTTCCTCGCACAGTTTCCAAACTATATGCAAACCATGTTGAATCCACTACCTAAAAAAGACTAAATCAACACTTCAATGTGTATGGTTTCTACTAGGAAGTCTCGCGGTATAGACAAACAATGTGTTTCACATGCACCTTCTCCATTTCCCTTTTACATTGTGCACAATTTCCGTCCAGTGTTTCATGGTTTCTAAAAACAATGGACCACCTATAAACCTATATAAAACCCCCTGATTAATTAAATTTTCTCGAAAAATCTCTCAAACATCACCCACCAACTTTATATACTTAAAAAGAATAAAGAAAGGATAACTATCTAGAAACTAGGGGTGCTCATTCTTCCCACCGTTGGTCTTTCTATCCCAATAAATTAGAAAACCACTAACTACCTTAAAGAGTATTTTCCATTTCTTATTCATTTAATTATCATGTTCCCAAGTCTCTTACTGAATATGACCATGTTTCCACAAAAACCCTCACTAGGCTAATGATTTTTCCATGGAATACATTCTCTTTCTTATCCTCAATCGATATAGAGATATGTACTAATGAAGGATCCTACTCTAGATCAAAATGGTCCCATCTAATCACATGGGCCGGATCGAGCTGAAATTTATTCAACTGCAAAACATTGAACACATTGTGCACCATACTGAACTATGGTGTAATGAAAATTGATATTCCACCTCTCCCACCCCTTCCAGTATCTCAAAATGGATCATGTATCTAGGATATGGCTTTCCTTGATTCCCAAAATGTTGATGTCAAAGCCTTGTATAAATACTCAATACCACATGATCAGTCACTAAAAACAACAATAACCATCGATGATGATCCACAAATGATTTTTGATGAACTAATCCATCTCAATTTGATTCCTAATTTACAAAATATTCTCAATTTTTTCTTGGACAAGGCCCAGCCCATGAAGTGAAGTCTCACCTATTTACACCCAAAAAAGTGGAGAATAAAAAGGGATCCCACACAATGCCTCAAATAGACCCATATATATATATAGGCCTGGTAACTATTATTATATGAGAACTAAACCAATAGAACATGATCTTCCATGAGCCACAAAAATCCATTACACAAGCCTGCAACATGTCCTCTGATATTTATATCATACTTTGGGATTGCCCGTCCTTCTAAGGTTGATACATCATACACACAGTAAACTGACTCCCAAGGACTTTCTATAAGGATTACCAGAAACTAGAGGAAAACCTCAGATCACTTTCAAACACAATCAAAACTGGTATTTCATTCCCCTTTTACACTTCTCAGATATACATTTTTGGGAGAGCCTTAACCATATGAGTTTCATGAATAAAAATTAAGTGGGATAACTTTTTGATCCAATCCACAATCACCCACATGGCATCCTGCTTTTGGATTATTCTTGGGATACCTGTAACAAAATCCATTTCTATCTAGTCCCATTTCCACATTGGGATAGGTAAATAAAATAACATACCTACTAGTTTCTAATGTTCTTCTTAACTTTATGACAAGTTAAGCATCTAGAAAAAAACTCCTCCACCATCCTTTTCAAGTTGATTCACTAAAGTTATGCCTTAAATTCTGTATAAATAATCTATATTACATGATATAAAACCCCTCTCAAATGGTGGTAAGTATAAAGAAGATTCACCTGATAAGTCATTGGTACATCCACTTGATCCTAAAACCACAAAAAAGAACTATCATCCATCCTCCATCCCTCAATGGTCTACCCACCATTGCTTTTTGACGTCATAGAAACACATTATGCATCATATTTATGTGCCTCAATTACCATCTTTACTATATCATGATCCATTTAAAATAAAAATAGAACTTCAACTTCACCTCGGTATTCAAATTCCACATGCATGTAGGTTGGCACTTCCATTAGTTTTCACTCAACTAAAGCTTTGTTTGACAACTAAGCATATGAATTTATACTTAATTATTTGGCCATAGAATTGTAATTACACAGTGTATAAATCATGTAAAAGTCAAAAATTTGGATACAGTTCATCCATATACATTACCCCAAATTCAAATAACCTCATGAGAAAATATGTTTCAAGATCTTATGATCTGCGAGAAAAATAAATTTCTCCGTAAAGAGATAATGACTCTATGTTTTTAATGTTGGGACATCTGCATCTAACTCCAAAACATGTGTTGGGATGTTTTTATCATGTACCCTTAACAACCTTGATCCATAATAAACAACATAACCGCATTTCATGATAAAAAAACCCAACCCAGATCCTAAAGATTCGAAATACACCACGTACCCTTGTCGTAGATCTAAAAAATTTAAGATCCATATGAATTTAAGCTGATCCTTTAACTTCTCAAAAGATTTTAGTCATTCCTCACCCCATAGATAGAGAAAAATATTATTTTTTTTAGCCATCATTATTGAGTCTATATACAAAAAATCGAGCACAAAGTGACGGAAATAACTTACAAGGCCATGAAAACTCTGTATCTCAAATATTTTCTTTGGTGGTTTCTAAGAGATAAGAGCTTCTATATTTTTTGGATCCACTAAAACACACCTTTTATAAATTTTATTGAAAAGAAAACATACCCATTATATCCAAAAATAAAATTTTGATAATTTTTCATATAAAAAATAGTCTCTCAAGATTCCCAACACTACAACCAAGTGTTTCTCATGCTTATGCATTATCCTTGAATTCACCAAGAATTGTTATAAAACACCATAACAAAAGAATCCAGATATCAATTAAATATATGATTCATCAATTCCCTATATACCATTTGTTAATTTGGAAGACTTAATGGGATTTCAACATACACATAATGTCTATATCTTCTTCTGAAAACTCTTTTTGTAATATCATTCTTTCAATCTCTCAATTGGTGATAGCTTGAGTGTAAAGTAATTTTTAAAAAACCACTGAGCACCCTTCAATTGATTGAAACAATCATAAATTAATGGAAGTGTACACCTTCTCTTTATGTTAACTTGTTTATATTTATGATAATTCATACACATTCATAATGTTCCATATTCTTTCTTCACGAATAGAACTAGGTCTGCACATGGAGACATGCTCAACCGGATGAAACCCTTGCTTTCAAGGTCTTCCAAGTACACATTCATCTCCATTAATTTTTTGTGTTCCATTGGATAAGATGAATGTGAGATAGTGCTGGTCCCTAGAGGAAGATTAATAGTTATATTCAATAATCGCAAAGGTGGAAACTCTAAGAATTCATCGGAAATACATCCAGGAAATAATAAAAAACTACTAGAAAAACACTTATACCAAGTACTTCCATTGATTCAAAGGACAAAGCCGCAAAATTTAAAGAGATATTTCCCAAATCTAGTTCCATAAATCTTGTTTCACTAGTCTGGACATCCCTTTCTCCTCTAAAAAGATGTTCAATGTCATCCTTGGTTGCATAACTAACAATTCTTTTATAATAGTTGATGCGATCCTTGAATTTTTTTCAACCAATCCATACCGCGGATTAGATCATAAAAATATATATATACCATCTAGAATTATCATTCTACTCAACTCCATTAATTTTTATAGAACATTATCTATATAAGAAGACTATGCAATGTCTTTTCCCAATAAAAGTTTGAATTTTTATCATGGAGGGCATCATCTCTAGTTTTAAACTCAGTATATCAACACCAGGATAAGTGATAAAAGAATAAGATGCACTAGTATCAAAACAACACTTTCATTAGGGTACAATTTAAAAGAATCAATCCTCTCACCATGAATAGTCCTTTCGGATCATCTAACATCACCTGCTCAGCTCCATATAGTTGTTTCGCCACTGTACTTTGTTTTATGTTTCTATACTGAGATTTCCATGCATCAGGAGCAATGGTATCCCCATAATCACTATTTATATATTTGTTCTGCTGATGATATTGGTTTAGATGTACTCAACCCATTGAATCATACTATTTCTATAACTCATTGGAAGTATCCCAAGAACCATACCATGGAGCACTATGATAATAGTGTTGTAGATACCCCATTTAGTTTCATTTGTGGAATGATTTATATTGTTCCATAAACTCTTTCATATCTAGTCAGGTGGCCCACATTGGAAACATCCTTATTTTCTATGTTGTCATGGAGAAATAATCAATGATTGAGTATTCTTATTTTGATTATCAATCCAACCTTGGAAGTATGTGTCCCTCTCCCTTTTTCCTATAGAATTGGAGTTTCTACTATTACCTTGGTTATCAACATACTTCCTACTCCAATAGCTCATGATATGTATATTTTGAATAAAGTCTCTCTATTCACTATATCTGTATAGTCTGTATTATAGAGCACAACTATCTTTGAGAAAATCTCCTTCATTAGCCCTGATTCAACGATGTGTGCCTTCTAGGATTCTCTAGACACAACATCGGGATCAAATATTTATAAATCCATGAATTTTTCTTCATAATAAATGATAAAGTGATTTTATTTTTTTAGTTTGAAAAATTATATCATTATCTGAATCATAACCATGTGAGGATAGAATTTACTGTTCAAAAAAACATCAAAATCCTCCTAACTATGGCCTTAACCTGCTTTATCCTACCCACCTAGATCTCACCAATGACGTGAAAGAACCTCTAGTGTATATGTCGCCGTCTTTACTTTCAGTTTAACTAGTGTAACAATAAAATTGAAGATACAAATCATCCTGTTCAGCCACACCAATACCATTTTTTGATCAGAATCACCCCGATTGATGGGTGGATTCTTCTTCTAGAATTGGACTAAATGGTCCACTTTCCTTGGCTATCCCTCTGATACCCATGTGTGTACAAATTGCAATGCTTGGACAATACTCTGAACTGACGCATTATTCACCTATTTCTTACCTGAAACAAGATTCTACATAGATTCTTTTAGTTGTTTTCTATGATACCTATTGTGTTCCATTTTCTAAAAAATAATAAAAAAATTTAGTACCACTCCCTATTAACTAAAGGCATATCAATTTCAAATTCTACCACATCATCTATCACATCATCACTTTCCAAAATTATCCTTTTCCACCACCAACAACGATATTTATTTTATTTCATAAGAAATGTAATGGAATAGAACAATGAAAAAAATAACAAAGAGAAACATTCAAATTGAGAGGGGTCACGGGGGTCTAAAATGATGAAGAACTAGAGCATCCCAAATGACTAAAGCCATGCACTCTGGATGAAAGGAGTCGAGACCGAAATAGAATGATATCCTATCACAGGGGCTGACCATGGAGGAAAAAAATAACAACTCTATTGCCTTCTCTCCACATATGAAGAACCTCCATATGGGAGTTAATGAGTCTACAGCACTTACGAATACAATATGCGATGAACCAGTGAGTAATACCACATCCTTGATGAGTAAGATGAATAACTATGGAATCAGTTTCAACAGCTGAGAGGGTAATATTATTCTCACTGTAGAGAGTATGACCTGTGAGCATAGCTTTAGCCTCTACTTAGAGAGAATTGTTCGTGCCAAAGATGGCTGAAAACACCAGAATTTCAGAACATGTATGGTCCCTAATGATACTGCCCTCATGCATGACCCCCATCCCACATGTGCCATCCGTGTTTAGTTTAAATCTAAAACTAGGTGGTATCCAATGCACCCAATGTCCATGAGGGGCTCTGGGATAGGTAGCTCTGTTCTCCAAAATACCTTTGAAGGAGGGCGCCCGTAAATCATCATTTTCCACATTTAATGATGTTTGAAACTGTTATCTTGATTTTTTTTTAAATTCAAACAATCATCAAATTACCTCCATCGTGCTCTTTTTCAAAATCTATCATTTGAAAACACTTTCACAATTTATTTAAAAATTCATCAATTTTTAAAAATCACAAATCATTACTCAAAATGATGTATACGATCTTCGTGGGATGTCATTCCTCTAATACATGACATGCTCATCTTATTGGATAAACCCATGACAATGATATTTCAAAATTCCTATAAGTTTCTCCAAAACTGTTTTGTACCAAAATATTTGGTAAATTTAAATTCATAATAAAAAATGTTAGATACATATTTTTATGCTTTACATTTCATGTCTTGAAAATTATATTCCTTTTTACTAACCCCAAATAGGGTATATGCCTAAATGAATTCAACTCCAAGACAGAGATTACGGATGTCCACTTGTCCAAAACATATTTTAGATTGAACAAAACTAATACCACTGGTAATGACTTTCCCCTCCTTATCGGCTTGAGAGAGGGAAAACGAATTAGATGTTCTTAAGGGAAATCCTCATTAATCCAAATCCTATAAATAAATAATGAAGGGATTACAAAAAAGTGGGGGAATATTTTCCCCTTAGGAATAAAACCACTAACCAAAAAATTCATATGCAAACAATATGATGCATGATAATAATGAAAGAAAATTCAAAATTTCATTTTTCAAAATCATACTAAAACAATGTTCCATAATTCAATACTAAAATATCAAATTAAAAAAGTGGAAAAAAACTAATAACACTCCATGATAAAAACAATACACTATGCTCCAAAATCTCCATACTCCGACATCACCAAACATCATTAATTATTAATATGTAGTGCTAAAGGAATTTGATACTTTAGATTTTCTCATGTATTGATAGATTACATCTACAAAACCACAAAAGTACCAATTTAAGGGTGAGTACTAAAATGTATTAGGTTTTCAATAATGACTTTTCTCTACTCACTCTACTAAATAGAACATACTAGCAGCATTTATATAATCAAATTATTTAAAACAATTTCTAAAATAGTTTATATTAAAATATAAACTAATTCCATTGTAAATATTTTTCCAAGGAAATTAAAATACAATTATTTAAATCATTTTACTTTCCATTTCGGAATCACCCCTTATATTCCACTAAATCATATATCCATTCGTGCATGAAAACCATGGACCTCCCTATACTCAAAATATGTGATTTATCCTTCATTAATTCGTCACTTAGTGGACGATGTTCATGGGGGTACATCACACCATTATCCATCCCATCCATTTTACGGGGGCACTTCACGCCCTTATCCATCCCAATGTATATGAAAATATGCCACAAAACCATTCCAACCCATGTAAAATTTAAGCGTGTTCAAACCATTTCAATAAATAATCATGATTTCAATGGAAAGTAATTTTTTCATACAAGAACACCAAAACTTATTTTGAAATTGTCATTTTAAAACCATGTTATCGAAAAAACTATCTAATAACACACCAAAGATCCTAATTTTCACAAACTATCACTCAATAAGGTTTTAATAGTCATTTCAAAAAGGATAAATGATCAATTTCAATTATTTAAAACAATTTGAAACTAATCCTTCATGTTCTAAAATAGAGGAGTTGATTTTGAAGTCACCTACCTTGAGAGTTTTGGAAAAAATAATAAATTTCATGAAAAACCTCACAAAAAAGGGGGTGAATTTCCACAAACCTTCCATAGATATCCTCCCCTATATAAACAAGGCCATATATAATTATATTTTTCATCCAAAACAATATATCTACCAAAATCAAGAATATATATAAGAAAATAATAGACGAAAATAAATATCTATAAAAAACATCAAAATGATGACTTACTAAGAGAATCGGGCTTCAATACACTAAGGAAGGCTCAGGATTGATTCCAAATTTCTAGGGAGTGGTTATAAAACATTTTATAGAATAATATACTGAGTAAGGAGGATTTTGGGGGGAAAAGAGGCACTTATAGGCAAAAAAGAGTTAGATTCATGACTTAAGGATCTAACTTTGAATCATGCACGGTTTAGTCACATGGTTAGACAAAATCATGCGCTGACCGTGTATTATACATTTCCTTAATGATGGACCTTGCTTGTCTGCCTCACATGATCCCCAAACAATGTTACATCCTTTATGAAAAAAATTCCTCAAAAAATATAAATCCAGACTTCAAATCATGCAGTTTATACTAGGTACGTCCATGGTTATGAAAAACCATGTGTCACCCATACACCTTATCCTTTTCCTCCATCACACTATGCACGTTTTCAGCAAGTGTTTCATGGTTTTTCAAAAATTATACACCACTTTTTCACCTCTATTAAAACCCAAAAATCACTTTAAATGTGCTCTAAACTCTCCCAAACTTCACCCATCCATTTTATATACTTAAAAATAATTAGGAATGGGTTTTTATTAGAAACCGAGTCTGCTACAATGTGCTTTTGGCATAGATGTACATTGAGATAATAAATCCAAAATTGGTGCATTGGGGTTGACCCAAACATCACATTGTTTTTGAAAATAAGCCCACATTTTCACCACATTTAAGTCTCATGGGGGATATTATTATGATAATTCACATTTTTTACAAACCATTATCAAGGAGTTGAGAATAAAAATTTCCCCAAACAAACCATTTTTAAGATTATGAGATCAGCAATGTATAAATTTTTTAATATATGTTATTTTCTACTAGTTTTTCGACTATAAATTATGATTCATAATTTTATATTAAAATATAGTGTACCAAATTATTTAGAAATGTTTCCTTGTAGAAAGAATAATAATTTCATTAACGTGAATACCCATATAGGTATTTCCCCCTATGTAGGATAATAAAGTTGAAGCTGGGGATGTATTTGGAACTAATAAAATTTTAACCATATTAGGTAAAATAAATCAGTTCATGATAAATAAAATTTCAGGAATGGATAAGTCTACTGATCCTCCAAGAACTTTTACAATGTTAGACCATTAATTAACTATTACAATGTTAACCATATTCGCTTTTAATGCATTATCACCATTAATACACTATTTTAGGAATGGATAAAATTTTAACCATATTTTTTTATCATTAATGTGCTATTACAATGTTAGACCATTTTATGCATCAAAAATCCCCACAATTCAATTTGAATATAATCAAATTTGTACCTGAAAAATGGATAAGTTTCTTAGAGAATATATTTCAAATTAATCTTCTTGGAAAAATATTTTTCTCATGGGGTTTGAGTGGATATGGAGTGATATTTGTTTATTGAAATAAAAAATGAATAGAAAAATTTTGCTAAGTATGAAACCAACATTAAATAGTAATAATGGAATGTCTTTGACTATGTGTATAATGAAAAGAGGAATATTTATCGTTTCTTTGATGGGATTAAGCCAATACTTCAAGGGTTGATACCCTCCAACACTTTCTCATAAAAAAAGGAAATAGTATATTGATCTATCATATAGAGTATGGATTATCTCTGTCTTATGGATTATAATGGATGTATGGGACTAAGAGTATATTAGGGGGAAAATAGGATAGAGAGAAGAAGGGAAAGATGGTTTTTCCAACATGTGATACTTGTGGATGGAAAAACCTTAATACAAGATTAAAAGGAAAAGTATTTTTCTTCATTTATAGATAAAAAGTCCAACATGGTCATTATTTAACTTTTAATAACGAATCTTTGAATACGAAATTCAAAACTTATATTGAGATGGGGTACTACTCAGATAAATCCTCTATGAAGCAAGGGAATATACCTAATAATGAGTTATGGGTTCAAGGTAAACATTAAGTTATTTCAAAAGAAAAAGGGGAATAATTAATGTTATTGTGCTTTGATTTATGAATCATGTTATAAAATTATTTTAATCAATGGTATTCTGGTTATAAGAAGAATGAAATGTGAATGATTGTATTTTAGTCATATTTCACTAAGGATTCGAGAGCATATGTTGATTGGTACCAATGACCAGGAAAAATAATTCAATGGAAAGTTGAATGTCATGGAAAATACCAGATTAATGGAAGATAAAAATCATTATATTCTCTATTATTAGATGATAATGATGAAGATATTTCTATATGATAGTATAGGTGACCATGAAATTTGTTAGTGAGTTGATGGTTTATGTTATCTTTATTGCAGTTTAATGAATGTTTTGACTTATGGAATATATTAGACAACCTAATATTTAATGTTTGGAATTATTCATGTTTTTATTGAGGTTTAAAGGTGATCAATGTATTTACATATTTTCAATTTTTTGTTATGTAAACCATTATATTATCTTGGAAATGTAATTTTGATTTAATAAACATCCTTTAAAAATTTATACTTCAAAATTTCACAGAAATATTATGGATGGGTATTAAGGATAACCATTTATGAATTGGATTAATTTGAATTTTTTTATTTATGATATATATTTATATATTAATGTATTATATTTGATAACTTTTTATTACCATATTGGTTCTGGAAAATATTTATAAATAGATGCAAATACAAGTCGTTATTTTATCAATATTATGATCTATGAAAAGTTAATAGTGCATTAGGGATTAAAAAAATCATCTTGGATATTCATTTCATGTAGTAAGAAATGAAGTGAACATGATTCAGGAAAATGAAAAATATAAAATCATTCTATAAAAAACAAATAAATCAGGTATGTATATTTTCATATATTCATAGTATATATTTTAAATAAATTCATTAACTATAGAAAAGGGTAGTTAAACTAAATTTTATCCTAATACCTTCATTTATAATGAATTGATATTCATTAAATAATCAAATATTGTTTTCTTTTAATGTCCTTAACTTTACATTTATCATTTAGTTTCCTTTGATCATTGACCGTTATCACTCTCTATAATTATTTTATACTTTTCTTCCATGTTTATATCTTCACATTCCACCAATTTTCAACTAATTTGAGTCATTGATATATATTATTTTAAATGAGAATTATAATTCCATTGGTATATTATTAATTGAAAATTTTATTAACAATTTTTACAATGTTTTTTCCAAAATGGTATTTTTAAATTTCAATCAATTGATTACTAAAATCCCAATTAAAGTATGAGTATTTATTTTATTTTATGGGTTATAATGTAACACCCTAATATTTTAAAATTGGAACATCATGTTTGATAGAGTATCTGACATGTGGCAGTAATATTTTAATAGAATATAACACCCTGATAATTTATAGTATATTTATTTTTAAATAAATTTAATATCTTCAATATCATGCAATGCATGCAACAATAGGTTTTAAAAAAATGTGACACTCAATTAAATAATTATTATTTAAACATGACCTATATAACCTACCTATTATATAAGAAGGTATGAATAGTAATAACTAAATTGTCAAATTATATTGATTAAACATGTATTAGATAAATTAAATGGATATAAATTGATTATAAATAAAATAAGAATCGTTTTAAAGTAAAAGAATTGTTTTCTGAACAACCATATTTTTTCTAAAACATAGTATAGTCATGCTTTCCACACATAATTTAAAATTTAATTTTTAAAAATATTAGTAAATGTATATTTATAATAAAATCCATCTTTAAATCATAATATCAAAATTAAATTATCATGGGTTTTTTCATTTTTCTGAAAAGATTCATTTTTTGATGAATAATTAAAACTACTAAATTTTAACTAACAACTGTCTTTTCATTTGATTTTTTTATGAAGATAAATTATTTTAACTTTTTAGTTAAAATTAAATTTAGTTAAATAGTATTTAAATTTAACTAACTTATATAATTAGAATAAATCTTATTTTTACTTTTGATATTAAAACCTCCTATACTTATAATATTTTTCTCATTGAAAACCCGCTTTTTTGATGAGTTTGTTTGTAAAGTTTCAAATTAAATTCTACCTCTTTTATGAAATTAATTTTGAAAAATGTATTCAATAATTTGACTCAGAATATATTATATTTTCTACTACTGTCTACATAATTTATGAACAGAATTAATACTGATAATATTTAAAACTAATTGTCGTGTTTATAATAAAAGCTAATTTGCCAAGGGTTAAATTAAGAACATAAAGGTTAAATATGACCCCATACATTTTCAAAACAAATTTTATGTTAATATATAGACCATATAATGTAGCAATATTGATAATATTTCATTTTGGACACTTTTTGGCTTTGAAAAATGTGGGTACACCTTTTTTGTTTCAAAATTTACAAGTATGCCACTCACTAAACATATAAACAGCCACCCTCTCTCCTCTATTATTCAAACCATAAAACCAATTTGGTTTGGAAAATTCCTTTCCAAAAAAATTCCCCACGCCAAAATCCTAATAATTTAGGTATTTTTTCTTTAAAAATCTTTTTAATGAATACATTATGTATAATTCTAAAGAGGACATTTGAGAAGATGTAAAAACCCTTAATATGTTTTTTTTGCTATAATTATTCATCCATATCTTTCAAATATTATTCATTAATTAATATATTGTAAATCAAGTGTATATAATATACAGAAAGTTTTTATTTTATGTTAGTTTCCTATATCTATTTCTTCTTCGCTAAAATAATAAACAGTAATGTGAAATGTGTGTAAGGTAGACTACTACACCATGAACCAATGTGAAAATTTCTCCATCAACACATCTCATTACTATATATGATGATTATTATAAATTATATATATGTTATTTTTAACATGAATATACTTATTTAATAATTATATCATATAAAAAAATTTACTTTTCCTCTCATATGGAATACTATAACGTCGCTCGTGTGTATGAAGGACTATCGCCTCGTAAAGCTATGTGATTCGTTTTTAACTTAAGATTTAGATGTAATTTAATGAGTATAACAGTTAATTATTATATTTTATATTTATTATAAAACCATAATTATGAAAATATAATATAACATATAACTTATTACCTTCCAATCAATTGGAAAATAATAACGTCGAGTCTGTGTAGGTGTGGACTACCACCTCCACGTAGCATTGTGAAATGTTTTTAATTTTATTTTTACATGGATGGTAATATAGACTTATTTTTTAATAGAAATTATCTAGAATAAAAATAATGGTTATATATAAGTTAATTAATATTTATTTTCATTTTACTCGATCCTTAGAGAAAAATTGTAACAACATGTGTATGTTGGGCCTACAGCGTCCATGAACAGTGTAATCCATTTTCTATCTATAAATTTTTCAGATTACTCAAAATAAATATATAATTAATATATATTATAATTATCTCATGGTTAAAATTATCAATATAATTTTTTTATGGTAAAATTAAAATGAAAAAAAAAATTAAAAAGCCAAATCATATATGAAAAACTAAGGAATTATCACCCAAAAAACAATTATAACAAAAAATTGCTAATAAACAAGTGGTAAAATATTATAATAGTATCATATATGATATTATAAATATTATTATTTTTTTATATAATTTAATAAAAATTATTAAAACCTTTATATCGGAGGTATGGACATGATCAATGGAAATAAAACTTGATGTTTGGTTTTCTCACCACAATTTTACTCTCATGAGACCTATTCGATGTTCACCGTTATATCCTCTTTGTGGTGTATATAATAAAACATTCACATGTTATATAATGAATCTGTTTGATAGTTTGGAATGGAGTATGATATTATACTCTATACCAATATTAGGATCGCAAAATCACTAAATATGTACAATATACAAGAGGGGTGAATTGTATACTTTAAAAATTTCTTAAGGAAATTTTGTATAAATAGAATTCAAAACACCTCTAATAAGAAACCACATTCTTATCGAAAAATAAAGTTCTTAAGTCTAAATCTTAATAAACTATTCTTACAAATAGATTATACCACAAGGCGTATAAATTTTTTTTCAATCATAGATACAAGTTAGAAAGTTTATACAAAAAGAAAACTTCCTATCTTTTATGAAGCAGCGGAAATTTTCAATATTCTTTTAACCCAAAGAGGAGGGTATCAAAAAACCTTGGATAAATGTCCTTTTTTTATTCTTACAAGAATTTTTGTCTTACCCAAACCCGGGAAATCCCTCAATCCTATAATCGGTATCTGTCTTGTTATCCCTGTAAGCCCTTGATTTGTAAGGAAATTAGCACCTCTGACTTCACAACCCGAAGTCTCTGATTTTAAAAACATCACACCTATACACAAAGCAATTCTTCACGATGAAAATTTTGAGACATCCATTCAAACTTTCTGCACAAATCCTGAGAGTTTATAAGAGCCTCTCACTCTAGAGCAATTCACTTTTAGAGAGATGAACTCCAAAAAGCAAACATGTGTACTTATTCTCTTTATTTAGTTATTGTTTTGTTCACATCATCTGAGGTCCTATTTATATCTTTAAAAATCTACAAGTTAGTTCCACTCCAATGTTCATATTTCCTTAAATCTCATAGGGACCTGGACACATGGCAAACATACAAAGGTTAGTTGATAACAGAAACAACGACATCGTTTTATATAACTAAACATGAATATAAAGATCTTACACCTCATGTGTAAGGAACTTGGAATCCGATAAAATTGAAATGATATGAAAGAATTTATAAGGTTAGAAATTCTAAGGAAATAAAGATTTAAATAGTAAATTCCGGAATTACAAATTTGGGAAGGATTTTCATAAAATCAGTATGAGAAATTTATAAGGAAATTATCGATACCGGGTTCTTATTCTCCATTATATGTATCATAAGAAATAATATCAATGTTTCTAACATAAATGGTATTATGAAAATATTCATTAGAATTGCGGAATGGAAATTTCCAGTATAGAAATTTCGGCTTTGAAAACATCAGCATTTAACGATGAATGAAAGTAAAAATTTTGGTATATAAAATCTCGATATGAGAAATTATGAATTGAAAAAAAAATTGGTATGAGATTTTCTGTGTGATAAAATCTATAAGGAATGTTTAGTATAAGAAAATTATGAAAACTATATTTTTGGTACGATACAAAAACAGTATAAGGATTTAGATATTGGGATTTCTGGTATCGGTATGACAAATCTGTCTTATGAAGCTTCAGTACTGATAACTAGGGAGTCAGAGTTTTAGAAATTTAGAAAACTAGAATATTGGAAATCTAAGTATAAGGAAAATATGATACCAGATTTCATTCTAGATAGAAATCGGTATTGTAGTGAAAACCGAGGATGGGAAATAGTGTCTTAAGGAATTCTGGTATGGTATAACCATGAACCAAATTTCGGAACCATATAAACTTTTCTGGTATGGAAAAACATATTTCTAAACCCCTTAATAAAAATATATTTAACTCAAAAGTCTATGGAAATTTTGGTTATAAGAAAATTTATGAAAGTGTAAGGAAATATAGTTATGAAGAAGGTGATTGTAATTTTCAAAATAAAAGCTTAAGGAATAGAGAGGTCTTATAGACCTAACAATCTCCTCCTTTTTGGAAATCACAAACAACTTTGGAAAAATTTGACAAAGGAAAGGAATAAATACTCATAGTTAGAAATACTTAACTTCCCCTTAAGTGTATAACTTAGGGTAAATAATTCATCCCTTATGTAGAAGTTATTAGAGTACGGAAATCTCCCCCTCAGATATATATTCTTCTATTTAGAGAGACTCCCCCTTAGATATAGAAATTTTCCTTATAGATAAAAGTTATAAAATGTATTTTTCTTTAGATTTTACCCCAAGGAAATTTTCATTTATAAATTTTTCTTCTTTTGACTGATCTCGTTGATAGAATTATCCCCCTTTGTGATTTTTAAAAAGGAATTGAGATGGACATGTATGGTTAGAAATTATTATTCATGATAAAAAATATATAAAATATTTCGAAGGAATTTTTAATTAAAATTCACATAAAAAATTCGGAATGGGAAAAAAATTTATTAACCCTCCTTCTTCTTCTCTAAAAGAAGAATTTTCACTAAGGACATAATATTTTTAACCTACTTGTGATCTTCATAAAGATTATTTATCAAAGCATCTTGCTCAGCTACCTTCTTCTCTAAAGCCTATATCTAGAATTCTTGGGACTGATTATTATCATCAATGACTTTGATCACTTCCTCTTGTGAATTCGATTTCTTCACAAGACCAGTAGATATTCCTTTTTGATAATCTATAACTTCAGTTATGGTATTGATTTGATCAAGAAGATTTTTGCCTTCATTTTTCCTCACATCTATCTCACATGAAAATTTCTCTAATAATGAAGTCCAGACATTGGTCACCTCATTTACTACATCATCAAAAGCTCCCTTTATTGATTCCACGAAGTCTGAGAATTGTAGAGCTTTATCTGGTAAGGTTCCGGTCCAGATCATCAGTTTCTGACATGAATCCTTTTGAGATTTGTAATAAATGAGAAGATTATTATGATCGGCTTCACCATTCACCACCATGTACATTAGAATAGATGTTGAAACTGTCATTTGTTTTAAGGTTTCCTACATCATTTGGCTCCGGAAATCAAAGTTAGCAAGTACCAGAATGGTAATTACTAATTTCCATAATGTTTTTTTACAAAGTTATCACCCATATATGATGAGGAATCGAAGCCAGATTCTTCATTATTGACCATTGTAATAGAGGATTCTGGATTCTCAAGATTTTTAGGAGAGTCATTATCATAAGGGGAAAACATAATGGTCTTCGCTTAATCAACTTTTGGCACTACATAGGGTTTAAAACCATGAGGGACTTCATCATTTTCTATAGTCTTATAATCTCTAGATCCTCCTTGAATCACTAGTTCTTCGTTCTATTCTTCACTTTTGGTATCAATATTTTCGGATTCATGGAAATCATCTTCATATCTGGTTACATTAATCTCTTCTTCTTCCTCATCTACTTCTTCAACTTCAGTCTCAACTTCTTCTTCTTCTTCATCCTCAGTAGAAACTCCTGGTGTTGCAACATAATCATCAACTTGTTGTTTCACGCGGAATCCGGGGATGACCTCCTGGACGGGAGATTCAAACGTTCCGATCGGTTTCTAACAGGTTTGTTCATAGAACCGGAAACATCCAATGATTCCACATCCGTTTGGACCTACTTTCCAAAGGCAGGCGCTCATTAGCTTGTGGGCTAATGAGGCTTAGGAATTTGCATTGGTCGAGAGGATGGTAGGTCGGACTCATCACACCTTTTTGAGGGGAATTATTGTCTACTCCGGGACTCTCTTTATAGATTTAAGTTAAGTTCGTGAATCCTTATTACATTACCAAGTATAAAATGAGCTTTCCTTTAGTTTTAACAATCAATGATTAAATATGCAAGAAATTTAGAGAATCTTTTATATGTATTCGAGGTTCTTCATCAATATAGAATCATCTATATTTGTTTAGAGATTCTTGGTCAATGGTATCCTTCAAAACATTTATATAAAAGTCTCTTGGTCATTTTTATGACCAGGCTGGTTTTAAAGCCACTTAGTGGGGCACTTGAAGTTTATCGTCATTCAGAAGGACAGAGATTATTTCAATGTTGGGATCGAACCCATAAATGGGCTACCTACGTATCCTTTAAAAGGAATCAGAACCCACGTAGTTCGAGGAATGGGATATGATGTTTTATGATTGATGGCTCAAAGATGAATGTCATAATTACTTTTACACTCTAAGCTCACGTGAGTCATGCTCGGTGTGAGAAACAAGAGGTATTGGTAAAATTTAGACCATTGTGCCGTAAAAGATGCAATCATAAGAATTTCTTTTTTGGGGCTTATGTATAGATGACTGCCCAGATAGACGAAGGTTTAGGATTTACTTTTAGGGAGAAAATCCAAGAACAGGGTCCACAAAGTTATATGTGCTTCATGGAGATTTGAATACTCTAATCTTGGGGCTTACTCCTAAGGAGGATGCCCAAGTTAGGAGGGGACTTATGATTGGGTTTTATTCCTAAAGAGGAAACCCAAATCAAAAGGTAATTTATGACTGGTTAAGAGAAATTTTAAGAGACTTGGGGCTTACTCTTAAGAAGGATGCCCAAGATTTATGACTATGACTTATTCCTGAGAAGGAAGCCTAGGTTAGGGGACTTGGGGCTTACTCCTGAAAAGGAAGCCCATGGTTATGACTGAGTCTTATTCCTGAAAAGGAGACCCAGGTTAGGGATTAAGGTTTGGGGCTTTCTCCTGAGGAGGACGCCCAAGATTAAAGGACTTGATTGGGGCTTATTCTTAAAAAAGATGCCCAAGATTTATGACTAGGACTTATTCCTGAGAAGGAAGCCTAGGTTAGGGGACTTGGGGCTTACTCCTGAAAAGGAAGCCCAAGGTTATGACTGAGTCTTATTCCTGAAAATGAGACCCATGTTAGGATTCTCTCATCTTAAAGGATGAGGATGAAATGAATGAACTCTCAATCTTTGGTGACATAAAGATGTTTAAATCACTGGGTGTTTGAGAGGTATTTCACAGAATTCCTTTCAGATAAGGATGTCAAATCAAGAAATCATGCCATAAATGGCTTTTGAAGAGTATCTTGAAGACTGAATCTTGAATAGGAAGGGTGAAATGGCTTAAGAGGGGTAAAAATGGGCAAGATGGGCACCCAAAAAACTAGGGGCGCGCAAGTCTTGAAGGTCGCGCAAGTCCTGCGTCGGCGCGCAAGTGTTGGTCGCGCAAGTATACTTGCGCGACATGAGGGATACTTGCGCGATTTTCAACCAGAGTTGAATTACTTGAGCGACTCTTTATTAAACCCTTTCCCATCCTCTTGAGGTTCTTCCAGAGAAGGGACGCGCAAGTTATATTAAAGGAATTAAGTTGGCGCGCAAGTGTTTGATAAGTTTCAACACTTGGGCCTTCCTTCTTCTCTTTAGATCTTCCATTCTAGGTAAGAAATTACCTTAGAAGTGTTCCGGAAGCTTTGAGAAGAGACTTGAGCGTCTGGAGCTTTGATCCGAGTTTCTGGAAAAAGATCCTCTTAAATGGGGGGCCCACAGGGTCTATTTATAGGCAAAATAAGGCCCTGGGCGGTTACCGAGCGGTTACCGAATCTGTCGCGCAAGTCCCTTGCACGACCATGAGGGGTCGCGCAAGTGTTGAGGAGGCGCGCAAGTGTACTTGCGCGACCAAGAGGGAACTTGCGCGACCTATGGGCAATGTTCTCCTTTTTCATCCCTTTGTCGATTTTTGATGTTTCTTCAAAGGATTAATCACTTTGAACTCAGATATTCCCTTTTCCGAACTTTAGATTCCGTGACGAAAGGAGCGTCAACAAAAGTCCCCCCTCAGAGTTGGATCCGGAGAAAAAATGAGGATTTGACTCTGAGGAAATCGAATCCCTCTAAAGGAAAAGGGCGGCGCGCAAGTCTCCAGTGCACAGAAGTCGGCGCGCAAGTCTTCGTCGCGCAGGCCTTAAGCGCTCTGGATGCGGCGCGCAGATAGGCCCCCTGGCCTATAAATACACGGCTTCCGGCCGTAGATGGCATCTGAAGTTCCGAATTTCTCGAGCTCTCGCCGCGCAAGTCTTCCTCGTCGCGCAAGTCTCTTGTTTTCGCTGTTTCTTCGCTGCCGCGCTACTCTCAAGGTAATAGGGCTTGCGCGGTAATACTTGCGCGACCAAAACTTGCGCGGCACATGTACCACTTGCGCGACATCTCCATACTTGCGCGCCTTAATGCCTTAGCCATTTTTTTCAAATTCTTTCACAAATTTTATGAAAAAATAAAACCCATTTAAGAGTTTAATTTATTCAACTCCTGTGCAGATTCAATGGCTCTTAGACCTGGATTACTTGATGAACTGGCTAGCAAGCGGATAGATGATATGATGAATATCATTGGCCCTGATTACTATACTGTCAAAAACAGCACTCTTCCAGATTTGGCTAAGTATCTGAAGAAATATCATTACGACTTTCCTCACTGCACTTATCTACCTTTGTATGGTCATGGTCATCTGCAAGAAGTCATTATTCCAGAAGTAAAGAATTATCTTCCATTTTCTTGGTTTCAGAATTATACCAATTTTGCTTCAGCAAATATCTCAGGCGGAGGAGTATTTCAAACTGCTGGAACAGTAGAGAAGGCTTATGTGATGCATCATAGCCCTTGCACACCAGATCTGAAAAAACATACACCTGAGCTTCAACCACATTGTCATCCTTCAATCTTCCGAGATGCTCAGATGGATCAGTCCAAAGGCTGGAAGAAAAGTTGGGATTTCCGCCCTGGGGAGGTGTGAAGCCAACTTGGATGTGGGCATACTGGGTGCGACAGACTTGCGCAGAGTTTATTGAGGATCTGAAGAGAGCTGCAATATATGAAGCTGTTTGGGTTGGGCAGACATATATTTACATACATGATATCTTCGTGCCAGAGATACTCATCCACTGGAGTCCAGCGACTAATTCTTTCCACTTGACTCATGGAGAAGTAGGTATCAGTTTGTGGGATGTCCACAAGATTTCAGGAGCTCCAATCTTGGGCGACATGTATGATGAATTCATTCCTCCCAAGGTGACTTGGAATGATCCAGAGAAGACTCCTGCTTTGGATCGAGAATTATTCAAAATCTTTCACAAGCTCAAGAGTTCAGAGACCTCATTAACTCATTTCAGAAAAGATATCCATCCGGAAGAATGGATGAAGGTGTTTCTTACTGAGAAGAAAGGGATGGAGCCAAAGGAAAAAGGATCCAAGAAAAAGAAATCCAAGGATACCCGGCCCAGACGTCCTACCACTTGCCCAAAACCTGAGAAGAGAGGAGCTCCTGGCACATTCTGGCCAACTCTAGAAGCAGGAGAGTTTGAAAAATGGGGCTATGAAGTGAATCAAAGAATTCCAAAGAAAACTCGTCTGGCGGGTTTCTTGGCAATGTGGCTCAGTATTTACCTCTTGCCGGTCAGGGATTCGAAGGGAGGCGTTAGGCCAGGGACCTTCGTCATTGCGGCCAAGTTAGCTGAGGGAAAAATGGTTGGGTTAGCCACCCCCATTTTAGCAAATATCCACAGGAGTTTACTTCACGTCTTCCAGGGTAAATCTCCTTTAAGAATAGTGGGACCATTCCAGGTTTTGTGGGGATGGATCGCCACTCACTTCAGGACTTACAATGTACAGAATGGATTACAAATTCCTGGAAGCTCTTTCAGACCGTCAGTGCAAGCATTCTCTGGAATTGCTCCATTAGATGTCAATGGTTATGACATAAAAGTAAGACTAAGCATGTATAAGGAATTCAACTTCTTTCCTTATGGAAGTCCGCCATCTGGGCGGTTTGTTGATGATGGGAAAGCCCCTTTGGATTTGAGGGCATACATGCTAGCTTGCAGGGATGGCGTGTTAGTAGCCAGGATTGATGGAGAAATCATATGCGAGGCCTATGCTCCATATAGATTTGCACGCCAATTCAAATGTTTGCAACAGATTGTTGTATCCCCTCCAGTACATGTCAGGTTAGAGCAACATCCGATGGTTGCTCGACAACTATGGTTGCTGACATCAAGAGAGAAGACTGGGGCAGTATTTGATCTACCATTTGAAAAAGCGGCACATTATCTGACTACATTTTATGCCGAACACTGGATAGCATCATACCCCAAAGGGATATTGAATCATCCTGTATATCAAGTGGGAAAGAGGAAGAGGACTGTAGAGAAAGAAACTCTTCCTCATGAAGGTGATGCTTCTCCTCCTGAAATAGGTTCAACAGACTCCTCCTCTAGAACTGATTCCTCAGATCATCATGATGGGGATGATGAGGCACAACCGGCAGCAAAGCGGTTTCGTGCCCGATATAATCCTCCGGCCAGAGTTAAAAGACCCACTCCATCAGCTCCTGGTGAGTTATTTGATTGTAATAACTTCAATCACTGCTACTTTATAAAGTAATAAGTCTCACTTTCTTATTCTCTATCTGTAGTTGCAGGAGTTGGGAAGAAATTAAAATCAAAAATTGTAGGACCTTCCTCAGAGCCTTTATATCTAAGACCAGAGGCTGTTCAGCTATGGCAGAGCTTATACTGTGATACTGAAACCGCCTGGCTAGATTTGTGTGAGGGTCTACAACTTCCTGGGATAGGATATCTTCTAGCTTCCAAAGACCTTCAATACGGAGATAACCCCAATGAAGTGTGGGCTTACATCAGAGAGCTGGAAATGCTCATATATGACACTGATAATTCGGTTCCTATCACCAGGAGGGTTAAGGAAATGATTGATCGTGGCACCACTAAGGGGGCTAGTGGTTCTAGAGATGAGGAGTGGCAAGAGTACGTGGCTCCTGAAGATGTAAGTTTTCTTTCCTTATTTTCTTTGCAACTTGATTTCAGTTGAAGCTTTGTTACTTAAGGAAGTTATTTTCTTCATCTTGCAGCTTGCAAAGAAAGGGACCGGGGTTCCTTCGCCACAATATAGCCCTGGTGGTACCGCTGTTGGGGCTGCTGCTGATTCTCCTCGCGAACCAGGCGAGATATCTCCAGGCCAGCAGGCCATGAATGAGGCACTGGACATAGCCTTTCATTCGCCAATCCAAGTGCCAATAAAGGAGACAGCTGAAACTCCAAAAAAGCAAAAGAAGCCAAGGCAACGAAGGAGGAAATCCTTAGCTAAACGTTTTATTAGCAGTGGTAAGTCCTTCGAACAATCATGATTTTATACCCATAATCATATGGTTACTCATATTTCTGAGGATTGCAGGGGCTTCTTCAATTTCCCCCTTGAGGGAAGGGACTGATCCTTCTTCAAAGGCCGTGGAGGGTGCTGTAGAACAACCACAAACTCAAGCTGACTTGGTAGCTCCTGGAGAAGAGCTGCCATCCATTCCCAGTATCCCTCCCACTACTGAAGATGATGTCCAGGGTCAGGGGTTGCAGGACATAAGTCAGCAAGAAGACATAGCAAATGCTCCCACTGGTGAGACTAACCAAGATTCTGAAGTATCATTGGATGAAATGATGAATCAAGGAATGACTTTTGAAGAATTTTATGATCATGCTAGATTGTCATGTGATTTAGAAGACCTTGGGCGTGAGTGTTACCCTTCGCCCAAATTTTTCTTTTAAAAGAAAATATTTCTAACCATGATGTAAAATAATATGCAGTTTCTTCCGTAGAAGCTGCTGAACTGCCAATGCCTGAAGAGGGTGTGGACACTGATGTCAACCCTATCATTGCAGAAACATTATCTCAAGTAGAGCTAAATCCAATAAACTCTCCTGAGACCCATCTTGAAAATCCTGTTGAAACCGGGAAAGATGGGGAGAAGTCTTCTCATGTTGCTGAACCACCATTGGGTAAGGGATAACAATATTTGTGATTGTACTTTATTTGCAAGACAATCCATTCTTTTGTTATCCTTTAAGATTCAACTAAAATCTTTCAATTGATCATGTAGGGCCATCAACTGTAATGGCTAGATCCGGAGATGAGGCTTCAGCCTCTGCCCCAACGGGAATTGAAAGTGAAGAAGCCCATGTCAGAGGGGAAAGAGAAGAACGAGGCACTTCCTTAAGCATGTTAATTACAGATTACATACCCCCTTCTGACGAAGATGTTGAATCAGATCCAGAGATGCTCAAAGCGTTCAGCTTTTCACGACATAAGGCGTGGAACAATATATGGAACATCATATCGGGGGTGCCCTTAGAAGAGCTACCATCAAAAATTTCTCGATTGTCATCCCAATTTGTTATAATGGGACTTGGTGGTTTTGGGTATGAAAAGATCCATGCTGCAGTGAAACAGATTATCTTCAGGAGGGAGCAAATGCAGACAAGTCGCGAAGATTTGACCAGAGTGAAATTGTCAGTCAACATAGGCGAATTTGAGGCTGCGATATCCCAGGCTGAAGCTGATTATGTTGTCAAGATGAAGGATCTGAAACAAAAAATCAAAGAAAAGGTCGTCCAGCAGGTGCAACTCCAGCAACAGTTAGATGCTGTTACTGGGGAACTTGATCAGCTTAATGAATCATTGGATGAAACTCATATAAATGGCATGAAAGCCATTGCAGATGCTAAGAAGGCATTTCAGCAAGCTGAAAAGAGTGAAGCTGGTCAAGTGCACGAGCTTCAAGCAACTGTTGATAAGGCTCAGGATGCTATACATCAAATGAAGACTTTTGTTGACAATCTCCTGTAATTTCTTGAAAAAGAGAAGAGATTCCAATCTGTGGATGTCCTTCTAACTCTTGTGTATCAATGAAAAACACTTTTGTCTTCAATCATTTGTGCTTGCATTCTTCCATTACCTGCTTCAAATTTACTTAAGCCAATGGGCTTAGTAAGCATAGTTTGATTTTTATTAGGATTATTACAAATAACCCTACAAACTTTGAATCTTTTAATTGCTCAATATTAGCTAAATCATACAAAAAATGTATATTTAGTGAGCTGGAACTTTGACTTTTATTCATAGTTCCTCTGTCTTTTGTGTGGGCAGTTTAAAGTCATGCAAGCCGGACAAAAAGAGGCTAATGTTTAAGGTCGAAATAGCTTTGACCGAAAAATGGATTAAAATGGATTCAATTCCTTGATAATTTATCTGAAAACAAATTACCATACTCAAGTATGAGAGAAAATATGTAAACTATGACTTAAGAATATTTGAATCTGAGGAATGATATGAAAAAGAGCTAAATAGCATTAGAAGAAGTAGTTTCCAAGAATGAAGTTACTATTATTTAAAAAAACCCGTTAGGGGGTTGAAATATGCAGGGCCACCTATGGGAATTGGCTGCATAGTCAAATAAAATAGCATCTTTTGGCTGACAAGTCTGTTATGTGGACTGTTTATGCAAGGCCACCTATGGGCACGTGCTGCATAGTTAGGCAAAAGAACTCTCAGAAATTTACTTTCCTAGTGCTAAAAGCCAGTGAAAGTTTATGGAGATTCAAATTTTCTAAAGCATAGAGTTTGTTGTATGGAAAGAGGTACTTGAATATGGAGAAGATATTTCCAAACAAGAATATCGAAGAACTGGATGAATATCACTCCTACGAAGGTCTGACCCAAACGTAGGGAAGAAGAATAAACCATAGACTTGAATACTTTCAGATCATGAAAAAAGGATATGGGACAAATATGTTAAGGATGGCTATTTTTGCGGATCCCTACATACTATCGTTTAAGACAAATAAGGACAAAAGAGGCATTCTTCCCAAGAATGAAGTTACTATTATTTAACAAACCCGTTAGGGGGTTGAAAACATGCAGGGCCACCTATGGGCATTGGCTGCATGGTCAAATAAATAGCATCTCTTGGCTGACAAGTCTGTTATGTGGACTGTTTATGCAAGGCCACCTATGGGCACGTGCTGCATAGTCAGGCAAAAGAATTCTCAGAAGTTTGACATTTTTGTGACCATAAGTCATGAAAAGGGTTATGAAGATCTGAAAATATTTAAGGTTAGGATTATAATACATAAAGATGGGTATTTTCCAATGTATATAGAGATACATAGGTCAATGAAAACCATAATCATGTTGTGGCTGGGTCCTGAATTGAAACTTGGACTTCACTACGTATCTCATAAGAATGAGAATCAAGCCATACGTAGTTCTTGAAATGAAGTTTAACGTCGTGCAGGACGAAAGGATGAGTGATCTTAGTTTTTGGGGTCATAGAATTCAGACCATAATAATGAATACACAGTGTGTGTTTTCATGAGGACTTTTCAGCCAAGGGACTGAAAGTGAAATTTGGGGTTAGGCCCAAAAGACTTGGGACTGGATTCGAGGGACACTCGAATGTTCCTACGTATCCCATAAAGATGGGAATCAAGTCCACGTAGTTCTAGAAACTACCCTTTGTACAAATTTGGTTCGTACATGTGAAGGGTGAAAAGGGACTTTTAGTGCAATGATGGTTTTAACCTAAGATAAAAAGTTTAGGCATTACCATGTATGTACGTAGTCTTTTTGAAAATGAAAACCATGATTGAAAAAGAATCAATGTTTAATAATGGTTCCTTCTCAAATGAGGAAATCAAAGAATATTGTAGTTTATTGTCGTACTGGACAAAAGTGTTGTATAGTTTAACGTCATATAACAAGGACGAAAGTGAATCAATGTAAAGATATTGATTCCAAGGGTGGTTTCACAAATCATCATCATATGAGATTGTGGTGAACCAATGTGAAGAGATTGTTTTTGGGCTTGAACCTTTGGGAGGTTGCCTACATACCCAGCCTGGAGGGCAAGGATCAAAGTCTGTGTAGTTCAATTAAAGAATGAATTAATGATCAAGTTGTTCTTGTGGACAATGATCTAAAAAAAATGTTGTTGGGACTTACACATGGTTAGTGGCCCAAAGGGAGTGTTATGGTTGATGTTCGCTCTAAGCTCACGTGAGTCATACTCGGTGTGAGAAACAAGAGGTAATAACAACCTTAACGATGCACAGTTTAATGTCATGTAGGACATATCAAGGATTTTCTGTACAGTTTAGCGCCATGTAGTTAGGACGATGGGGACAATACAGTTTAACGTCATATTGGACGAAAGGGGGATTGTGCAGTTTTAATGTCATGCTGGACTTTTGATGATTATATAGTTTAACGTCTTTCCGGACGTGAGAGACTTTTATACAGTTTAGCGTCATGTAGTTAGGACGTCACAATTTAACGTCTTGCTGGACATATTTGCAAATATTTTATGGTCGTATACATGGACCAGGAATGATGCAGTTTTAAGGTCATGCTGGACTGTTTATGGAACTGTTTCACAGTTTTAATGTCGTGTGGAACGAAGTTGCAGTTTAAAGTCATACTGGACCATTGCTGTATAGTTTTAGCGTCATATAGCAAGGACGAACTGATGCTGTACAGTTTAAAGTCATGTAGCTAAGACTAAGGTGAATCAATATGAGGATATCAGTTCTGATCTTTTTACAGTTTATCGTCATGCTGGACGTTGGAAGTGCCACACAGTTTAATGTCATGTTGCTAGGACACAATATAGTTTAATGTCATCTCGGACAGAATACAGTTTAGTGTCATGTAGGACAATAAGGGACTTAACACAGTTTAACGTCATGCTGGACGATGAAAGTGCCACACAGTTTAATGTCATGTCGCTAGGACAAAATATAGTTTAATGTCATCTCGGACAAAATATAGGAACTTCTTATACAGTTTATTGTCATGTAGGACAAAATCAGGGACTATGCAGTTTAAAGTCTTGCAGTTAGGACTATTGGTGCTGCACAGTTTAATGTCATGTTGCTGGGACAAAATTTAGTTTAATGTCATCTCGGACATTGAAGGTGACACAGTTTAACGTCATGTTGGACGAAGTTGTAGTTTAAGGTCATACCGGACCTTGGTGTAGTTTAAGGTCATACCGGACCTTGGTGTAGTTTAAGGTCATACCGGACCTTGGTGTAGTTTAAGGTCATACCGGACCTTGGTGTAGTTTAAGGTCATACCGGACCTTGGTGTAGTTTAAGGTCATACCGGAACTTGGTTTATTTTAAGGTCATACCGGACCTTGGTGTAGTTTAAGGACATACCGGACCTTTGTGTATGAACCAATTGTAAGTCTTGGTTCTGGGAACAATATTTTGTGTTTACACAAAATACTTCTTCAGAAATCTGGCATTAGTTGGAGTCGTGATGTCTTCTCCATCCATTGAGATTAAACAGAACCAAAGATTAACTCTTCGTCTGATAAAGACTCTGCCTGATTAGCCTGTTTAGGCTGTGCCGTTTGGTGGGACGGTGCCCGTTGCTTTGAAGTAGATGGCATGAAATCTGCCAGAGTCAAAGACAATTTAGGCTTTGATACATACTCATCTTCTTCTGATTCCTCTTTCTTCTTTGAATTGCTCTGCCCTTTTGAGGATTTGTCTTTTGATGGAGGCTTTACTGCAGCTTTTGTAGGAGACACAATTGGCTTCTTCAATTGTGTTCGCAAAATGGAATGCGTCCGATTGATTGTCTTTCTGACCATCCAATCATCATATTTTTTCGCAGTTTTGCTTTTGACTTCCTGCCACTCGCCTCCTTCCTCTGGATCTGTAGCGGTAATACACGCTACATGAGTTGAAGAAACTTTCAATTTGACTTGTCCCAAGTCGACCATCTTTTGTAGGAGGTCTTTAAAGACACAACACTCCTGGATGGGATGCCCCAACATTTGATGAAAGGGACAATAATTGGGACGGTCTTCATCTCCTTCCTTGTTTGGTCTCTTCGGCACTGGTAATTGAACCAAATTATTCTCCAGAGCTGAAATGAAGTAACCATGAACTTGCTCACTTCGGAAAGAGTATGTTTTACTCTTCATATCCTCAAATTGTTTTCGTCGTTGATCTTTTTGATCATTTGGACGAAACAGCCTTTGTTGTTGGCGTTCAGGAGGTGGAGCCCTTCGAGAAGATGAAGGTTTTGAAGTAGAAATAGGTACAGGTGCCTGTTTAAGCATAACTGTAGCAGTTTTTGCTTTACCCATTCTTCTTCCTGGAGCTGATGGAATTACACGAGATTTAACCTTAGCCTGCATAAGGGAATCTTCAATCTGTTGAGCGATTGAAGTAAGGTCTCGAAACCCTCTTGTGTATTTCACAGGGATCAATGGCGTGCATAATTCGTCACGCAAATTTTCCACACAGATTGGCAACAATTCCTCCTGAGGGAGTGATAAACTCAAGGAATACGTTAATCCCTTCCAACGAGCAATGAAATCAGAGACTCTTTCATTCTCCCTTTGCTTGCAGTTTGTAAGATCGAAAACTGTCGTTTTTGGCAAAGTTGAGCTGAACTGAAGAAGGAATTTTTGACGAAGATCCTCCCATCCGATGACTGACCGGGATTTCAAGCTTGTATACCAGACAAAAGCTGGTCCTTGCAAGGTTCGCACGAAGCATCTGAGTTTCACTGCTTCTTGTTACTCTGGAGTTCCCATCATAGGATCACAACAAGACACGTAATGCGTCAAATGTTGTTCAGGGTCACCTGATCCATTGAAAGTAGGGAAAATAGGGTTTCCAAAACTGGATGGAGGATAAATTGAATCTACCCATTCAGGGTAAACTTTCTTTTCAGGTTGAACTTGCGTCCGTTTCCCTTCCATAGTTTCTAACCGAGTTGTTAATGACTCAATAGTAGTTATTAACTTTTGAGAAACGTCAGATTGAACTTGGTTTTGGGTAGGTGCAATGAATGGAGCTTGGACAGCCGTGGAGGTTGGTGCTGCAACTAATGGTAGTGCTGCCAACCGTTGTTGCGTTTGACCCGTAGGATTAGACCTCTGTGGGTGTACTGATAAAGGAGGATATTCCTGATCCATCTCAGTAGTTACAACAAATTCCTTCGGCTGTCGGACTTCAGCATTCTTAAGAAGAAGACTACTCTGAAGTAGTTCTGCATTCAACCTTCTTAATTCTTTCATTTCTTCCTCCTGTTGTCCAAGCCTTTGCTCTAATGAGAGCGATTGACCTCCTTCAGAGGAAGGGTGAGAAGTAACCTGATTCTTTCCTTTCCCCTTATTGGATCCTTTTCGGAGAGGGGGAAGTGGGTTACTTGAAGGAATACCCAAATTTTGGGTAAGCCTTTGATTACGTGTGCGCACACCTTCTTCATTTAGGTCTGTGTGCGCAACTTCTTGAGCAGGAACCTCTTCATCTGATCCCTCTGATTGAGCCTCATTTGGTGAATCAGCAGCAACGGCAGTGATGACATTAATGGATGCATATTTCATGGAATCCTTTCTATCAGCATTTCTGTGATATTGTCTCCTTTTATGTCCATGATAAGGCATGGCATTCCGTTGACTTGACCCCTCAGGAATTTCTTGGAGAACCGTCACTTGGAGAGAATCTCCTGACATCTTGGCTCTTCGTTCCTCTTCAGGCTTATTCCCTAATCGAGAGAATACTGACTTTCTCTGAGGGAGGGATTGAAGATTTGAAAAAGTCCCCAGTCCGGTGGACTGGGGGTGTTCCTGTTGCTTCTGCTCAACTCCTCGAATCCCATTCGTTGATTCTGAGGGTTGGGTTAGAGAAGTCCCCAGTCTGGCAAGATGGGGTGTCTCTTGACATGCTATGTCTGAGATCTTCTTGAAATCTCTCTTGATCTTGCGGATCTTAGTTCGGAAATTAGCTGGATGCATTAACCTGTATCCACTTTTATCACCTGGTTCAACAGACCGTTGGATGATTTCCGAAACTTCTGTCATTTGATGACGTGTTTGCTCCAGACGAGAGGCTTGCGCAATACTCTCGCCTGCTTGATGTAGGAGCAATTCAACAACCTGTTCTCTATATACTTGATTTTGAGAGGAACTAGTTGAAGCTTGATCTCGAGCAAGATTTTGATTATGAACAAAGCCCATTGACTGTGGCCGGCCATGGGCAATAACATTGCATGAGACCATTTTCGGCGGGCTTTGCTGACCGGAAAGCACTGTGAAATGTAGTGCTCCGTGAATACCCCATCCTCTGATATGAACATTAGATGGAGCATTGGAAATTAACTGACGCAATCTTCTTAGTGCGCCAAGGCATGAACGTTGAAGGGTTCTCTGTTGCTTTTCAGCCTTCGGATACCGAGAGACTGATAGAGATGCCAAATCAATCTGGCGTTGTAACCCTTCTATTATCTTAAGATGATTTTCATATTCATCGTAAGATAATACCTTCTTCTTTAATTGACAAAGAGTTTTCCATATGTTAAGACGAATATCATGGATTCCATCATCCGTCAACATCTTTGGAATGTCATACTATGAATCAGCCAAAGGCCAAAACATGACTGGTACTTCACCTTTTGCCAGTTTTTTCCTCATGTTCAGCATTTCCTCTTTATCATTAAATGAAGATTCTTCTACCTGTTTGGACCAGAGTTGGTGTTTCCTTGTTGCTTCATCGGATTCAACAAGATTGGTAGAGGAATCACTATTCATGCTGGAAGATGAATGACCCAGGGAAGGTTCGGAGAATAACCTGAACCCCAAGCTATCTTCTGATGGAGAAAGAGTTTCACCTGCCGATAGTAAAACTTCAGACATGACTGGTTTTACGTTTGCAAGTGCCTCGAGATAGGAGGGCTTTCTCGTCACTACATTGCCTTCTGAAGAATTTTCGAGACAATGTGAATCACTACTGCGGAGAGGACTTTCGCAGCGAAGTTCATCACCATGAGGAGGACCTTCATGATGGGTTACAGCAAAAGATGAGATCTCTTGCTCCTTGGTCTTCTGACCACACAGAGGGTTCCTGTGGTTCTCATCTGAAGAAGAAACTTCAAGATTGACCGAATTTTCATGAAGCAAGTCTTCATGAGGAAGTGTCTGTTGAAGACCTTCAGGATTAATGTTCCTGTTATTGGGAACTGAGGGAGTAGAATCTTGAATTCCGACAGATAAATGTCTGAGGGCTTCAAGAACTCCAGCATCGAGCAAGGCCTTGTTGTAGATTGGCCTTTGATCTCCTGACTGTGCTGGGCGGATCTTTTTCTTAGATGCCTTCTTACTCGCTTTAGAAATCACTTGATGACGAAAGTGATTGCTCTGAGCAGGTGTATGTGCCTTATCAGGAAATATGGTCTGGTTAGGCTGACGATCATCGCTCAAATCAGGTGTATGTGCCTGACTTGGTTGTCCATATGATATGGGGGAGTAGGCCCCACAACCCTCTTGGACTGGAACAGATGTGTGTGTCTGTTCCGGAGTGAATTGTTGATGTGTCACTCCACTGCTAGGGATAGATTTATGTGTCTGTCCCTGAGATGATGCTGAAGCTGTTATGATATCCTGGCAAGCATCCAGAATATGAGCAGGAATTTGCTTCTGCTCTTTCACCATTGACAAAATATGTTTGGTGACTTCAGCCGCCGGAACAGGGATATACGTCCATTCTGGGCTCGGAGTAGGTGTATGTGCCTGCTCCTGTCCTCCTTTTCCTGTCAGTGAATCCTGACAGTACTCAAGTGTGGAGGCAGAGAGTTTAGTCTGCCTCCTGTTTATCGTCGGGGCTTTCCGACTGACTTCTCCGTGCGCTACCAAACGAGACTGTTGGTAGGCTTGATTAGTATTAGCAGGTGTATGTGCCTGCTGATTACACTTCGCCAAACGCTGTTGACGAGATCCATCATATGTAGTCAGACGAGCCTGCTGACTAACTGCTGATGTATAAGCAGGTGTATGTTCCTGCCTATGGTACTCCGCCGGAATTGCCTGGCGGGATCGGCTTGATGCTGCCAGATGAGTCTGCTGGACAGCGGGATTAAAACGACCAGGTGTGTATGCCTGCTCGTTATTTGCCACCAAGTTAGGTTGGTGGACTTCTCCGGAGATGGCAGGGATGACAACCTGCCTATTATTAACCGGATTCCATCTCTGGTGATTCATCTTGCCTGCTCGGGTTCGAGGAACCTGAGCTGAATGCCTGGAGCCGGTACCCTCATCATGTTGAGGGCGCACTACCGCACGAGTCTGGCGGCGATTGTTGATGGGAGCCCTTGAGAAGGACTCCTGTCTTTTTGAATTAAGGTCCTGCGGGACCTGCTCATTCACTTCCTCGGAGTAAGGGAGTGAATGGAAATTGCGTTCCGGGGATAACGACCCGAAACGGTTGGAGACGGTAGTCAGCACCGCCTGCTTCTTGATTGCTGGTCGCCGTTGTCCGGACGACCAGGTAGAATTGTTAACTTGGAGGGCTTGACGAGCGGCCTCCAGAGTTGGGATAGTACCGTTGCGACGGTACTCCTTAACCAGTGCATTAGAAACACAGCGTTGAAGACGCTGAGTTGGTGATGTCATCCTCAGAGCGGATGACGTTCCAGCAGGAGTAGCAGCATTGGTTTTCACAGCAGCAGACCTCACAGTAGAGGTGTTCCCAGCAGCAGTATTCACAGGGGTGAATTTAAGGAAAGCCATTTTTGTAGAAGATCTTGAAAAAAAGAGTGCATGTTCCATGTAACAGACATAATCAAGATGAATCCGGCCACTGCATCTTTTGGATGAGCACATGTCAATGATTGCCTTGTTGGCCCAAAGGGCCTAACAGATAAGAAGAACATCACTTTAACTTGGTTAAGGATTCACGTCGGGTTCACCATTTTTGTTTCGCGCGGAATCCGGGGATGACCTCCTGGACGGGAGATTCAAATGTTCCGATCGGTTTCTAACGGGTTTGTTCATAGAACCGGAAACATCCAATGATTCCACATCCGTTTGGACCTACTTTCCAAAGGCAGGCGCTCATTAGCTTGTGGGCTAATGAGGCTTAGGAATTTGCATTGGTCGAGAGGATGGGAGGTCGGACTCATCACACCTTTTTGAGGGGAATTATTGTCTACTTCGGGACTCTCTTTATAGATTTAAGTTAAGTTCGTGAATCCTTATTACATTACCAAGTATAAAATGAGCTTTCCTTTAGTTTTAACAATCAATGATTAAATATGCAAGAAATTTAGAGAATCTTTTATATGTATTCGAGGTTCTTCATCAATATAGAATCATCTATATTTGTTTAGAGATTCTTGGTCAATGGTATCCTTCAAAACATTTATATAAAAGTCTCTTGGTCATTTTGATGACCAGGCTGGTTTTAAAGCCACTCAGTGGGGCACTTGAAGTTTATCGTCATTCAGAAGGACAGAGATTATTTCAATGTTGGGATCGAACCCATAAATGGGCTACCTACGTATCCTTTAAAAGGAATCAGAACCCACGTAGTTCGAGGAATGCGATATGATGTTTTATGATTGATGGCTCAAAGATGAATGTCATAATTACTTTTACACTCTAAGCTCACGTGAGTCATGCTCGGTGTGAGAAACAAGAGGTATTGGTAAAATTTAGACCATTGTGCCGTAAAAGATGCAATCATAAGAATTTTGTTTTGGGGCTTATGTATAGATGACTGCCCAGATAGACGAAGGTTTAGGATTTACTTTTAGGGAGAAAATCCAAGAACAGGGTCCACAAAGTTATATGTGCTTCATGGAGATTTGAATACTCTAATCTTGGGGCTTACTCCTAAGGAGGATGCCCAAGTTAGGAGGGGACTTATGATTGGGTTTTATTCCTAAAGAGGAAACCCAAATCAAAAGGTAATTTATGACTGGTTAAGAGAAATTTTAAGAGACTTGGGGCTTACTCTTAAGAAGGATGCCCAAGATTTATGACTAGGACTTATTCCTGAGAAGGAAGCCTAGGTTAGGGGACTTGGGGCTTACTCCTGAAAAGGAAGCCCAAGGTTATGACTGAGTCTTATTCCTGAAAAGGAGACCCAGGTTAGGGATTAAGGTTTGGGGCTTACTCATGAGGAGGACGCCCAAGATTAAAGGACTTGATTGGGGCTTATTCTTAAAAAATATGCCCAAGATTTATGACTAGGACTTATTCCTGAGAAGGAAGCCTAGGTTAGGGGACTTGGGGCTTACTCCTGAAAAGGAAGCCCAAGGTTATGACTGAGTCTTATTCCTGAAAAGGAGACCCAGGTTAGGATTCTCTCATCTTAAAGGATGAGGTTGAAATGAATGAACTCTCAATCTTTGGTGACATAAAGATGTTTAAATCACTAGGTGTTTGAGAGGTATTTCACAGAATTCCTTTCAGATAAGGATGTCAAATCAAGAAATCATGCCATAAATGGCTTTTGAAGAGTATCTTGAAGACTGAATCTTGAATAGGAAGGGTGAAATGGATTAAGAGGGGTAAAAATGGGCAAGATGGGCACCCAAAAAGCTAGGGGCGCGCAAGTCTTGAAGGTCACGCAAGTCCTGCGTCGGCGCGCAAGTGTTGGTCGCGCAAGTATACTTGCGCGACATGAGGGATACTTGCGCGATTTTCAACCAGAGTTGAATTACTTGAGCGACTCTTTATTAAACCCTTTCCCATCCTCTTGAGGTTCTTCCAGAGAAGGGACGCGCAAGTTATATTGAAGGAATTAAGTTGGCGCGCAAGTGTTTGATAAGTTTCAACACTTGGGCCTTCCTTCTTCTCTTTAGATCTTCCATTCTAGGTAAGAAATTACCTTAGAAGTGTTCCGGAAGCTTTGAGAAGAGACTTGAGCGTCGGGAGCTTTGATCCGAGTTTCTGGAAAAAGATCCTCTTAAATGGGGGGCCCACAGGGTCTATTTATAGGCAAAATAAGGCCCTAGGCGGTTACCGAGCGGTTACCGAATCTGTCGCGCAAGTCCCTTGCACGACCATGAGGGGTCGCGCAAGTGTTGAGGAGGCGCGCAAGTGTACTTGCGCGACCAAGAGGGAACTTGCGCGACCTATGGGCAATGTTCTCCTTTTTCATCCCTTTGTCGATTTTTGATGTTTCTTCAAAGGATTAATCACTTTGAACTCAGATATTCCCTTTTCCGAACTTTAGATTCCGTGACGAAAGGAGCGTCAACACTTGTCTAATCACATCATTTTCTTCTTCTTGAATGATCTCAACATCTTTTTGTACTTCTATTTTTGGTTCCGAAATAGGTTCCAGTATCATAATAGGTTTCTTCACCATCTTAGGTTCCAGAGTGACATTCGGTATTGGTAGCTTCTCAGAGGAATTTTTTTCTTCCTTCAACAATGATTGTATAATCTCTATCTCAGTTCTCTTTCTTTTCTTCTTTTTCTCCTTAGCTTTATTCTCTAACACATCATCAGTTAGAATCTTCAAAGCCTTTTCCTCTGCCGGATTCAACCTAAAGGTTAGATCTCCTTCCTTTCTGGATTTAGCTAACTTCCTCCAGCTAGTTACAATATCATTAGATTAAGCCTTCAGTTTCCTTATAACTAGTGGATATGAAACTGGATCTACTAAGATAGGTTCTACATGAGAGACCTCATATGACTTTTTCTTATTCTAAGAAATTTTTGAAGATTCTGGTACTAACATTTTTTTTTCAACTTTGGATGATTCCAGAATAGCATCCCTCAATACCCGCTTCTGAACATTCGGTGTCATGACTTCTTCAAACTTCTTAGAGTCGGGATTGTAAGAAACTTTCATTCTCTTTAGATCATCTTCACTCAACAACATAATATTACAAGACTTCAAAGTGGACTTGCATTCAATTTTCATTTCTTCTAAGACCATAACAACTATCCTTGAGATAGTGGCAGGGTATAGCAGGATTTGGGATTTGATGGTACCATATTTCGCAGAATTAATCGTAAAAAAAATATACTTAACAAAATTAACCTTTATAAGGTTGATGATAAAGTATAACAAGATAATTTCACACATCTTTAAGGAATGTTTATCCCCTTTTCTTTGGATAAATAACCCCCTGCATCCATAATTCTACCAACCTATAGTCCACTGATAAGTGTGAAATATTCGAAGTCTGAACTCCCCTGATGTCGAGACTTTCTAAATCACGGTTCTTCTCAAAAGAACCTTACTTATTTGGAATTTTTTTAAAACCTATGTGTTTCTATCATTCTTAGGGAATCATCAGGATTTTGGCCACTTTCCGGCATGAAACGTTGTAAGACATTTCATAAACCTTAAACCTGAAATACTCCGTGTCGTACTTCTCAAAGAAATTGACAGAGTCATAAAACTGTATGACTAGTTCCAGATTTACAGGATCTTGATCCTTATCCTTTTCTATAAAAATACTCTCCCAATGATTACATTTGATAATACAAGAGATGAGGGAATCATACCGATTGTAAAAGTATGAACATACAAGTCTCTCCAGAAATATCATCTTGTCTTTATTCTCCTTGAGTACCTTCTGGTCAGAACTGCCTGACATTTGGATCTGTAATAAATCTCTAAGGAAATATGGAATGACAAACTTTGAAGCAGTAGAACTTCGACTTGAAGGCTTAAGGAAGCAGTGGGGTCCTCATGAAGTGGGTTAGACATTATATAGACAAATTGTGATCTTTCAACTTCCATAAGGATATAAAATGGATGATATTTTTTCATATGACCTAACATTTGAAAATGGTTGAAAAGATATATACATACCATAATTTTGAGGTTTTAGAAAAATAAAAGTCAGATTCTAAGGAAATATGAATCCAAATAAAAGTTTCTTAAAAGAATGAAATTACAAAAAATAGAACTCTATGAAAATAACTACGGGGTAAGAAAATGTACCTTTAAGGAATCTCTGAATAAATTCTCGGTATCAAAGAAAAAAAATTATTTGGGTTAGAAAAACAAGACACCAGAAATTTGACTCTGAGAATTTCAACTCCGGAAATATGGATTCCCAGAATTTCAATTCTAGAAATATGGATTCCAAGAATTTTGATTCTGGGAATATGGATTCCAAGAATATAGATTCCAGAAATATGAATTCTGAGAATGTCAATTCTGGTATTTTTAATATAGATAGAAAACTAAAATGAAGAAAAAAAAAATTTTAAAGTTGGTTTAACTTAAGAAAGCATTTCTATAAGGTTAAATTTACTTAAATAAAAAATTTCTTAAAATTTCAAAACTGAAAATTTTATGAACTGTAAAATTTCATGTCTATTAAGAAAATAGATACTGAAAAATATTAATTCTAAAACTCACTGATTTCGGAAAAATAAATTTTTATGGAAAACAAAAATTTTCAAATTTTCAAATATATGTACTCCCCCTAAATTTAGTTGTAATGTAATGTTAGGAGATGGATTAACAAGAAGTAGATATGAATGATTATCTTTCAGATATCATTCCTAGCTTATGTTTCATGTATTAAAATCTATCAGATGGTAATGGTTTGGTAAATATATCAGCAAGTTGTTCTTATGTTCCAATGAATTAAAGAATTATATCTCTTTGATAATTATCCTCAAAGGTTACTTTTCCACCTTTCATTTTGACAATCTTATCGAAATAAATTTTGTTACCAGTCATATGATGGGACCATCCGTTATCCATATACCAGATATTGTTGGTACATTCTTAATTTTCCTGCAAAAAAAAATTTATATCTTCGAAATCCAAACTTGTTTGGATCCGGGGTTAGAAAATACAATTTTAGGGACCCACATTTTTTTTGAAAAATAAGCCTTGTGGAATCCTATAGATTGAATTTTTTTTATGGAACAGGTTTTCCTCCAACATCCTCCACTTTGAAATTTTTTATAGAAGGGGGATTTAGATGGAATAAAATAGTTATTTTTTAAAATAGGTTTTCTATGAGTATAACCTACTCCAGAAGTATTTCCAAGAGGTCTGATTTAGGAATACATCTTGTCAAAATTTTCTTTACCATAAGTAAAATTAGAAAGACTTTTCTTAAGAGAATATATTTTGAATTTTAGTCTTATGAATAAATTCATGTCCTCGTGAATTATTTCCTTAGAGTTAGTTTTTCCTCAAAACCATTTATTTTTTAAATAGAATTCTTGAGATCTTTAGAAATTTTTTCATTTCCAGAATGTACTTCCTTAAGGCCTTTAGAAAATTTTTCTAGGAGCACATCCTTTTCTTCAGGATCTCTAGTGAGATCTAAAATCTCTTTTGTAAGAACTTCTTCTCTATAATTTTCCAAGTCTTGTTTCTTAAAAAATTTATAAGTTTTTGCTTCTCAGAACTTGGAAAATATAGATACTTCTTCATACGAAGCTATTTCTTCATTATCCGAAGATGAAGTGTCTTTATCAGAAGAAATTTCTTCAGTATAACATTTCTTATTAAGAGATAAATTTGTTAAATCCTTGGTAAAGAGTACCTTGGACATACAATATTTATTTGGGAAAGAAGTAGTAGCAATGAATTTGATATTATTCTGTGCTGATGATTTGTATTCAGAAGATTCACTTTCAGAAGAGTCTCCAAAACTATCACTCCAAGTGTCATTTGTTTTAATACTTTTCATGTGTTTAGAATGATAGAAATTCTTCTTATTTCTCTCTAAATTCCTTTCCTTATTATTCATCTTTTTCAAAAGAGGGAAATCAGATCTGATATGACTTGTTCTTCTAAATTTGTAGAAAGTAACTTCCATATATTTCTTTTATTTATAGTCTCTCTTCTTAAACTTATTTTGATATTTCTTATGAGATACTATCTTGTTCATTCCCTGAGCATGATTAGATAACTCTTTCTCATATTTTTTTGTATCACTCGATTCTGTCTGAATAGTATCTTTCTATGAATTTGATCTAGTAACTCTTTATAGAGTTTTGTATTTCATATGGTTAGAAGTTGTTATGAATGAAACACTTCCATTTCCATTATTTTTATTATCAGTATCCACATCTCACTTAATTCTACTCTCATTTTAAAGAAGAGTTCCTAAATGCTCATATAAGGAAATCAGGGTGACTTTCCTGTTCTCGTCAACTATTGTCCTCTTGGACTCTCATTCATTAGGAATAACGTCTATGATCTTATCAACAATTATTTTATCATCAAGAACTTTTTCTCCCATAGAATGTAAGATATTCACAATGGTCATGAACTTTTGTTGAACCTTGCATATGGGTTCTCCATAAGGAAAGCTAAAGCCATGGTATTCCGGTCTCAACATAGCTCTTCTTGTCTCTATAACTTTAGAAGTTATAAAATTTGTAACTTCCAATTTCTTCCAGATACAATTTCTAGCTTCACATGAGGATATTTTACTATAGATGTTCCTAGTTATGGAAAATAGAAATTTATTTCTAACTCTAAAATTAGCTTGATAATCTATTTTCTCTTGATTAGTAAAAATTCTCAATTCCTTATATGGAATTTTATAATCTTTTGTCAACATCAGATATTTATCAACTCTAGTATTAATAACGAAAGTCTTCATCCTTTCTCTTCAGTACTAATAATCATTTCCATCAAAAATAGAAGGTCTATTGGGATTTAAATTTTCCAAAGAACCAATATGCATGGATCCTACCATATAAAAAGAACATACCTTTCTTCGACAAAAAGTTTAGTAGCAGTACTTGAAGAAAATATAAAGTTATTTAATAAATATTGTAAATTATAATAAAAATAAGAACTAGAGTATCTCTAAGAAAAATATGATTCTATACTTTTGATTCTGAAAGTATGATTCTGAAAAATATGAAGAAGATGATGATTTCTCTTCAAAATCTAATCATGAGATTAATTCAGATTGAACCAACACTCTGAAAAAAATTGAAAAATTGGTTCAGAGTATGAGGTAACCTTCCTCTAATACCAATTGATAGGTTGGTATAGAGTATGATATTCTACTCTATACCAATATTAGGATCTCAAAAGCACTGAATATACACAATATGCAAGATAGGGTGAATTGTATACTTTAAAATTTTCATAAGGAAATTTTGTATAATCATAATTCACAACACCTCTAATAAGAAACCACCTTCTTAGAGAAAAATAAATCTCTTATGTCTAATGATTATGAAAGTTTTATTACAAAGAGATTATACCACAAGGGGTATATAATCTCTTATAATCATATACACATGTTATAAAGTTTATACATATAGAAAACATCCTAACTTTTACAAAGTAGTGAAAATTTTCAATCTTATTTTAACCCAAAGAGGAGGGTATCTAACAACCTTGGATACAGGTCCCTTATTTTATACTTACAAGAAATTCTGTCTTACCCAAACCTGGGTAAGCCCTTAATCCTAAGATCAGTATCTGTCCTGCTATCCCCGCAAGCCCTCGATTTGTAAGGAAATCGGCACCTCTGACTTCACAACCTGAAGTCTCCGGTTTTATGGAAATCGCACCTCTACACAAAGAAATTCAACACAAAGAAAAGTTTGAATAATTCGTTAAAACTATCTGCATGAATCCTAAGAGTTTATAAGAGCCTCTCACTCTAGAGCAATTCACTTTTAGAGAGATGAAATCCAAAATGAAAACATGTGAACTTATTCTATTTGTTTTGTTATTGTGTTATTCTCATCATCTGATGTCATATTTATAGATTTCAAAATCTACCAGTCAGTTCCACTCCAACGGTCATATTTCCTTAAATCTCGGAGGGACCTGGACATGTGGAAAACACACATCGATTAGTTTATAACAGAAACAACAACATCGTTTTATATAACTAACCGTGAATATAAAGAACTTACAACTCAAGTGTAAGGAACATGGAATCTGATAAAATTGAAATGATAAGAAAGAAATTATAAGGTTCCTAATTCTAATGAAATAAATCTTTGAATCATAAATTCCAGAATTATAAATTTCAGAATGGATTTTCATAAAATTGGTACGATTAAAGTATAAGGAAATTCTCATTACTGCTTTCTTATTTTCCAGTATCAGTATCAAAAGAAATGGTATCAATGTTTCTAACATAAACGGTATTAAGAAAATATTCTTTAAAAATGCATAATGGAAATTTCTGGTATTGAATTTTTTTCTTTGAAAACATCGGCATTTAAAGATGTATGAAAGAAAAACTTTCAGTATAGAAAATCTCGGTATAAGAAATTCATAATTTAAAAAAACGGTACGAGATTTTCGGTATGATAAAATTTGTAATGAATGTTTAGTATAAAAAATATGAAAATAATATTTTCAGTATGATACAAAAATAGTATAAGGATTTAGATATTGGGATTTCCGGTATTGGTATGACAAATATATATTAAGGAGATTCAATACCGATAACCTGGATGTCGGTGTTTAATAACTTTAGAAAACAGAAATACTGGAAATATAAGTATAAGGAAAATATGATACCATATTTCATTCTAGATGTAAATCAGTATTGTAGTGAACAATGAGGACAAGAAACGACGTCTTAAGGAATTTCGGTGTGGTTTAACCATGAACAAAATTTCAGAACCTTAAGAAGTTTTGTAGTATGGAAAAAAAGATTTCTAAATTCCTTAATAAAAATATATTTAACTAAAATGTCTAAGGAAATTTTGGTTATATGGAAATTTATGTAAGAGTAAGGAAATATATTTATAAAGATGGTGTTTGTTATTTTAAAAATAAAATCTTATGGAATGGAGAGGTATTATAGACCTAACACTGTTTTCCTAAAGGGTATTTAATGATATATTTTATTTCATATCTTTTATGGGGTTATAATTCAGAAGTTACCAAAGTGGTGAGGATTCATTTCAAAATATTTTTGTTATTCAGGATTGTTTATATGTATATTCCCATGGGGAATTATTTGAAATTACTATCTCAAATTAAATATATTTTATTCTCCTATATTTTTTCAAAAATATTTTCATGTAATAGTACTGTTTTTTCTATATTTTTCACTTAAAATGATTAAATAATAGCTTTTAAGAAAATCCAACTTTATTTTTAACATCTTTTGAAAATTATTTTTCATCTAAAACCAAGATTTCTCAAAAAGTTTTTAAAAATGATTTAACATTCACCAAACGATTTATAAAATATATTTCTATCCATGATTAACTTTTTTAAATATAGTTTGAATGGAATCATCTTTTATTTTTCAAAATAATGCACTTTTTAATCATTTTTACAATGAAAAGTAATAATCTGTTTAACATATATTTCTTGTATCAAATTACCCAACTCCATGAAAGTCATCTCTTTGAAGATTGATTTTCATGTATATAGAGATATTTTTAATGAAATTCATTTAACTAATATTACTTAAATTCATAGACTTTAAATTTTATTTTCTAGAGAAAAGGATTTTTATAATATGTTATCAATTTTAGAATTGTAAAATAAAAATGGTGAATTTTTAAGAAATGTTCTCTCCCTCAAGATATGTTCCTTGTGATCTTTCACACTAATTTTCTATCTAAGAATATAAATTTGATGTAATTTAGGATTTAATGGGTATATACTCAAATAATGTGATCCTAACTATTTCATTATATTGTTTATCATCATTTTGACTGGGGATATATTAGTTTGTTACAATTTAGATTCCTCTAGACTGTTAATGATTATGTTTATTAATTGGGATCATTATTAAAATTTATTTTTCTAGTTTTTCAATATAAATTTTTATGGGTACTATGTTTCTCGCATTAAATATTTGGAAAGCACTGGACTTAGTACAAGATGGGTGGGGATTTATATAGCCTCATGATTTTTGGCTATGTTTTATGGGATAAACTAGAATGATTTTTTCAAATACCTTTCCAATTTATTTATATTCCTTCAGAAAATTCCTTGATGGTATGTTTTGGATATCTAGAATTATGAATTCGATCATTATGAATTTAGTAATTAATAATAAAAATGATTATTCGATTAGTTAGAATATTCAGGGTTTTCTTTTCATGATCATGTGATTCTTTATATGTTATTATTTGATCAAAATTTTTTATATATTATTTATATGTTATCATTATTATGTTAAATGTGTTTCAGTTATCCGCCTTTATAGATTGATTATTTTATATTTATTCATAGATTCAACTGTACTCTTTCCCTTATTAGGCATCTGAGAAAACCCCTTTATTATGATTTATTTTTTCCAAGACACTAGGAAGAATTTATTGATTGATATTTATAGGGAAAAATATGAGTAATAATAGAAATAACATATAATTTTTTTTGTATTTTATTTTTTTAATTGTAATATTAATTTCAAGTATGTATCAATTTATCCAAAAATACTAAAATATTTGGTCCTCCTGGATGTGATTACTTGTATCTTATGACAATTTAATAAAGTCGATACAAACTCTAAGATATCAGGGTTGGGGTTTATATAGCTATTACCCTTTTTATAGATATATTAGAGCTACATCCCCTTGTATAATTGGAGAGGGATGTTATTTCATGGAAATTAAATTCTTTATACTTAAGAAAAAACTTTTTCTATTGTCAAATGTTTAGACTTATCTTATTGGTTCTCTATAATTTTCCCCAATTTAAATTTCATTAAATAACTAAATATTTCCTTTCGTATAAATTATGAAAACCTACCTTTTTAATAAAATATTTTTAACATAATTCCTTACCAAAATATTACATTAATATCGACAAATGACATTTTTTTCTTGTGTCTTCTAACGATGATGTCTGTCAGTGATGTATGTCGATGAAGTCTCATTGCTAAAATGGTGTTCTACTTATCACCCCTTCCATCGGTGATGTCTCTGCTCAGATCTATTGGATCTGTTCATCCGACATGGAATGTGATCTGGCACGTTTCTTCTGTCGCATCCTGGCGTCGCCTTGAGTGGTTATGGTGGGTTTCTGTGAGGCTTGGTGTCGATCAGTAGTTTCATAGTGGGGAGGATTTTTTATCTTTCTACTATGTGTTTTATGTAGTGTTTATGATTAAATGATTCTGGGTTAGTTCGTTGGATTGTGAATCCGGTTGTGATTTTGGTGTTTTTTTGGGTAGGTTCTTGGATGTCGCTGGTTTTCTTCTGCATCTTCACGCTGATTCTCTCACCACTAATGTTGGCCTACTTTGGAACCTAGTGAGGGTTCTTTCTGTGGTATGAATTGATTTTATCCATTACCATGTGGAGTTTTTTTGTCTCGGATCCCCCCATTGGTGGTGTTACCTCGATGTGATATTGGTCTATAAACCATGGTGACGACGGCTTGAATTTGTGTCCCTTGTAATGCCTTCGGGCCTCTAAGGCGGTGTTATAGGGTGTTGCGTGGAGTGAGACAATATCTGACCATGATAGTCTTTGACAGTGGTGCCATGGTCTTGTGATTACTTCATGAGAGGGAACCCATATAATCTAAAACAAGTTTCTTCAGATGAGGATAGAGCTGGTCACCTTCGTCGTGTGTGGCTTTTCAGATTTTGATGATTGAAAGGGTATGGAATTTCCATATGTACCTGGCCCATGCATTTTTTCATTGGACATCTTGTTGAGCAGTCATGCTCTGGTGGAAGTGTACCTTATTGACATTGATGCTGGGGAGGGGTGCTTCAATATAGTCTTGTGCTTGGTTACAACCCCTCGTGTTTTTCATATTTCGTTGATGTCTCTATGTCTCTAAAGTCTGGGTTTTCCCCTTCTCCCTTATAAGGGGTTTTATCCAAAATCAATAAAAATTTTGTCCTTCGGTCCATTCTGTTAGGATAAAAATAGATTTGGTTACTCACAACAAAAAGAGAGGAATGTATAATAAAAGGATAATTTCAATAGCATAATGGGTATAGAAAGTTCTTTATTGAATGATATTAATGAGAGATAATAGAAGTACCTAATTAAAAGAAATAAAGTTGGATAGTAATTGAATGACAATAAGTTCTTGAGAACATAATAACATTAAAATTTCAAGAATAACTACAAATGAAAAACTTTGATAAAAAGAAGATGAATAGAATCCCTTACATTGTATATAGAAACTTAAAGGTTGAGGAGAGTTCCATGGAACATTATAAAATCCATATAAATTATCTAAGGATGAAAAATTAGGGAAAATATATTCTTAATTTCTTGGTATTGAATGAAATAGGGTAGTGAGGTGTGTATTTATTAAAAATCTGAGGGGATTTGTTGTTAATTTTTAAATATAGTCCTTGGAATTATAGATTTTGAAAAATAAAAAATCATTGGATTACCCATGGTTTTGGATCATTACTTTGGGTATAAATAGTTTTCATTTTACATATTTTAGTTTCAACACCAAACTTCACTATTTTATATTACCGTTCACACGGGGAAAAATTTTCCACATAATAATTTTTTTGAAACTTTTATTTCCATTTTATATTTTAGATAGTTATTTATAGGGCTTGATGTTCCTTTTTATTCCTATAAATACAATATATTAATATTAAAAAAATTCATATTTTAATTGTATTTTATTAATTATTACATAATTATTACATATATATAATAGTAAAAATTATTATAAAAGAGAAAAATATATTAAAATATTCAATAAAATTAATTAATTTTAGAACATTCTAAAAATTTCACCCTAGATTAATTTCAATTTGAGGATATCAAATATAATGATTATTTTTTAAAAATTATTTTTTAAAATATCATTATTTTTACTTGAAAATAAAATCCTTATTGAATAATTATTATTTTACAACCTACTCAATTTCATAACCATTAAAACATTTACTAGGTATTTATAAAATTATATTATCATTTATATATAAGTAAATAGTGTTTTATATGAATATTTCATGAAAATAAAATTTATTTGTAATACCGTAATTTTTCATAAATGTGTATATATTTTCTAAAAATATAATAATTTTTTATTTTAAATTCTATATATAACATGTTCATCTTATATTTATGTGTATTAAATTAAATAAAAATTAAAATTAAAATATGAATGACGAAGATAATATTTCATTTCAGAAAAGAAAAGTAAATGTTTTAATACTAATTTCAAGATACAAAACTACTTAATAAACTAGTATGTGTTATAAGTGTATGGTGTGTGATGATGGTAATTTTATGGGGAGGCTCACCTAATATTTACCTAGTTGAGATATCCAATACCCTTAACATATCTGGTAGTCAACTTCTCTTGATCCTTACATGTTGAAATTTGGGTTTTTCTTGGTCAAGGGTGAACCCTAATGAGGCATATACTTCCAACATTTGGAAAAATGAATATTCAAATACATTATTCAACTTGTTGAGGCTATCATTTGTCCATTATTAATCAATTATCTTTCATCATTATATGTTATAAATTGAAATTATAATTGTAATATTGTCACGAATGGTCATAATGAAAATTATCGTGTAATTTTCAAATATTAATTGTCATGTTTTCTTTTATACCCTATATATACTCTATCATTATCTTAACACTATATTCATTACATTTCATTAAAATTATCTACACATCCCTTGATATTGTCAACCATATTCATAACTCTTACATTTAGGTTTACTTTTTTCTATAGTAGTAGCAATATTAATTTTATAATTTAATCCTACAGAATTTATATTTCTATATACATTTTTTAATCCTTTTATTATTTTTAGCTATTATAGTTTATATTAATTCCACAAATGTAATGTTTTTATAAAATTTATTAGTATTTATATATGCTCATAATGAAACAATCATTATAAAATTAGATCTCAAAATAACATAAATGATTTTTGTGGGATATTAAAACAATACCCCAAGAATCATCCCAAATTATCAAATTCCTAATCTGATTGAATCTGCAAAACTCGTGTTTTTCATTAAGAAAAAAAATATTTTTTTTGGCTAAGTGTTGAAGTGTTACACTGAGCACATCAATGAGTAACATTCACCATGACATATGATGAATTCTCAACAGATTATTCTTATCCTAAAAATAATTATTCTTAATGCCTTAATTATATTTTTTCCATCTCATAAACTCATATGATCTAGTAATGACATACGATGAGATTATATATATATATAATTATGTATTACAATGAATACTTATGTTGTGGCTGAATTTAATGAGTGGAGTCATAAGATCTTGGATTTTAAATTTTCAGCATAGAATAGCCCAATGTTTTATTATCAAGACATATTCTCTTCCTAAATTCGTAAAATTAATTCAAATTATTATATTACTAGGAAATGGATACATTAAAAAATAAAGAACATATGATCTACAACAATTTCATTTTTCAATTCCTTCTCAAAATTTCCAAACCTCTTAAAATGTCATTGAAACTATCTATAATGGATTTATGAATTCTCAAACCTATTCAAATCATATGATAACATCTTCAAATAAATATAAGAAATGTTAAAATAATTATATCCTCATTTCAATATATTTTCATGTTTTTGTAACATATAAAATAAAAAAAATTATATTATTCTTACAAACTACACTTCCAACTTAGATTAGATAATTTAAAGTAAATATTAAGACATATTTATTAATATAATCTCCTATTTAACCATTATAACAATAGAACATGATAAAACCATTATAAGAATAAATATTTGTTGAATTATCCAGTATTATTAAAGTTTATGATTCCTTTATAGATTCTCTTGTCTATTAATCTTTGGAAATAAGTTTTTTAAAAAGTGTCTCTTTTATTTGGAACATTCCATTGACATAAAAACTATCTCAATAAAATTTTAGAGGGAATGTTTTCCATGAAATAAATATATTTTGTTATTCCAAGGATATTTGTTCATATTCATTGTTATATAATGAAAATTTAAATAATTACATCTTTATCAGGGGAGGATACTCAAATTATATCACACAAATCATATCATTTTCATTATTAAATTTAAAATCCATATTTGAAGATCCTAATTAAAGGAAATAAAGGAATAAACATTATGAAAATATTAAGTCCCTATTTCTCACAACCTTAAATGATTTTTTCATGACCCACCCCATGGAGGAGCTCGATCTGAAACTACCCTTTTCATGCCTCCGTTAGATAGGGGGTGACAACAAGTGCTGATGGAACAATAAAATTGATGATTCCTTGGCGTAAGTACCTATAAATACAAATAGACACTCAATGAAAAATTGAATATGGGAAGAAGTGAAAGATTATACACTATTGTAATGAAACAAAACATGCATAGAACATTAAATATTATGAATATCATAATGTTAAATGAAATTAAAAAGGCGGAAAATACATGCCCAACCAGAAATGTGTCCCAACATAACAGAAATTTGAAAATGAAAAATAACTAGGGAATCATCAATCCTAAAATTCAAGCTATGACCACCGTACATAGTCCAAGAACATATATCCCCGAGCTCCCTAAAGTCATGATCAAAATTTTGTAACACCCCAAGATTTCAAAGTACGTTATTTCTTCAAATTAATTCAAGAACTTCCACTAAACACAACACTGAGTTCTAGCGCACCACGATTTACCAAACATGTCGTTCAAAAGCTGTTGTGAATTGTATTAACTAAATTTTGAACTATATATAATCTTTATAATTTTAGAATACATATTATGAGTTTATTAGACATAATGTAAGAATGAATTCATTTTTTTCAGATAAAAGAATTATTTTTCAAAAAGAAACTTTTACAACCTTTTAATTGTGAACCCTTTTTATGTCTAATATATGAAATTTTTATATATTAAATTTGAAAAAATAAACTTCTTCTTTAGAATCGGGAAATAATAATTTAGTTTCACTATATTTTTGGTGTTTTCTGATAACTTTTATATTTGGGTGCGTAGTGAAAAATACTATATTTTAACTTAAAACAAATTTTTTTAATCAAAATAATTTATTATGTTAAATTATAAATTTAAATGGTTTGAAAGTAAAAAGAGATTAAATTTTGACAATTTAATCCAATGATGGTCATTTTAAGTAATTTTACAATGATATTGGACATAAACAAGTGTCAATCTTTTGATAGTGATTGTTTCTTAAAAATACACCTTTTGGTTTTAACTATAGAAATTAATTTTAAATTAACAAATTTAACTTCTATGATTTGAATTTGGAAAAATATACTTAATTTTTGAATTCAGAATACCAAAATTAGCTTAGGGTGAATTTTTGGTATTTTCTGAAAACTTTCATTTTTTGATGAATAGTGAGAAACACTGAGTTATTATTTAAAACCAACTTTTTATTTAAATAATTATTTATTTTATTTAAATTTATTTTAGGTCAAAATAGATACATAATACCTATATATGTTCAATTTAATTCATTTGATTAATTTTTTAATAATATTAGATATACAAAATTTTATTAAACTTTTCACCGTCTTTTACCCATCTCCTAGGAGAATTTGAAAATTCACATAAAACATAATTTCACCTCTTCTGTGCGTGGAATTTTTAAAATCTGAGAGACATAGTTGATATCTGTATGAAAAATGTCGCTCAATAAGATGAAAATAATACTTGGTGAATAGTAACTTTTTACTTTTATTTACCATGTTTAAAAGTAAATAGGGTAATTAAGGGTAAAAATGTTATTATTATTACCCTAACACATGCCCTAATTATATTGGTTAAGTGTAATTTGTCCCAAAAAAACCATTGGAATAAAATATGAACCTCTATGGTCCACATTTATTAGATTAGAAAATTTGTTATTATTTAATTCAAAGAAGATTTAAAAGTGTTAAATTCAAAGTTTAACAACTAAAACATTTTTAATATAGGGATACACATAAGATAAATTCTACTATAAATATTCATTATAAATCTAAAAATATTTCCTACATAACAGTATTTTATTTATATGTTTTAGACATTAAATAATTAAATTTATTTAGGACATAATGATGATGTAGTAATTACCGTATTAGTGAATGATTAAATTAATTGATATTTTAAATATCCAAATAAATTTAATTTGAGACTATTTATTAATTAAAATAATTTTATAGGTTAATATTACATGTTAGGGTTGCTTATATTAATGTTTTTTAAATTAATAATACTGGTATGAATTTAGAAAAAACAAAATACCAAATAGTGTCAAAATTGACATAAAAGATTTTTTTTAAAAAAATATTATATTATTAATTGATATAATAGTCCTAAAAATATAAGGTTCAGCCAAAAGACTTATTTAATAATATATATGACATTAATGAACCAATTTTCGTTCTATTGGCATTTTATAGTAAGTTTATTAACCATATAATATGAAAATACAAAGAGACATGGTAAATGTCAAACTATTTAACTAAGAGTTAAATCAAAAAGTTAAGGTTAATATGGTGACCTAAACCTGTCTAAAACCTATTGGTTGAGTGGTTTCCAACCCATACTCATCTTTTACTTTAAATAATACATGTTTGAGCCATTAGAAACCAAAAATGATTTTATTATAAAATAATATTTTATTTTATTTTCAAAGGTGCCCCTCTCCCCTCTTATAAAAGGGACCCCCCCCCCTTCACTCTAATTCACACCTTCAAAGCCATTTGGCTTGGCCAAACCCAGCATAAATACCCTCTCAACTATCCTCCCTTCATCCTAGAGGCTTTTCTTTAGTCATAAATCCAACCTAAGGATCCCTTTTGATCAAATGAAAAGGAAGAACTCGAAGAAGAGGAAAATATTTCATCACTTCTTTCAAATTCCTTTCTTCTTCCACTTCCTATTTCTTTGTTGTTTCCATTATAAAATATTTAATCCAATATCTTCTATATATTGTGATGTTATTATAAATTTTTTACAACCATATTCATTATTCTATCCATCCTTTTAATGACATGTCACCATACGTGCGTACATACGGCTTACCGTCTCCACGTTGTGGTGTACATACGTGCGTACGTACGGACTACTGTCTCCATAAATGGTGTTTTTCATTTCATATATATGTCTTTTATACATATTTATATTCAAAATATATATGATATATAAATAATTTTTTATATTATGGAATTATTTAAATCTTGATCTAAGTGATACAATCAAGAGTAACAAGTTAAAACACGTATGATAAAGAAAGTGATTATTACCAGAAATGTTAATTTAACAAAGAAATTATTATTAAATGGTTAGTATAAAGTAATAAATGAATCATGTATGATATCATAAAAATTTATATGGTTCTGGTGTAATTTAATAATATACTATGATCATCATATAGGAGGTTAAATTTACCCTCGACTAAAGGAAAGTACAAGGTAAGGGGTCTTCATCTCACTCCTTATTCCGGTGAGATTCCTGCCATATTGCCACTATTACCTTTTGTGTAGTGTATGTACTACCCATAATTGTATTATTTTTTTAATACACATTTATTTATGTGTATTTATATATTAATTGTATGATACTTATTTCATGGGGTGTATGTTTCATAAGTTACCAAATTGGTAAGGGTTAATTTCACAATCCCTTTATTATCCGAGGTTGTTTTTATGTTAGTATCTACTGGGACCTCTTTATCATCCACATCCATGTTTCTTAAAAATTTATTCCAAAACATTTTTACCATTTACTAGACTATGGTTTAAAGTAATTTATACCCTTGTTTTACTTTTTATAAAATGGTTTGAATGGAATCTTTTCGCCGTTTTCTAAACAAGGTACTTTTTAACCTTTTTGACAAAATTAAGGTATGAATGTCTTTTTTTAACTTATACATCGGGTGCATCTATTTTCTATCGTTATAATATTGTCAAATATTCCCTTACAAGATTATAGGAATATTTTCAAAATAAATGTTTTCTTTTATAATTATGTGACTTTAAATTATTTCTAAATAGAAAGAGATATTTCTCTGAAAAAGTTTTGATTTCATCTATGTCAATATCATTTGATAAATTTTACACTTGATTGAAGTTGAATTATCATGATACAAATATTCCATATTTTATTTAAGGTATTTTTATATGTTTGACTGTGGATGTTCTATTTTTATATCATTCATTTTTTATAATTAAAGTATTTCCATTTCGTATGCTAGTTTTAATACGAATGTTTATGTTATATTTCAACCTCTTCTTAAGAGGACTATGTTAGACTAGTATATTCCGGGTTGGGGACCGATAAAAGTAAGACCTCCGGGTTGGGGTCCAGTTGTAGCCAGCCCTCTTGGTTGGAGTTTGGTTACATAGGCTCTCCGGGTTAGAGTCCGGTTACAGAGGCTCTCTGGGTTGGAGTCTGGTTAGAGAGGCTCTCCGAGATGGAGTCCGGTTACAGAGGCTCTATGGGTTAGAGTCTGATTACAGAGGCTCTCCGGGATGGAGTCTGGTTAAAGCAGACCCTCTGGGTTGGAGTCCGATTACAGAGGCTCTCTAGGTTGGAGTCCGGTTACAGAGGCTCTCCGGGTTGGAGTCCGGTTATAGAGGCTCTCCGGGATGGAGTCGTGTTACAGAGGCTCTCTGGGTTGGAGTCCGGTTGCAGAGGCTCTACAGGTTGGAGTCCTCTTACAGAGGATCTCTGGTTTGGAGTCCGGTTACAGAGGCTCTCCGGGATGGAGTCTTATTATAGAGGCTCTCTGGGTTGGGGTCCAGTTATAGTTAGCCCCTAGGTCCTCGCACGAGGCCAGGACATAGAAATTAAACATCAGCATTATACATTTCCTCTTTATGAAATTAGTTATTACATTTAATTATTCGACTAGTAGAATATACATGTGAATGTTTATATGGTAATGTTGGATTTATTTTTCCAAATTATGTTCAAGTTTATATTTAAAAGGGTATTGTTTTTATTACACATCTTTCCTGAAAGGTTTATAGCTTCCACTAAATTATTTACCCTTACTTAGAATCTGGTCTCACCCCTTTCTTATGTTTTATTTTTCCCAGGATTGCAAGAAGTGTATTATGATTGATATGCAGGGTTAATCAAAATGTAATAATGGAATTCTCAAATAACTATCTATGCTGTGTTTTATGTTTGAAATTTTAATGTAAAGTTAATGTATGTAATCTATTTTCCAAGACTACTAAACTGATTGGTCCTTTGGGACTTGATTCCTTTTAATCATGCCAATGTATTAAAATAATGCATCGGCTCTAGGTAACTAGGGTCAGAGATTTAAAATTGTCTATCATCTGCATAAGGTGAGATACAAGTAGGATAATCCTATGATGGGGTGAGTATAAACATATCAAGTAGGACACCCCAAGAGGAGAAGTAAGAGATACCATAGCAAACAAAAATAGTAGATGGAACAAAATATAATAAGAGAGTGCAGCCCAACCCAACAAGAGAGTGAAGTAAACTCATTTGAACATAAGGAGCTAGAAACTGTGATAAGATTAAAATATCATTGAATTTTTACTACCTATATTATGAGGTTAGATTCGTCCAAACACAAGAAGCATGATACATAAATTATGTGGAAAAAACCATGCGTCATTGCCTCTTCTAGAAGGATGGTAACCAAAACCCTTGGTGTGGGTACTAAAATAGGATATATAGATGTATAAATATATATATATATATATATCAATTTAAGGAAACCCAAATGACAGAGTAAGGTGATCTCCACATCATATCATAGAAAAATTAGAATACTCACCTATAATTATAGAAGTATCCATCAGTGATTCCTAGCATCCCACACATTTTCCTAGGAGACACAAGTCAAAGGGGCCCAAATCACGAAACCTTGATACTATCAACATTGGGCGGCACTGAATCACATGCACAGTTGTATGTTGCATCATAAGGATTAGTTTCGGTTGATAAAGAAGATGTATTCCTCGTGAGTCCAAAGGTATTTCAAACCATGCTACCTCACTATGCCAGACATCTGAGGGTCTTCTCAAGTATTCATCAAGGAATGCGTCTATACAACCCGGTTGGAAGGTACCACTCAGGAATGTCAATAGGGAATGCCACTACCTAGACACTACTGGTGGGTATGCCCGGTGAGTCATTAGATAAATTCCACTAGCCAGCCCAGGTGGAGGGTTATGCATGGATAGTCATTGGAGAATGCCACTTCCTAGCCAAGTTTGTGTAGGTTCTGGGTGCAATGAAAGAATGGGATGGGTGGTTCCCAACATTAATTTTTTAAAATATTTAATGAATAATCAGGGATCAATACGATGATTAAAGCTAGTATCCACCGAATTGAATCAAATATTTATACAAATAAATAGAAACCCTTAACCATGATAGAGGATCACTATATTTTTTTATAATTAATTTAATTAAATTAAATAATTATCTCTAAGGTTGTTCTTTATTCATTGATGTGTTCAACCATAGATTTGCAGTGCTCCTTCATTACATTATAGATATTAAGGGTAGATCTACTCTAGTGGTGATCCACACTTCTTCCATGTATCTCTGGATGTCACCAAAGGAGTATCCAGGTTCTTGCACAAAAGATCCTTGTGTTTGTGATGTCCGACTTTGATCTCATTGAGAACCGCTTCAAAAGTGTTATTCTTAATCTAGTGGTGGAGGATCTCTATTGTTCTTGAGATCATTCTTAAAGATGGTTGAACTCTCTAGGATTGATATTTTTTCACCACTTTTTTGTGTACAATAATAACAATTGTCTCATGGATTGCTCTTGGCTAATAAAAGAATAAAATAATCATGTATTTAATTCACTCGGGTAAGAATAAATAATTTTCCCAATTGATTTAATTATTTTAATAATATTAGTGAAACCCCCATGTTAGATAATAATAGAAACGTTATTATTTATTGACATGTTCTTAACAAGAGAGTTAAAATTAAAAAAAAAATTAATAAATTAATATTCAATATTCTTATTTCTCAGAGGACTCTTAACTAGGTCCACCAATCCTCCACCCTATTTACTAAACCATGAATAAGGACTACTTATTTATTAAATAAATATTACTGCATTATTTTCCAATAAATATATAAATATTATATTCAATAAATTGAAAATAAATATTTATTAATTATTCCAACCACATTATATTCTATTGAATAACTAGTGTAAAAATAAACATGATTAGGAATCCATAAATAATTATTAAACAACAACCAAGAATAATTTTCATTCAACTTTTATATAATAATTAATATATTATTTAACTGAGATACTAGATACAATTAGTGTGTGACCCTCTAGGCCTCATTCTTATTGGAATTAGGTGGAGAATCCTAATGTCCATGGTTATAATTTAGAACCATGACAAGTCACCCATAGAGAAAGAAGTAAATGATGCAATGACATGTCACCTTATATGAACGCTTATCGTGTAATATAATCATTTTGTCTCGATATCTCCAATTATGCGGGTTGCATGCAAGTTCCGTCAACCCATGTGCTCAATTTCTCATTATTTGAATTCTCAGAAATTGAACATGCCTATAGAACACCATAGTTAGGGATTTATTTATGATATATCATTTCCATCAAAGGGAATAAGATATCTACTTCTTTTATGGAATATAAGGGACAAATCATTTCCCACATTATTCATAAATGCTTTATTAATCATGATGCACCAAACATATCATACCTCACCCTGAACATAATTCATCCTGGTTTTCACCAATACATCTAAGTGTGTGAGTCATAGTACCCAAAAATAATAGTCATAAATTCTATGGACCAATACAAACATTCGTAGATAAGAACATCCAATTATACTTATAATGGTGGATTTCCTACCGGCAGGTATCTTTCTCATAATATCCTCTTGGACATTTCTATGTGTGTACATCATGAAAAGGTACCTCAATGTTCTATGACTATTCACCCCTGATAGCCTTTATCATTTGTATATATCTAAGAATGGTTTCATGATACTTCTAGGTTCCCATCATAGTGGGGAACTGAAACTACCATTTAGTCTGAAAACTAATCTTGAGATATTATTACACATAATGTTTCATAGAAGAAAAATCGTTATGCGATAAGGATATTTTTTTATCCATCCAATGAATATATGTTTATCATAATTTAAAAAAGATGTCTGTTCTCGGGAACCAACTCCAACAGACTCCCACTTTCTCTAGAGACAACTGCTAATGCCATTCAGTTTTCTATCTCCAACATGATACTCATGACTCTGTTGAGATTGGAATTTAGTCAAGGGGTCTTCCATGTTCTCTTTTATGGATATTTAACTCACTAGAACTTCACCACATTGATAAAAATCCCTCAATGGGTGATACTTGTAGAGTATGTTTTTTGTCCGTTGAAGTGATTTAGGATATTTTTCAAGATCCACCATAACATTATTATCAAAATACAATGTGATAGGTTCTTTATGGCTAGGTAGCATATAAATCTCCTGGATAAATATCTGAATCTTGATGACTTCCTTGTATTCATTAGAAGCCACTATATACTAGGAATCTTCTTTAGAATTAGTGTCAATCATATTCTTTGGACTCTTTCAGCTCACAAATCCTCTATTGAGACAGAACAAATTTTCTAATTACAGCTTCAAATCATTCATATATATCTGAAAACCATCATAATCATTCCCTCTAATGATAATATACCCATATCATCTATACACCAATAACATATCTTTAGTTATTATTAGTTTCTTAAGTATAGTCTACAGTATTCTAGTGTTTTTATCCTAGATCTTCTTGATATCATCCTACCATTCTCAGTGCAAAGGAAACGTCATGTCTAGTACATAACATGACATGCATTATAGATCCTATCACTAAAGCATATGGGATATTACTCATTCTATCATTCTCCTATTATATTTGGGGAAAAATTTTATTAGAAATATGTAAATCATGTGACACTAGAACTAATGACCTCTTGGGTTGTTCCATAATAAATCTCTTTAGTATTTGGAAAATATATGTACTTTGACTTAGTCCACGTAGCCTCTTATATCTATCATGAATGATCTTGACCCCTATAATGTAGGCTACTTTACCTATGTCCTCAATAGAGAAGAACGTTTTCGACCAGTTTTTAATAGGTTGCAGGACTGGTATGTCATTTTTGTTGAGAAAGTGTGGTTTTCAAATATACATAATATTTTTATTAAAAAGAGGGAGATTATTGAGAACAATACTCTATATCTTTATGATGATTTTGATTCTCACAAATACCATTAATTGTTTTCTAATGATTTTATTTTAAGTATATTTTGAGAATTTATTATTCAATATATTTTTATTACTATAATAAATATTTAAGTTCTTGAAAAATGATAATTAACTGCTAAAGTATTTGCATTAGCGTGTTCTGAAAACACTGTTCATGCTCTACATATTCGAGAATTGCTTAAGTGTGTTCGGAAAACACTGTCCATACCCTATGTGGAGAAGCATAGCATAAGGATGGAATGCAGTGTATACTTTATGAGATATCATAAAAGTATGGTTAAACAACCATACGTTATTGAAAAAGTATCGAAGAAGAACCCTACGATAGGAAGGAACCCTATGTTAGGGATATTGGAAAAGTATGGAAGAATAATTGTATGTATGTTTTAAACATTACGTTTGTTTCTCAAAAGTATAGTTCATCAACCTTAATTTTGTGAACAAACTTAAGTTTCATAAAAAATTATGGACCATATACCTTTCATCTGGAATCTTATAAAATTATAGATCATTTATCATATGTTTTAATGTTAGAAATAAAAGTATGAATGATCAACCCTACGTTTTTATCAACCCTACGTTTGTATTCGACCATATGTTTGTAGGATGTGTCATTAACCTTACATTTTTGATCTATCTTACATTCAGAAGATGCATGATATACATTTCAACCTTCTGTTTTACGTAAGAGAATTAAAGATGATATTATTATGCAATGGTCTACAAGTGAATTATTAGGCCGATTTCAAGTCAGATTAAAAGATGATTTTAAAGCGCGTCTTTGAATGATTCAAGGTCGTTATCTATGATTCAAAGGATCAATTTAAAAGGATATTTTCATGACAAATTTTTAGGGGAGTTATAACTGCCCTATTATTTCAAATTTTTAGAATATCGTGAGTCAGAAGGCGACTTTTAAGGATCTGACTTTACAGAGAAATAGCTCGATATATTTGTGTTATTTTGAAATTCAATATATACAATGTACAAGGTCAAAAACAAGAACATGAGAGAAGATACACATATGATATATAAGATCTGCTGCATGAAAATGTGGATACAATTGAGATAATTGAGACTTATATATTTGTTTTTATGAAGAGCGAAAAAACTCTATTTATTAAAGAAGAAGAAACATGACCGAAGATTCACTCATTCAACATCGAAGATCTATAGTGAATCTACTGTTGTTGAATTTTCAAATTATTTTTCTATATCTACTGTAACCGGATCAACTCAGAATGACTCTTACTTTAAGATCATTATTTTTGAAGATGATGATCTATCTACTATCAATTGCATTCTGTTGCAATTGCTACGAACAACAGGAAAGTATTTTCAAAAAAAAACAATTCGTTTTATCTTGAGTGACCGGCTTCTCATAATAAGCTGTGTAGGTTCTGTGACTGAACCAGAAGGCTCTGTTTTTCCTTAGACTGTAAAGGTGTCAACTGCCTATACTCATTTGTTGAATGGTATGTTTATAAGGTGAATAGATAGTGAAAATCACCAAGCTCGTGGAGTATAACGTTGGTGGAGTGGAATATGGTCCTTCTGTTCCCCAAACAACTATACATCGTGTGTCCCTTCTATTTTAATTTCTGCTTCATTAATATATATAATTAAAGTTAAGGGACAGAACACAACCTCACGAAGAATTTTTAAAAGACACAATTTACCCCCTATGTATATTTGGTATAACACAATCCAATAATTGGTATTAGAGGAGGAGCATTCTGATAAAGACATAATAAGGTGAAAGCGATTAAGGATTATACACAGAGCAAGATGACTGATACAAGAGAGCGAATGTATATGGTGAGAGCATTGTACTTCAATGAAGAAAATTTTGGATGCTAGAAATCAAGAATGATAATTTATCTGAAAAACCTTGGATATAGGGTATATTCTAATATTCTGCCTCCATATAAAATACTTGAAAATCTTGAGACATGAAGTGCAGCTACTGAAATAGAATATGATATGAACATGAAGGAAATGAATGAAATTATATGTTGTATAGGACCTGATAAATTCAAAATATTTTCTCAATGCCCGACAGCATATGAGATGTGGAAAACTATTGCTGTTACTTATGATGGAACTAAAAATGGTAGGAAAATGAGATATTCTACTGCTAAGATTAAATTTGATACATTCAGAATGTTTGAAGGTGAAAGCATTACTCAAATGAATGGAATATTGTTTGAAATTGTCAACAATATAACTACTTTGGGATATCCAATAAAACAAGCAGATAAAGCTTTAAAAATATTGAGAGTAATGCCTACAAAATGGAATGGAATCTCTTCTACAATCAGAGAGTCAACACTTGTCAAAGACTTAACCATGAGAGAGCTAATTGGAACACTTATGATGTATGAATCTGAGAAGCAATATGAAGCAAATGAGAATAGGGTTTTTATTAAGAATGATGAAACTGCCTTAAAAGTTTCATCACAAAGAAAAAGTAGAAAGATAAATAAATAGGAAGTAAAGGTGAAATCAGAAAGTTCGGATTCATTAAAATCTGATTATAACTGGATTAGCTATCTAGAAAGTTTAGTAAATTATATAGAAAGAATAAAGGCTTCAGAAAAAAACTCAAAAAGGATGAAAAGAAAGTCAGATGTCATGAGTGCAAGAAAATGGGGCACACCAGACCTAACTGTCCTTAGTTAAAAGAAGATAAGAAGAAGATGCTCGTCAAAAGAAATGATTATGAGAAAAAAGACATGAAAGAAATGAAAGCTAAATAGAGTGTGTATGAAGACTCCAGCAGCTCTTTAGAATCAGACTCAGAGAAGGAAGAAGATAAGCTGAAAGCCAACATGTGCTTTATGGCAGAAATAGATGAGGTACAATAATACTACTCTTCTGATTTTAATGCTAACTCTAGTTTTGAAAAAATCTATTATAATGAAAAACTTCCATCCTACTATAATATTCTTAACAAAAAATATTATTCTTATTTTAAGAAGCATAAGTCTGTAAAGAACATTCACAAGGCTGTTTTAGATGAAAAAGTTACAATACTGAAACAAATTAAGAAGTTAACTGATAAGTATAATTCAATTAAAACTAACTATACATATTATGAATCAAAAGTAAAAACACTGCAAAATGAAGTAGAAACCTATAAAACTACAGCTCTTACATTTACCAAAGGAGAGAGATTTTTGAATAAAATTCTTGGGAAAACTATCATTCAGAAAGAAATATTTGGAATTGTAAGTAAAGTAGAAATACCTAAGCTGTACAAGGATTTTTTTTCCAATAAAAAAAGATTAAATTGTAGTTACTGTGGGACAAGGGGAAATATTTTTAAAAAAAATCTTAAGACAACCTCAAATAAGTGGCACTAAGAAAGCTTTTATATCAAATAATTTATTTGATTCTGCTGAATTTAGAAAAACTAAGACAGTCTGGATTCTCATATCATTGTTGGCTAACACTCCTGGACCCAACAGAATATGGGTACCAAAGAAATTTGTTTAAATTCCTCTGCAAGAAGTAGGTCACATAAGAAAAAAAGGCCATATGGTATATGGACAGTGGATGCTCAAGGCATATGAGTGGAAGCTCATCGAATTTCACTACACTAACTCAAAAAGATGGTGGACTAGTCACTTTTTGTGACAAAGCCAAAGACAAGATAATTGGCATTGGAATAGTTGGAGATCCAAAAGTTGTCTCAATAAATAAAGTAATTTATGTAAAGGGATTAAAACAAAATCTGATAAGTATCTCTCAACTCTGTGATGATGGTTTTGTTGTTGATTTCTCTAATAATTTTTGTTCTGTTTTAAAAAATAAACTGCTTAAATTTAGAGCACCTAGAACTGATAATGTGTATACCCTGGATTTAAATTCCTTGGGTAAACAACAAGTAAACTGCTTAACTGCTAAGATAAATGAATCCTAGATCTAGCATAGAAGACTTGGACATTGCAACATATATTCTTTACATAATTTATCCAAGAACAATTAGTTTCTGATTTTCCTAGTCTCATTTTTAAAAGTGATAGATTTTTTGATGCATGTAAACTTGGCAAGAAGCGCAAATCATTCTTCAAATATGTTAACAAAATTGTTACATCTAAACATCTAGAACATATCCATATGGATTTTTTGGACCTTCAAGAGTAGCAAGCTTGGATGGTAAATTATATGTATATGTTTTAGTTGATGACTATTCAAGATTTACATGTACTTTCTTTTTAAAATTTAAAAATGAATCTTTTAAATTATTTGATAGTTTTTTCAAATATGTTCAAAGTGAAAAAGGTTTTAAAATAATTTCATTAATAAGTGATCATGGTGGAGAATTTGAGAATCTGGAATTCAATTCATTTTGCTCAAATATGGGTATTAAACACACCTTCTTTGCACCAATAACACCTCAAAAAAATGGAATTTTTGAAAAAAAGAAATAGGACTATTCAAGAAATAGCTAGGATTGTGCTAAATGAATACAGTCTTCCTACCTATATTTGGGCAGAATTTGTAAGTACAACCTACTATATAATGAATAGAGTTTTAATAAGACCATTTTTGAAAAACTCACACTATGAACATTGTAATAATAGAAACCCTAAAGTAAATTACTTCAATGTTTTTGGATGCAAGTTTTACACCTTAAACACCATGGAAAATCTTGGTGAGTTTGATCTAAAATCTAACGAAGACATTTTCTTAGGATATTATACTACTTCCAAAGCATATAGAATTTTTAATAAAAATTCAAAGATTGTTAAAGAATTAGTTCATGAAATATGATGAATCTGGTCCCTTTGAGAAAAGTAAGGATCAAATATATTAACTTGATTTTAATGACAACATGGGACTTGAGGACCTGAAAGATGATTTTGAAAAAAAATATAAATAAAATTCAGTCCGATCCCGAAGAACATGACACTAAATAAACTATAAGTGTACTACCTAGACAGTCAAGGACCCAAAAGAATCACCCTTCAGAAAATTTAATAGGAGACATAGAAACAGGAATAAAAACTAGAAGGAACATAGGAAATATTGTTTAGTTTTCTTCATTTCTATCCCAATTAGAACCCAAGTCTATAGAATAATCCTTAGATGATGAAATTTGGATGATAGTAATGCAAGAAGAACTAAACCAGTCCAAAATAAATGAAGTCTAGAAATTAGTTGAAAGACCACAGAATTATCCAGTTATAGGAATGAAATGGGTCTTTAGAAATAAACAAGATGATCAAGGAATAATAACAAGGAATAAAGCAAGACATGTATCTAAAGGATATAATCAAGAAGAAGGTATATGTTATGATGAGACCTTTTCACCTGTAGTAATATTAGAATCCATTAGAATCCTTTTAGCCAACGTATCTCATATGAACTTTAAATTATTTCAGATGGATGTTAAGTCTGTCTTTTTAAATGGTTATTTAATGGAGTAAGTTTATGTTGAGAAGCCTCCTAGTTTTGAGAATCCACAAAAAACAAATTCTGTTTTTAGACTTTATAAAGCTCTTTATGGCCTTAAACAAGCATCTAGAGCTTGGTATAAAATATTAAGCTCTTTTCTTTTGAAAATTAATTTTACTATTGGAATGGAAGATCCAACACTATTTAAGAAAAATGTAAATTCTAATATTTTATTGGATCAAATTTATATTGATGATGTAATTTTTAGATCAACAAATAAATCTCGTTGTCATGAGTTTTCAAATCTAATGAAAAATGAATTTGAAATGAGTATGATGGGAGAGTTAAATTTCTTTTTTGGACTTCAAATTTATCAAAAATATTTTGAAAATGTTTTAAATTAAAGAAAATTCATTACTGATTTACCGAAGAAATTTGGAATTAAAAACAACAAGACATATACAACTCCTATGTGTACTTATATAAAACGTGATTTGGATGAAACTGGTAAATAAGTTGAAAACAAGTTATATAGAGGTATGATTGGTAGTTTATCATATCTTACTTCTATCAGGCTAGATATAATGTATTTTGTATTTCTTTGTGCATGATTTCAATCAAATCTTTAAGAATCCCATTTAACTGATGTTAAAATATTTTTTAGATATTTAAAAGGAACTGTTTTTCAATATCTTTTTTATCCAAATACGTCTGATTTTAATTTAATTTCATATTCAGATTTAGACTATGGGAGTTTTAGATTAGATAAGAAAGTCACTTTAGGTACTTCTAACTTTTTAGGAAAATCCTTAGTATCATGGTCAGGTAAGAAACAACATTTAGTTGCCCTGTCAACAGCCAAGGTAGAATATGTTTTTGCTGGAAGTTGTTGTGCACAGGTTTTGTGGATGAAAAACACTCCTATAGACTTTGGAATAAATTTTCATAATTCACCTATTTTATGTGATAATACAAGTGTAATTAATATTTCAAAAAATCCTATTAATAATTCTAATACTAAGAATATTGATATCTGACATCATTTTCTAAGAAATCATTTTCTTAAAAAGGATATATTCTTAGAATTTGTAAGTACTGAAATTCAATTAGCTGATATTTTTACTAGATCCCTTCCCACTGTATGGTTTGATTTTATTAAGGGGGATCTAGGTTTATTTAATTTTAAATAATGTTTTTTTTATTCATTTGATTATGTTATTTCTATTTTTGTAATACTGGTTAAAATAAATTATTTTTTTTTTCAAACAAAATAATTTTTATTTTTTTAATTTTTATTAGATTTATTTTTATATGTGCACTTTCAATTTTATTTGTTTTTAAAATTTATGTATTGATTATTGATGACACATGAATCAAGGTTTTCAGAGCCCTTTCGAATTCTGAATCGTTTTATTTCTACCAAAACCCCTTTCGAGCCTGCAAAGCATTAACGCTCTTTGTCAATCTGAACCTGAACCTTTGAAACCCTAATCCTTTTACAAACCTTCATAGATTTAAGGAAGAAATGGTCAAGACCAAGAGAACCAATGAGGCTAAGACCAGCACTGCCAAGAGGCAGCGCTACAAACGAAGGAAAATTTTGCATGGAAAGGTCATAGATTTTGAATGGTTATATCAGATGAACCGGTTGCTGAAGTAGGATATTTCTTTTCAAAACCTTTAATAGACTTTTAATGGTTAGAAAACTGAGTTTTTATTTGAGTTGGATCTTTTTTATTTCTTCAAATCTGTTCATTTTAGTGTGGGGGAGATGAAGATTCCATGATAGCGAAAACAGAAGACAATGATTTTTCAATCTCACCTGTAGAAATTTCTCAGATTCTAAACTACCTTCAGGAGAGAGTTTATCATTTCGATTTCAAAAATATTGGTGATATTGTACATAAATATGAGGATATTATTTCGTTTCTATTTGGATAAAAAAGTATCAGGAAAATGTTTGTAAAGGACTTGGCACCAGACCAACAGATATTGGTTAAGTTTTTGAAAACTGGGATTGCACCCAGGATGTCCGAAATGGAAAATATTCCTTATCTAGATATGTATTTAATGTTTTTTCTAATGAGTTATATTAAATAAAACTTTCTGAGATACATGGTGAGGTATCTCAGTTATTGTTTCCAACCAGAGTCAATAATGATTTTTTATCTTTTTGGAAGATTTATCTCAAAAATTATGTTTAAGACAGATATGATAAAATCAGGGGATGCTTGGGTGACATGCAACCATAGTAATATCTTTAATACTGGTACATTGAGAAAAATTGGATATTTCTATAGCACTATAAAAGGTAAACTTCTTCCTGTTGGAGCTAAAGAGGATGAAGAATGTGCTCAAGCCCAACCAGTAAAATCCAAAGGCATGGCTGAATCTAGAACAAGTGTAGTATCAAGGAGGATACGGTTTGAAGAAATTGATCCATCGATTGATAAGGAAATTAAAAATAAACTTCATAGGTCAAGACATGGAGTGACTCAAGCTGATGAACATACTACTCAAGCACTCAAAGAGGAAACTGAACCTATTCTGACCTACAGATTCATTAGAGACTCTGCAGTACAAGACACTGCTCAACCAATAGCTTCTCAGATTGAGATGAATCCTCAAGTTGAAAAAGGATAAGAGGATCAAGAAGAGGTAATAGTTGCAGTTTATATTGAAACTATTATCAAGGTTAGAGTAGAAACTAAAACTGAAAAAGAAAAGGAGGACATTCCTGGTGAAGAAGAAGTGTCCAGTCCTCATATAATTCAAGAGGAAATTGTTTTAGAAAACCCAGTTGAGGAAATGGATGCAGATGATGCTCATGAGGAGAAACCTCCATCAAATGTTAAAATCCAGGATGAAAATGTTTCTAATGTACATACAGTGGTGTTTAATGAGAATTTTTCTGTGGAAGATTCTCGGAAAGTATCTGAGGAAAAGTCAGTGGAAAACCCTACTCAGACGGAAGATAAGAAGAAATATAATGCAGAGTCATTACATATAGTGTTGTTGTATCAAGTATAAACTGAGGATGAGAATCAAGCACAGGGTTCCTCTGATTTAGTGAATAAGGAAGTAGAAGAACTGTAAAGGAAGCTTTCAAGTTAGGAATCTGAAAATGCTGCTCTAAGGAGATCCTTAGAGAAGGAACAATTGAAATTTCAGAACTTGAAAGCTAGTTTAGTTTCAAAGTAGGAAGTTTAAGTGTTTAAGAAGGAAATGTTAAATGAAGTTGAAAAGTTTAAATTAGAGATTTTTACAAGGACATATTTAATGGAATTTAGATCTTTCATGGAGAAACAATTTTCATCTGTTAGACAAAGTGAGACCAGTACATCAGGTACTTCACCTGATTTAATTAGAATATTTCAGGCTATCATAGTAGCACTGAGCAATATGAATGACTGATTTTAGAACCTTCAATGCAATAGTGCCCCTTTGTCAATGGTATTAGATAATGAAAAGTTTTTAGTTAAACAGTTGACCTCAACTGAACCAAGTATTAGAACTGTACTGACTCAGTTCCCAGTGAAGTTCACTTTGTTTATGGAGAAGGAAGAAAGGCACCTTGAGTTTTTCAAGGTAAATATGATAGAAGATATTCATATGACTCAGGATAATAGAGATATTATTATTAAACTGGGAGATGGCATGATGAAAAGGTTGAGGGAGATGTTGACAGAAATCAAGGTCGTAGTTCATAAAAGATAGACCATATCTCATACCCTTACCACACCATGCTTCCTATGTTCATCATGGTTGTCACTATTACATAGATTCAATGAGATTTTGTTTCATTCTATATTTTTGTGTTTCTATTAGTTTTACTATCTTTGTTTAGATATGCCAGTAATCTAGATTCACTTATTGACAAACAGTTAATAATAGAATTTATTTAAGTTCAGTGCTACATTAAAATGTGTTCAATTCCATATTCTATCATTCTTTTTTATATCACAAAATGGGAGAGAAATTTGGATAAACACAAAATTTTATTTTAACTATTTCACAATGTACATTAATTTTTCAAAATCTTTATTTTAAATTTATTTGAGAAATTTTTTTTTCTCTTTTTATTGTGGGAGAAATTTGGATAAAGGTTTTTATTTATTTTAAAAAAAGTATATTTATTTTTCACTTTAGAAAAAGAGGGGGAAATTTATTTTTATGATTACGAATAACACAATGTTTATTTATTTTTGAAATAATCTTGTTAAAAATTAATATTTTTTTATCTAATAAAAATTCTAAACTATATGTAATTAATTTTGGAAGTTAATATCATTTACTATTTTATGGTTTTTGTGATCATCAAAATGGGAGACATTGTTAATAAAGTGTTGTTCTTAACAATACATAATATTTTTATTAGAAAGGGAGAGATTGCTTAGAACAATAATCTCTCTCTTTATAATGATTTTGATGCTCAAAAACACCCTTAATTGTTTTCTAATGATTTTATTTAGTATATTTCAAGAATTTATTATTCATTACATTTTTATTACTGGAAGAAATATATATGTTCTTGAAGAATGAGAATTAATTACGAAATTATTTGCATTAGTGTGTTCTGGAAACACAGTTCATGTTCTACATATTCGAGAATTGTTTAAGCGTGTTCTGGAAACAGTATTCATACACTATGTGGAGAAGCATAGAGAAAATATGGAATGCAGTGTATACTTTATGAGATATCAGAAATGTATGGTTAAACAACCATACATTATCGAAAAAGTATGGAAGAATAACCCTATGTTAGGAAGGAACCCTACGTTTAGGATATTGGAAAATTTTGGAAGAAGAACTCTACGTAAGTTTTAAACGTTATGTTTGTTTCTAAAAAGTATTGTTTATCAACCTTACTTTTGTGAACAACCTTATATTTCATCAAAAAGTATGGATCATGTACCTTTCGTTCGGAATCTTATAAAATTATGGATCATTTATCATATGTTTGCATGTTGGAAAGAAAATTATGACAGATCAACCCTACATTTTTTATCAACTCTACATTTTTATTCAACCTTATGTTTGAAGGATGCATCAGCAACATTACATTTTTTATCTATCTTGAATTTATAAGATGCATTACATACAGTTCAACCTTACATTTGTCATTGGATAATTATACATGATGTTATTATGCAACGGTCTACAAGTGAATTATTTGGCTGATTTCAAGTCGGATTAAAATATGATTTTAAACAACATCTTTGACTGATTCAAATCCATTTATCTATTATTCAAAAGATAAATTTAAAAGGATATTTTCATGCCGAATTTTCAGGGGAGTTAATGATTCTCAATTATTTAGAATTTTTTGAATATCATGAGTCAGAAGGTGAGTTTTTTGGATCTGACTTTGGAGAGAAAGCACTCGATATATTTGTGCTATTTTGAAATTTAATATATACAATGTACAACGTCAAAAAAAGAACATGAGATCAGATACTCCTATGATATACAAGATCTACTGCATGACAACGTTGATAAAATTGAGATAATAAAGACTTAGAGAATTATTGTTACGAGAGAAAAAAGCTCTGTTTATTGAAGAAGAAGAAACAAGAAAGAAGATTTACTCATTTGACATCGAAGATATATTTTGAATCTACTATTTCTGAAGTTGTGAATTATTTTTCTATATCTACTACAACTGAATCGACTCAGAACGACTCTTACTTGAATATCATTATTTCTGAAGATGACAATCTATCTACTATCAATTGCATTCTGTTGCAATTGTGAAGTACAACGGGAAAGTATTTTCAAATAACAAATACTTATTTTTATCTTGAGTGACCGGCTTCTCATACTAAGCTGTGTAGGTTCTGCGATTGAACCATAAGGCTTTGTTTTGACTTATATTGTAAGGGTATCAACTTCATGTACTCATTTTTTGAATAGTTTTTTGATAATAAGAACAAATACATAAAATCACCATGCTTGTGAAGTAGAGTGTTGGTGGAGTGGACTAGGAGCCTTCTATTCCCCGAACCACTATACATCGTTTGTCCCTGCTAATTTAATTTTCACTGCATTAATCTATCTAATTAATGTTAAAGGATATAACATGATCTCGTGAAGAATTTTTAAAAGATACAATTCACCCCCCTCTTGTGTATATTTGGTATAACCCGATCCAAAAAATTTTAATAAGTGACATGTCATCAAAATATACTACTAGGATAATGACCACATTCCCATTAATCCTTTTTTAAACACACTGTTAAATTCATTTATAATGAAACCAAATTCTTTTATGGATTCATTAAATCAAAAGTTTCATTACCGAAATGCTTTCTTCGATCCATAAATGGATCTCTGCAACTTGAAAAATATTTTGGCATAACCTGGTGTCACAAAACATTCTTTTTGTGTCATATAGGCTTCTTCTTGAAGGTTCCCATTATGGAATGTAGTTTTGACATCCATCTTCCAAATATCATAGTTATGGTATGATTCAATGAAAAATATAAAGATGATGGATTTAAACATGAAAAATGGTGAAATTTGTTCATCTTAGTCACTTAATTGATGACTCCTAAACCCTTTAGCAACTATACATTCTTTATAGATGCTAACTTTACCTTCCATGTCCAGTTTTCTATTGAATACCCATTTACACCAAATAGGATTTACGTAAATTGTTTCATCAATCAGAACCCAAAACTGGTTCTGATACATGGAATTCATCTCAGAATTCGTAGCTTTTATCCATATTACTTCTTCTGATCTCTTTAATGCCTCATCATAGGTGATAGGTTCATCACTGTCTAACAATAATGATTCACCATCCTCAGTGAAAAGAAAACCATATCTCTTTGGATCCCTAACATCTCTTACAATCCTACATAGAACTATTGTTTTTTAAAACACCTAAGGGGGCATGTGGAATTGGTTCCTATACAAACTCTTATGTATCTTTAGCTTCAACTTCATCAAATTCAATATTTCTCCCACTATCCATTTTTAGGATGTGCTCCTTCTCAAGAATGATGGATTGTCTGGAAACAGTCACATTCTTATCTGAGGGGTTGTAACTGGGGTAACCCATTTTTTCTCTGGGTATTGTATTAAGATATACCTCGATCCCTAGGGTTCTAGATTGTTTTTTGAGAAATCCTTAACAAACGTCATGTATCCTCACACACATGTATTTGATAATATAGGTTTCTTTACACTCTATAGCTCAAATGGTAATTCCATTTTACTCTTTAGATGCCACTCAGTTTAATGTGTATGTCATAGTTTTTAATGAATATCCCCAAAAGGATGATGGAAGATATGTATAACTCGACATTTACCTTACCATGTCCAACAAGGAAAGGTTACTCCTTTCACTAATAGCATTACACTATGGTGTATAAGGTGGAGTGAGTTGAGATAGAATCCCTTATTCCAGTAAAAATTTGATGAAATTTTGGTTATGAAATTATCCACCTCGATCTGATCAAATCTTCTTTATCTTCATACCCAGATAATTCTCTATTTAATTCTCTAATTCCATCAATTTCTCAAAAGACTCAGACTTATACATCATCATGTAAATATAATCATATATACTAAAGTCATTAGTAAAATTTAGTATGTAATAATATCCATCTCTAGCTTCTACTAGAAATGGTCCACACACATTAGTGTATACCAATCCTAGAAGCTCTATTTCCCTTACACCATGTCCACCAAAGGGATGTTTTTTAATTTTCACTTGTAAACAAGTGTGACATCTATCAAGTGGTTTAAAATTAGAATAGTCTAAATAAAAACCTTTGAAGATATTTTTCAATCACTTCTCATTTATATGATGAAGATGGTGATTCCGCAACTGGGTGTTATAAGAGTCATTTGAATGTGATTCTTTATCATTTACCAAAACTTGGTTTTCATAATTTAATATATATAGACCGTTATTTAAATGCACCATAACATGACATATGTTTTCCTTATAAAATATACAAATTTTATTTACAAACATTAAAATAAACTCATCTATATCCAAACATAATATATAAATTATGTATTTTTCGTAACACTAGGTACATAGTAATATCCACATAAAACCGAGATCATTTCTATTAGAAATTTGATGTGGTATTCACCAATGGCAGGAGAATCCAACCTCGCACCATTGGTAGCTCGTAGATCCACCTCTCCTCTGTAAATTTTCTATAATCTACATGGTTCCGTCATTAGAATATAGAAGTGACACCACAAGTTGTATCTAATGCCCAATTTATAGAAATGGAAGGATTTGACACGATAACGAATGAACATTTAGCTTCCCCTTACCTCAAGGTGTTGTTCTTCTTCTAGTGTCTTGACTTTCCACATGTAAATTATATCGCCTCCTTTTCATTTCCCTACATTTGGATCATATTTATCTTGGTTTAACGGTTCTTTGGGGATTTAGACTGTTTATATGTCTTATTCCTCTTTGCATTGTCATTCCTCTTCTTATTCACCATATGGACTATGGGTTTTTCATTCCTCGTGCCTTTACCCACATAGAGAATTAATGTATGAATATATAATAGACTCTTATCACTATTTACCATATTATAATTCAAAATAAAAATATATAAGGTCTTCTATAGTGCTGATAGTATGATATTTGTATGCAACTCATTCAAAACATTAATCCTTAAGATGTCCAGATTCTCAATGTAGCCAATAATATTGACTACATGTGGACCAGCTGGAACAGACTCTCCAAGATTAGTTGTGAACAAACCGTTTTTCATCTCATACCTCTCATGTCTCACCTTCTATTGATAGAGATACCAAATGTTATACATCATGTTATAAGTATCCTTTTCCTGAAGATTCTTCAAGAGCTCATTGGTACTGGATGATAGCATGAAGCACTGAACATTTTTATCGTCATTTAGGTGTTTTTTATACACAAAGAGCTCCACATCACTCGCCTCATTTACAGCTAAAAATGGTCATGGTTATTTTGGAACATATAGTTTCCTTTCATTGATAAGAATGACCCGAAGGTTCCTTTTCCACTCCTAGAAATTAATTCTACTGAAAATGTTTTCCTTCTCGAGTTTGGATGACAATTTTATGTTTGATGTAGTTTTTAATGTCGATTCTACAAATAATATGAAAAAAAATTACTTTCTCTGATGAAATTATTTGAAATAAAAAAAATATTCTTTAGTCACCCACTATTTTATCAAAACCCAAAAGACCTCACCATTAGATTTGTAATATCTTGTTTCTTAGACATTATAGTAGAAAAAATCCATATTTACATTCTCATTACCCAAACATTGTATGTTAAATAAATTTGAAATTTTTTAAAGTGGAATTACAAATTCCAACTACATTAACTCATAGCTCCTTGATCCATTGAGTAGACTCCACAGTCCTAAAATCCTTAATTTTGGATTTCCTCAACCTTTGCCTCTCAGTTACACCAATACCTACTTTGGCAGTCAACCCTTGAATTAAACTAATTTAATTCAACCTTAAACCTCATATTATAATTCCTTGATAATTTAACACACCCTAACAATGTTTTCATGCACTTTGAACTATGATTCGATTCTAACCGAAGTAATGGAGGGATATACTAACATAATATTTTATTGTTGTATTTTATCCATTATATGTAAATTTCCATTTATTATCTTTTCACCTGATTTTTAATATTGAGTGGGATAATTTTAAGTGATTAACCATGTATTATATAATATTTATGCATACTCCATTTTCTTTTAGTTCCATCTTGAATTATTGTTTAATTCATTAATTATGTGATTGCAACAATACATCCATAATGAATAAACCATGAAACTGAGAGAAATAAAATAAAGGGTAGGATCTTGATCTTGTTCTAAGAGTTAGTTTATCTAGATGTTGATAAACTAACCACTGCCCTAGGGGAGAAATTCCATGAACTAATTAGGTTTGTTTTTATAGCTTTCCACATGTACACCATTTTATCTCCATGAATTGGATATTACTTGGCACTAAACTTGAACCACCTCCACTAGATTGGGATCTCCATCCACCACATATTATTTTACTCACTCATAGGTTAGGGGTAAAAGGGGTTTACATAAAAGAAACAATGGAAATTCAAACCCTATATATTAATGGGGAGATAAGGTACGCGGGACAACAATTTAATTTAACAATAAATTAAAATGGAAACCAATCACATATAAAGGTCTGGTCTAGCTCATGATCATTCACATGAATGAAAAAAATATATAAATTTAATAAAACTAACATTTAATTATTTAATAATTTTAATTTAAGATAAATTGTGCTTGAATCAATTAATTATTATCTTTAATTAATCAATAATTTTATCCTAATACCTTTTCTGAATTTCATTTAGATTATCATCCATTATAATCATCATAAAATTATAATTCATTTAAAATTAACTTGGTACATAACATGTACATTGGAGTAAATGCAATGAATTCCCATCCAAAACTACCAAACATTTATTATAATTGTAATCATTTTATTCTTTGTGAGATGTAGCATGCACGAAAAATTAAAATTGTAATAAAAATCATACATGATGTGTAGATCATGGAACATTACACAAATGTTAATTAAACATATATATATATATAACATATCAAATGTTGTGTCCTACCTTTATGCCCAAATGAAGGTAAATGTATCAATAGTTACATAATATAATAATAAATTTAAAATATGTGTAATATAGAAAAATTACACAACCTGTAGATCTGTCTACATAGTGTGTACCTTCTTTATTGTCCATCAGAAGTACTAGCATGTAGAAATTTCATGTGAGGCATACTTCATAAATATTCAGAGAACACAATGCTTCTAGAGGGCCACATTCAATTTTTTTCTCTGCATTATATAGTCACTTGGTGGGGTAGCTGTGTATGGGATACATGGATTGACCTAGACCTAAAGGGAATACACGTCGTACCCAGTGGGCTACATGGTGTGTAGTTTTTTTTCCTTACCACAGTTAATCCTTGTCAACACCACATGGATTAAAGGTCATTAATATTTTCATTAATACATAATTAATGCAAGATCTCAAATTTATTATCATACAAATTCTTGTTGTGTTGAACAATACAACATAGCATGTAATTAAAATTACCTAGAATTTAGTCTGGTGTTGTAAGGATAGGATCTTTGGCACCTCTGGATGAGTTCTATGATTTTATTTTATTCATAAAATTGATCATTTTAATTAGATCTATGAGAAATGATGAAGGAATAAATAGATCTTTTAATTCAAATTTGAATAATGATTAAACTCAAATTAAAAAACTAAATTATGAATGCGTAAATCATCAATGAAACTAAATTAATGTAAACAACAATATTCCCCCTATGATACCACTTGTAGGTTTCGGGTGTAGCAGAATCATGGGATCGGTGGTACCCAACATTAATATTTTCCATATTCAATGAAAAGACTTTGATCAATACGATGATTAACGCTTGTATCCATGGAATTGAATCAATTATTTAGACAAAGAAATAGAAACCCAAATCCAAGATAGAGGATCAATATATTTTTTAGTAATTAATTTAATTTAATTAAATAATTACCTCCAAGGTGATTCTTTTTTCATTGATGAGTTTGACCCTAGACCTGTAGTGCACTTTATTTTCATTATAGAGATCAAGGGTAGATATCCACTTGAGCTGATCCAAACATGATCCACATATCGTTGGAAGTCACTGAAGGAGTCTCTGGGTGACATCACGGAAGATTATTGCGCTTGTGATGTCTGTATTCGATCACCTTGAGACATGATTCCAAATATTTCAACTTTATATATTGGAAAAGGTTCTCTCTCGTTCCTGAGAGAATTCTAGGGGAGGGACTACCTCTCTAGACTTTAGTGTTCTTCTCTAATTTTTTGTGCACAACAACAATAATATCTGTTTATCCAGTGCATAGCTAATAAAAGAATAATATAACTAGGTATTTACTTCACTAGCGTAATAATAAATAATTTTTATAGGTGCCTTAGTTATTTTATTAATCCAAGAGAAACCCCCATTTCAAATAATAACTGCAACATTATTATTTCTATACATTCACTTCACTTGTGAGTTAAAATTAAATATTATTTAATAAAATAATATTTAATAATATTATACCTCACCAAACCATTAACTCAATCTTCCAATCCTCGACCATATTTATTGATCCTTGAATAATCACTATTCATTTATTTCTTAAATATCATTGAATTATTCACTAATAGATATATAAATATTATAATCACTAAATAACAAATAAATATTTATTAATTATTCTTCCCACATTATATCCTCTCGAATTACTAGAGAAAAAATAAATGAGATCAAGAATCCCTAAATAATTATTAAACCAAAATTAGGAATATTAATTATTCAACATTTTAAATAAGAAATAATATATTATTTAACTGAGATACTAGATACACATAGTGTGTGGACCTCAAGGTCTCTTTCTCAGTGGTTTTAGGCGGAGTATCCTAATGTCCAAGGTTATCATATAGAATCATTCTAATTCACCCATAGAGAAATAAGTTGATACAACAATGACATGTCGCATTATTCAAATACTTATCGTGTAATATAATCCCTTTGTATCAATATCTCTAATCAATCGAGTTTGATACCAGTGCCATCAACCCGTGTGCTCGATTTGTTATTATTTGAATTCTTGGAAATTAAAAATTGCTATATAACAGCATGGCCATGGATTTATTTAGTCTATATCATTTCCATCAAAGGGCCCAATATATAATCATCCTTTATGGAATGGAAGGGAAAAATAATTTCTTGCATAATTCAATAATGTAGTATTACTTGTGACACCCAAAAAATCCTACCACACCATGAACATATGTCATCAAGGATTTTTCCAATAAATATAAGTGTGTGAGTCATAATACCCATTAATAATAATCTTAAAGTATAAGGACCAATACACACATCCGCAAATAGGAACATCCAATGAAACTTATACATGTGGATTTCTTACTGGTGGGTCTCGTTCTCATATTATCCTCCTAGACATTACTAATGGCGTACATCATGAGAAGGTTCCTCACTGTCCTATGAGTCTCGACCCCTAATAGCCTATATCATTTGGGTCCCTCAAATGAAATCATCTGGCTATAGAACATATTTCTAAGAATAGTGTCTTGGCACTTTCGTGTTCCCATCATAGTGGGGATCTACTATGACCTTTTAGTGTGACAGCTACTCTTGGGACATTTTCTCATGTAATGTTACACAAAAGAACAATCCTGATGTGATAAATATTTTATTGATATCTATCTAATAAATATATGTTTATCATAAGGTGAAAAAAAAATTTATTTCTACGGCACCAACTCCAATAGCTAGAGGGTAATCCCTAAACATAAAGTGAATCCACAACTCGGATCCTACTAGAGGGTAACTTGGAAATATCATCAGGTAAATTCAAATCTCGTTTCCTACTATAGGGTAAGACCGAAACAACCATCGAGGAACGCCACTGCCCAGCCCAGTTGGAGGGCTGGCCCAGTAGTACTCTAGAAAACCTGTCTAATCATTGCCATGGATTCTCTTTAAAACAATCTAAAGGATCATGCATCTCTATTCCTTTCATGTTTCCAAATTTAATGAGATCATGAATAAGTATTTTCACAACCAAATAAATCACACCGCTATAGTCCTTGTAGAAAATACGTGCATTTTCCACTAATCATTCGCCTCGATCGGTTATCTGATGAAAGTATTTTATATCACCTTATTAAGCTCCAATGGTTTCTAATTAGCCCCATACCTCAACTACAAAAACAATTATATGGATCACACCATTACTATCCACATAGAAAAACATATGGTGTCGGCTATTCATTCATTCAAAAAACACACTCTGTGAGAATGTCACATTTCACCACAAACACCCAAATCAATCCTCGTGGTAACATCGCCTCATTTTAAATTCAATAACCCAAAATAAATTTTCAAAATTATGCCTAAATTTTTAGGGTTGTGAAGTTTCGTACATTACATCAATTGGAAATCCTATTTAGAAGATAAATCTGATACAATAATTCTAAATAATAATACATATACTATTATTATTCAAAATATGAGTTTTTTGAAACAAAGGAACAAAAAAAATCCTAAAATTCAAAAATTGGACTTAAATGGTCTATCTCGATAAGAGTAATGTGTGGCCTTAGACCACACACAAAATGGATACTCCGTTTAGGAGATATGGTAGTTTGAAACTGCGTCTGGATGATCTCAAGGTTATCTTGGCCCACTCTGGCCCACCTCGGCTGCTCTGGATGCAAATGCCACTATATTTGGATGGCCTTTGGTTGATTCATCATTAGCTATTCAACATGGGAAGCCTCTTGTGGTTCTCGTTTCCCTATTGTCTCCTCATCCTCTATTCCTGACATGCCTGTCCATCTCGGCTCCTCCACCTGGCCATGCCATTGCTCGCTTGGCCTATTGTTGCTACCCCACCACCCTGCCATCCTAATCTCCAACCCTTGGCCCTGATTTACTTTGACTCCCACAGTTTCACCTCACACCTAACTGCTCCAAATTCCTCTCCACATCGTGCTGTCATCTAGGTCACTCCCTGGTCTCTGACCACCTTCTATGGTCTAATGTTGTTGTCGTCCAGCTCACACATCATTATCAGCCTGGCGCCTCACCGGAGCCTTGACGCCACCTCCTTCTGTATGTCTTATCTCCTCTAATTCAACTCAAAATGATTAAAATAGAATATATTTGGTATCATAGGGTTTATTTATTCACAAACTCATGATTGTCTCGATGTTTTGTAGATGTTCCAATGTAGAAAAAATTAAACGATGATTCCGTGAAGAATTCATGAAAAACGCGCAAATTTAACAAGGTTCAAGTATAGATCAGTTTTCATGTTATTTCAGCTATAGATTATTTATTTCAAAATGAGAAAACAAAATAAAATGATTTTTTTCCATGTTAAATACCCTCAAAAGGAGATATGGAGCTCATATGGAAGAATCCTACCTTGATTTGGATCTAATTGACGTTAACGAATACGTATACTGTAGTTCCACTATGATCTCCCAAATATTTTTCAGTCATTAGTTGTTGATCCACTGAAGAACTAAGAGGGAGAGAGAGGGAGAGATAGTTTCTTTTAAGGTTTTAGTGGTCAAACCTATTCAATCCTATTAACCACCATTTAATACAATATTACTAAACATCTGCCAACGGTTGTGAATACTAAACATCACATGCCATCTCACTTTAGGTTGCTCTTAGGTAAAAGACCCCATTACAAACCCAATGATAGTCTCAGATTTCCAATCCAATTATTTGATCAAAACTTATTTGATTCAGTATTTGAGAAAAAATAATTAAGATTAATTATTTTATTTATTATTTTTCCCTTGGGTGTCTTTTCTCACAGAAGTATGATGCCAACAAAGGTTATGAATCACCTAGGGTAAACACCATGTTTCAGACTCAACCATGGCATTTGATTTCTAATCCAAGTTTTAGTTTAATATTTATCTTCTTTTCTTCATGTTCATATTATAAAACTTGATAAATATTTTTTATAAAATTAATTCCAGGTACACTAGGCCTTAGAATCGCACATTGTCTTAGTTTGTAGTTCTGGAAATATATGTAGAAATATAAAAAAATATTACAAGGAAAAAACCAAGTATCTATATCATTCAATAATTCAATATTTTTACCACCAAAAATAAAAACTATGAAAACAACACGAGATACTGAGCCCACATTTGCATCTCCCAATACCAAGAACTCTCTTGCAAATTTCTATGCTACCGTATCATGATAACCCAAGGGATGGTTCATCCACTTACCATCCTCTCCTGTCAATCCTCAATCGCCACTCGGTGCTCAGCAAAGTTGGATCCATCATTAATTTTTAGGTCACCCGAATTGATTACGAGCATAAGATCATGCATGTATATACTAAACTACAACATGTGGAATATTTTGTGCATCCACTCAATCGATGGGGGTAGGTCAAGGTAGTAGGAAACATCATGAACCCTCAACGGAATCTCGAACGGCCCTATGAACATCATGGATAGCTTGCCTACCCGACAGAACCTCTACATCCTGCATTTGGGGGAGACTCTCAAGAATATATGGTCTCCCTAATCGAACTTCAATGGCCTAACATGGTGATTTTCATATAATTTATGTCTTCTCTGGGCGTTCTTCATCCATTCTTGGATGACCTACACTTTCTGCATCGTCACCTGCACCAACTATGATCCCATGAGGGATGGCACCCTCACAACTATCAAATATAAAGGTGACCTACATGGACTCCAATATTGGGCCTCAAAAGGTGTCATATTTATAGTAGCATGGTATCTATTATTGTATGAAAACTCTACGGAAGGAAGGTAATCCTCCTAGCTAAGGTTGAAATCCAACACACAGTCCCCCAACATCTCCTCTAGCACCTGAACTGTGTGATCGGAATTCCCATCATTTACGGGGGGAAGGGATGTACATATCCAAAGATGTTTCTCAAATTCCTCATTCAGTCCTCTCTAAAATCGTGATTTAAACTGTGCATAATGATCAGAGATAATCATTAAGGGTATCCCATGATGGCGAACGATATCTCGTACATACAACTGCCCCAAACACTCCATTTAACTATACTCCCTGACAGCAAGGTAGTGCTCCAAAATTTCCAATCGGTACACTAACACCTATATAGAGTCATATACTTTCATTATTAATGGAAGATCAGTGATATGACCATGGATATATAATCCCATTTCCACTTTAGAACATCAAGAGGAAGCAAAAAACCCGCCTGAACATGATGTCCATCGCTCACCTACTGACAGTTGAGGCATTGTGAGATGAACTCAGATACAGTTCATCTCATGATAGACCTCCAAAATTGATGTTGAAGATCCCTTTATATCTTCCCCATACAGGGATGTAATTAAAATGGACACGTGTAGAACTCATGAACTACCTCTTCCCACATCATGACTAGAACCACAATTTTCCCCTATAACAAGATCGTATGATTCCATCCTTCATATTATCCATCTTGTGCATCAACTATGGACACCTGATCATGAAAAACATCATAGTCTATGTCTCCCATTTGGGAATATTTCACATGATCAAGGAGTTTAGGTGTCAGCACCATTGACTGTAGGAAATCTATACACTCTGTCTTCACCATGTTCAACATCATGGAAGCTAACTACTATGCAGATTTCACCACTATGAGAGCCTAGGACTTCCTACTAATGGAATATGATACAACATTTTACATCCCTAGAGTATAAATTTTCACGTTTTAGTTTCCCTATAGGAAATATAACCAGCATCACTACCTCAAATTCAGGTCTCTCTGGGAAATGATATACTTGAGGCTCTTATGTTCTGAGTAAACTACAAAGTGCTCTCTCTGAAGGTAGTGCCTTTAAATTATCATGTAGAAGACTACAGCTATCCGTTTGAGGTTGTGAACCACATAGTTATTCTCATGGTGTATGAACTACCTTGACCTGTATAATATGACTTCCAATTTTTTCATCCACACACAACTAAGATAATCTCTTGAGGCATCACAATACACAATGAACTCAATGCCTTCCTCTTGTATTCTCAAAATTAGAGAACGCATCATCCTCTGGCTCAAGTCCTTGAAGGACTTCTTGCACTTCACATACTACATAAACACTTATTCCTTCCACATCATAGTGGTCAAAGGGTATACTATCCTAGAGAAGTCTTATAGAAATCTCTTATAGTACCATTCCAGACCAAGAATGCTATATACCTATGACGCATTTGTAGGTTGAACCCCAGAAATCACTTCTATGATATTTTTTGGATCCACACCTGAACCTTGTTCAGAAATGGCATTACCTATATTGAGAACCTCCTATATCCAGAACTGGAACATCAGGAGATTTCCATAAAGCCGGTTCTCTTAATTTAATTCAAGGACCATCCTCAAGTGCTCCGTGTTCTCATCCTCAGAAGTAGAGTGAACGATTATGTCATCATTGATGAAAACTACAAACTTATTTAGGTAAGTCTAGACGATTTGGTTCATCAATGCTATAAATAGATAGGGGGTGTCTGTTACACCAAAGGACATCACTAGGAACTCGTAGTGCCCGTAGAAAAATTGGAAACCCGTCATTAGATCATTGGACACGTGAACCCATTTCTAGTGGTAGGAAATCATGAGATCAATCTTGGAGAACCACCACAAACCTCGTAACTACTCAAAGAGACTGTCGATCCTCAAAAGGGGTAAATTTTCTTTATCATGTCCTGGCTTAAGTGACGATAATCTATGAAAAGCTGCAAGATCCCATCTACCTTCTTTACAAAAATAACTGGAGCGTCCTAGGGGTATATAATGGGCCATATGAAAAGTTTCTCGATATGGTCCTCCAACTATAACTGTAGCTCCTAGAGCTCAGTGGTTCCATCTAACATGCCGTAGAATATATCATGCCATTCCTTGGTTTCAAGTTTATGAAAAACTCCAAATACCGCCTCAGAGGTAGTATAAGAATGTATTTGGGGAATATGTCCATATAATCCTCCACAACTAAAAGAACCCAGATACATGAAGAGTCTACTTCTGCAAGGGTAATTCCTACTAACTTGTGGGTTTAAGGTTGTATCCTCCTACTCACAGCTCTTTCCCACTCTCTTATGTGAAATCATTCATTGAGAAAGGAGATCCTCATCCCATTAGTGCATAGGAATATGACTAGTATGCAGTGACAATCAATCTAGGCTCGAACATTGGAAATACAATACATGCCCAGGATGACGTCATATGGTTCCATTGTGATGACTAGTAAGTCCCACATAAATCTCTATCCTCCAATAAATAGATCACACAACCGGAAGATGAAATGAACTGGAGAAGTGCTCCCCCATTGGAACCTCTAGGTAAATCCATTGTGAAAGCACCTCTAATGGGAGATCCAACTCCAACACCAGTAGTAAAAAGATAAAAAAGTGAATGGTATATGTTTCTACTAATACTAAATCAATAGTAGAATAAACACATATCATACCTAGGATCATCTTGTGTGCTACAGGATGTCGGGCATCCAAAGCATGTAGTTTCCTGTAGCCCTGGCCATCATCTCCCTGAGCTTGAAGTGGGCCTCCCAATGGTGGTGGTGGGAGAACCTCATAGTGTTATACCCCACCTCTATATCTTCCCACTCCTCAACCATAACATCCTCCCTAGGGACCACCTTGTCCCCACCTAGGGGATCCCTGATCATGGTGTCTTTCCTCCCATGGTGTTCCACCTGTTATACGCCTATGATGCTCAGTACACCTGGTTAGCCAGTCTCGTGCTATGTGACCTATCCTATCACAATTATATCATCGTCCCTCTCAAGTTTTTCCTAATTATTTGTGTTTTCCTTGCAACGTACAAATATTCCCCTGAGTATACTCAAGAAAAGGTCTCTTATACTAAGATCTCAGGCACCTGCCTACTGCAAAAGATAACTCAGAATTTTCAAAATGACTTCAATATCCAACTATCTAGCATCCCTACTCCAGGAAGCACTTTCTGAAAAGTTACCTCTCCAACACCATTCAATAGGTGGGGATTCACAAGGTCACAACCCTAGCCTGAATCCCTCTACAAATTACATGCTCAAACTTCCATGCTCGGAAGTACCCATCCCTGATCATGTCAAGTTAGTAGTGTGTAAGATCTATGAACCTCACCACATACTATGTCACTATCATCCATCACTAAACTAACATCAAAATCATTGAAATCTGGGTGGAGTGTAATTAGGAGGGGTAGTAATCCTCACGGAATAGGCATTGGAAGTCATCCCACAAGAGTGCCAACTCCTCGTGCATCTATGTAACCATACCCCACCAACGTCCATCTGTTCAGTTGAAAATATAGGCTACTAGTGAAACCATCAAATTTTTTGGTTTCCGGATAATCTTAAAAACTTGGATCACTGACTTCAGTCAACACATTGTTGTCTAAGGATCTGGCTCATCATAGAATCTTAGTGGTCTCTGGTGATAATACTCATCGAGCACACTTATCATGTGCTCGTCCTTAGTCATATCTTCTAGTAATATATTTTACTCAATAGGTTTAGGTGCTACTACATGTCCACCCATAGGAATGGGATCATATGATGGACCCCGAACTAGGGCATCATCACTCATGTGTTCTTCATCATGAACCAGAGCCGTTATCCTAGGTAGATGTAGTCACTAAGTCATCCGGAATTTTATCAAGGAGTACCAAGGTCAGGGATCTTGATCAATAAGGAAAGCCAAAGACTTAATCTTATATGATGCATTTACCATTGTTCCATTCAAAAACTGTCACATCATACCGAGTCAACAAGAGGGTAATCAAGGTCATGGTGAATAGATACTTCATCCACTCTCACTAAAACTGGACACCCTGCTCTTAGATACACTCTCTAGAAACTTCTACATTGTTTTCCCAATATCTTTTTATGGAAACATTCGAAAAATCTACCAAGGTTCGAACCACCTATGATACCAATCTGTCACGACCTGACCCTTTTTGCGGCTCGAGCCACAACTACCCCAAGCTCACCTCCATAGGCCAGGGATGGAAACAAGCACCGAAGGCGCAAAAAATTAGGGAGGACCTTTCTTAATTTCATTCACACACGCACACAACCACTCAATGAAAAAATGAATAGGGTAAGTAATAATATATTCTACACTCATGTAAATAAACCAAACAAGCATGGTCCACAAAACAGTACAAGTACTATAAGTTAAACAAAAAGGAAAAAGGGAAAACAAACATGCCTAACCTGAAAAGTGTCCAACTTGATAGAAACTAGATGAAGGAAAACAAAATATAAATCCCGACTTCTAAAATTCATGTTGTGAACACCATATGAGGTCCATGAACATGTATCTCTGAGCTCTATGAAGTCTCAATCAATGTTGTCCTTCATATTCATTAGTAACGATACGTGATGACAAAGCCCATGAAGGGGTGAGTATAAACAAACCTTGTAGGATAGCCTGAAAAGAAGGTGGAGTAGTAATAGATACCATAATAAAAAAAGATGGAACAAAGTACAGAAAAAGGGTTTATCTCAAACTAACAAGATAGTGAAGTAAAATCATCTGAACACATGGAGCTAGAAATGGTGTGAAGATGAACTTATTGTTGGGTCATCGATACCAATAGTAGGATATTAGACTCGTCCAACCACAAGTATTTAGACATGAAAATAACATGGCATATCATGTGCGTCTTCACCTATCCTAGAAGGAGAGTAACCAAAACCAAAGCATTTGGTAAAAAAATGGGATATATATATATATATACTTAGTCAAAAAATACAAATGAGAGATTAAGCATATCTCTATCTCATAGCACATCCCAAGAAGAAGATTCTATAATCGTTTCATAAGTATCCATCAATAATTCCCAACAAACCACACATCATTTTGTGAGACACATGTCAAAGGGGTTCAAATCACCACACCTTGATATTATTCGTTTTTGGAGGCACTAACACAACTGCACTATTTTTGTTCATGTTACAAGGACATGTATTGGTGGGGAAATCACCGCTCTTCCTTTTGATTCCAAAGGTATATCAAACCACACCTCATCACCATTCCACATAGCCAAGGGTCCTCTCTAGTAGTTACTGAGGAATACCATTGGCCAACCTGCCTAGAAGGTACCACGCGTGAAATTCACTAGGTAATTCCACTACCCAAACACTACTAGAGGGTAAGCCTAGTGAGTTATTAGGGAAATTACACTACCCAGACCAACTTGAGGGTTACACCTGGAAATCCATTGGGTAAATCCACTACCCAAACCTACTGAATGGTAAGCCCAGAGCATCAAGGAACTCCACTTCCCAGATCCAACTGGAGGGTAACTCGAAATGATGATTGGGGAATTCCACTTCTCATCCCCACTAGAGGGTATGCCCAGGACTACCATTAGGGAACACCACTACCTAGCCTAGTTGGAGGGTAAGCCATGTACTACTCCGGTAAACCTGTATGCTCTATGTCATAGATTCTCTTTGAACCCATTATAAGGATCTTCCACTGATACTCCATTCATGTTTTCAAATATAATGAGATCATGAAAAAGGATCCATGCATCTAAGTGGATCACACTATTCTGATCCTTTCAAAAAAAGAACTAGATTGACAATTAATTCACCACAATCGAACAGCCGATGAAAAGGTTGTGTGTAGCCACATTATGAACAGATGGTGTCTCATGGGGCCCATGTATGAATCCCTTAATAAATTATATGGATCATGCCATTATGATAATCATGTAAAAACATATGGTATCATCTATTCATTCATCCAAAATGGACTCTCGATCAAAAAGTCACATTTCACCATAAATTCCCAAAATTGAGCCTCATGGGGCCCACACCTTGATTTCTGTTTCAGCGCTTGGAATCAGTTATGAAGATGGAATGTCAATTAGACATCCTTTTTAAAAGATATTTCCAATAAAATAATTATTAATGATAATAATTATATTTTTATTATTAAACATTACTATTTTGTGAAACTGAGCAATGAGACCAAATTGAAAAATTCATGAACTAGCCTTAAAAGATCTGTCTTGATAAAAGGATTGTGTGGTTCTAGACAGCCTGAAAAATGGACTCCCCATTTAGAAGATATGTAAGTTTGAAACTATGGACTGATGAACCTCTAGGACCGCATGGCCAACTCCAGCCCACTCTGACCACCTAGGCCACTTCAGGACACTCCGGCCCGCTCACCTGTCCTTGGCCCGCTCACTGACTCTTTGGCCCCTAGTTATCCCTATGTTTCTCTATCATAGTGTAGTTAATATGGAAAACCTATTATGGTTCTTGGTACCCTGTAATCTACTCATCCGCTCTGGTTTGCATTCGCGACAACCTTTTCTCTTCCACCCGACCAGGCCGATACTCGCTCGGCATGCCGACGTTGCCCCGCCAGCCTGCTCGCAGACCCACAACCCCACTTTTCCTTGCCTCTCATGGTTTCACCACACACCCATCCATTCCGGTTATATCTACACACCAGGTTTCCATCTGGTTCGTTCCTTGCTCATCGAGAGTATCATGCGGTCTTATGCCAGTGTCAGCATCCTCGCACACCACCTCTAGACTGCCGCCTCAATGGAGCCATGCTGCGACCTCCATCTACATGTCATAATACCTATGATTCAACATTAAATGTTAAAAAAACATATATTTTGGATCCTCGGTTTGAGGTATTCATAGACTCATGATTCAAACGATGTGTTTTTGATGTTTCTATGTAGAAATAATTAAATGATGATTCCATGAAGAATGAACGAATAATGCATAAATTTAACAGGGTTTCAAGGATGGATTTATGGTCATGATAGTTCGGTCATCGATGATTGATATCAAAATGAGGATAAAAAATTTCATGTAAAAACTTTAATTAGAGATTTAGAACTCAAATGAAAGGACCTTTCCTTGATTTGGATCCGAATTTCGTTGACGAACATTTTATTGTTCTTCCACTGTGATCCGTCGAATATTTTTTGGTCATTCGTCAATTATCCACAGAATAATGAAGAGGGGGAGAGAGGGGGTTTAGTGAAGGGTCTAGGGGTCAACCCTACTCAATCCTCTTAACAACCTATTTATAGAAACACAATTAAATTCCAACCAATGTTTGTGGAAACTAAATGTCATGCACCTTATCACTTTAGGTTGCACTTAGGTTAAACACCCAGTTACTAACCCCACGATGGTCTTAGATTTACAATATGATTATCTGATCAAATTTTGTTTGATTTGGTATTTGAGATAAAAAAAATTGTGTTTAATTATTTTATTTACTGTTTTTCCCCTATGAGACTTTTGTCACAGAATTCCCACGTAGAGAAAAGTTATACCCCACCTAAGATAAATGCTACCTTATGGACTCAACTGTGGCCTCAGATTTCTGATCTGAGTATTTATTTAATAGTTATCCAATTTTCATCACATGAATAGTATAATGAAATTCAAATATTTTTATGGAATTGATTCTGGGCACACCGGGTCTCGGAATCACATGTTCTCTCAATGCCTAGTTTATGAAATATATATGGAAATATTCCAATGTCTTAAAAGGAAAATTGGTGTCTCTATATGTATTATCTTAATTGGGAATCACAAACTCATATTTTTGTCTATGGGAGTCACCGCAAAAGGAAAAAAGCATCAAAACAGGGGAAATTCAATTCCTATATCATTTGGAAGAGTAGAAAATATACACACAATAAATTTTGACTCATGAATTTAAACAGTTAAAAGAATTAGGAAGGTATTTAAGACTCTGTTAAAGACACCCAAGGGGAGTATCTCATAACCCTGAGTGTAAAAAGTTCCCCATATACATTAAGTGATGGGTGTCTAAACCTACCCTTTTCTATGATACTATGTCGAGTTCATGAAATAAAGTCCCCAGTTCTCAAAAGATGACATGATATACTCACCTTTTGGATTTACACCCACATTATACTTTCTATAGTAATCATCAAAATAGTTATATTCCTATTGTCAGTGGAGATTCAATTAACATATTATCAAGAATAGTGTGAAATCCCCACACCCCAATGTGCGAATCAGGACCTGTAACAGCCGTAAACCAGTAGGAATAAAACTAAAACTCTATCATAGAGTCCCATGGGGAGTACTGCACAACCCTTGGCATAATAGATGAGAAAAATATTAACTTTATTGATTAAAGAAATAGAATTTTACTCCTCATGAATTTACCTATAGAAATTTGAATATGTTGAAAATATAATGAGTTTTATGGATCATATTTTATGTGGTATTGAATCCTTGAATAATTGAGACGAGTGAACTGAACTGATAGAGTTGTAATATATATTGAATACTTAATCAGTAGTATTTCTTGGGTAGAATACAAAACTCAAGAAGTAGAATATGTTTTTGATGATAAAATATAAGAATATAAATGATGAAATGGATGAGTTTATCAAGTGTTAAACCATATACATTTATGAAATAACATTATTTATGTTTAAAGTGGTTGAGGAATATAAGATAGTGAATGACCATTAGGAGAAAGTTTCTCATCAACGTGAACAATACTATAGGATATAATAATAGTATCTTAAATTGAGGAATTAATTGAATAATATAATAGATTATTTGAATAATGAAGTTGAGGTTAACGTTGAATCATCACAATATTATGACAAGAGTGATCCAAAGAGTTAGGTTTATTCTTCTATTAATAAACATTAAAATAGGCTCATAGACTATATGATTATAGGATGAACAAACTAATTTGGATCAGTTTTTTCTAATAAGACTAGTGAAGAACCCACCTATGTATCAAAATAATAGAAGGATATCTCATGAGGATCAATTCATCTTAATCAAATACATGTAATTGTTATTTCAAAAAAAATATAATAATTTTCTGGATAAAATTATTACCATTATGAAATATCAAGTTTTAGAGGACACTTCTATTATTTTGTAGTGTTTTGACACAAATCCTTCTCATACTATTTCACCATACATCTAATATGAAATTGAGAAGAAACAAGGGTTAGATATATAATGAATATTAAAATAATTTATTGAATGATGAATGTTGAGACCAATAATTCATCTCTTCTACTGATAATATATATATATATATATGATTGATTATAATAAATTTTTTATAGTTGTGATTATCATGGTCATTGTGTTTAGGAGTTCATGAATATAACACCATGATAGATTTGTTATGGAGTTAAAGAAAAGGAAATATATAATTTAATATTAGATAATCCTTATTGTTATGATAATTTATTGAAATATTTACTTAAAAAACCAAGTCATGGATTATTTATAGTGAATGTTCCTCCAACATGATTGGTGAAATAATAATTATAAAATACATTGAAAATAATGATAGAGGATAATTGAGATTTGAAAATGAATTTTATCTAAAAATACAAGGAGTTAGATAATCTGAAATTGATACTCCAAGATTGATGATAAATGATATATTATTTTATGTTGGTAAAATGAACAATTTTTTGAGTTTCATTCATCTATAGGATGTTGGACCTGAGTTAATATTATAGAAATACTCATGTATAATGAAGAGAAAATGGATTTGAGGATCATCACTTAAGGATAAGGGAAAAATAGAAATATGTTCTAAAAAGTAAGCCTACAAACACTCTTTAATTTAGTACCAAAGATTAGGACACACAATTGAATAGAAGGATGGGAAATATTGACAAAAGAAATTTGAGTAAAATTATAATGTATGGTATTTCTAAAGATCTTCCTATGATAAAGTGAAAAGTGATTATATTTTTGAAACTTTTCATAATGGGAAGTTGACTCATGGTTATCATAAAAGATTAATGTTTATATCTACTAGAGCACATGAATATATCCTTAATGACCTATGTGGTATTAAAAGACAAAAGTTTTCTATAGGTGAATTATAATTTATCATATTATCTTAAGATTATATCTAAAAATATATTTTTTAAATGGGTAACATGAAATCTTATGAGAAGCTAAGAATATATAATTGGAATGTTGATAAATTGTTGTGACTCTATATCAAGAACCTTTTATTAGATAATATAAATAAATGTACAAGTGGTTATTTTGAAAAAAAACACTGGATAAATATAGAATAAATAATCAATATAGTACACTATATACTCAGTGGAAAAATATTTTTATTGATTGAAATAACAAAAACATAGTTGAGATCTGAAAACCCAAGTAATTTGAACAAAACATTTCAAACTATTTTTTGGGTAGGGGTTGTATATAATACTATAAACATATATAATTATTTTATTTGAATGAAAGAGAATTATATGACAACATATGAGATGAAGTATATGATAATACAATTTGTTACGTAATTTAGAGTTTTATGTAATACGTTTCATCAAAGTTCAGAAACAACAAGATAATAAAATTTAATGTGAATGTAGAAAAAATGATATTCAGGGGTAAATATAAAACGGTAGTGGCTAAAAAATGATGAATAAATGGATACATAAATTGGTTGAATATTTTTATGTGAAAATAATTGAATAAATGGTTGATAGAGATGATGAAATTGAAGCATATTTAGAAAATTAAAGTAGACAACATACATATTTTAGATAAAATAACCCCAAAGACACTAAGAAATATAAAATCACTACTGATATTTATTTTAAGAAAATTGGTGGTGAAGGAGAAAATGATGGAAATTAATTTTGATTTGAAAAGATGGATAAAAAATATAAATATAAAATATTATGAGAAAGCAGTAGTCTCTAGTTTAACAAGAATAAGATTTAGTATTGAATATCAAACTGTCATTATCTCGAAATTTGAGCCTCAATTAGTTTTTGATGTTTTCATACATAATTAGTGGGTTAGATGTTTTTATTAGGAGGTGGATCAAATTTAAAATAATAGTACTTGGAATATTTTCCCCAAATCTAGTTGCAAAAACTATAATTGCGACCAAATGAGTGTTTTTTAAAAAAATTAATGAAAAAAATTTCATTAAAAAGAACAATTGTATAATTTTTAAAATGGTTAGTCATAGGTTGAAGGATCATATTTTTAGGAAACCTTATATATTATTTGTAAATTGAAGTCTATTAAAATATTTCTTACAATTTTCGCACATAGGAAATATAAAATTGAGAAAATGGATTCTAGGTCTTCTATATTGAATGGTGATATGGAAAAATAAGTTCATGTGGATAATCCTAATGTATTTTTCCCTAAAATGAATTTATTGTGGTTAGGAACTAAAAATAGTTTATATGGAATAAAGTAGTCCCCCAGGGCGTAGTATTTTAAAATGGATAGTTTTCTAAAGAAGTGAAATTTACAAAATGAAGAATGGATAGAAATATTTATATAAAAAAGTGAAAGTATATTCCATGATTTTCATTTTATAAGTTGTTATTATTATTTTTATTGGTAATCATGGGATTTCTAGTAAATAATTTACATATAAAATGAGAAATTGGTTTGAAATTTCTATACATTGAGAGCTAAGTTAGTTTTAGGTATTTATAGTGTTTTATGATGAAGGATTCTTATTTTTATCACAATAGAATTATGTAATAGAGTTATTGAATGACTTTATTATAGAATAATCCAAAATAATATCTACCCCTAAATATATTGGAATTAAATTTTCCATGTTTTATGAAGGAGAATGCATGAATAAAAAGGATTAAATAATATTTATTGAAAGCTTATTATATCTCTCTGAATCCATACATGACATTTTATAAGTAGTGAGATTATGTATCATGTATTATTGTGAACCAAAATAATAAAATTTAATTTCTTCTAATACATACATTAATTATATCAAAGTGAATTTTATATTTAGACTATTGAATAAGAAATGAGAGAAAAAAAATCTTTTTGGACTCAATAAAATTGTTTGGGCAGGTGATTGTGATGATAGTAAGTACACTTTAGGAGGATTATTTTACATATAGAGTAGATATATAAGATGTAATTTTATAAAATAGGGTTCATTCTTAGTGACTACTATAGAGGTTGAATATATTCCTGCTACTGATGCCTATTCAGATATGATTTGGATGAATTATTTTATTGATATTTTAAGGGTGAAGATTGAAATGTATCTTAAGATTTTATGTATAATCATTGTGTTATTTTTATATAAAAAATCAGAAGAAAAAATAAATATCTAAGAACATTAATATTGGTTTACATTATATTAAAAAATTAAAATAGTTATATCAAACTATAATTTATTTATACATTATTTAAATTGGATGACATTTTCTCAAAGGAAATTCTTAATGATATGTTTGAGGAATTGATGTTGAATATGAATTATTAGTAACTCCATCTCTCATGAGGGTAATTTTAAGGTCATCCCATGTAGCATTGGATTGGGATACTAAGGGGGGAAAGGTTAAAACTCTAACTAAGTAATATACTAATTCACTTAATATTTTGTGAGTGTATGTAGTATTGTTATTACAAAAATGGGGACTAAAATATGATTGGATGTTTATATAAATTTCAGGTGAGATAATTCAAATTGTATTAAATATTATTTATTCTAACTAGGAGATATATTTATCTTAAAATGAATACATTATTCTATGGTGTAGTGTCATGATGAATCTCTCATGAGAATGGATATGATTTTATTTTTCATTAATAATTTTTAATTTTTTATAAAATATTTCGTAAATGATTAAAACAAATATAAAGTAAAATATTCATATACTCATTAAAATTATGGCTGAAGAATGTATTTTTGGTCAAACATGTGGAAGATGTGGGTAATGATTATTTGGCATGAGCTTGTAGTGACATGAACTACTAAAAAGATTATTAGAATGTTTGAGTTTATCAAGATCAATTCTTAACTATGTTGTTGAGAAAATTAAAAAAATACCATAATAGTGTTTTTTATACTTATTAATAGTCATATTGGTATAAGATTCATCTGTGAAAAAGTGTTATTTTTTGTAAGATCCAGTATCCATAATATTAATCTGAGTTAGTGTACTCATCATAAGATTCATCTGGAGGAAGTGACCTTTTTTCTTGAAAGATTCATTCATCCTAACAGTTATTTCTATAAGATTCATTTACACTTATGAATATCCTTAGAAAAAAAGTTGAAAAAGGCATTTTAATTTGTATGAGTCATTGATACATACTATAAGACCCACATTCAACATTATAGAAAATTATTACACAAGGAATAGTGTATGAATGAGTTCCACTGGTTTCAATATGGAAATCAGATGACAGAATATAATGATCCTCATTAAAATAGACATAATAATAAAATTTTGAGATTCAATCTAATTTTTGAGTTTTCCATGATGCAAGGAGAGGTTACATGCTAAAACACCCCATTATTTATTGCACACTTGGAATAAAAAATTATTAATTTTCATTAATTTTGTTCAGAAATGGAAATAGTGATACATCAATTATAACAAAATGAATATCTTAAGTTTCATAGAGAATTAAACTTATATATTATCTTTATTTGGATTATTTTTTAATGATTTCAACTGGAATATTATTTCATATCTTTTTTACTTTATTTGAACAAGAACAACAGGATTAAAAAAATTCAAGGGAGTTTACAAATTCTATTAAATGAAAAATATTCTAAATATTTTTTTATAATATATAAAAAAATGGGGAACTAAAATATAAAAATAATTGATAGTTGTAAACTAGATACCTCACTAAATTGAAGAGAGACTGTATCAAATATAGAGTCAAGAATATTGAACCAGGGTGTTATTTTTAGAAGAAAGAGAAGACTTGTAGAGGCTGAGCATTCAATGATTTGAGACTGATGGGTAGAGAATTTAATATTAAAAGGAAGTGGGAAAGAAAAAAATATCTCATTATAGTCAATAGATATTGATGTTATTAAATAATTGAGAAAATTTAATACCTATTATCTTGAATCCTTGAAGTGGGAGATCTTCACTAACTAATACCAATAAACAAGTGGCGAGAAGTGATTTTTTTCATTTACATATAAAATTACTGTATTGAAAGAAATAATATATGTTTATAATGGGATTCTGGAGAGAATAGTGTGAAATTATACAAATTTATAATGTATAAATGCATTGTGATGATTCAAATTGTAACCACTTGTGTTTGTATGGGATGAATCTTTTCTTGGGGAGACAGACCAATCACATGAAGGATTAAGAAATTTTGAGTGGGACTAAAATATGTAAAAACAATTGTTTCTTATATCATTTATTTCCGACAATATATTAGTATAGATAAGAGATATAGGAAGATATGATCACAAATTAGCTAATCACAAGGGTTTATTTAAAATGAAATAAATCATAAAAATATGATCGCTAATTCCCCCATCTCCCTCTCATTGATATAACTAGACATGGGAATATTGCCTCCCTCTTATTGATTTATCTTGATACTGATAATAGATATGAGATAACATGGTGTATGAATATATATCTTCTTGAATCTTTTTAATATCAATAATAATATATGATATCATAAGTCATTATAAATCCAAAGAATCATCCACATTTTTTTGAAATATTTTTTATACGTCCTCGCCCAGATCATTACAGGGATCTATAAGGACTAGTGACTCTAATATATAAAACATCTACTCTTAGAATAATATAATGTGTAATAAATTATAACATTAAATAAATTTTAAACATTTTATATATAATCTTTCTCTAAGATTGATAACAAGAATTATGATGTTATTCATTTTATTTCAATGTTCTATAAAAATTTAAAATTTCATTTTTAGTACATTATCTTGATTACTGGTTGTGATGTAATTCATTTTATTTTATTAGTCTCAAAATATTTTATCAAAACATAGTATCCCTCACTATTGGATTCAAAATGTCTTTCCATTTGGATATTTTAGTGGAAATGACCCATATTCCATTTCAAAATAACCCATAAAGGCCTTTCAAAATTATTCAAAGTTATTTAGTTAGGATTTTATTTCTAGTTTCATTTACTCATAGCTCCATGATATTTTTAGTAGACACCCCAATCCCAAAATCACAAAAAACCATAAACTAATACCTAAAAGTTACAGAAATTATTAATGGGGACACACTTAATGCTAAATTCATTACATTAACCAAGTATTTCATTTGAACTGCCAATAAAATGAATGTATTCCGATGAAGGATAAACTAACAATTAGATCTATGAATTTATGTGAACATAAGTGATGGGAAGGGCTTACTAACATAATAAATTCATTAAGGGACTTTTTTTTATCATATATATAAATTTTCCTTATTATATTCAACACATTATCGATGATGTTATGTGCAATTTATATATTTAATGAACTCGATTTTATGAAATAATACACAAATAATTATTTTATTTTATTTTATATCTTAAGGCTTATATATTAATTTAAATTATCAGATTGTATTTAACCAACAAATTAAAACATGACTCATATATAGAAATAAATACATGTTTACTAAAAATAAAAATTATTCTGTGATATAATCATGAGCATCTTACTTCTGGTTGGTTTATTGAGAGAAGATAATACCATCTTGACCCTATGGAAAATAAGAACCTAATCCCATTCCAGGGTAATGTTACAAAATTTTTCAATTAACATAAGTATCTTCATTGTTGGTTTCACCTTATATCAATTGTTGAAAAGTCACCACTCACTAGGATCTCCATACATAATAAATGTTTACTCACTCACAGGGAAATGGCATTAAGGGTTTAGTGTAACATAAAATAATCCTTTGAAAAGTAGGCATGTGTTGAATAAATGAGGGATGTATGATTCATAGATCATCATATCAAATTTATTAATATAGTATTACAAAAAACCACACAACGTTTTATTAAATTAAATGTACTCTACACATACACATGTCAATCAATATCATGATCAACCACAACATGCGATGACTACATAGTCACACTTTCCTATTTCATTGTTTATTTATAGAAACAAATTTACTTGAATTAATAAATTATTAAATTAGTGAATTTATTTATTCAATATATTAATATACAATTCAAATAGAGATACAGATATAATAAGATTATAATCATGTATTATTTTAATTAAAATTGACTTTAATTTAAAATAATTAAGTACATGATGTATGCTAATGAGTCCATAGGTAGTGTACATTTTTAGAAAATATTAAATTTATTTATATAAATTAATGAAGATAATGTGTTTACACTAGAGGTAATAATTACTATGTATTATGCACAAGATTATATCCATTTAATGAATTTAGTTTTTACTTGACATGTATTATCCCTTGAAATTCCACGTGACTAACATTGTGTTTTTTTCCTACATTCTACTATGTACTTAAAATATATTTATACACACATAGAGTGTGATGATATACGTATTTTGTTGTTCTTTGTGTTAATACAAGTATTCTACATTTCATATATGACCAGAGATCATTCTATAAATATATGTATCAGGTATCATTGGTACTTCACGTGGAGTACACAATGTGTGTGAGACCATTTTACATTGTATAGTTGAGAAATTTACAAATATAGTAATTTTTAATTATTGATATCCACACAACCCACCAAAAATCAATTGATTAGTACTTGGTGGGTAATGAAACCCATCACATGGATTTCAAATCATATTCATGTCGTACTGTTTATTCCACAATTTAATTATCCACATATTGTCACAAAAAATATTTTATTCATGGTATATACCTTACATTAGTTTTCAAGGGTTTTAGGGAAGGTACAACTAGCTACATTTTGTATATTACATGTATTGCAATGTTTCTCATTTAGAATTCGATGCACAATATGTAATGACATTTTTTAGTTGACTAAGTTTAATTTCACATTTTATATGGGGTAAAAATGTGTGGGGATTCATGAAACCTACGCCTAAAAAACATTGTGTAACCCGTCTAAAATTGAATTATGAACTGGCTATCAATATGTGGTGTGTAATGACACAATGTATTGATTGATACAATGTTCCATGAACATTGTGACCCATACCTTGTGTGGTAAGCCATCGGTGAATCACATATAATTTTAAATTACATGTCATGTATTCAATTTTTCTATCCAGAAGATGTGGAATCTCCAGATAAGATCTTTTATTGTTCTTTCTGTTTTCATGAACAATTCTTGTCCATAAATACATGGATGAATCTTTCATCTTGGTTATTTTATTAAGAATTAAAAAAACTAAAAAAATTGAATAAGTTGATTAGAAAACTTATAAATAATTATAAATTAGATTTTTAATGATTTGATTCTATTTGAATGTTCTGGAGTGTAGTAGAAGTGGGAGAAGGGTGCCCAATTTAACCTTTTCATCAGTTTCAACTGATAAATTTAAATAAAATGATGAGAAAAACCTTATAGTATTATAGAGTGTACCTTTCACTTTAAATTTATAATTAATTTAAAAACTAAAACTTTCTTTAATTTTATAACTCTTCTTGATGAAGTTTATTTACACTCCCAACATATCCTCAATATAGTAGAGAATCTGAGACAGTATTTCTATATTTGTATAAACACATGCTCCATGAATCTATAAGAAAATTTCTTGGTATTTTTTATGCTAGTGTATATGAACCTAGAGCTTTATATCCATTAATATTGATTACAAAAAGGGATTCTCATGCACTATCTCTGTTCAAGAAATGAATGGAGGATGATTAATATCTAGGGATTGAGAATTTCATATTGAGTTATATCTTTTGAATAAAAAATATGATTACCTTTAATGGTATAAGTTAATATATATATATATATACATATATATGTTTAACATTGGAAGATTTCTCAATGAACCGTTATCAAATTTATATTTTATGTAATTATTCAATTCTATTAATAATAATATTCTAATTATTATTATATTCTATGGCATGCACTAAACTCACATATAAATTTATCATTTCCTTTATGTCATAATCTAAATATGCCAATCCACAATTTATTGAACCATTAAATAATATAAAATTAATCCTAATAAACAATATTAATTATAAAAATAAATAAATATTATATTCACTTAACTCATGAATAAATATTTATTTTATATTTATACTACTAAACAATTTATATTAATCTATTCAAAAAATTGAGGAATAAATATTTATTTATTTATTAACATTTGAATATGAACTAGATATTTAAATTTTACTCACATATTATAAAATAGTATATGTTTTGAATCAATTTATGTGATCAATAATACTTCATTAATTATTATTTCAAAATCTAGTAATATAATTTATTTTTAATATTAAATACAATATAATTTAACATGATTTTTTATTCACTTAGTGTGTCACCATATAAGACACTTCCTTTAGGAGATTATGTAAAATTAACAAAAATCCATGATCGATGTATAAAAACACATCAAGGTACTAATATTGAGAAAATATAATTCTCCAATGATAATGACCTCCTTAAAAATTTTACTAATTAATATAATCCCTTGTTCTCTATATTTTAGCAAGAAAGATCCATTCCAGTTTATCACCCTATATGATTTATTTATCTTTATTTAACTCTCTGAAACAAAATCATCAATGAACTAACATGATCCTTGATTTAATCGTAAAATTACATTTCAATCAAAGTGAAATATATATATCTTCTTTGATTAACTTGAATGTGATACATCCCATATTTACATATTTAATTAATATCATATCACTTATGATGCACCTAAAATATGCTACCTTATTCTGATCATATGTCATCACATTTTAATCCACACATCAAAGTACACGATTCATGATATGAAATAATAATAATATGATTTCTAAATTCCAATACACAAGTTCAAATTTTATAATATCTACTAAATAATAAAAACTGTAGGACTATTATTAATGAGTATTTCATTATTAAATCTATTTATATAGATTTTTATATATGAAATTTATCAGAACAATTCATAATATAATTTTAATTATTACACCTGATATCTAAACATCAACTATACCCCATTAAATTGATTTTTTATAGAAAAAAAACGTGTGTTTAATACTAATATCCTATCATTTCTAGGTTCACATAATAATGGGACAATATTATATCCATTAAATGTGGTAACTAATCTATGTAAATTATCAAATAAATGTTATATAGACGGACCAGCACCATGTGATGAAATATTTATTTTTACTCTTCCAATCAAATGCATAATGATTTATTTTTCTATGGAACGAACACCAAAGGGAAGTTATACCAATATTTTAAAATGTTCACGTGTTAGTAGTTTCTTCCAAAAAATTTCTTATTCCATTCCAATCTGAAAATTTTGTTTGGAGCATAAAATAATGGTAATTAGAAACTTACCAATGAAAGTATATCCCTCATATTAATGAGAATCCTTATCCTGTGTCAATTTTTAAACCTAAAAACTTGTGTAAACCAGTCATTCCTATAGACCCATGTTCATAAGTTATTTTTCTAGTGGTTTTAGTGAATGGTAATACATAAAGTAGTTAATTTTATAAAGTTCTAATTATGATGAACACAATTTAATCATTTTTTGTTTGGGATTATTTTATTTTAGAATGTGTGTTTTATATATTGTTTTATATTTGGTTTTCTAACATTATATTATGGAGATATTAATATCTGTTTATATGTTATTATATATGTTTTTAGATTTAATAATTTCAAAGGGGATGATGAAACATGATAACATCTGAGATTTTAATTTAAATGGTAATGCCACATATCCATTAAGTGTGTCACGACCCCCTCCCCACAAGGTGTACCCCTCCTAGGTCGGAAATGTGAGAATGGAGATAATAACCCCCTAATTCCCGCCTCCAGTAGTCCCCAGGTTGGTGACTAGCACTGAGGGTATAGTAAACACACAAATAGGATGCATTACACTCTAAGAGAACACATGCGAAAGAGAGAGATAAGACAGACACTAACCAACTCCAACATAGACAGCAATATAAAATATATCCCAAGTACACATATTTAGTGTCATGAAAAACTACTATAACAGGAGGAGGAAAAACTGAAAATAAACAAAACAAAGTAAAAAAACAACAGCAACCATGAAGCCTAAACAGCTCTTACAACCCCAATCTAGTAGAAACCATCCTGATATCCAACCTGATCCAAGTGACCTGCAAATCAGTTTGTATATACATAGGGTGAGTATAACAGTATACTCAGTAGGATCCTCCCCAGAGCCTCTCGTGCAAAAGTAAAGAAAGCATACTAAAGCACCATGAACAACAAGTGAAACTAACTCATCACGTAAACAGGTATACTATGTTCCCAGCCTCGCCATGGATACTCTCACCAAGTATTTTATACAAGAGTATATAATATAAAATATAATATCAAGGGTACCCCACTACTACTTCCTCACTGGTTTTCCACTTTTCCCCAACGTCACATGTCCTATGCATCTCTCTCCAAAAAGGTTTTCACGTAGACATCTGGGAAAAGAACCACAACATGCACCTCATCTAACAAAACCACCATGTCCATGTAATCAAAGTACCCAAGTAGTTTCTAGGAGCCCCTACAGCTCACATAATGTATATCATACGTTGGGTATTATACCTCAAGCCATTACAGCTCATGCACTGAGTAAAGATATTCAATCCACCATAGCCTATACACGTTACACCTATAGTAGTCCATGGGAAAATATATATAGAATATATGTGTCTCAAAAACCACAGGCCATTATATCCCTCTACTCACATATATGGGGAAAACCAATTGTTCTGCCTACTAGTACAAGTAACTACCAAGAGAAGAGAGCAGGGCCAAAGGGGGTATACATCCATCCATCCTTCCACTAGAATGTTGGGGAAAACACCCCCCCCCCCCCCCCCCCATGGCTCTGAATCCTCAGGGTGTCAGTAGCCCCAACTAACAGGGTAGAGTAGCGTATAGAAACAAAAAACGTACAAAATGTACTATAGATCACAACCACACTATGGGAATAAACTAGTATTAAACTCAACTATATCTAATGTCTCTCAGACTCCCAGATATCAATTCTAAAACTAGGTATCCTATAATTACACAAAAATTTAAAGAGATTTATTACATTACTTGATTCCCTTTTTATCAGTTTCACTTTACGTTAATTAATTCTTTAAACATTAATTAACTATTAACAATTTACACATTTTATTTCATTTGCATCATAATCAAAGTCAATTTTTCCTTTAAAAAATTACAACCTCGGCCTTGCATCCCAGCAAGCTCCAACCCCGTGGGTTAACATCATTTATTCAATAAATTATTAACAACATTATTACTTTCACATATTCCCAGGCATTCTAGAAAAACATTATAAGCTACTAAACATAAGGGGGTCAACAAGGTGATTAGGTGAACTACCCATCACGTATTTTCCACATATTGTAAGAGAATAAACCCATCATCCCTCGGGAAGCTAAACTTAGAAAGCATGTGGCATAAACCATGAATCTTTTCCCCTTCTAGAGGGATGGTAAGCAAACCAGCTACCTTGATTAGTGGGGAAAGTAATAAAGATAAAAAACCAACAAGAAATAGTAAGCATCCAAACATTCACATCCAACCCATTCCATCATCTCTGGTGTCCTCCCCGACACCCACATGCATAACATAATGCATCTCGCCACTCTAGGAATCAACTTCTTCCACAACCAATATGCCTCCCTTCCCCCAGATATTACAACAACCTTCTAGGATCACATCATAACACAAGTAGAAGGAAAACAAAGATCATATCAATTGAGCTCTTGGCCCTTAAACAAGAAATAGGGTAACTCAGAAACCTACAAGGAATTATCCTTTATCAAAAAACCAGTTCTTTAATCCATCTTGAATTTAACCAATTTATTATTCATAGGTTCCAAATCTAGGAAACCTAAATAGTAAACTATCACAAATTGATTAAACATGCTTACTACATCAATTTGGTTAAAATAAAATTACAAAAACTATAACAAGATTCATTTACATGCCACTTTATCATTATCCAAATAATTATCAATTAATTACAGCTTTACATTCATTACCAATTTCCATCAAGAACAAAATGCTAACAAAGAAAGAATAGATATCACACTATCTTGTAAAACTAGAGTCAATAACATATGATCGATATCAATTTATTTATCTGATTCAAATATTTAATATATCAATTCCATTGTGATCCAGTGGGATAAAAAATGATAACTCTACAGTTTCATGTAAAAGAAAAGAGAAGAAACTAATCCCCTACCTCAAACAGTTCTTGACATTCTTTATACGAGAACGATCCAAAAAAGGGTTATGATCTCCTCCCCTGTGAGAATTGTATCCACCCAAGGATGCTGAGGCACCACCACTTAGGTAAACACCCAAGAAAATTCCATTAGAAACCTAGATATAACATTACATAAAAGGTTAAGTGGAATCATAAGGGGTGAACCCAAAAGAATAACAATAGATCATACCTTATATCTATGATTGATCGATACTGCTCGGTTGTACCAAAAAAAGAGGGTGCACTTGCAGTAAGAAGAAATTCAAGGGGAACCAATGCAAGGAGGAAATTTTGATTGAACAACGCCTACGGGAAGGAAGGAAATTTTCGAGCGTCTCACACCAGAAAACAACACGGAAGAACAAGGGAGGAAGATACCTCATCCCTTTTGAATATTTAATGGAGTAGTGGTTTAAGATATACTAGATTTTTCATTAAAAGTGGATCGCATTAAACCATTTGGTTTGACCAAGTAAAAGCATCCCGAGCCTTATAAAAATTAATATAGGAGTTACTGCCTTTGAATCGGCCTTAAGGTCCTTAAAAAAGGCTTTAAATTCATTTTATGTCAAAGGAAGCATCAAAGAGGTGAAACTGTAGCAAACTGAAAACATTGTTCACGAACTTGAAATTTGGAAAAGGAAATATAGGTTGAAATTGGAGCCTCACCATTCTAGACACGCTGTTCACATAAGCCTGCTATTGGAACTATTCACATAAGCTTACTAATGACACAGTTCACATAAGGCTACTGTTGGAACTATTCACATAAGCCTACCGATGGCACTATTCACACAAGGCTACCATTGGAACCGTTCACATAAGCCTACCTATGACACTATTCACATAAGGCTACCATTGGGACTATTCACATAAGCCAACAGATGACACAATTCACATAAGGTTTCCATTGGACCAGTTCACATAAGCCTTCTGATGACACTATTCACATAGGCTACCGTTGGAACTGTTCACATAAGCCTACTGATGACACTATTCACATAAGGTTTCTATTTGAACTATTCACATAAGCCTAGTGATGACACTATTCATATAGGCTATCGTTGGAACTGTTCACATAAGTCTACCGATGAATCTGTTCAAATAAGTCTACCATTGGAACTATCCACAAAAGCCTATCGATGACATTGTTCACATAAGGCTACCATTAGAACTGTTCACATAATCTTACCGATGACACTGTTTACATAAGGATATCATTCGAACTGTTCACATAAGCCTACCAATGACACTTTTCACATAAGGATACCATTGGAACTATTCACATAAGCCTACATATGGCACTATTCACATAAGGTGACTATTATAACTATTCACATAAGCCTACTAATGACACTATTCACATAAGGTTTCTGTTTGAACTATTCAGATAAGCCTACCGATGACACTATTCACATAGGTTATCATTGGAACTATTCACATAAGTTTGCCGATGACATCGTTCAAATAAGGCTACCGTTGGAACTATTCACATAAGCCTACTGATGACATTGTTCACATAAGGCTACCATTAGAACTGTTCACATAAGCCTACCGATGACACTGTTCACATAAGGCTACTGTTCGAACTATTCACATAATCCTACCGATGAAACTGTTCACATATTGCTACCATTGGAACTGTTCACATATGGCTACCGGTGACACTGTTCAAATAGGCTACCATTGGAACTTTTCACAACAGTCTACCGTTGGAACTATTCACAAGGCTAATCTTGGAACTATTCATAACGGTCTACAATTGGAATTGTTCACAGTGGTCTCACCAGTGGAATTATTCACTTAATTGGAAATTTGGAAAAGTGTTGGGGATAAGTCACCTTGACCTCCCGAAACACCTTAAACACTAGATTTTAGCAGAGGAATAGACTAGAGAGGTCTGTACTATTACAGCATATACCTCTCAAAACATTCTCATTCCCAAGAATTCAAAACCAACCTAAAGGAAATAGAAAAATTGTCAGAATAATGACCTATCGAGATACCTCTCATAAGAGAGCATACTACAAGAAGAAACTAAAGAAATCCATCTCATAAACACGAAAGTTCTACAACCACAAAGAGAACGTCATTACATGAAAATAGTTCATCATCAGACAACTTTGGGTACTGAGCACGTATTTTCAACTCACGTTACCATGTTCTATCCTCAACACCACCATATCACCCCAAGACACGATCCAAGGTGATAGAATGCCCGTATAACACCTTCTTTTTGGGGTCTTGGATCTCCACAAGCCTCTCCTCAAAGGTTGCATCATCGTCAACATCGATCTCATTCCAATCGATGATATGTGATTCATCATTAAGATAATAATGAAGCTGTGATACATGGAAAACATCATGTATCCAACTCATCTATGGGGGGAAGTGCTATCTGATACGCCACAACTCCAACATGAGAAAAAACCTCGAAAGGACCAACAAAACGGGGATAAACCATACTCCCACGACTGAAACTTAACTTCCCATGACGGGGAGTCAGCTTTAGAAACACGTGATCCCCAACATCAAACACTAAGGGTCTCCTCCCTTGATCGACATATGATTTTTGATGATCATGCGCTACTTCCATCCTCTCACAAATCACTTGAACCATCTCTATCGTATTCTACACTAGTTTCGTTCTGATAATTGATGACTCTCCAACCCTAGTCCAGTATAACAGAGAATGGAAATTTTGGCCCTACAAGGTTTAAAATGGTTTCATACCGATGGTGGAGTGAAAACTATTCTTATAAGAAAACTCCACCAAGGGTAAGTTCCTCATTCAAAAACCTCCATAATCCAATACACAAGATCACATCATGTCTTCAAGATTCTGGATGGTTCTCTCTATCTGATCATGCGTCTACAGATGAAAAGTTGTGTTAAGGAATAGCTGAGAACCAAAAGCATGCTAGAGACCCCTCTACACCCTAGAGGTAAAACTAGGATCTCGATTTTAAATGATCATCTCCGAGTGTCTATAGAGTCTCACTACATCCTCCAGATACTGCCTTGATAAAACTTCCACTGATCCCGACTCCTTGATTGCTATAAAGTGGGATGATTTCATTAAACAGTCCACTACCACCCAAATAGCATCATGTACTCCCAGAGCTCGAGGTAAACTAGTAATAAAGTCCTTTGACATGTCCTCCCACTTCAACTGATGAATATCTAATGGCTTGAGAAAACCACTAGGGACACAGTGCTCATCCTTGACCTTCTGGAAGACCAAACATTGAGACAAAAACTCTGAAACTGCACACTTCAACCCAGGCCACCAAAACTAACTCCTCAAGGCTCGGTACATCTTTTTCACACCCAGATGCACCGCTAAAGGAGAACTATGGAACTATCTGAGAACCATCTCACACATGTCCAAAGTAACAAACAGCCTTCTGTGATACAACACTCGGTGTTGTTCATCCTCAGACCAACCATCAGGGCCTCGCCACAAATAACTCAGTCTCTCCATACCTCCACCTCAAGATCCCCCAACTGGGACTCTCCCACCTTCTACACTAGATATGAATGAACCATCATCTGAAAAAGACAACCTCTTCCCCCAACTTCTCCCATGTCTAGATGTAATGCCGAAAGTTCTTCCATAACTCTCTGCGTATCACCAGATTCATGCACTGCATCACTACATGACTTCCTGCTTAGCGCAAAAGCTACTACAATCCCCTTTACATAGGTATACAATATTTCAAAGTCGTATTATTGTAAGAACTCCGACCACCAATGCTATCGCAAGTTTAATTCACACTGGGAGAAAACATACCTCAGGATCTTATGATTAGTGAAAACAACAAATCACTCTCCAATGAAGTAATGTCTCCATAACTTCAGAGAAAACACCACTTCCACCAACTCAATATTGTGGGTGGAATTGTTACGTTCATGGGGACGCAACTTCTAGGACCCATAAGAAATGAATGATCTCTGCTGCATCAAAACACAACCTAGCCCTAGATGTGAAGCATCATAGAAAACATCAAAATGAACTCCCTATGCTGGAAAAAACAACTAGATGGATTTCCACTATGGAAATGGGAAAATCACCATGGACTTTTTCGTAAGACATCCAATGATATCCAAAGTAAACAATGCTATCTAGGTTGTTGTGGATCTTCTTACAAAGACTACACACTTCCTTGAAATTTAAGATGATTTATCATTGGATCAACTGGCACGAATATGTATCATAGAAGTGGTATGGCTGGATGGAGTTCCACTATCGATTGTGTCTGATCGAGATCCAAGATTCACCTCTATGTTCTAGAAGAGAATCAAATAAGCTCTAAACACTGAGTTGAAATTCATCATGTCCTATCACACTCAAACTGATGGTCAATCTGACCAGACTATCCATACACTTGAGGACATATTGAGAGCTTTCTCAATGGACTTCAATGGAATATGGGACCAACATCTTCCTTTGGTAGAGTTCTCTTACAACAATTGTTTTCAATCAAGAATCAAAATGGCTCTTTATGAATCTCATTATTGGAAGAGGTACAGAACACCGGCTTGTTGGGATTATGTTAGGGAACAAAAAATTATAATTCTGAAAATGGATGAAGAAATGGTGGAGAAGTTTAAGACCATCCAGTAGCATAGAAAAGCTTCCCAGATCCGACAGAAGAGCTATGCTGAAAATCGTAGATGAGACTTATAGGTTGATATTGGAGACATGGTATTCCTCTTCATATATCCATGGAATTGATTTATGAGATTTGGGAATAAGGTAAAGCTTAGTCAAAGGTACATCATCCCTGTTGATATCCTTGATCACATCGGGGTAGTGGCCTATGAACTAGAACTCACACCAAACCTATATCAAGTACATGATGTGTTCCATGTATCACTCTTAAGGAAGTATATAATTGACCCATCACATGTACTCAATCTAGAGGTGGTACCATTGGACAATGACTTCTCTTATGAGGATAATCTAGTGAAGATCATAGATCGTAGAAAAAATGTTCTATGAAATAAAATAATTCCCCCTATCAAATTTTTGTGAAGAAACATTAAGTTTGAAGAAACGATGTCGGTTCTGAAATAAGTGATGAAGAAGAGTTACCCTCATCTATTTTAGTTTGGGAAGATGAAATTTCAATGGAAACTTTTGTTAAGGGGGGAACGTTGTATGGACCCAAATGGTTATGAATAAAATTAACTCTCTTTTAATTAAATGTCTTATTGATATAGAAAACACGTGCACTCTTTTGTTTTATTATATCCAATTGGATTTAAATTACCGTTAAGTATACTTACCATTGATAATACTATCGTTTAATTGTGATCACATGACTAGTATAAATATCAGGTTCTAACAAATCCTTTCGACATAGAAAAAAGAAGTGATGGCCTCAACCATTAGGATATTACCCTATGAAGCCCATTTATTGAAACTTCCAAGGGAGATAGAATTTCTAGTGCTTACACTTGACCAAGAAGAAGCCAAGATCCGCCACTTTAAGCATGATTTATGTATTTTATGGGAGAATTTCAAGCTCATCGAGATCACGACTCAAACCATGTTCACCGAACGGCCCCACGAAATCCCCACAATCGCACACCATACTCTTAGGGCATATTCTGGTGTAATAAAGGGATATGTAAGAAGACCGTATCATTATGATTATGTTCATTATCATTTATATAATATTTAAAGTACTTTAAATCTATTATTATTACCTTGTTAATGATTTTTAAATCACAAATAGTATTTTTTGGTTAATATTCAAATTTATTTAAGAAATCTATTTTGATGAATTAATGGATTTTTGAATAAAATAATATTTTAATTAAATGTTATTATTAAATTAATTTTATTAAATATAAATGATAGTATAATTTTTATGAAGTTAATTGTAATTTTTATTAATGATTGAAAACTGTTTTTATCAAAACCCATCAATTTTAAAAAAAATGTCGGTTATTATTTTAAAAGTGAAAATTCATAAATTTAGAAAATTATTTAGATAAAATGGATAATATTTTTCCAATCAGGTTGTCGAGATTATCTAATAGTGAATTTTTTATAATTTTCTGAGACAGTTGAATTTTTGAGTAAAAATTAAATATTGTATAAATATAAAATGAGTTTATGACATCATAATGACCCAATAGTGATGTAATAAAATACTATAAATGGTATACTAGTCCAAATATATGATTTAATTTAAAATAATATAATTTTAGGTCGGTTTTATTTATTTTATAAGTCCTTAGTTTATCCTCCATGACATATAAAATATTTTATGATTTTATAATAATTTCCTTGAAAGTGTAACTCACCTCCACATAATCAAGGGAAGTATATTAATATATTCATCCATTATCCTTTTAAAATAATTTATACCACTCCCCTTTTCCATAAACCATGTGAAAAAACAATGGTATGGTTTTTGGTTTAGAATATTTTGTTGTATAGGGTCCAAAACCAAAATAATAAAGAATTCCCCCACCTTTCCTATATAAACCAACCCAAAAACCAATTCCTCTTCACTTAAGATATTTTATTTTTTACCAACATCTTCCCCCTACTCCTTAGAGTCCTCCCAAGGTTACCTTATTCTCCAATGATGCCTATCCCAAGCCTTTAGGATCACACATCCAAGTAAGGTATCCTCACCTTTCTCTCTTCCTTTCAATTCAAGAACCTTGGTTGAAATTAGTGATTTTAATTTTAGTTGGTTATATTTTAATCCTTTTATAATAAATTAACTAATATCCATCTTATGTTATTTCAATTATGGATCATTTATCCTCCCAAATTTATACCCTTAACTATGTTGTTACTATAACGAAATTCTATAAGGAATTTCTCTCCTCTCATTTCAATTTTAAGCACTTCATATGTATTATGCATCTTAAATTCCATTTCATATTATGGGATATTATTTTCCATGATCCCCTTACTATAAATTTCAACTATAAATGATGAGAGACCCCTTACTCTCTCATCTACCCATTTTATGAATTTCTATATGACATTGTTATGCTGCTGAAATTGCACTACGATTTTCCATGCCAAAATCATCTTGTAGTGAATACCATTCTCATTCCTCGGTCAAGGGTATTCAACATTATGCACATATACTTATTGATTGGGTAATTAAATGTATGTATTTCTCATTCTTTAATCTTTCAATAAATTATGATCTTACATACAATAAATTATTAACTTGGATATTAAAAATAAAACACTAATAAATCCAGAAATATAATAATTATTTTAAATAAATACAGCAACAAAATATTATAACTTGAAATTTTTTGTTATTATAGATATAAAATATAAACCACTAAAAATACCATGAATAATATAATATTATTACCGGTCATTAATTATTAAAAAATAATCAAATACAAAAAAAAATTACAGATATCATTAAAGAAACAAACTTGATCGTTGGGTCTATCCATCTGAAATAAATTTCTTACTTATCAATAATTTTTAATAAAAATATAAAATATTAAAAAAATTAACTGAATATAAGACATAATTCTTCTTTTTCTTCCTCATATTCATTGGAGACAATTTATTCCTCTTTATTTCAGGCATCATCAACTTCCACAAGACTTTTATTTTCATCATCCAATATTACTATATCAACATTATCAATATCATTGATCTATAATAGAGTGGTTTCATCATAAAAATTTATATTTTATGGTAATATATATATTTTTGGTTTTTCCTTGAAAAAATTCAATATGTTTCAACTCTAATGTCCATTTATATTTTTAAGAAACAGATTTTCATGAGTTTTTATATTTATTACACTCAACCAGTCATTCAAATATCTCAAAACATTATAGTAATTTACATAATAAAAATTATTGAATTTATTCTCCAATACAAAAGGATCATTTGAAGAAAGAAGACTATTATATTTATTGTCAAAAACTCCATGTAATGGATGAACTTGTAACCCTTGATCAATACCAACCAATATCATTTAAACATTTTTACATAATTATTTCATAGATATCCTAACCCAATTATTTCATCCATTATACCACAAAATTCAACTTCACTTTCTATATGATAAAATTCATTAAAAAATCACTAATCATTTATTTTATTGATTTACCATATATGGGTGTATAGAATCAAAATCTATTAATCACATACCCATTATTAAATTTTAACAATTTCGATGGAGGATGTTTTAGAATTCAAAATCAACTATCAATTTTATTTCATATTTTTTTCTTGGAAAAAAAATTATTCGATAGATATCATTTCAAAATTGATTTAATTCTTACTCAATACCAACATAAAATTCCAGTCTTTGTAACCAATATGAAAATTATATTGATTCCATTCTTAAAGAGTAGCAGATGTAATTTTTATAATTTATTTTGATATGGACATTATACAGTATAAAAATAGAAAATGTAAATATGTGTACCCTTTATAAAAAAATTATTAAATAAATATAGTAGTTCTTACTATAAATAGAAGTTAATTTCTTCACAGTTCGGTAGAACATATGAATGAGCTATGTGCAATTCTTCGTCTAAAAGATATCATTCACAATAACCAGTAAAAACAAACTGGGGTTAATTAAAAAATTGAAATTTAATGGTCTGTGACATCATAGATATTTTCCTCATTAAGAACCATGTGATTATGTTCTTAAGAATATTCCGATTGAAAATAATAAAAGTGTAAAATTAAAATTTCCACTCAAAAGTACACTTTTTTAATTGACCTTTCAACTAATTCCTTATTAAGTGCTTTCTTATTCAAGTTTTTCATACTTATCTCAAATGGATACATATATAGGAATTTTACCAGCCCTTCACATTTAGATTCATATAGAAAATGAAATATTAAATATTCTATTGAGTTAAAGAAGTCTGGTGGGAGTATTTTCTCCAATTTTCATAAAATCAAAACAACATCACTTTTTAGAATACTAAATTAATCATAATCCAATGATTCCAACGAAATGTCTGTGAATAAATATGATATTTCCATCAAAACATCCAATTTTAGAGAATTTACCAACCTTATATGACCAACAAGAATTAATCATTCATTAATGACAGGGTAACCATGACTTTAAAACAAATTAATATTATCATCTCTAATATAGCAAGAATAATTAGAATCATAACCATCTAGTAGCCTCAAATATCTAATCCACTGTTAGAATAATTATTGACTTTAATTATAAATAAGATATGATAATTTTGGATTCATCAAAATTTTTGATCTTTAATCTCTAAATAATTAAATTTCAATACATTTGTATATTTTGGAAATATCTAACCGATCCTTTTCATTTTCTTTGGTCTTACTTGGTGTGCAATACACAGTATAAAATATGTTCAAAAAAAATTCTAATCAATATACATTACATATGAAAAGTGACAAACCAAAAAATCAGACCAATATGGAAGGTAAAAAAAATATAATTTATTATGTAATTATGATTTATCCCAAAATGATTTATTTTTTCATTTATGGTTGGTGAAAATGTAACATTATGTAATGAAATGATGATATATTATACCTGAATACCAAATAGCACTTTTGAAGGTTCATCTCTTCCAATTCTACCATTTGAAAAATGATTTATAGTCTTTATAAAAGGGTGTTCCGTAGGAATAAATCACTAATGAAAGTAAAAATAACAAGTAATTCTCCCTTTTCCAAGTGTAAACACATTATTCTCAGCTGGGCATTGTGGAAGTTATTATAAATCATGTGTAAACCATTCAGATAACATACCATACACTAGAAATTCACACATCATGTACATTAATTAAACCTTCATTATAGAATTATGATACGCGAAACTATCAAATTTAATTACATTGTTGTTCCATATTTCAAATAACACATCAATTAGTGGCTTTATATAAATATTGATATTCTTATTTGAATTTACTATAATTAATAATGCCAAATATTTATATAAGGTTTCATTGTAACGCCCCGACCCCAGCTACCCAGAGTCGGTGCATTACTTCGTAACATTGGCATGATCACAAAAGATCAAGTCTCGAAAGACCGATTAGTTTAGTAGCCTTGGAAACACTAGATACATTCGTAAACGTTACATTACATCATAAAGTGAAAAACTACAATAACAAAGTCTCCATAGTCCACACTCATATCCTCTTCTGACTATCCCTGCATGTCATTCATAAAATACTTCTTCACATCCTGGAAAATATTAAAACATTAAAAGGGGTGAGCTCAGATGCTCAGTAAGGATAACAATATTGCGGAAGCTTTCATAAATAAACATTAACATTTAAGGCAATGTATAACAAAAACAAAAGCCTTTTAAACTTGAACTTCAACATAATATGGCAAAAGTAAAATGAGATAATGCCATTCACTTCTTCACATGGATATTCTACTGGCCGAATAATCACATGCAATATCAATAACCACTTTCATAATGAGGGAATGTATAATGCCGGACATTCTGAAACATTTTGTCAAGGCCTCGGCCAAGACATCTAAAATGATTAAGGCCTCGGCCAAAACCATAAATCAAATTGGGAAAGGGCCTCGGCCAATTCCACGTCTAGTTGTCTCATGAGACCTACCGATGCATCGAGGAGCTATAGCGGGCTCCACCCGTCACATATTAAGTCCAATACATTCCTCATATGAATAGGTTTAAACATATCATAAACCATAACATAATCGTATCACATAAAACATGCATAAAGGAAACATAACATTTCCACATTTCAATCACAAGATATCAATACAACACATTGATATAATAAAAACGCTTTCAAAACCATTTTCAATACCAAAATAAAAGAATGTTAAAACTTTGTATTTATTTTTCATTAAAAAAGAAAATGATGGCTTGTAGAGGAAGCCGAAACTCAAATAATGGTCACGGCGGCGGAGAAGTCGTTGTCGCCGCATAAGTACGGAAAGAAAAACATTCCCTTTTGTCGTTTAGCAAAACGCTTCGTATAAAAAAAGATTCCTTTTGAATAAACGTAAAAGTCAAAGGGGTTTATACATCGTATAAAAGAAGGTTGTGTATAAAACCAAATATGCCTCAATGAAAGGAGATTGAGACGAAGTCCTTAAAAAGATCATTTTTAAAATAAAATAGATCTATTATGTGTATTCACTATAGGTACACATAAGGAAAGTAAATATACAAAACAGGACATAATAACATCATGACATAATTTGAAAGTAGGAGATTAACACAAAGAATGGAAATTGGGTTAAGAAATTCCCTTACAAAGAGCATTTTTAAAATAAAATAGATCTATTATGTGTATTCACTACAAGTACACATAAATAATGTACAAATGCAGGATATGACATAATAATATCATGACATAATTTGAAAGTAGGAGATTAACCCAAAGAATGGAAATTGGGTTAAGAAGTTCCCTTACCTCGTGTCTGACTTGACTCAACCGTTCTTTAACCTCCTGAATAATAAACTAGAGTTAATATATACCTTATTAAGAACCATTTTTAATTTCGTTATCCTTATTATATCACTTATTACAATGATATGAACATTATGTAATTATTTAAGTTAATAACGGTCGTTTTGTCGATCTTTGGTACTTGAGTCAACAATAAGCTTCTTATAATTACAAGTTGTTTATGTGGTGAAATATCCATTATATCCAGAATTATATTCATGATTTATATGTCATATATATCTTATATATCCAGTATATACATTCATTTATAATATTACATAACATTTAGAGGTAAGAAATGAAATGCACCGTTCATGGAGACGGTAAGCCGTACGTATGCATGAACGCTGCTTTCATTTCAATTTCATATTTAATGGAACTAAATCATAATGATATAAATGTATAATATAATTCTAGTATAATATAGTGTATAATACCATTTACTCCATCCTTTATACATCCCACATATGGCATTAACGATTCAAATCACTTTGAGGGGGCGGTAGTCCGCACTTCCTAAAATGAAATTATCGCATTTTACCCATAATGGAAATCATAAAGTAAGCCATAAATGAGAAATACAGAAGCATAAGTAAAACATAAACACATTATATATCATATATAAATATAGTGACATCTTAATGGCCACCTTTGAAGGTGTTATATGAGTGTTGAACAATCATCGTTTCGTGAGGCAGAAATTCGCCATCCACAGAAACCGTATGTTCTTTAACCATTAGATGTAGGTGTGTGTAAGTGTAGCTCGAATCCTTATTATAACAACATCCTAGTATATTGAGGATACTGGTGTTGTTACAAAAGAAATGAATAAAAAGAGTTTAGGGGGTTGGAGAAGAAAAATAAAACAAAACAACATTAGAAAAGACATTACCTCAAAATCGGGTAACTCTTTTTGATTTGAGTCAAAGGCTTCCTTGGGAAGAGTTCTGCCCAATGTGAGGCTTCTATGAGTAAGGGAGGAATGTTGGGAGAGTATTTGGGCAGAGGTTGGCCGAGCCAAATGGATTGAAAGTGTAAATGAGGTGGGAGAGGTGGGGGCCTTTTATAAGTGGAGAGGAGGGTCACTTTTGGAAAGATTGAAATGTTACATTATTTCACAATGCTTTTCGGATTCTAAAGGTCCCACACTTATATAATTCGAGTCTAAGGTGATAAGGGTTCGAAATCTCCTCATCCAATTGGCTTTGGACAAGTGTAAGCCTTGGATTTTGCATTATCTTCCCATTTTATTTAAATCGTTAAATAATGAGGTCATCACTACATCATCATGATGTCATAAATAATTTAATTTATTTAATGTCTACAAATTATAAAAAAATACTATGATGTAGGAAATCTTTTTAGCTTTCTAATTAATATTTATAATCAAAATTTGGACTTGTGTAACCCCACTTAAAAACTGTTTTAGTAAAACAACTCATGTTTGTGTCAATTTAATTTCAACATTAAATAAATATATATTAATGTCATTTTCCAACTAAAGTGGCTCCATGGGGTCCCAAAGTTGACCCATGGGTTTTCTTGGTCGGCCATTACTCATCCAATAGGAGTAGGACAAGTGTCAAGCTCGTATAATATTATTAAAACATTGTTTTTACCTTAAACTACACTAATTACCTCTAATCGCGATTAAGAACTTAAAAGATACTATTCACCAAAAAATTATTTTAATCTTATTGAACCACATTTTACTTCTTAATGACAACCATGTATGTCGGATTTTTGAAAATCAAAACACAGAAGTGGTAATATTTCATTTAAACGAAAATTCAGTTATTTAACTACCACTTAGTGGTTTCACTATTCATCAAAAATTGAAGTTTTTCAGAACAATGCCAAAATTTCACCCTAAGCTATAATTGATATTCCGAATTCAAAAATGATGCCTATTTTACAAAATTCCAAACATATAAGTTGCATTAATTAATTTTATAATTAATTCCCGCTGTTACAACAAATAGCGTGTTTTTAAGAAACAATTTATATCAAAAGATTGGCAATTGTTTATGTCCAATTTCAATGTTAAATTAATTCTAATGACCACCATTGGATAAAATGGTAAAAATATATTCTAATTATACTCTAAAACCACTCAATAGTATAATTTATCACTATGAATTATTTTGATTAAAAAAGTTGTTTTAAGTATTTTTCACTATTCATAAAAATTTTAAAGTTCTCAGAAAATTACAAAAAATTCAACATAGGCTAATTTCAATATTAGGAATACAAAAATTTAGTCAATTTTGAAATATAAAATTTCTATAATTTTAAAAAGTGGTTATTACTATTCATAACGGCTACTTTGATTTGTCGCGATGTTTTAGAACTCGAAGTTGCGTACAATGCAAGCTATTGTATTATTGAAAGAGAAGCGTATCGTGGAAGCTCGGGGTGTTACATTCTCCCCTCCTTCAATAAATTGCGTCCTCGCAATTTGAAATTTTTCTTTGATAATAAAAGGCTGAAAATAGAAATTACCTTTGTGGAAAACCCACATCGGAAATAAGGTTAATAAATATATAACATTAAAAGAAAGCAGGATAAGTACAAAGGTCACCCGATATAGCCCATTCTAGGATTCTATGAAAATATGGATATGGAAGAAAAAAAAACCATCAAGGTCTGATGGAGAGTTATAGAAAACAGGATTAGGAGAATGTTTAACCATAAGAAAATCACAAACTTGTGATTGGTTAAACGGTCATTGAATCCCCAGTTGGAAAAGTTAACCGACAACATTTTTGTTTTAAGTTACCTTTTATAATGTTGAGGAATTTATTTATGAGATTTACTAAGAACGTAAGGGAATATACATACTTGTTATGTATACTTTCATTCGTTAATAAATTTTTACCACAAACCCAACTTTTACTCCAAATGGTAACGGAACTCAAAAATATTCTTTTTATCCTAATTGTATAAGGTTCCAAATATTAACACATACCATTTAGATTAGTAAAACTATTTTGTAATAACCAGGGACTTCCTGTAGGCTAGTGGTAGGAAATAAAGGCTTGTCGCACTATGGTTGTGGGTTCGATTCCTGCAGCTTTGTCCGACGCGACGGGTTATTCCCCACCCTGCAGGTTGTCCTTTTCCTAAAAATATAGTACTATACTATTCCAAAAATAATCTTCATAAATGTTTTAACCTTAAACAATACTATCCAAAGTTCAACTTAATCCATTCCAACCTTAATAGTTATCCAAAATACTTATGTCCAACTCACAGTCCAAATTTTATAAGGAAGGTAAACATAATGAAGATCCTTTATCCCACGTAACAACATGTGAACACCTTCATCATGTATTCTTTTTAAACATACTGAATTACCATGATCCCTTATTCCTTATAGAATACTAGATATACTCCTTCTATCCAAAAATGTATACAAAACATCAATCAGTTTCAAGGAAGTTAAGTATATACAATATAATTTATCCAAATCAATCACGTCTTATTCCAAAATCACAATCTCAGTATCAAAACCATATTATGGTTTATCTTTCTCTCAACCATATATTTTCCAAAAATTTAACCTACTGTGGAGTCACTTTTCCTGGTTCCACACAATCTCAAGTCCTTGATGAAATAGTACTGCAGTACAATCCTTATATACTCCATAATTATTATAACCAGTACATCATTGATACAACACTCAAATTTAAAAAAAATCTTTAATAACAACATAAGAACTCTAATCATTACTCCTCATCTGTGGTAGTATCATAACTTGATTATTATCCAATAACATCATTTGGGGCATGCTCTGATGATTTGGAGATTGGTTTGCGTAGTGTCCCCAATCCTTGCAGAAGAAGCATTGTACATTTGAAACCATTTTCTTACCCTTGCAGTCACGCACTTTGTGTCCTTTTTCTATACACTTATAACAAACTCCCATTCCCTTTAGGCAAGTTCCATGATGTTTCTTCCCACAATTACCACATATTGGAAAATTCTTCTTTCCCCTCATCCCTTTATCCATCATTCTCTCTTCCATCCCTTTCGTCTCTTGCTTCGCTTCAAAGCCATAGGACTCAGAGAATTCTTTACTTATCCTATTAACACATGATATTATTTCTTCATATGTTGAGAACACATGGGAGACTATTTCCCTTCGAAATGTTGGCTTAATACCGTGAAAGATACTATCCTTCTTACTCTTTGGATCATACGTACTGCTGGAGTTCACATTCCTTCTACTGGGCGCCATTTCTATACAACGGCATAAACTAGGTTAGTTTATGAATCAAAATACATAATTCCATACTTGTAAAACACTTTACATAAATTGAACTATTTATGGATATAATCCATAATCATAAAAAGAAATTTTTTCTTTGAGAAAGTATATACTCATAACCCTTCATAGTGGTTTGTAAATAAAATGAGAATTATCCTAAGCATATCCCCCGGGAGTGTCGTAACCAAGAGTGCAGCAAGGCCCGTTGTCGTGCACCAGTTCCCGTTCGAGTCTAGCTCAATGCGGTGTTTTTGGGTTTTACCCCTAGGTACATCTGTGCCAGAGCCGCCTCTACCTGCTCGTATCCAGACAGGGATGTATTGCTCGGAAAACTCACAAAATCTCTACAATAACAAAATTCTAGGAAGTTCTTCTATACTAATCCTCAAAGTCTATCTTTGGGCTATGTGCTCTAATCAGAGTTTATCTAAATCTAGCTTCCAAGGTTAGTACTAAACTGCCTCTGATACCAACTGTAACGCCCCGACCCCAGCTACCCAGAGTCGGTGCATTACTTCGTAACATTGGCATGATCACAAAAGATCAAGTCTCGAAAGACCGATTAGTTTAGTAGCCTTGGAAACACTAGATACATTCGTAAACGTTACATTACATCATAAAGTGAAAAACTACAATAACAAAGTCTCCATAGTCCACACTCATATCCTCTTCTGACTATCCCTGCAGGTCATTCATAAAATACTTCTTCACATCCTGGAAAATATTAAAACATTGAAAGGGGTGAGCTCAGATGCTCAGTAAGGATAACAATATTGCGGAAGCTTTCATAAATAAACATTAACATTTAAGGCAATGTATAACAAAAACAAAAGCCTTTTAAACTTGAACTTCAACATAATATGGCAAAAGTAAAATGAGATAATGCCATTCACTTCTTCACATGGATATTCTACTGGCCGAATAATCACATGCAATATCAATAACCACTTTCATAATGAGGGAATGTATAATGCCGGACATTCTGAAACATTTTGTCAAGGCCTCGGCCAAGACATCTAAAATGATTAAGGCCTCGGCCAAAACCATAAATCAAATTGGGAAAGGGCCTCGGCCAATTCCACGTCTAGTTGTCTCATGAGACCTACCGATGCATCGAGGAGCTATAGCGGGCTCCACCCGTCACATATTAAGTCCAATACATTCTTCATATGAATAGGTTTAAACATATCATAAACCATAACATAATCGTATCACATAAAACATGCATAAAGGAAACATAACATTTCCACATTTCAATCACAAGATATCAATACAACACATTGATATAATAAAAACGCTTTCAAAACCATTTTCAATACCAAAATAAAAGAATGTTAAAACTTTGAATTTATTTTTCATTAAAAAAGAAAATGATGGCTTGTAGAGGAAGCCGAAATTCAAATAATGGTCACGGCGGCGGAGAAGTCGTTGTCGCCGCATAAGTACGGAAAGAAAAACATTCCCTTTTGTCGTTTAGCAAAACTCTTCGTATAAAAAAATATTCCTTTTGAATAAATGTAAAAGTCAAAGGGGTTTATACATCGTATAAAAGAAGGTTGTGTATAAAACCAAATATGCCTCAATGAAAGGAGATTGAGACGAAGTCCTTAAAAAGATCATTTTTAAAATAAAATAGATCTATTATGTGTATTCACTATAGGTACACATAAGTAATGTAAAAATACAAAACAGGACATAATAACATCATGACATAATTTGAAAGTAGGAGATTAACCCAAAGAATGGAAATTGGGTTAAGAAATTCCCTTACAAAGAGAATTTTTAAAATAGAATAGATCTATTATGTGTATTCACTACAAGTACACATAAATAATGTACAAATACAGGATATGACATAATAATATCATGACATAATTTGAAAGTAGGAGATTAACCCAAAGAATGGAAATTGGGTTAAGAAGTTCCCTTACCTCGTGTCTGACTTGACTCAACCGTTCTTTAACCTCCTGAATAATAAACTAGAGTTAATATATACCTTATTAAGAACCATTTTTAATTTCATTATCCTTATTATATCACTTATTACAATGATATGAACATTATGTAATTATTTAAGTTTATAACGGTCGTTTTGTAGATCTTTGGTACTTGAGTCAACAATAAGCTTCTTATAATTACAAGTTGTTTATGTGGTGAAATATCCATTATATCCAGAATTATATTCATGATTTATATGTCATATATATCTTATATATCCAGTATATACATTCATTTATAATATTACATAACATTTAGAGGTAAGAAATGAAATGCACCGTTCATGGAGACGGTAAGCCGTACGTACGCATGAACGCTACTTTCATTTCAATTTCATATTTAATGGAACTAAATCATAATGATATAAATGTATAATATAATTCCAGTATAATATAGTGTATAATACCATTTACTCCATCCTTTATACATCCCACATATGGCATTAACGATTCAAATCACTTTGAGGGGGCGGTAGTCCGCACTTCCTAAAATGAAATTATCGCGTTTTACCCATAATGGAAATCATAAAGTAAGCCATAAATGAGAAATACAGAAGCATAAGTAAAACATAAACACATTATATATCATATATAAATATAGTGACATCTTAATGGCCACCTTTGAAGGTGTTATATGAGTGTTGAACAATCATCGTTTCGTGAGGCAGAAATTCGCCATCCACAGAAACCGTATGTTCTTTAACCATTAGATGTAGGTGTGTGTAAGTGTAGCTCGAATCCTTCTTATAACAACATCCTAGTATATTGAGGATACTGGTGTTGTTACAAAAGAAATGAATAAAAAGAGTTTAGGGGGTTGGAGAAGAAAAATAAAACAAAACAACATTAGAAAAGACATTACCTCAAAATCGGGTAACTCTTTTTGATTTGAGCCAAAGGCTTCCTTGGGAAGAGTTCTGCCCAATGTGAGGCTTCTATGAGTAAGGGAGGAATGTTGGGAGAGTATTTTAGCAGAGGTTGGCCGAGCCAAATGGCTTGAAAGTGTAAATGAGGTGGGAGAGGTGGGGGCCTTTTATAAGTGGAGAGGAGGGGCACTTTTGGAAAGATTGAAATGTTACATTATTTCACAATGCTTTTCGGATTCTAAAGGTCCCACACTTATATAATTCGAGGCTAAGGTGATAAGGGTTCAAAATCTCCTCATCCAATTGGCTTTGGACAAGTGTAAGCCTTGGATTTTGCATTATCTTCCCATTTTATTTAAATCGTTAAATAATGAGGTCATCACTACATCATCATGATGTCATAAATAATTTAATTTATTTAATGTCTACAAATTATAAAAAAATACTATGATGTAGGAAATCTTTTTATCTTTCTAATGAATATTTATAATCAAAATTTGGACTTGTGTAACCCCACTTAAAAACTGTTTTAGTAAAACAACTCATGTTTGTGTCAATTTAATTTCAACATTAAATAAATATATATTAATGTCATTTTCCAACTAAAGTGGCTCCATGGGGTCCCCAAGTTGACCCATGGGTTGTCTTGGTCGGCCATGACTCATCCAATAGGAGTAGGACAAGTGTCAAGCTCATATAATATTATTAAAACATTGTTTTTACCTTAAACTACACTAATTACCTCTAATCGCGATTAAGAACTTAAAAGTTACTATTCACCAAAAAATTATTTTAATCTTATTGAACCACATTTTACTTCTTAATGACAACCATGTATGTTGGATTTTTGAAAATCAAAACACAGAAGTGGTAATATTTCATTTAAACGAAAAATCAGTTATTTAACTACCACTTAGTGGTTTCACTATTCATCAAAAATTGAAGTTTTTCAGAACAATGCCAAAATTTCACCCTAAGCTATAATTGATATTCCGAATTCAAAAATGATGCCTATTTTACAAAATTCCAAACATATAAGTTGCATTAATTAATTTTATAATTAATTCCCGCTGTTACAACAAATAGCGTGTTTTTAAGAAACAATTTATATCAAAAGATTGGCAATTGTTTATGTCCAATTTCAATGTTAAATTAATTCTAATGACCACCATTGGATAAAATGGTAAAAATATATTCTAATTATACTCTAAAACCACTCAATAGTATAATTTATCACTATGAATTATTTTGATTAAAAAAGTTGTTTTAAGTATTTTTCACTATTCATAAAAATTTTGAAGTTCTCAGAAAATTACAAAAAATTCAACATAGGCTAATTTCAATATTAGGAATACAAAAATGAAGTCCATTTTGAAATATAAAATTTCTATAATTTTAAAAAGTGGTTATTACTATTCATAACGGCTACTTTGATTTGTCGCAATGTTTTAGAACTCGAAGTTGCGTACAATGCAAGCTATTGTATTATTGAAAGAGAAGTGTATCGTGGAAGCTCGGGGTGTTACATTCATCATTAGCATTTGTGGAGGTAAGTTGTATAGAGTAATGAAAATAATCCAACAAGAATATTCTCTCGTGTAAGAACCAAATGGACAAAAACCATCAGTAGAAATACCCAACCATATCTTATGAAAATCTAAATAAAATTAAAGATGCATCTGATCAATGTGTTTCCATGAATCACCATCATATAGATGATTTAAGCTTTTACGGATGAAAATATTTTATTTATGTCATTTCATCAATGTAGTTGTGTTGTGAGACATAAATAAATGTTATAAATTTGGTGTAATTGGAAAATATATCAACTTCGCATAGGAAATCTAGACTTTACTTATTATGACACTTTATACCTTGACTCTATAAATTTCATACAATTAAATAGTGATTCATAATCTCCATAATATAACATGTAGTTATGTGAACATGCATAAATATTAGAATTACTAAGATAGAAATTATAGATCAATGTATTACTATAACTACCCAACCCCAGTTACCCAGAATCAGGGAATTATTACATAACATTGGCAAGATACAAAGAATCATGTCCTGAAAGACCGATCAGTTTAGTATTATTGGAAACAAGATACATACATAAGTTCAACATTACAACTTGAAAAGGAATACAACACTAATTTATTCCATTAGAAACATCTAATCCTCCTAGATTATGCCTGAAAGTCACTCATAACTAACTTCATCATATCCTAGGAAAATAAAACATAAGAAAGTGGTGATATAAAATTCTTCGCAAGAGTAAGAAATATAGCGGAAGATAACATAAACATTAGGCTTGATGAATAATTAAAAACACATGCCTTTACAAATAATAAACATGAACACTTTATGGTAGGAATATGAGATGAGTAAATAATGCCATAATAAAACATAGTCATGGGTATTCCACTAGTCAAATAACAACATGAATTATCAATATTATTTTCATAATAAGGGAATGTATAATGCCTGACATTCTGAAACATCTTGTCAAGGCCTCGGTCAAGACGTCTAAAAATGATTTAGGCCTCGGCCAAAAGCATATATCAAATTTGGGAAAGGCTTTAACCAATTCCATTTCTAATTGTCTCATGAGACCTACCGATACATCGAGGAGCTATATCAGGCTCCACCCGACACATACTAATTCCAATACATTCCTCATATAAAAAGGTTGAAACATAACATAAACATTCGTATTAAAACTAGAATACGAAATGTCAATACTTTAACCATAAACCATGAATGGTATAAAATAACACATCCACTATCAATCATATCACTAAACCTTAAATACAATATGGAATATTTGTATCAAATAAATCAACTTTAAACAAGTGTAAATTTTATCAAAGTATGTTGACATAGATGAAATCAAAACTATTTGAGAGAAATATCTCTTTCTATTTTGAAATCATTTAAGAGTCACATAATTATAAACGAAAACATTTATTTTGAAAATATTCTTATAATCCTGTAAGGGAATCTTTGAGGATGTTATAACAGCGGAAAATAGTCGCACCCACCGTATAAAAAAACATTCTTACCTTAATTTTTTCGAAAAGGTCATAAAGTACCTAGAAAATGATGGAAAGATTCCTTTGAAAAAATATATGGTCAAATAAGGGTATAAATGAATTTAACCCATTTTCTAATAAATATTTAAATAAAATTGAAATATATTTTTATGAAAACATGAATGTGGATGATAAAGAGGTCCCATTAGATACTAACGTAAAACAACCTCGGATAATAAAGAGATTGTGAAATTAACCCTTACCTTGTAATTTTCCTTGGCCGAGGGTATGTTAACCTCCAGTATAATAGTTAAATCATTGTTATTAAATTATACAATAACTATATACATAAATATGACATCATATATGATCTTATAATATTGCTTTATTAATCAAATTTTAGTAGTATCATCGTTTCGGGTGTTAACCGATCTTTTTTCCTTTAAATGCTCGGTTACGTAAGACATGTCTGTTATGGATAGGATGTATTTTATTCATATCCAATATTATATAAAGTTCTTAAAAATTATTTTTAATCATAAAATTAAAATTATTATTGAATTATTACGATGGGGAATGAATCTCATCGCGTTCGTGGAGACGGTAATCTGTACGTACGCACGATCAACAATATCATTATATTGATGGTGAAATTGTATGTAATTGGATGGTATATCATATATAAAGAATCATTAACATGTTATATTTATTATTTATATTGGTTATACCCATTATTATACCCATCTAAATAATTAAGTGTTTGAATAACAAGCTATACCTTGACGTGGAGATGGTAAGTCGTACGTATGCACGTATGGTGACTTAGTCATTCATATGATGGATAGAATATTGAATATGGTTTTACCATTTTTATAATAACATCATATTATATATAAGATACTGGATTTATTATTTTAGAATGGAAACAACAATGAAAGAGGAGGTGGAAAAAGAAAATATATTGAAAGAGGGGATGAAATATTTACCTCTTATTTGGGTTCTTCGTTTTGATTTAATCAAAAGGGCTCTTTAAGATGGATTTATGACCAAAGTAAGACCTCTAGGATGAATGGAGGAATGTTGGGAATATAATTTTTTAGGGTTTGGCCAATAAAAATGGATTTGTATTTTTGAAATTAAGATCAGGGGAAGTACCCTTTTATAAGAGAGGTGATGGTTACTTAAGGAAAAGCTTGAAATATTATTTTGAAATAAAATCATTTTTGGATTATAATGGATAAAAATGAATTATTTCTAGGATAAGTTGGGGATGGGTAAAAAAACTCTCAACCAATAGGTTTTTATAGGTTTAGGTCACCATATTAAACTTATCTTTTAGATTTAACTCTTAGTTAAATAGTTTGACATTTACCATGTCTCTTTGTATTTTTAAATTATATGGTTAATAAACATAATATAACAGGCCAAGAGAACCCCATGTGGTTAATTATTATTATATATAACCTTATCAAAGTCCTTTGGACAATCCTTAGATTTTTAGGAATATTATATCAATTAATAATATAGTATTTTTTTTTAAAACTCAATTATGTATTTTTTTAAACTATTTAGTAATTGGTTTTTGTGAAAATCAGAAAAACACGATTACTTAGAAAAAATTATTTTATCAATCCTAAAATATCATATTAACCTATAAAATTAGTGTTATTCATCAAATGTCTAATATTACATTTCTTTGGATATTTATAATATTAATTATTTTAATCATTCATTAATAAGGTAATTACTGCATCATCATTGTGTCATAAATAAATTAAATTATTTAATGTCTAAAAATTATAAATAAAATAAAATTATGTATTAAATCTTTTTATATTTCTAATAAATATTTATAGTCTCATTTATATTTTGTATAACAGTAAAGACCCGTAAAATTCAAGGGAAATTTTTTCTTAATTTTCTTTGAGATTTTACAAGAACGCAGTTTCAGACGGCACTTGATTCTGAGGCCTGGTGTGCCCGGAATTTCTATCCAATGTTTAACTCGGGTACGTTCAGTGAACTAATGAGCGGGAATTATTATCTTTTGAACCAGTGCTCGGAATCGAATTCCGAGGGCACCGATGGAACCGCAGCGCCGGTAATTTCTTAGGAACGCTTAATCTGAAGTTGCGTTTACACGAGAGAAGTTGTTAAAAATTGTGGAAGTTAAAAATAAAAATTTAACAACAATTTTTTTTACTCTAAGTGTTTAATCCTTTGGATGGAAGTTGGGTAACTACCCAACCTCCCTTGGGAGGTTATGAGGGTGGTGGGGCCCACACGAACCCCACCCATTCTTCCGCGACGTCTCTTTTCGAGACGGTTTTCCGCGACGAAATCTCCATCAACGTCTTTGAATCCTCGCTTCGTGACGCCGACATTCATGATCTCTTTTATCAAGTTAGGGGTTTATTTTATTTAATTATTTTCGTCCGTGTTTTCTAGTTTGTCGTTCTTCGTGGATATACGACTAAAAGTTATCGACTAACAAGACAGGGTCGGACCGCACAAACACGGCCGACCCTCCTCCCTTACCCGTGTGTTGTTTCTTTGTGTTTGGGACAAAATGGCGTGGTGCCGTCGCACCACGCGGGAAACGCACGACATGTAATGCGCGGCGCCGTAGCACCGTGCCGTGAAGATTAACAAGGACGTGACATTGTCGCGCCGCGTCGAAGAAAACCGAAGACGCTGCGGCCGGAGTGGGGCCGCGGAGGAGGGGCGCAGTGCCGTCGCACCGCGCCGGACGAACCAAGCCACGGCCGGTTCCGGGATGCGGTGGAGCAGGGTGACCGGCCGCCGGTTCCGGGCCGCCGGTGTCGGCGATGGAGGAAGGATCGGCAGTCGCCGGTCCTTTTCGGCTGAACTGGACGGCCGGTGCGGGCCGGCCGGACAAAGAGAAACCGAGGGAATTAATTCCCCTGGACGGCCTACAAAAACGGCCCCCATTAAAGGGGGGTTGCTGTTACAGCAAGGGGGCATGCTCCCCCCTGCCAACGGCTCGGCCATTGACCGAGCTAGCTAGCGCGCTGGCCGCGGTGTGCCCAGGCCGGGCCGGGCCACGCCGGGCCGGGCCAGGCCAGGTCGGGCCACGCCCAGCCGAGCCGGGCCTGGACGACCCGGACCTGGGGCGGGTGGACCCGGTTCGGGCCGACCGGGGGGTCTCGGACCGGGTTGGTCCGAGCCCGAAACCCCCGTATTCGAACCGTCTTCGGTCTTTTGCCCATAACATGGGGTACAGACCTCCGATCGACGCACTGTCAGTTGCGATGCGATCCTTGAATCAAGACGGTCTTTTCACAATATCTCACTCAAGGTTTCGGATTACTTTTAGTTCGGCAGGGTTGGCTCGTACACGAAACCAACTGGGACCTCAGAGCGGAAACGTTCATATCTTGATCTTCGGACGTCTGATTGACGTGCCGTTGGCTTTGTTGGATTCCTCTTAGTGAGACAGATCCTTTGACTTACTCCGCCCGAGATTTGGACACTTGTGGAGTACGGTCGGGTTGGTTTTTCCTTAGAAACCAACCGGGCCCCTGGGACGAAAAAGACAATAACTCTCAGACCGGGCGTCCGATTGACGCGCCGTCTTCGACATTGAGTTCCTGTTGATGATACAGAACATTTGGATACATCAACTCTGGACTATGTGTCAGTTGATGTATCAGCCTCTCGGCTCGTGGAGCGGACCCTCCCGAACGAGCTAGCTGTGTGCGGGAACCCTAGAGCTGGCTGTGACTACTACTGTGACTGCGACGACGACTGTGCAGAGATCCTCAGTGTATTCGACGACAAAAAACTACAGCACTCAGCGATCCTGTGTGGATCAGTGCTACCGATCCTGTGTGGGTCCGATCATGTGTGGGTCAGCACTCAGCGGTCCTATGTGGGCCAGCGCCTACAGATCCTATGTGGGTCCGATCCTGTGTGGGTATTTGCGGGGGTTAGTTACCTATCGATCCTGTGTGGGTCCGATCCTGTGTGGGTCATTGCGGGGGTTAGTTCCTATCGATCCTTTGTGGGTCCGACGACTTAGGTGGATCAGTGATCATCTCTATCGTCTTTCGAAGAGGTATACATGTGTGAGCTGAATCCTGTTTTACATTCCTATGTGGATTGTGTTGTGTTATCCTGTGTGGATTTACGTTTTTCATTCCTGGGTGGATTGGGTTGTACTTGGGCTCAGATGTTGGAGCCGAATGAGAATTGATGACTTATGTATATGTATGGGCATATACCTAAGCAGTGTCAGATGTTACTTCGTGATTTACCTTTCCTTTATGGTTTATCCTTTGTGGATACTGGGAGACCTTCTAGGGTCTCAGGGTCTCTACTGAGTAGCTTATACTCACCCCTGCACGAGCTATGCCCACACTACGTTGTGTTGGTTGCAGAAGACGGACAGCGTTGAACGTGGTTGAGGCTTGCGGAGAAGGACGGTACCTGGACGTGGACCCGAGGGCGGGACATACTCGGAGCGGACAGCGGGACCCGTGGAGCAGTGGAGCTATCTGTACCCACCCTTCAGGTGGGATTTCCAGTGGAAAGCTCAGCGTTGCGGATTTACTTTACAATTGTTGTTTTACCTTTCCAGTTGTACTTTACTTTCAGTTTGGGTTTGTATACTCGCCCACTTACTTTCCGCACTTACTGTTGTACTCTATTTTTTACTTAGTGTTTACTTATACTGCTTGTTTACTCTGTGGTGTTAGTTTAATTTTATAAGGCAATGCCTTCCCTTTTTACCAGGATTTACGCCTTGGTGCTAGTTGCCAGCCCCTGGCCTATGGAAGGCGGTCTTGGGGTAGTCACAGCATGGGTCCCGAGCACGGGTCGTGACAAATTGGTATCAGAGGAGTTCGATTCTACCGCGGACTCTGATCTTTTCTATGTGAGGAAATAGTTTTTAGCGTATTGGGTGTGGTTATCAGTCCAGGGAGTCCAGTGTTGGTGCGGCGGCCGACGTATCCGTGCACCAGGACCCTGACTTCTGATTTCTGACTTAATGCACGAAAACATTGATCTCGTGTGTGTTTCAAGTTTTCGTTGTGATTACTTGTATCATCTCACCAGGTATACTGTTCTGACCGTGGCGCACCTATTTCCTTTTCAGGATGGCCCCACGACTGCAGCCAGCAAGGGATCCGAGAGTTGAGAGTGATGACATCCCACCATGCGACGAGGCCTCGGGGTAGGGCCCTTTGTCAACAGTGGCACTGGCAGTAGTTCTACCCGTCGAGCCACCGATGCTTCCAGCACCAGCCGCTGACGATGCACGTCGCCTTAGTGCACTGCATGAGTTCTAGCACCAGCGACCGCCTAGGTTACATGGGGAGACGGACCCCCAGGTAACCGAGGACTCGCTGGAGGCAGTGGTACGAGTTTTTCGGTTAGTGAGGGCACCAGCAGACCTCATGGTGATCCTCGCAGCGATCCTACTACACGCAGCAGTAGGAAGATGGTGGAGTTTGATGCAACAGGTGCACGATGAGGCATCTCTTATCTGGACGGACTTTTAGAGCCTCTTCCGCTCAGAGTTCATCCCAGCCACCCTCTGTGCGGTGCGCATCCATGAGCTTCTTCAGCTGCGGCAGGGCAGCTTGACGGTCGCCTAGTACTTGGAGAGATTTACCGATCTCTCGTGCTACTCTACAGACATGGTATTGGACCCATTCTTCTGGGCCCGGACCATTGAGCAGGGATTGAGACACGAGATTTGGGCATCGATGATCTCCCTCAGCATTCCGACTCAGAAAGGAGTACTGGAGCGAGCCCTTTTGATCGAGAGCTTTCTTGCTGAGTCTACACCAGCGCTGAGACCCACCGCAGGGCGGCACGTAGCAGAGTCTTCTGCAGAAGGCAGTCGACGGATGACTCATGGGTCCTAGAAGACCAGACCCTCAGGCAGACGACCTCAGGACACTGGCTCAGCAGTGCGGGGCACACAACGCGGATCCAGTCTTTCGAGAGGCAGACAGTTCTACTCATGCGGCGGGCAGGACCACATGGCTCGTGAATGCCCGACCTGCCATGCCGAGGAGCGGTAGACGGTTGAGGGACCACCGAGGCAAGGGCAGAGGGTCGACTGTGGTGGTCCGCCGGGAGAAGGCGGACGAGGCAGAGGAGCTGGCCGAGCAGCAGGTGGTGGGCGACTCTTTGAAGCTTTACCACCACCACCACCAGGAGGTCCACCCCGACCACAGGGAGCTGGCGGGAAGAGACAGGAATAGCTCCAGGCAGCGGAGGCCTATGACCACAGCGCGCCCGAGATGATTCAAGTTACTATCTTTGTCTATTCCACCATTGCTGCAGTTCTTATAGACATAGGAGCGAGTCACTCTTTCATAGCCGCTGCCCTTGTTCGGAGCTCGGAGATTCCGACAGAGTCGTTGGCTCGATCCTTACGACTAGAGACTCCTACCGGAGCAGACTCGATGATTACGCACTGGTTCCGGATGTGTGACCTTACTCTAGGAGGTGAGAGCTTCGGCTGGGATCTTCTTGTAGCAGCGTCGAGGCCTTACGACGTCATCTTGGGCATGGATTGGTTTTCTACGGTCCATGCACAAATTGACTGTATTAGGCGCAAGGTGTGATGTGTACACAACGACGGGAGCAGGTTCACCTTCACCGGAGAGAAGGGTGCCTTCGCATCATAGGATGGACTTCCGCATAGGAGAGGACAACCCATCACTCATCAGTTGGCTAGCCTCATCCTAGGAGCAGTTGACGTGCGGAGTCCTAGTTTTCCTGTAGTGGTGGATCAGTACGCGTATATCTTTCCCGACGACATTCCTGGACTACCTCCTCACAGAGAGGTAGAATTTTATATTGACCTGTACCCCGGGATTGCCCCGATATCGACTCCAGCATATCAGATGGCTCCCGCCGAGCATCAAGAGCTACGGGTACAGTTGGAGGACTTGCAGGGCAAGGGATTCATCTGACCCAGTGTTTCACCCTGGGCTTCCCCGATTTTGTTCGCCAAGAAGGAGGATGAGAGCTTGCGACTTTGTGTCGACTATCGTCACCTGAACCAGGTGACAGTGAGAAACAAGTATCTGCTATCGAGGATTGATTACCTCTTTGATCAGCTCAAGGGAGCACGGTGGTTCTCGAAGATAGACCTCAGGTCAGTCTATCATCAGCTCAGAGTTCGAGACGAGGACGTGCAGAAGACGACCTTCAGATGTCGTTATGGACACTATGAGTTCTTGGTTATGCAATACGGCATAACCAATGCTCCACCAGTGTTCATGGCCCTCATGAACAGGATCTTCCAGCCATACCTCGATCGATTTTTCGTAGTCTTCATCGACGACATTTTGATATACTCAATGACTGAGGAGGAGCACGCCTACCACTTGCGTGTTGTACTAGACACACTCCGAGAGAACCAGCTTTATGACAAGCTCTCGAAGTGTCAGTTCAAGATACGTGAGGTCCACTTCTTGGGACACGTCATCTCTGAGGCGGGAGATGCAGTGGATCCTACAAAGATCAAGGCAGTGCTAGCTTGGGAGCCACCTAAGAGCATGACGGAGGTGCAGAGTTTCTTGGGACTAGCCGGATACTATTGGAGATTTGTGCCAGACTTCTCCAGAGTTGCGGAACCTCTCTCAGAATTGACGAAGAAGGGAAAACCCTTTGTGTGGTCAGACAGATGTCAGCAGAGCTTCCAGGAGCTGAGACAGATATTGACCAGCGCCCCTATCTTGAGGTTCCCTGACGAAGGAATAGGGTACGTAGTCTACTGCGATGCATCAGGGACCGGACTTGGATGTGTCCTGATGTAGGAGCGGGCCGTGATAGCCTATGTATCACGTCATTTGAGGCCTCATGAGCAGAACTATGCTACCCATGACCTGGAGTTAGCAGCAGTGGTCTTCGCTCTGAAGACATGGTGACACTATCTGATGGGAGAGCTCTTTACAGTCTTTTCTGACCATCAGAGTCTCAGGTACATCTTCTCTTAGAAGGACCTGAACCTGAGACAGCGGCAATGGCTCGAGTTCCTCCAGGACTACGACTTTGAGATAGTATATACTGCTGGGAAAGGGAATGTAGTAGCTGATGCTCTCAGCAGGAGGACAGGCATTCTACTACTCGAGGAGGTGACAGAGTAGCTAGCCGCTTTGCGGATATCCTTTGTGGATAGGGATGGAGCAGCCTTCCATCAGTCTCTCATAGTCACCCCTCCACTACTGCAGCGGGTCAGAGAGGCACAGTGTGGGGATGCTGACTGTGAGACGCGGCATGCACAGATATCCTCACGACATGAACCTGATGGCTTATCCTTTGAAGCAGAGCACGACATCCTTTTCAGAGGAAATACCTTAGTACCAGTCTCTTTACGAGAGGGGGTGCTGAGATAGTTTCACACTTATCCTATGGCGGTACATCCTGGAGTGGCGAAGATATACCAGGATTTCAGATGACAGCACTGGTGGCCGGGCATGAAGAAGGCTGTGGCAGAGTTTGTTTATCGATGCCTCGCCTGCCAGCAGGTGAAGGCTAGGCATCAGGTACCAGCAGGCTTTGTACAGCCCTTGGAGTTCCCGGAGTGGAAGTGGGACGGGATATCTATGGACTTCATGACTAGACTTCCACGCACTTCCAGAGGTCACGACTCCATCTGGGTGATTGTCGACCGACTCCCCAAGTCGGCTCACTTCTTACCCATCAGAGAGCAGGGCTCTGTGGAGAGCTTGGGACGTCTCTACGTTCAGGAGTTTGTACTGCTTCATGGTGTTCCATCATCTATCGTCTCCGATCGAGATGCTCACTTTACTTCCTGGCTTTGGAAAGGGTTCCAGGAGGCATTCGGGACACAGCTACGTCTGAGCACAGCCTTTCACCCTCAGACGGATGGTCAGACGGAGAGGACCATTCAGAATCTCGAGGACATGCCCCGCACATGTGTCCTCGACATTTTTCGCAGCTGGGAGGACCACCTACCTTTGGTGGAGTTCACGTACAACAACAGCTACCACTCCACCATCAGGATGGCACCATACGAGGTGTTGTACGGCCGACCTTGTAGATCTCCTTTGTTCTGGACAGACCCTGGGGAGTCAGCACTTTTGGGGCCGGAGATGGTCCAGGCCACGACAGAGAAGGTCTAGGTCATCCAGGAGCAGATGAGGACAGCTCAGAGCCGGCAGAAGTCATATGCTGGCTGGAGGCGGAGGCCACTAGATTTCGAGGATGGCGACCACGTCTTCTTGCGTGTCTCACCACAACGTGGAATACGGAGATTTGGCCGAGGTGGCAAGTTTTCTACACGCTTCATCGGACTATTCCAGGTCCTCTGGAGGATTGGCAAGGTGGATTACCGCCTTGCTCTACCACCTCAGTTACACCGGGTGCACGGCTTCTTCCACGTATCTCAGCTGAGGAGATACGTGCACGACCCGACGCATATCATTGACAATGGGGACCTTGACGTTGATAATGGGGAGACTTTTGTGGAGGTCCCAATAGAGATCGAGGATCGACAAGAGTGGGTCCTACGTGGACGGTCGATTCCTCTAATGCACATCAGATGGCAGCACGGGAACCTCCAGGATAGCACTTGGGAGCGGGAGGCTCAGATGCGTGCTCAGTACCCACATTTGTTTCCCTAGTTTTCGTTGTATCTTTATGGGGATGTAAAGCCCTGAGGTGGGAGTAATGTAAAGACCCGTAAAATTCAAGGGAAATTTTTTCTTAATTTTTTTTTGGGATTTTACAAGAACGCAGTTTCAGACGTCACTTGATTCCGAGGCCCGGTGTGCCCGGAATTTCTATCTGAATTTTAGCTCAGTTACATTCAGTGAACGAACGAGCGGGAATTCATATCTTTTGAACCGGTGCTCGGAATCGAATTCCGAGGGCACCGATGGAACCGCAACGCCGGTAATTGCATAGGAACGCTTAATCCGGAGTTGCGTTTACACGAGAGAATTTTTTAAAAATTGTGGAAGTTAAAAATAACAATTTAACAACACTTTTTTTACTCTAAGTGTTTAATCCTTTGGATGGAAGTTAGGTAACTACCCAACCTCCCTTGGGAGGTTATGAGGGTGGTGGGTCCCACACGATCCCCACCCCATCATATCCTCTAACCCCACTCAACTCCCATTTAATTTTGATAACTTAAGTTTATTAACTTGTGGAATTAATGAGGTGAGTTAATGTGGAATTCAAACACTTGAATTTCAAAAACCATGATGTGTTAATAAAATAAGTTAAGAACTTATTTTATTGGGTTGGTGTGTTTAGTTGTTTGAAAGACTTGGAAAAAAAGCTAAGGATGTCTTGAATTCTTCTTTCTCTTTGACGAAGAATGCGAAGAACAAACAATCTCCGACGTGGAGCGCCGAGCCCTCGGAGACCGTCTTCAGTGACACCGACCCGCGACGCAACGTCTTCTTCCATGAAGTTTTTCTTCCATGACGTCTCTTTTCGTGACGGTTTTTCCTGACAAAGTCTCCGTCAACGGCTTCGAATCCTTGCTTCGCGACGCCGATGTTCGTCATCTCTTTTATCAAGGTATGGGTTTATTTTATTTAATTATTTTCGTCTGTGTTTTCTAGTTTTTCGTTCTTCGTGGATATACAACTAAAAGTTATCGACTAACGAGTGGGGGCCGGACCGCACAAACACGACCGACCCTCCTCCATTACCCGTGTGTTGTTTGTTTGTGTTTGGGATGAAATGGCGTGGTGCCGTCGCACCACGCGGGAAACGCACGACAAGTAATGTGCGGTGCCGTCCCGCCATGCTGTGAAGATGAACAAGGACGCGACGCCGTCACACCGCGTCGAAGAAAACCAAAGAATCCACGGCCGGAGCGGGGCCGCGGAGGAGAGGCGCGGTGTCGTCACACTGCACCGGACAAACCAAGTCGCGGCCGGTTCCGGGCCGCGGCAGAGCAGGGTGACCGGCGGCCGGTTCCGGGCCGCCGGTGTCGGCGATGGAGGAAGGACAGGCCGTCGCCGGTCCTTGTCGGATAAATTGGCCGGCAGGTGCAGGCCGACCAGACAATGAGAACCCGAGGGAATTAATTCCCTGATCCGGCCTACAAAAACGGCCCCCATTAAAGGGGGGTCGCGATTACACCAGGGGGCAGGCACCCCCCCCCCATGCCAACAGCTCGGCCGTTGGCCAAGCTGGCTAGTGCGCTAGGCACGCTGTGCCCAGCCGCACCGGGCCGACCCGGACCCGGGGGGCGTCGACCCGGTTCGGGCCGACCGGGGGGTCTTGGGCCGGGTCGGTCCGGGCCCGAAACCCCTGTATTTGAACCGTCTTCAGTCTTTTTCCCATAACTTGTTCTACGGACCTCTGATCGAAGCACTTTTAGTTGCGATGCAATCATTGAATCGAGACGGTCGTTTCGGTATATCGCACTCAAGGATTCGGATTACTTTGAGTTCGGCCGGGTTGGTTCGTACACGAGACCAACTGGGCCCTCGGAGTGGAAATGCTCATATCTTGAGCTTAGGACGTCCGATTGACGTGCCGTCGGCTTTTTTGGATTCCTCTTAGTGAGATGGATCTTTTGGCTTACACCGCCCAATGGTTGGATGCTGGTTGAGTACAGTCGGGTTGGTTTTTCTTTAGAAACCAGCCGGGCCCCTAGGACGAAAAAGCCAATAACTCTCAGACCAGGCGTCCGATTGATGCATCGTCGGCGACGTTGAGTTCCTATTGATGATACTGAACTTTCGGATACATCAACTCTGGACTATGTGTCAGTTGATGTATCAGCCTCTCGGCTCGTGGAGCGGACCCTCCCGAACAAGCTTACTGTGTGCGGGAACCCTAGAGCTGACTGCGACTACTACTATGACTGCGACGATGACTGTGCAGAGATCCCCAGTGGATTCGACGACGACGACTACAGCACTCAGCGATCCTGTGTGGATCAGTGCTACCAATCCTGTGTGGGTCTGATCCTTTGTGGGTATTTGCGGGGGTTAGTTACCTATCGATCCTGTGTGGGTCCGATCCTGTGTGGTTCATTGCGGGGGTTAGTACCTATCGATCCTTTGTGGGTCCGACGACTTAGATGGATCAGTGATAATCTCTATCTTCTTTCGAAAAAAGTATACCTGTTTGAGCTGAATCATGTTTTACTTTCCTGTGTGGATTGTGTTGTGCTATCCTGTGTGGATTTACGTTTTTCTTTCCTGTGTGGATTGTGCTGTACTTGGGCTCAGATGTTGGAGCCGAACGAGAATTGATGACTTAGGTATATGTATGGGCATATACCTAAGCAATGTCAGATGTTACTTCGTGATTTACCTTTCCTTTGTGGTTTATCCTTTGTGGATACTTGGAGACCTTCGGGGGTCTCGGGGTCCCTACTGAGTAGATTATACTCACCCCTGCAGGGGCTATGCCTGCACTACGTTGTGTTGGTTGAAGATGACGGACAACGTAGAACGTGGTTGAGGCTTGCAGAGCAGGACGATACATGGAGGTGGACCACTGGGCGGGACATACTCGGAGCGGACGGCGGGACCCGAGGAGCAGTAGAGCTATCTGTACCCACCCTTCAGGTGGGATTTCTAGTTGACAGCTCGGCGTTGCGGCTTTAATTTACAGTTACTGTTTTCCCTTTCCAGTTGTACTTTACTTTCAGTTTGGGTTTGTATACTGTCCCACTTACTTTTTGCACTTACTGTTGTTCTCTGTTTTTACTTAGTGTTTACTTCTACTGCTTGTTTACTCTGTGGTGTTTTTTACTTTTCAAAGGAAATGCCTTCTCTTTTTACCGGGATTTACGCCTTGGTGCTAGTCGCCAGCCCTTGGCCTATGGAAGGCAGGCTTGGGGTAGTCACGGCATGGGTCCCGAGGACGGGTCGTGACAATAAACCTATATTAAAAATGGTTTAGTTATTAAACATTGAATTTAACTCTTTTAACTCTTCTTAAAATAAATAATAATAAATGTCCTAATCCAATCCAAGTGGACCAAAGGGGATCATATTTTATTCCTGAGGTTTTTTATCTAATTACACTTATCCAATAGAAGTTGGACATGTGTTAGGGTAATTATAATATCATTTTTACCCATAATTTCCCAATTTACTTTTAATCGTGGTAAATAAAAGTAAAAATTTATTATTCACCAATTAATATTTTCATTTTATTGAACCACATTTTACTTATTCATATTAACCGTGTCTCTTATATTTTTGAAATTCAACTCACATAAGCAGTAAAATTAAGTTTTATGCAAATTTGTAAATGCTCCTAGAATGTGGGTAAAAACGGTAAAAAGTTCAATAAAATTTTATATATCTAAACTTATTCTAAAATGACTCCAATGAATTAAATTGAACATATATAGGTATTATGTATCTATTTATACCTAAAATAAATTAAAATAAAATAACCAATTATTTAAATAAAAAGGTCGATTTTAAACAATAATGTTGTGTTTTTCACTATTTATCAAAAATTGAAAATTTTCAGAAAAATACTAAAAACTCACCCTATGATAATTTTGATATTCCGAATCCAAAAATAAATTCCATTTTGAAAAATAAAATTTATAAAATTTCAAAAAGTGGGTATTACTATTCATAACGGCTAATTTGATTGGTCGTGGTGTGTTAAAACTCCAAGTTGCATATAACGCAAGCTACTGCATTATTCGAAGGGAAACGTACCATAGAAGCTTAGGGTGTTACACTTAGATTCATAAAAACTTACAGGAAATGTATTTTTATCCGGAAATAATGAAATAACAAGAGATAATATTTGATCAAAAATCTATTTGAAATTCCAAAATTTGATTTAATATCCATAAATTTTATAATCTCTTCATGTTTTCATATCTAGAATCCTGAATATAATGCCTCCTTAGTAGATTTCAAAAAATTGTAAAATTGAGAAGGTTCTAATTAAAGATTTGGAATATCATTATTAGTCTTTATTTTCTAAATTGATGGGTCAAGATCCACATATAATAAATTAAAAATGATTGATTCAAAACCCAATTTTTTTTTAATTTTTGCAGAATTATATTCAATATGTTGATATAAAAAATATAATATTTATAAAAACTCAAATGTAGTAGACAAATTCCATCATTTTCAAACATTTTTAATCTCCTAGGATCACCTTTCTTACATGAACATTTAATTTTTCTTTTATAAAAAAATTCAATGTTTGATTATCAAAATGATATAAATGTTTTAAAACACACAATGTGTATAGGATTTATATTAGATCCATTGGGATATTTTTGATGATTTATCCAACCATGATCGGTTAAAAGAAACTTATTTTTACTTTCTGAGTACATAATTATCTATAAAAATAAAATAAATAATAATAATTATTACTCATTATGGCTAATTTAAAATTATTATTATATTTTTTCTATGTCTAATTACTATTATATATATATATATTTATATATATTATAAAATTTATTACAAATTATCATAATTTACTAACATTTACAATTTACTAATAATATTTACTAATTAATAATAACATTTACTTATTATTACTAATATTGACTAATTATTTATTAATTTTGAAACAATATTTAATTATTGAAACAAATTATTAAAATTAATACTACATTTATACTAATTATTTCTAATTTATAATAGTTGTAATTATTTTTTATATTTTATTAAAAGGTAGGCAAAAATTCCTAAAAACTATTAATATTACTTTTTCATTTTTAATTATTGATACAATTATTTATTAAGTAATATTAATTATTTATTAATTATTTATGATTTTTAGTAAATATTAATAATTATTAATAATTTTTAGGTTTTCTTATTTTTTTCCTTTACAATTTATTAAAAATTATTATAATCTCCCCAAATTTAAAAATTATAAATAATATTTTTTCATAACACCAATATTAATTATATTGAATAAATCAATATTAATTATTAAAAATAATTTAATACTTGTTATAAACTATTTAAATTATTAATACATTTTTAATAATTATGAATTATTGGGAATTTAAAAAAAATAGTATTTTTTATATTTTCTTATAATATTTTATAAATATTTTACTAATTATTAATAGCATTGTTTCTTTAAAATAGTACTTATTTTTAATTATTGTAGATTTTCCATTAACAAAATTTTTGTAACCTGTTCTTATAAAAACAATCTTATAAATAATGTTTTGTTAAAAGGTTTTCTTTAAATTGATTATCTCATAATTTTTATAAAATACTCATTTCCATTTTAATTTCAATATTATATATATATATATATATATATGTGAAATATTTTTTTAATAAAATATATGTACATCAAATTTTTATTACATTACTTTTTTAAAAAATATAGATATCAAATATATATATATATATATATATATTAAGAAACTTGCATGTTTTTTTAATTTTATATTTTTATATACACATGTTTATATAAATATATATATATTAAAACATTTCATAGAAAAATATATATTTACACATTTTTAAAATAAATATACATATCATATCTATAATATATATATATCAAAAACGGTGGGCAATTGTTTAAAACTTTTAGTTATAAAAAATAACATGTTAATATATATATATATATATATATATATTGCATGATTTTTTAGTCAAATATATCTTTACATGTTTTGTTAAACAAATATACATATCAAATCTATATTTACATAAATACATATATATATATATATACATATCAAAATTCTTATATGTTTTTTAAACGTTCACATATGTATATTAACATGTTAATGTACATATATACATATATATAAATATATATATCAAAAACCATACATGTTTTAAAACAATTATTATATATGTATATTTGCATGTTAATATACATACATACATATATATATATAAGTGTACATGTTTTTTAATATATATATATATATATATTAGAAACCTTACATGGTTTTTAAATGTGTATATATGTATATTAACATGTTAATATTTATATTTATTACGTGATTTCTAAATTAAATATAAATACATCAAATATATTCTGACATGTTTTTTTACTAATATACATATCAAATTGATATATATATATACACATATATACATACATATATACAAATATACAAAAATATTACACTTTTTTTAATATTTTTATATATGTATATTCACATGTTAATATATATATATACATATATCCGAATGTTAACAAAACTCTACAGACATGAATTAAAAAAATTAAACCAATCATAAAATTACAAGCAAACATTATATAACATCACTATTTCAATTGAAGTATTATCATAATTCATCCCAAACCATATCATCATAAACATGCAATACTATTGACCAATTCAACAGATTTATATAAATACTCTCAAAATTAGATACCCATAAAAACTTCCCTAAAAACATATTTCTAATAATTACATAAAATAATATACTTGGAGTAAACTAAAATACCAAATAAAAACTATAATAAATTTAAAGGTTAATCATTGAGGAAAATACCTGAAATCAATTTGAATAACTTGTTCGGCATTGATGAACATCCAAATAGGGAATAATAAATTCATAGTAACCCTAAATACCAAATAAACCATAAAATATAGTTAATTTTTTATCGTAGGTTTTTTCTTAACTAAAATATGTAATATTAGAGAAAAAATAAGAAATAGCTAAAAAATAAATTTGTTGAGTCTGTACCAAGATGATTCAAACCTAGATATGAAAAAAAAATTGATCACAACTAATGATTTGGGAGAGGGCAGTCATTTATGGTCCGTTAAACAACTAGGGTGAGTTTTGATGGGGATAAGTGGTGAGGAGAAGAATTATTATTGGTTTTTAATTTATTATTAATTATGATGGGTAATTAGCGACATATTTTATTCCATCAATAAAAGATATTTTTGGGGAACCTTCTGAGACATACTTTATTACCCATCGAAAAAATCCTTGAAGGGATGAATAATATTGATGAATATATTAATCTAACACTATTCGATATCACAACAATATTTACCTAGGTACGACACACATCCAAACTCAATTTTTTTGTGAAAGACCTAACATTTTGTCATAGATAATGGATATTTTAAATGGAAAATTATTTTCATCACATGTATCTCTTTCTTCAAGACTATTTTGAATGGTAAAATTTCCCTCCCCAAATAATCCGTCAAAATTACACTTCTTTATAGTAATGTTTTGTGTGTTTTGTTTTAAAAAAAGGTGATTTTTGAGTGTAATTATATGTAGTATAACAGATGGATGCATGAGTTTTATATGATTGTCATTAATAAGTTATATTTTCATGAAATATCAGGTAGAGTTATTTTTTATTATCTCTTGATTGATTATGATTAGTGAGAGTAGGATATGGATTTAGTGAGCTGGTGGTATGGTATCATATACCCATTAATTTCTATATGAGATCAAGGTGATAAGAATTGGTTATGTGTGGTTCTCATTGGTAAATATATCAGTGAGCAACCATGTGTGTGATGATGACTAATGGTTCGGATGAAATGCATATGGTCTTAGTTTCCATGGGTTTCATGGAAATGAGAGATGTTTCTCTGTGGTGAGAGGTGACATTGGAAATGGATATGGGTATCATTGTATGGTCAACCCAAGGTTATTCCATGATATTAATTGTCAAAAATTTGTGTTATTTTAACAAATTGAGGTTTTATTCAAGGAGTGGTATAAATGAATCTATATGATAGGTATTCCGCCATTGGTTGTTGAAGGGTGTGACCCTAGTGAATGGTTAATTTTTATATATGATGAGGATGAAGTTCCTGGTGATTCATGAATAGTTAGATGTTCATGTTTTCAATGATTCTTGTGTGTGAGATAGATGGACATGTCCAGCCATTATTTTTTGTGATGTATAGAGCTTGGGATACAGAGATATGAACATGTGTCTTTAGGGTCATGGGTGTGATGAGACTAGTTAATGAATGGTCAAAGTGGATTTTAGATTCATTTGACAAGATTTACCCAATTTCATCTAGTTTCTTGGGGGAATATAAGGTTTGATATTTCATGATTTACATCAAGTGGAGTCAATCCGTTTGAATTGGGATCTAGATGGCCTTCATGTTATCTAGTTATGAGTAATATCATATATTTGATGATTCTTGAGTTGAGAGCATGACATATAGAATAGTGGTTTGAGATTGTAACTGTGGAATTACACTAGGAGTTCAATTTTGAATTTGGTGTGGATGTTTGAACAACCATGTCATGAATCTGTGGGTTTTGGAATCATGGTTGGATTATAATATTGTGCATTAATGGGTATGGGAATTCATTTCTTTATAATGGTTATCCATATGACGATGGACCATTGTTTTCATATGAAATTGGGATCTATGAGATAGAAATTTAACCAAGTGGACTATTGAACCATGAAAAATATGTTTTTATATGAGATTATGAGTATGGGGAGTGATGTGGCTTAGAATTGATCCTTATGATTGGATACATATACTAGGTAGCACCATGAGCATGATAGAAATTCATTAGATGAAACCATGGTGTCTAAGAAAATACATACAACGGTAAGCTCCATCTTATAGTGTTATTGAAGGTATCAAGTAGGTGGCTCTGGTTTTTTATAAATAGTGTGCCTCATGTTCGAGTTACATAGAAGAACGTCGTTTTTCATTCTAGGGTAGTTCATAACAACTATTATAGGGATTAATTACTGGGTAATATCATGATTAATTTTTTAATAACCACCATGTACTCTTGGGTATAATATGAGTTATGGTGGGGATGATCCTTTTTTTGGTAATGAATTTCATAGGAAATTTAGATTTTTTATTCTAGTGAGGGGGTTTATTTATTTAATTTGGGTTCAGATAAAAAAATTAAGTGTTTAAAAATCTCAAAGGGATGTTTTTTGAAATTATATCAATGCCCAGTTAGTGTAATCGGTTCATGGTTGAGTTGTAGTAAGGCTTAATGCCTTGCTAAAATTTTTCTACTACAAAAGGTTCACACCATAACCCATTGGTCAGGTCTCGGTTACCTAAAATGACGTATTCTAAATGACTACTACAAAAATTCATATCTTGATGCATGTGGGGTAACATATTTATGAATAATGGTTGAGGTTTTGGGATACCTTCTTAGAATATTCTCCTCGTGACAGGGGGCCCATTAAATTTAACCTTGAAATGAACAAGGGCCTCATGTGGTGCCACCTTCTAAGGAAGAATCATGTTGTAACCCATATGGTTGGAATGACACTGGGAAATATATAACTTTACAAAAATAGTTGAATAAATGTAATTTCATGGTCATCCCACTTATCTTATTGGTTGAACATTCCACCTAGGGGATGCCACTTTTGTATGATCCTCACCCCTTAATCTCCACTAATGGTTTCCCCTAGAGGTAGAACGTTTTGTGTAAATTTCACTACAATTTGAGAAAATGTTTTCTTATTTCTTCCTTCTATTTTTTTTCTCTTCCATCACTTCTAATTTTGTTCATGAATCATTGGTTTGTCTATTATATCAGTTATGTAGTCATATTTTTGTACGCCAATTCAAACAATGTTCCTTGAAAATGTTTCCTCCTTTTCCTATTAATTTTCTATGTCATACACCATAGTATTAACAAGTTTGTTATTGATCATATTCATGGATTAAAATTACATGATGATAATTAAATCCTCATATACATCATGAAAATATTATTTATTATTAAATTTAATATAAATTTCAAATGTTTAATCAGTATCCTTATTTATTTAAACGTTATTTCATGTCCTTTTCAAAATTCCCCCCCCCCCTTGAACCTTTAAATTTCCCTTTCGGTGAACTCGTTGTGGTGAAGCGTGTAGTTGTACAAAACAAGAGATCTTGGGATTATTTAATCTTACAATTTCTACATGAGACTATGGTGGAGTGATTAGTACATGAATCGTCAATGCATTTTAATGTTTTCTTTCCTATGAAACTATCCTTAGCCTTCAAAATACTGATCATCCTAGAGTAGATGTGTCATCAATTTTGGTATCCCATTATCTGATTATTGAGACCAGTGGTTATGGTGGGAGTTAAAATGCATTGGGCCTTGTAGATTGGGGTTTCTCTTATATTAGTCTAGTTATATTTTCATATCTCATAGCTTATCAAACTCATATTCTGGTAAGTGATGAATTTTACATTATCGTTATCTTTTTATTGTATGTTATTACTAATGATTGTAGTTCTATCTTTATAATATTTTTTTCCCTTGGGTTTTTTTGTATTCTCTACTTTACTATAATATTAATAAAGGATATTTTCAAATGTTTATTCTCTTCTAGTATGTATTTTCATTTCTATATATACAGTGGGAGTTTATTTAATTGACTAGTTGGAATAAACATATCCCAGATATAATGAATTGTCTATAGTTATGATATTTTATAATATTTTGTTAAAAATTTCATGTTAGTGCACAAAATAGGTAATGTGTAATGCTTTAAATTATTTCCAACCTATGATATATAAATTAGGAGAGTCCCCCTTGATTATTTGGTTGAGTTACTTAAGGCTATTTAAACAAGCTTATTTGAGGAATCCACATTTCTAGAAGGATTTAAGATTCTATTATACTAGGAGAATAGTGAGATAAAAATTTACAAATCACTCATAAAAACCATTATGGTGTCGGTGTACACTTATAATTGATATATTTATCATCGGATCTAGTTAATGGTGGACCACAAATTAGTATAATGGGGGTTATGAATTCTTCTTTTATAGTCTTGGGAATGATATAATGTGTAACGAACCAAAGTTTTTCAATGGAATTTATCTTCTTATAAATATGCCATAAAATCACATGAAAACACAACATAATAAATTACTAAGTGATAAGTGACCTTTAAAGATAATTTTTTCACTTCTGTGTTTTGAATTTTGAAAATCTGACATACACGGTTGTGTTCAAGATGATTTTTGGAGTCTAATGAAACAAAAATAATTTTCAGTGAATAGTAACGTACCCTTGTGAATAGTAACCCGCCCTTATGAATAGTAACATACCCTTATGAATGGTAATATGAACCTTATTAATATTAAATCATCCAACATAATAGTAACCTTGCCCATGAATAATTAAATAAAAATTAGATATCTTAGAAAGTGACAATTTGACCTTAATAAACATTTTGGTATTTTGTAAGTCATAAATAATTAATTATAACTAATTAATTAATTTAAAAGAAAATTTAATTTCATAAAATGTTTTAATAAATTATCAAACCAATGTATTATTGTTTTTAGATAATTTTATAAGACCCTACGAAATTTTTGAAAGCACTATAAAATCAGTTTTAATTTTTAAAAACTGTTTTTTAAGTAAATTATGATTTTAATTAAATATTAAATGAATAATATTTATAAAATTATTTTTGAAATTTTGAGTTCATTTTTTTGATTCTACACGTTGAAAAATGGTTGGGGTAAATTTTTTGGATTTTTTTTGAAATACTTGAATTTTTATGAATAGTGAAATACCATAATTTACAAAAATAAGCTAAATAAGCTAATTATAGAGTCATGTGTGATGTTCTGTTGATGTAAGACCACTTGGTTCGGGATCACATGATAAAATTACTATTCTTGTTAATTCAAGACTCACTATTCCTTGTCTTAGGGAAAATTAATAATCTAATGAATTTTTTATTAAGGAAACCCCTCTCCCCTCCACTATAAAAACCACCCTGCATACCCTCATTTCCTCACACCTATCAAGATCCAAGACTTCTCTAAACTCTGCCCAAACATCTTACCTAGCCCCTATCCCACATTCAAGAGCTGCTAGTCTAATCAAAATACCAAGCCTAGCTTCCTTAAACAGAATCTCAAGAGGATGATTTAAGAAGTAATTTCTCTCCCTCTTCTCCTTTAATTTCCTTTCAAGTTCAAGTTCATTTCTTGATCTCTACCCACCTATCTTCATCCAAATGGTATTGTAACTCCAGTATTATAAATATAATATAATTTTATGATGCTAATGGGATATTATATCATCCAACCCCCTTTCCCTCTTCCTTTTATTTTATTAAAGAGAACGTTGTTCGTGAGGTGTTAATTTATCACCTTCAAAAACAATATGCTTTCTTCATCCATTTCTACCTTCAGATCTAGTCATGAAACCATTTTTATGGTTGAAACAGAATTTGTTATATGTATTTTTTCCTATTTAAAGTTCTGGAAATATCTTATGTCCATATTACTAAGTGATAAATTAAAACAAGTTCGTTGTGATCGAAAAACCACCCAAATTAACCCAAATAATCATCATTTAATTCATATCTAATGATTCATCCAAATGGATATAATATGATTCATTATAAGATCATTAAATATCCTTTAATATCAATAATAACATGTAATATCAGTTCTGGATGCTTACCCATGTTTTACCCGAACTTCGATTTAAGAATACAAGTGAACCAATCAAGAAAACTATAAAAACAAACATTCCCGAATAATGTTTTTTAAACTCTATAACTCATCCAAAGGCACATAAAATCACTTAATAAACCATAATGAACCAAATTAATGTACACAAGGTTCTGGATTTATAATTAATGAATATAATGTCATTATAGAGGACATTAAAGAGAAGGAACCATTCAGATACAAGGTAAGGGGAAAATCTCAAACCCAATTTTATTTCTTCGGGTTCTCCCTCTTTCACTCCAATTTGGTATGGTCACTTCTTAAAAATCATTTTTTCATCATTATCTTACCTTTTCTGAGATATACATGTTTTATAATGAAGTTTATGTTAATCCAAATGTTTTCCAAAATTACTATTCTTTTAAGAACTCATCTTTTACCTCTCATTCATGGTTGATGGTTCTTATATCAAGTATGTTGTTCCCTCTTTCTTTTGTGAACCCAAAGCATATGAATGTATTCTTATGGGATGAAACCCATTCCTTACCATGGGTTAGTTAAGTTCATTATTGATATATGTTCTATGTGGCATGCATGATAATGATAATATTATGAGGTGACGGGTGCGTCCGAAATTATATAGCGCAATATGAATGTTTGAATTTGACGGGTGCGTCTGGAATTATACAGCACTCCAATGCATTGGGTAAAGTGATGAATCTCAAGAATAAATGTGAAATGATGTGTGAACAAGATGCTAGCTTGGTTCACAAGTTTGTGTGGTAGTTAACCACTAAGACATGATGTTTCATTTTTATGCATTGCCGCATTTCAAGTCTTTTATTTATGCTCCTCTCACTGCGGGAAAAAGGCCTTTTTGCGATGTGAATAAATCCCATCGCAAAAAGTATGTCCAAGTGGTTATTTGTGACGGGATTTCGTGTCCCGTCGCAAAAGTTTTGAAGCGGGTAGTGCGCCAAACCGCGCGAAGGGTATTTGCGATGGGGGGATCCCCCGTCGTAAATAGTTAAGTATTTGCGATGGAGCCCATCGCAAATACCCAGCGGCAGTTAATAGCTTTTTGCGATGGGATGTCCTCCCGTCGAAAAGGTGTGTCGGTAGGGACTATTTGCGATGCGTCCCATCCCAAATAACTTTTTAACCGCCGACAGTAATTAATGCGAGCATAGGTATTTGCGATGGGTAACCCGTCGCAAATAGTCATGTCGCAAATAATCTAACCTATATATACCCCCATCCATTTTTCTTCTCTTTCCACTCAATTCCTAGATCTTCTTTCTCTTTGAACTATGATTTCAGAGGGAAAATTTTTCTAAGCTAAATTTTTTGGACACGAAGAAGTTGTGAAGCCGTCTACATCAACAGAAAATCAAGTTTAAACGTATTTATGTTTTATATAAATTATTATTTATTTCAATTTTTTATGTTAATTTTTATTATTGTTGATTAGTTTTAATTAAATTGAATTTAAATAGTTTTGTCATGACTATTTATTTGTACTACTAAATTGAAATTTTTAGTATTAATTTTTAATAATTAGTATTAATTAATAATTATTAACGATAATTAGTAATGTATATAATTAATTTCTAGTAATTAATCATAATTGGTAATAAATAATAATAAATGCTAATAATTTGAAATAAATATTAATAATTATTAATAAATAGTAATAAAAATTAATATTTAGTAATAATTAGTAATAAATTGTAATAAATAGTAATAAATTGTAATAATTAGTAATAAATTGTAATAATTAGTAATAAATTGTAATATTTAGTAATAAATTGTAATAATTAAAAATAAATTGTAATAATTAGTAATAAATTGTAAGAATTAGTAATAAATTGTAATAATTAGTAATAAATTGTAACAATTAGTAATAAATTGTAATAATTAGTAATAAATTGTAATAATTAGTAATAAATTGTAATAATTAGTAATAATTAGTAACAATTAGTAATAAATTGTAATAATTAGTAATAAATTGTAATAATTAGTAATAAATTGTAATAATTAGTAATAAATTGCAATAATTAGTAATAAATTGTAATAATTAGTAATAAATTGTAATAATTAGTAATAAATTGTAATAATTAGTAATAAATTGTAATAATTAGTAATAAATTGTAATAATTAGTAATAAATTTTAATAATTAGTAATAAATTGTAATAATTAGTAATAAATTGTAACAATTAGTAATAAATTGTAATAATTAGTAATAAGTTTTAATATTTAGTAATAATTTGTAATAATTATTAATAAATTGTAATAATTATTAATAAATTGTAATAATTAGTAATAATTAGTAATAAATTGTAATAATTAGAAATAAATTGTAATAATTAGTAATAAATTGTAATAAATAGTAATAAATAGTAATAATTTGTAATAAATTGTAATAATTAGTAATAAATTGTAATAAATAGTAATAATTAGTAATAATTAGTAATAAATTCTAATAATTAGTAATAATTAGTAGTAATTAGTAATAAGTTATAATAATTAGTAATAAATTGTAATAAATTGTAATAATTAGTAATAAATTGTAATAAACTGTAATAAATTGTAATAATTAGTAATAAATTGTAAAAACTAGAAATAAATTTTAATAATTTGAAATAAATTTTAATAATTAGTAATAAATTGTAATAAATAGTAATAAATAGTAATAATTAGTAATAAATTGTAATAATTTGTAATAATTTGTAATAATTAGTAATAAATTGTAATAATTAGTAATACATTGTAATAATTAGTAATAAATTGTAATAATTAGTAATAAATTGTAATAATTAGTAATAAATTGTTATAATTATTTATAAATTGTAATAATTGTTAATAAATTGTAATAATTAGTAATAAATTGTATTAATTAGTTATAAATTGTATTAATTAGCAATAAATTTTATTAATTAGTAATAAATTTTAATAATTAGTAATAAATTGTAATAATTAGTGATAAATTGTAATAATTAGTAATAATTAGTAATAATTAGTAATAAATTGTAATAAATTGTAATAATTAGTAATAAATTGCAATAAATTGTAATAAATTGTAATAATTCGTAATAAATATTAATAATTAGTAATAAATTTTAATAAATTGTAATAATTAGTAATAACTTGTAATAATTAGTAATAAATTTTAATAATTAGTAATAAATTGTAATAATTATTAATATATTTTAATAATTAGTAATAAATTGTAATAATTAGTAATAATTTATAATAAATTGTAGTAATTAGTAATAAATTGTAATAATTAGTAATAATTAGTAATAATTGGTAATAATTTGTAATAAATTGTAATAAATAGTAATAAATTGTAATAAATTGTAATAATTAGTAATGAATTGTAATAATTAGTAATAAATTGTAATAAATTGTAATAATTAGTAATAAATTGTAATAAATTGTAATAAAAATGAATAATTACTAATAAATTGTAATAGTTAGTAATAAATGGTAATAATTAGTAATAAATTGTAATAATTAGTAATAAATGTTAATAAATTGTAATAAATTGTAATAATTAGTAATAAATAGTAATAAATAGTAATAATTTGTAATAATTTGTAATAATTAGTAATAATTAGTAATAAATTGTAATAATTAGTAAAAAATTGTAATAATTAGGAATAAATTGTAATAATTAATACTAAGTTGTAATAATTAGTAATAAATTGAAATAATTAGTAATAAATTGTAATAAATAGTAATAATTTGTAATAATTTGTAATAAAATGTATTAATTAGTAATAAATTTTCTTAATTAGTGATAAATTGTATTAATTAGTAATAAATTGTAATAATTAGTAATAATTTGTAATTATTTGTAATAAATTGTAATAATTAGTAATAAATTGTAATAATTAGTAATAAATTGTAATAATTAGTAATATATTGTATTAATTAGTGATATATATTATAAATTAGTAATAAATTTTAATAATTAGTAATAAATTGTAATAATTAGTAATAAATTGTAATAATTAGTAATAAATTGTAATAATTAGTAATAAATTATAATAATCAGTAATAAATTGTAATAATTAGTATTAAATTGTAATAAATAATAATAAATTGTAATAATTAGTAATAATTTGTAATAAATTGTAATAATTAGTAATAATTAGTAATAATTAGTAATAATTAGTAATAATTAGTTATATCTAGTAATAATTAGTAATAATTAGTAATAATTAGTAATAATTAGTAATAAATTGTAATAATTAGTAATAAATGGTAATAATTAGTAATAAATTGGAATAATTTGTAATAGTTAGGAATAATTGTGAATAATTAGGAATAATAAGGAATAATTAGTAATAATTAGAATAATTAGTTAGGAACAGTTAGGAACAATTAGTAATAAATTTTTAAAAAAATTAATCAATTTTAAGAACTTGGCATAATTTCCAGTGGATTGATGACACTCCTTTTGCTCGGTGACTTTTCTCCTTTCAACACTCACTGACTCAAAACATTATGAAAAATTCGCTGCTACATAGGCATATTAAATCTCATATCCATAAGATTGGATATGCATTCGTAGTATCACATTTTTTATATTTTTTTCAAGCAGTGACAGTTGGAAGAAGACGATTCATCGACGAAAAGGGGGATCTTTTGTCTGACAGCTCATTTAATTGCCCCTTTCTTAGACTGAAATCACAACAAAGAATCTGGTCGGAGATACACATATTCAAGTAAATGAGCCGTCAGACAAAATAGTAGCCGTCAATCCACTGGAAATTGTGCCGCCCTTAATTAATGGTAATTATTAAGAAGTAGTATTAATTAGTTATATTTTTTTTCAGATAGTGTTTTTATAATTTCAAAATATTCAAAAACCGTGATGATTTTATATTTTGTAGAAAAATATAGAACAAGGAAGTCGACATTAGTCATTATTTGATGACCGTGCATAGATAAATCAGCGCAGAAATCCAAATAGTTCTGGTTTAAATCCTGTATATCTTGAGGGTGTGGAAGCTTTCTTAGTATTGGCATCATCAAAACGATAATATATTTCAGACAGCACAATTATGTGTCCTTGTAAAAAATGTACTCAGAGAATGTTTGACACATTTGACAAGGTTGGGGGACATCTCTTGCGGTTTAGTTTTCAACCAGATTATGTTTTTTGGTATCAACACGGTGAACGCAGTTGCAGAGAAGATACTAATAACTTGATTTTGGATCTATTATGGTTCCAACATTTAGTACATGATGTTGCAGTCCAATCTCTTAAACAAACTGAAACTCGTGATGATATTGATTTAACTCCTGAGTTGGTACCATCCAAATTTTATGAGTTTTTGGGGTCTGCCGAGGATGCATTATATCCTGGTTGCAAGATAAGAAAATTAGAAGTGGTTGCAAAATTTATGGCTATTAAATCAGATAATGCAATGTCAAACAAATGTTTTGATCAGATATTTTCTTCGGTTAAAACACTGTTACCTGAAAGAAATGTGTTTCCTGCAAATTACTATGAGATAAAGAGGTTGGTTCGTAATCTGGGCCTTAGTTATCAGAATATTCATGCATGTGAAAATGATTGTATCTTATATTCTAGTGAAAATGAGTCATTGGATAGTTGTCCCACATGTGGACAATCGAGATATAAAGAAGCTCATCCAGGGAGGTCTGGATCGATTCTTGTAAAACAGTTGAGATATTTCTCCCTTACACCTAGGGTCCAACGTTTATTTATGTCTCATAACACATCGTCAATGATTTCATGGCATAAAACTAAAATTTCAACCGGTAAAAGATTGAATCATCCATCTGATTGTGATTCATGGAAACATTTTTATCGTCTGCATCCGTCTTTTTCTTTAGAATCCCGAAATGTCCGATTGGGTCTTTCTACTGACAGTTTCTGTCTGTTTGGTTCTTATGGTAGTCAGTATTCATGATGGACTGTCATTATAATTCCGTACAATCTACCTCCATGGATGTTGATGAAGGATCCCTATATCTTTTTGACCTTATTAATCCCTAGACATATGAAAAAGAATATTGATGTTTATTTGAATCCATTGATTGATGAGTTAAATGCATTGTTGAGTAATGGTGTTAATTCATATGATGTTGCTGCGAAACAAAATTTTACATTAAAATCTGCATTGATGTGGATGATTAGTGACTTTCCGGTATATGGCATGTTATCTGGCTAGAGTACACATGGTCTGACATCATGTCCTTTCTGTATGAAAGACAATAAAGCTTTTATGCTCGTCAATGGAAAAAAACCTTTCTATTTTGACTTTCATCGCAGATTTCTTCCAACCGATCATCCTTTTCGAAGGAACAAATCTCATTTCAGAAAAGGAACAATTGAAAGGGATGAACCTCCAAATATGATCTCAGGTACAGAGTTAAAATTTGTTGTATTTTCATTACCTCCAATCACATTTGGGCCAACAATAAACCAACAGAAAATTGATGGTTTTGGGAAATAACATAATTGGATAAAACGAAGCATTTTTTGGGATCTCCCATATTAGCCTAATTTGTTGGTCCACCACATGTTGGATGTCATGCATATTGAGAAGAACTGTTTTGATAATTTATTTCATACAGATTTGGATACACCAGGTAAGACCAAATATACTATAAAAGCATGATAAGATCTTACCCAAATTTGCAGGAGACCAGAACTATTTTAAAATGTGAGATCACAGAGTTTAATGAAGCCAAAAGCAGCTTATACACTTTCCAAAGAGAGTCACTTATTATTTTTTCAGTGGATTGAAGATTTGAGACTTCCAGATGGCTATGATTCCAATTTGGGATGATGTGTTAAGAATGGTCATATTACCGGATTAAAAATTCATGATTGTCATGTTATAATGGAAATTCTTATGCTGATTGGATTCAAAGGTTTTTTGAATTCTATTATTTGGGATTCGATAACAGACATATCATATTTTTTTCGAGACATTTGTGCAGTGACAATAGACTGCGATGCGCTAAGAAAACTAGAAGAAGATGTTACTGTAATTATATGTAAACTGAAAAAATCTTTCCGCTTTATTTCTTTGACTCAATGGAACATCTGATATTAATTTTTCTACATGAATCTAAATGTGGAGGTCTAATACAGTTTCAATGGATGTACCCATTCAAGATATGCATTCATAATATGAAGAAAAAATTATGTAACAAAGAATCAGTTGAAGGCTCAATTGCTGAAGCTTATTTGCAAGAGGAAATTTCTTTTTTCTGCTCTCACTATTTTGAATCTGAATATCCCTCAAAACAAAACCGCATGGGACAGAACGAGGGAAATTTTAACGATTAAATTGACAATCAATTATCAGTTTTTAATCAGTCAATTCTTAGCTTCAGTGGAGTTCAAGAACAACAGATTTCAGACGATGAACATCACAGAGCTCATACATATGTTCTGCTAATCTATGAAAAAATGACAGCATTTTTACTGTGAGTGGTTCTATCACTTATTTTATAATTTTTGTTATAGTATGTAAACTTATTTTATTTGTATGTTATATGATAATCATATCAAGAAACAACTTCCATAAATTAGAGCAGCTGCTATTGAAGAACGCAGAAAAAAAAATTTCTCAATGGTTTTAAAAATTGGTAATATAAATTATTGATGGTTTAATATAAATTCATTTTACTATTTATTAAATTGATAATTCGTTTAAAAAATTTCAGGTGTCTCAACATGCTGATAAAATTGGTAACCGACTGTGTATATTGAGTAACCCACCATCCAAAATGGTTAAATATTATAATGCATATGTGGTGATTGGTTTTTGATTTCATACACTTACATATGGGGAATCAAAAAAACAATGAAGAGTTGAGTTTTTGTGAGAGTATTACATCATAGAGAGACTAAAGTTTACTTTTACAGAATTCTGGATAAAATTATTGAGCTATGTTATCTTGGACAGAATTACATAATGATGTTTAAATGTCGGTGGTTGGATACTGAGAGAGGATTTCTGGTTCATCCGACTCATGAAATCGTTGATATTAAATATAAAAGACTTCTTACAGTAAATGAACCGTTTTTACTGGCTCAACAGAAAAATCAAATTTATTACGCAAAGTACTATACTACTTCAAGAGACCTGATTGATTGGTGGAGCATAATAAAAATGAAATCTCGGAATAATCAATTTACTCAAACTGAATGTGGTTCTACTGAAGTGGAAGGAATTGAAATTTTTCAAGAGACTACTCAAAATCCATCTTTTTCAAAAAGAGACGTGAATATCGATGATGACACCCCACAATTAAGGGTCGATAGTGATGAAGATGTTAATGATGTTACAAATGAATTTGAAATGACAAGGGATGGTGAAAGTGAAACTCATATGGATATTGATGATGTCGAGGAGGAATATGAATACATTTACATCGTCAGATATGAAGATGATGATGAAGGTGAATATTGACACAGTTAAATACTGGTTATGATCATAACTAATATATATATATATATGATAGTTATTTTCAACTATCTGCTAACAACAATCATTTTGTGTTTCAGATGGATCCTGATCTATTTCACGAGTTGCAGGAGGTTGATATACAATTGGATGAGGGGGATGTGGGACCATCTAACCCTCAGCCTATTTGTGGTTTAGGAGGTACGCGGAGGGGGCACAGTCTTGCATGATTGATGATTCCTGACCCTATCCCCGAGTGATGTCCACGTCATGGCTTCAATCAACGCACATGGAGGTATGATAACCTGTATATTTTAGTTAGCTTTTTCATTAGTTTATTTATATATATACTAATTGTTTGATTATTTATTCTTTTTCACAGTTTTGCGGATGTAGTTATTGGATAGGGGAGCGCTATCTTGCACAATTATTTTTCTCAGCCATGGATCACATGGGAACAGATTTCCGTTGATGTGTAGCTCTCCCTGTACAATCATTGGCTGGTACGTAAATAAATAATATTTATTTTGAAATTTATTTTATTAATAACATGATATTATAAATTATTTGTAGGGTTTATGGTATCCCATTGAGGATAGCATGTGTGACGCTATCCATACAGCATGGGAGGTGGCTATGCGTGATCGTTTGCGTGATTTTTTTCACAATTTGAGAAAGAAGACCATTAAGAAAGAAGGAGCGGCAGTATTTGATGAGTGTAGATCCCACAGATCATAGTACATTTCATCTCAAGTTTGGGATGGATTATGTGCACACTGGTTGGTTGGTGGATTTCATACGAGGTCTTTATTGGGTCGGCAGAACCGAGGGAGATAGGAGGTTACTCATCGAGCTGGTAGCCATACATTCAGTACGCATAGAGAGCATCTCGTAAGTATATTTTTTTTTAAAAATTATATTACTTTAAATATAAACATTTTATTTTATATTTTTGTAGGCAGTCGAGCATCCTGATATTATGGAGTTCAACATTTATCGGAGGATCTATAGTGATCCAGACACTCGAGAGATTAGAGGTGATCGCTAGCATCAGATCGTGGTTAGTATTATTTTTTCAGTTTGACAATTAACTGCATATAATATTTTCAAAATTTTAATTTCAAATTGGAATCAATGGAGTCATATGAGGCTGCGACCTCTCAGACATGGGTTGAGGGTCAGGACGAGGTGACTGATCAGACCAGTGCACACCATTTCGACGAGGTGGCATATATGTAGGCAACTCAGTATGACTTTGAGAAGGGCTGAGTGGTTGGTATCGGCTCTCATGTGACTCCTGGTACTTATTAGGGTAGTAATGCGATGTCGGCATCCAGCTTAAGGGGAGCTCGTGAAGAGGCATCATATTCTTCCTTACAGTATCAGGAGTAGTTACGAGCTCAGAATGACATTATAGAGAGTTTTCAGAAGCAACAAGAAGAGATGTGTCAGCAGCAGCAGCAATATCACAAGGAGGAGATGTGTCGATGGCAGCAGCAGCATAAGGAGCAGATTGAGTACATTTGTTGTCTGACTCGTAGTTTGGGGATGGAGTTTCCTCCACCATCTCCTTCAGCTCCTCCACCTCCTCCAAAAGATGACCCCCAGTGATTTTTTTATGTTAAAAACATTTGAATTTAACAGTTGTTGTAATATGAACTATTTACAGTTTCTGTCTTATATATTGGTGTGAATATTAGATAATTTAATTTGTAATATTTTATGATTTTTTTGGGAATATTGAGAATTTTAATAATTGTAATAATTTTTATTTTTTTATTATTTTAATAATAATATTATTATTCATTAATTAATCATAATTTTATTAAATTTATTTTTTCAGTATCATATTTTTTAATATTTTTTTATTTTACTAATAATAATAATTTTAATTTATGATTTTTTAAATATTATTTTGTGAATATTGTGAATTTTAATATATTTTTATTTTAATTATTATAATAATATTAAAAATAATTTTTCAATAATCATAATTTTATTAAATTTATTTTTATAAAAAATTATTTATTATTTATAAAGGGATCTGTTGCGACGGCTTCCCGTCGCTAATAGTCTACATATTTTTTGGAAAAAGTATTTACGACGGGATTAGTGTTTCATCGCAAAAAGTATTTGTGATGGTCCCGTCGCAAATATTATAAATAATGTTTTTTAAAGTATTTGCGACGAGATTAGGGGCCCTTCGCAAATAATTTTTTGTGATGGGCCCGTCGCAAAAAATTATATATATATATAAGGTATATAATCAGAGACTAATTTGCGATGGGCCCGTCGCAAAAAATATTTTTTGCGACACCGTTTTCGGTGACGGTCTATTTGTGACGGGACCCCATCGCCAAAACATATTTGCGACGGGATCTCGTTGAAAATATCTAGAATTCTAGTAGTGTCTAATGTCCATGATCTTTTTCCTATGTCATGATTATGCTCACCCCATGCTATATTCTTCTTATACATACTTTTATTGGGCTTTTAGCTCACCCCTTTTTATGTATATCCTCAGGTGGCTAATTTTACTAAGGAGAGGACAAGGGCCACTAAGAAGCTAGAGAAGAATAAATTAAATAAATGTGTTATGCTTGATGTTGTAATTGCTATGTATGGTCCTCATTTTCCCAAGACACTAAACCTTTGGATCCTCTATTTGTAATACTATTACGTTGTTTATCTTAAAATAATGTAATAGTAATTTAAGAAAAGGTAGGTATTCTATAGTTGGTATCAGAGGAAAGGTTTAGTTAATTTGGGAATTAGGATTAGTGAACTCTAGAGAAAACCTATAGCATGAGACTATGTACAAATATGCACACAATAATATTTACATAGGGATACCATATGTTATGTTTTTGGTATAAATTGTTTAAATGAATAAGTTATTCATGACTTTTTTACTTATGTTTTGTTCTAACCTTTTCTATTTTAGAAAATGGTGGGAACCCAGAGAAATCAGACCAACTACTCATGCGAGGGCCAATGCAACGATTTCCCGAATGACACCCCCAATGATTTGGGAGGTGGAGTTCAAAACATCATGGCAATGCTTACCCAATTATCCCAGGTTATGAACAATAACCATAATAATGGAGAACATCCTCCTTCAAAAAAGAGGGAACATCTGCCTATCGAATGTTTTATATGGCAACAACCACCGGCGTTTAATAGATCTTCTGATCCACTAGCTGTTGAACAGGGTGTCAACTCCATGGAGAAGATCTTTTCTATTCTTTACTGTTCTGAGTTGGAGAAGGTGACCCTATTAATTTATCATCTAGATGGAGAAGCCGATCAATGGTGGGATTGGATTAAGAACACCAAGAAAAGGGAGGAAATTGAAGATATGGAATGGGAAGACTTTAAGATAATGGTTTTAACAAGTATTTACCAATAACTCTTCGCACAAAGATGGAGAGAGAATTCATAGAGCTCACACAAAAAGAAGGAGAATATTTCACAAAATATGAAGTGAATTTCACAAGGCTTTCAATGTATGCTTTGGGTTTTGTTATCAACAATGAGAGAAAAATTGATAGATTCTTTAGTGGATTAAAACCACACCTTCGAAATTCTCATGCAATTCGAGACTTTGGGAGTTATGAAGAAGTTGTTTGATGTGCCCTCAAAGTGGAGATGGAGTTTGGAGAATGTTCCCATGGCTATGGGGATAAGAAATGAAAGATGGAGTTTCAAGCTAGAGGATATAATGGCAAAAGTGGGAAGAAAACTCAATGACCCACATGCCAAAAATGTGGGAAGTTACACTATGGGAACTGCCTCAAAGGGAAGAGGAATCCCTTCAAGAGTGGGAAAGAAGGAAACAATGCTCAATAGTGTCGAAAAGACATTAAAAGGAAGGAGAATGTGGAAAAAGAAAGGAGAGAACCACTCATGGTTCAATTCTAGAACTGTAGGAAGCTAGGGAACTATGCAAGCCAGTGCACTAAACCTCTATTTCTTGAGGGTAATCAACGTCATCAACCACCAAAGCCAAAGGAACAAGGGAAGGCTTATGCCATCACTACTGCGGAGGTGGAACATGATAATGAAGTCATACAAGGTACACTTCCTATTCACTCAATAATGGAAAAAGTCTTATTTTATTTTGGTTCTATGAATTCATTTATATCTTGAAAGATTGCTAGAACTATAGAATCGAAGCCCCAAAACCATGAAGTAGAGATATCTTTAAAAACACCAAGTGGTGAAATCATTGAAACCCAAGTGTTTGACTCTTCTCCTGTTGGCGTTTGTGGGAAGATTCTTCCAGAAAATCTCGTAATACTTCCCTTGGTGGAATTCAACGCTATAATGGGAATGGATTAGCTCTCGTTATATAGAGCACATATCAACTGTCGGGAAAAGGAAAAATCTTTTCATATTCCGAACCATCCCATGCTCCTCTATAAATACAAGGAAGATCATGAATCTCCTTTGAAAAATACTTCAATGGAGTGGGTGTTGATTCCCTTTGAAGAAGCATACCTCACCCAAATGGTTGAGTTGAAGTAAAGTGACAACCAAGAGGAAATTCCCATCATGAGGGAATACGGTGATGTATTTCCCAAAGAGTTGCCCAGAATTCCCCCGGATTACGAGGTAGAGTTCTCAATTGAACTCATACTTGGAGCTACTCCTATCTCCAAGTGTCCCTATAGGATGGATCCTATCGAACTGGAGGAGTTAAAGAACAGCTACAAGAGCATCTGTACAAAGGGTTCATATGCCCTAGTGCATCACCTTGGGGTGCGCCAGTTCTCTTTGTGAAGAAGAAGGATGGAACAATGTGGCTGTGTGTCAATTATCGGGAACTCAACAAGATTACCATAAAGAAAAAGTTCCTCTCCCAAGGATTGATGACTTGTTAGATCATTTAAGAGGTTCTCAATACTTCTCAAAGGTGGATCTTCGTTCTAGATATCATCAGGTAAAGGTGAAGAAGGAAGATATTCAAAATATTGCCTTCCGAACAAGGTATGGGAACTATGAGTTTTTGGTGATTCCCTTCGTACTTACTAATTCCCCTACAATCTTCATGGATTTGATGAATAGTGTCTTTAGACATTACCTAGAAAAATTTGTGGTAGTGCTTATTGATGATATTCTCATATACTACAAGAGAAAGGAGGAACATGAAGAATATCTAAGACTTGTGTTGGTGACATTAATAAAGGAGATGTTGTATTCCAAGTTCACCAAGTGTGACTTTTGGATGATGCAAGTCACGTTCCTGGGACATGTGATCACAAGTGAGGGAATTTCTATGGATCCTTCAAAAACAAAGGGTATTGAGGAATGGCCCAGGCCCTATAGTGTCACATAAATCCATATTTTTCCTGGATTAGTTGGGAACTACTGACATTTTGTGCGAAACTTCTCATGATCGTCAAGCCTTCTAACTAAGTTAACAAGGAAAGGGGAAAAGTATGTCTGGACGGAAGAATGTGAGGGAAGCATCAAGGAGCTAAAGAGAAGGCTAATCATTGCGCCTGTACTCACACTACTAAAAAGTGGATAAAGTTTTGTGATATAAAGTGATGCTTCAAAGAAATTCTTGGGTTGCGTACTCATGAAAAATGACAATGTGATAGCCTATGCCTCACGGAAGTTGAAGATCCATGAGCAAAACTACCTGACACATGATCTAGAGATGGAAGCCATGATTTTTTACTTGAAAATATAGCAGAACTACCTTTATGGGGAGAAGTGTGACATATACACCGACCACAAGATCCTCAAGTATATTTTCACACCAAAGGATCTCAACATGCGTCAAAGGATATTGTTAGATCTAATCATGGATTATGATTGCTCTACTCACTACCATCCTGTAAAGGCGAACAAGGTATCTAATTCTCTATGTTGAAAAGAACCCGCTACTCTATCCATGTTACGGATTGAGAAAGACCCTATCTTCTTAGATATGCAAAGAATGTATTTTAAAATCAAAAGGGTAGGGGATAAATCCTACCTTGCCCAAATTATTGCGCAACCATCCATCCAGGAGAAGATTAAGGAAGAAAAAAGGGATTTAGTGGAGATACAAAAGAGGTTGAATGCAGTAAATGAATGGAAGATGCAAGATTTCCATATCGATGAAGATGGTGTGATTCAGTTTGGAATGCAGCTTTGTGTGCCTTCATCCCCTGGGATAAAGAAGGAGCTATTGGATAATGCACATAGATCAACTTTCTATATCCATATTGGGAGTTCCAAGATGTACTGTGATCTCCGAGAACTCATCTGGTGGGATAACATGAAGAAGGAGATTGCAGAATATATATCAAGGTGCTTGGTATATCAGCAAGTTAAATCTGAGTGAAAAAAGTCCAAAGGTATGTGCAGCCATTGCCTATACCCATGTGGAAATGGGAAAATGTTACTATGGACTTTTTCATGGGTCTCCCAAATACATCAAAGGGAAATAATGAAATATGGGATTTGGTTGACTGAATCACCAAGACTGTCCATTTTATCTCTATTCGGGAAGATATATCTCTTGAACAACTTTCAATGATATATGTGAAGGAAGTGGTGAGACTGCACGGTGTTCCACTCTCAATTGTCTCTGACCATGATCCAAGGTTCACATCTAAATTCTGGAGGTGCCTTCAACATGATTTGTGTACTGAATTAAATTTCAGCATGGCTTATCACCCCCAAACTGATGGCCAATCTGAAAGGACTATTCAACTGCTTGAAGATATGCTAAGATCATGCTCTCTTTAATTCAATGGTGGATGGGATCAGCATATCCCATTGGTTGAGTTCTCATACAACAATATCTTCCACTCAAGTATTCATATAGATCCATATGAAGCTCTATTTAGAAAGCGATGTAGAACTCTAACATGTTGGTATGAAGTTGGAGAACGAAAGCTACTTGGACCTGATCTTGTTCAAGAGATGACAAAGATGGTTCAAGTCATCCAGAAACACATCAAAGCTGCTCAAAGTTGGAAAAAGAGCTATGCTGACAACCCTCGAAGGGCTTGGAGTTCGACGTTGGAGATAAAGTTTTCCTTTGAATATATCCATGGAAGAGAGTCATGCGATTCGAGAAGAAAGGGAAGCTAAGCTTAAGGTATATTGGAACCATTGAGATCCCTGACCGCATAGGAGTCGTGGCCTAACAGATTGCACTTCCACCAAATATGGCTCGAGTTCTTGATGTTTTTCACGTATCACCCTTGAGGAAGTACATACCTGATCCCTCACATTTACTAAACTCAAAGGTGGTGTAGCTGGAAGATGATCTCTCTTATGAGGAGCATCCAGTAAAGATTCTGGATCAGGGAGATAAGGTTCTACGCAACAGGACAAACCATCTTGTCAAAGTGTTGTGGAGGAACCATATGTTTGAGGAAGCAACTTGGGAACCATAAGAGGCGATGAAGGAGAAGTACCCATACTTTTTTATGTAAAACTAAATTTCGAGGGTGAAATTTCATAAGGGGGGAAGAGTGTAACGACCCAAAGATTTTCAATGGAATTTACCTTCTTATAAATATGCCATAAAATAACATTAAACAAAACATAATAAACTGTTATGTGCTAAGTGACCTTTATACATAAGTTTGTCACTTTTATGTTTTGAATTTTGAAAATCTGACATACACGGTTGTGTTCAAGATGATTCTTGGAGTCTAATGAAACAAAAATCATTTTCGGTGAATAGTAATGTACCCTTGTGAATAGTAACCTAACCTTATGAATAGTAACATACCCTTATGAATGGTAATATGACCCTTATTAATAGTAAATCACCCAATATAAGAGTAAATTTACCCATGAATAATTAATTAAAATTTAGACATCTTAGAAAGTGACAATTTGACCTTAGTAAACGTTTTGGTATACTGTAAGTCATAAATAAGTAATTATAATTAACTAATTAATTTAAAAGAAAATTTATTTTCCTAAAATTTGTTCATAAATTATCTAACCAATGTATTATAGTTTTTAGATAATTTTATAAGACCCAACGTAATTTTTGAAAGCACTATAAAATCAGTTTCAATTTTTAAAAACTGTTTTTTTAAGTAAATTATGATTTTAATTAAATATTAAATTAATAATATTTAGAAAATTATTTTTGAAAAATGGACTACATTTTTGGATTCTACATTTCGAGAAATGGTTGGGGTAAATTTTGGGGATTTTTTCAGAAATACTTGAATTTTTTATGAATAGTGAAATACCGTAATTTACAAAAATAAGCTAAATAAGCTAATTATCGAGTCAAGTGTGATGTTATGCAGATGTAAGCCCAATTGGTTCGGTATCATATGAAAAATTTATTATTCTTGGTCATTCAAGACTAACTATTCCTTGTCTTAGGGGAAATTAATCAACTGATGAATTTTATATTAAGGAAACCACTCTCCCCTCCACTATAAAAACCACACTTCACACCCTCATTCCCTCACACCTCTGAAACTCCAAGCCTTCTATAAACTCTGCCCCAAAATCTTCCCTAGCCCCTCTCCCAATTTAAAGATCTTCTGGTCTCATAAAAATACCAAGCCTATCTTTCTTAAGGAGAATCATAAGAAGGGGATTTAAGAGGTAATTTCTCTCTCTCTTATCCTTTAATTTCCTTTCAAGTTCATGTTCATTTCTTGATCTATACCCACCTATCTTAATAAAAATTGTATTTTAACTCAAATATTATAAATAGAATTTATTTTTATGATGCTAATAGTATATTATATCATCCAACCCCTTTCCCTATTCCTTTTATTTTATTAAAGAGAACGTTGTTCGTGAGGTGTTAATTTACCACCTTCAAGAACGACATGCTTTCTTCTTCCATTTCTACCTTCATATATGGTCATGAAACAATTTTTTAGGGTTGAAATATAATTTCTTATATGTATTTTTCCCTATTTAAAATTCTGGAAATAACTTATAGCCCAATTAATAAGTGATAAATTAAAAAAAGTTCGTTGTGATCAAAAAACCAACCAAATTAACCCAAATAATCATCATCTAATTCTTATCTAATGATTCATCAACATGAATATAATATGATTAATTATAATATAATTTAATATAATTTAATATCATTAATAACATGTAATATAAGTTCTGTATGCTTACCCATGTTCTACCCAAACTTCAATTTAATAATACAAGTGAACCACTCAAGAAAACCATAAAAACAAACATTCCCGAACAATGTTTTTTAAACACTATAACTCATCCAAAGGCACATAAAATCACTTAATTAACCATAATGAACCATATTAATGTAAAAAAAGTTATGGATTTCTAATTAATTAATATAATGTCATTATATAGGACATTAAAGAGAAGGAAGCATTCAGATACAAGGTAAGGGGAAAATCTCAAACCCAATTTTCTTTCTTCGGGTTCTCCCTCTTTCACTCCAATTTGGTATGGTCACTTCTTAAAAATCATTTTTCATCATTAACTTATATTTTCTGGGATATAAATTTTTTATAATGATGTTTTTGTTAATCCAAATGTTTTCCAAAATTACTCTTCTTTTAAGAACTCAGCTTTTACCTCTCATTCATGGTTGATGGTTCTTGTATCAAGTTTGTTGTTCCCTCTTTCTTTTGGGATCCCAAAGCTTATGAATGTATTCTTATGAGATGAAACCCATTCCTTACCATGGGTTAGTTATGTTCATTATTGATTTATGTTCTATTTGGCATTCATGATAATGATAGTATTCTGAGGTGATGGGTGTGCTCGAAATTATATAGCGCAATATGAATGTTTGAATGTGATGGGTGCGCCTGGAATTATACAGTGCTCCAATGCATTAGGTAAAGTGAAAAATATCATGAGTAAATTTGAAATGATGTGTGAACAAGATTCTATCTTGGTTCACAAGTATGTGTGGTACTTAACCACTAAGACATGATGTTTCATTTTTATACATTGCAACATTTCATGCGTTTTATTTATGCTCCTCTCATGTTCATGATCTTTTGCCTATGTCTTGATTATTCTCACCCCATGCTATATTCTTCTTATATATCCTCTTACTGGGCTTTTATCTCACCCTTTTTTATGTATATCCTCAGGTGGCTATATGTACTAAGGGGAGGAAATGAACCAATAAGAATCTAGAGAAGAAGAAATTAAATAAATTTTTATGCTTGATGTTGTAATTGCTATGTATGGTGATATTTTTCCCAAGAATCTAAACCTTTGGATCCTCTATTTGTAATACTATTATATTGTTTATCATAAAATAATGTAATAGTAATGTAATAAGAGGTCGGGACACTACATAATGGGGTGATTAAATGGGCCAAAATATGAGAGGATCATTATATTTGGATAATTATTACCATATGAAATTAGAAACTTCCTCATAATCGATAGATTTCGTAAATAAATTCTGACCATAAGGGCAATATTACTATTATTTTATCAATCCAAATAGATTAATGTAGAATTTTTCAACTTCATATAATTTCATAAGTCCAAGTATAGGAACTTATAAAGCTACCCTCCTCAAATAACCCATTTATTATAGGGCTTCATTACTAATTAAACACATTTTATAATTTTTATTCAACCTTGGTTCACAAGTGGATCTTGATAATATGGTAATGTATAAATTATTTTGTGATTTGGAGGATATTTTTTATGATACAATAAGTTATCATGGGTAATACATTCATGGTTACAACCATGGGGATGGACTTCATCACTACAATATTGTTTTCTATGATTAGGACTTTCAAAACTGACGATTTCATTGGTTTAAACACATAGAGGAACTTTCAATTGAATTTACGTTCCATTGTGGGGAGGACCTCTACAATAGGTATCCTAGGGAGAATCTCTAAGATTATTTTCTTTATAGTCACAAATAAATTTATCACCATGGGGAGGGCCTTCATGATTTTTTATTTTATTTTAGTAATCACTAAGACAAACTTTGTTTTATGTGGACATATTATCATAGGGTGGACATGAACATGTAGAACCATGTAGTGGATCTCTATTATTGATGATCTGTTTAATGTTATAATGTGGAGGTCCTACATGTTAAATACTATGGGGATAAAATCCTTGGAGATTTCCTATGTTGTCAACATGGTATGGAATTCATTGTATGTTTATTTTTTAACTATAGGAATAACCTCCATAATTAAAACTCTAGAGTGAACCACCAACATTGGAACAATATTATTTTCCAACATGGGGAGTACATCTATATCAATGAAGTGATGTATCGCAGAGGTGGATATAATAACCCATAATACTCAAAATATAAAAATATTCTTTCTTTAAATGTATTTTTGGTATAATTTATAGTATAAATCATACACACTACATAATAATGATTATCATTATTTAATTTCAATGACATAAAATAATACATAATAACTATAAAAATACTCTACAAAATTAAAAATAATGTAATGGATAAATAAAAATATAAAAATAACATAACTAAAATCATACATTTTGGTGCATCATGGCCTCCAAAAACTCTCTAGAAATGAAGAATATTGTAAAAATAAAACAAACTACTAGAAACAAGGTTTTAATTTTTTAAATGAAATTTAAATAACAATGATTGAAAATTTAGTGAATTAATTTTCAATAAAATAAGAGGTTTTTATAGGATGTATAATAATTATCTGAAAGTTATAATAGTAACTAACTATTAGAAATACTGGTTGACTATTGAAATTGTAAATCAACCAATGAGAGTAGTAAAACATCAAATATTAATATATATAATCAATAAAATATATAAATATAAATATCATAATCCTATAAATTTATCTCTATATTCATAAAAAATAAATGATACATATATTTATATATAGAGTTCATTAATTAATGTTTTAATATATTTAGTGACATATTAATTTTTAATATTTAAATTTATTTAGCTAATTTAAAAAATTATTCTAGTTAAAACATATATAACAATTAATTATTAATCTTATTATCTTATTTAATAATAAAAAATAAAATCATAATCACTCATTACAAAATATATAAGTTTTTAAACTAAAAATATTATTTCTCCAACATTTGTTTTGTGTGAGAACTATTTTCTATTTTACTATTAGAACTCATATAAAATGAATTATTGAATTAAACTTGTCAAAACATGAATGAATCATCTAACATAGAACCTAGGAATTCTAGAATTATAAATTTTTAACAAAAAATAGGAAGTAAAAGGAAGAAACAACATCATAAACATTTAAAATAAATTACACATGATGAGTTTTAGATATGAAATTGAACTTTTGGGGGAAGTAGTGAAGTTAAAAGGTGGTTGATTCCAGTTATGGTGGCAACATAGAATTAAACTGATCTGATGTTATTGTAACCTTGATGTTTAATTAGTTTCAACACTTTAATCTGATGTGACTATATAATATTATACTAGATTGAAGGTTGTGTCCATAGGTGGGTTCATGTTTGAAAGTTAGAGGATGTGTTTCAAGAAGATTTCACTAATGTGGGTAAAGTTACAATGAATTCATAGATTTCACTATTCAAAGGATTAATCAGTTTTGGTGGTGGTTCTCAGCTTTTTACTTTCACCATATTGATGGGTGTCTACAATTATTAGAGAGGGTGTGCAATCAAAATGACCAGTCAGATACTATGGAGATAATCTATACAATAATGGGAATAGATCACATATGTGTTATATTGTGCTAGATAACCAAAGTTCCAAAGGATCTGATCTCAGAGGTATGAGGTAATTGTCTAAAAGAAAATAAGAATGTTATGAGAAGGGGAAGAAGAAAATGGAGATATACTGAGGGACAAATAAGTCTAAAAATTATCCTTAGTACCTTATGTGTGGGAACAAATATTGGATCATATGAAATAATAACTGTTTACAAAAGTTTTTAGAGAAGTATTCTTTTGTATATGGGTTGGGTATTAGAAAAATAGTTCAAAATTTTATCATATTATAGGTAGGGTTTTTAGAAAGAAGGGTCCATTGTAAATTTAAGGTACATTATGTTGTTTAACCATATAATATAAAGTTAAAGTGTGCTTCCATGGAATAGGATTATGTTATATACCACAAAAATCCTTATGGTGTCCCATTTTCATTATCAGTTTTCTTATATTTTATTTATCGTAGAATCTCTTACTAGGAATAGTTGGGATTCAATGGGGTGGTTGGGGTCTGAGTTATCCTTGGTTTCAGATACATCGACTACATACTTCCCTTTAATTTAATATTTTTTGAATTTTTTTTTGGATTTTAGATTCTAAATTATATGATCCAGATCTGTTTTTCTACTCCCAACAAGGGGTATTAGGGCTTGGTTAAAGAGTCTATCACACCATGAACTGTATTGGTGGATTACATTGTTTATGCATCATAAGTTTTGGGTAAGAGGTTGATGTCCTTCATGTTTACAATACCTAAAAATTCCAGTTGTATGAAAGTAATTATGAGATGGTATAGTTGTGATGGAATATTTCATATTTGGTGGTGTGTACAATTTGGATACTCAGGTTACAAGGGGTACATTATTCAATTTTCCATGTTTCTTTGGGTAGGATTACTATAGAAGGGATGGGATTTCTGGGAAGTATGACATTGGGGTGTGATATTGGAAATGTAATGGGAAAGAAGTGTGGGTACCCATTTTTTATATTCATCTTATTATATTATTACACTTGGATGTGTTATTTAGTAAGAGTTCCAAAATGATTATTGAATTGATTAGTAGACCTATTTATGAACATGTTTGTTCTATTATATACTCATAGGTTCATTAGTATTATCTTATCACATGTTCATGATATATTTTTGGTATTTCCCTATTTATTATACATGTGATGATCACCCTATGAATATAAAACATTTTTTAGGTTTCCTAGAAGATTTTGGAGACCAAACTGTACATTTATAGCCCGAACAATAGATCTAATGTTTAGTTGTATCCTTATAAATTCTTTTGGGTTTTTTTATTTAATGACCCTTTATATTTTTTTCATTATATATTCATTATAAGATGAATTTATTTCCATTATTTTATATTATTCCCCATATTTTTTGGTGTTTAATATCCTATCCTCATATCCTAATTTATATTTGGAGGGTAATCCCTTCTATATTTAAGATATTTTTGTACCTTTTGTTCTAGTAACTAACCCGAGGCCTATGGAAGGTGGAAGTCATGGGTAATTATCTCCCTTAATTCATTTTCAACCCTAGAGTGGAAACATTTAATGGATGGAATATAAGACACTCCATCATATGCTTCTTACCACACACATCACAAGAGGTAAATTTAGTCTTTTTATATTCATATTTCATTGATGGATACATTCCCATTCCTTTCCATCTAGACAACTTCTTCTCTTTTTTGTTGTGAATGGAAATAAACTCCATATCAACCTTATTAGTACATTATACAACTTTTTCATGACATTTAAATATAAAATATTCCAAATATCTTTGAAAATGTGGTTTTAATACATAGGAAAACCTTTCAATTTTATTTAATGAAACTGAATAAAATTTGGTGAATACCAAGACCATATTGTATAATTAGTTTCATATCCTTTTTCATTAGTTCCAAAAATTTACTTTCCATAATAAGTATAACAACCTTAGTAAAATACTTCTTAGGGAAAATATCTTTTAATACCATCCACTCCATGTCATTAATCTCATTTTATTTTTGGTATTACTAATCTAATACCCCCAAAGATCAGTTTGACCATTAAACTGATAAATATAAAGGATTTCCTTTTAATTTTTATAATAATTAAAATCCTAAAATATAATTTCCATAGTAATGATCCATTATTAGGATACCACTGAATCTGAGGTTCCACCAATTTCTGGTGGGTGTTGTTGCATAAAATGCTCCAGAATCGACATGTTCCATTATGGAGAGTTTGGTAACTCATAAACATGGGAACCAACATTAATATCCATTATAAAATGAGTTAACATAACTATAATCTACTATTTTACAATTCAAACCATTCCAGGTTGCTGATTTATAAGGTCATTATCCTCCAAATGCATTTACACTTTATTCACCATGTTTCCTCTCCATAAAACCTTCGGAATCAAGAATATATTAGATGATGTGATATGGCATGTAACAACATGATATTTTATCAAATCTATTTTTTAAAAACTAAATTTCATGTATATATTACACCATACACAACACAAATTTAATATTATTCTATACACAAAAAATGGGTTACCTTGTACTACATACGACATTGATTTTTAACAAAACCATGATATACTATTAATATTATTATTCAAATGATACCATTATAACATAGCCATTAAACATAGAATATGAATAGTAATAAATAATTTATAAATATTAATGATAATTTATTTATATAAATGAAACATATTCTTCGGTAAAGTCTTTATATATTTCAAATATACTATTTTCTCAAAAAATATATTTTTCATTATTTTTTTGGATAATAATAAAATTAATTTTTCATGCTTTTAGAATTTATTTTCAGAAAATAAAATTCTTTCTTCAATTCATAATATCAAAATTATCTTATGGTGATGTTTTGTAATTTTTCTAAAAAGATTTACTTTTTGATGAATAGTGAAAATACTAGGTTTTAAAAGAAAACATCCTTTTTATTTAGTTTATTTATATTTTAAAATTATATTTTAACTTTGTTTTAAAGTATCATAAGTTCAATTACACATAAATTAATACAATTTATTGCATTGGAATAATTTTAATCTTAAATTTTTATAAAAAAACCATGTAAACTTTTGAACTTTTTCTCTTTGAAAATCCTCTTTCTTGTCATGTTTGTTGGATTAAATTTAAATAAATTTTTTCCGATTCTATGAATATAATTTGGAAAAATAGATTTAATATTTTAATTATAATAATTTATATTTTATAATAGGTTAATATTTCATTTTTTACTAAAATTAATAGTGAAAATTATAAAAATTAATTACCATTGTTAAGTAAAAAAATGGGTTTAACATGTGTTAAACTAAGAAGATAAAGTTTAAAATAACAATAACACTTGTTAAATTCATATTTGATAAAAATATTTAAATATTATCTTTTATAAGTTTGAATATATTCCAATTTGGAATCTTTTTTTGGGAATTACTTTTTTATTTGGGTTTCTTTTGGGAACTTTCATTGTAGATTCCATGTGGGTTCCTTTCCACCACTTATAAAAGGCCACCACAGCCCTCCACTTATTTAAACATATAAAGCGACATATTTTGAAAAACCCATGAAAAATTAACTCCAAAATATACCCATCCATGTTATTTATCTACTTGTCCTCCATAAAAGACAACAATATGATTCTTAACAAGAGATCCAATGGAGGTACTTCTAAGAGAATGCAATTATCTTCACTAATCTACTTTTTCATTATTATCCTTCCAAATTTAATTATTTATTAGATATTATAATATAATAAAACCATCATATACTATGGATTTATATTTTATAATGTTAATTTAATAACCTTCAATCATTTCCACATCCATCAAATGGGTTACGAAATCGTCATTTGTGTGTACGGTAGACTACCACCTCACGGATAGATGTCATTTATTTTTCTATTATCTACTATAAAGGATAGAAATAATGATTTAATTATTATTTATATATGATATTTATGATATTATTATACTTATAGAATTACTATATCACACATACCTTCGTACACACAATTTTTTGTGAATATGATAACATCGCTCATGTGTACAGTGGACTACTTCCTTGCAAAGCAATTTGATTCATTCATGAAATTTCATGGAAGGTAATAATGATGGTTTTAATGAAAATATGTGATATATTTGAAAGAAAAATTATTTTATAATTTTAATAAATCATTTACTTTTGTTACATTCAATATGTCAATAAAATTGAAAGACGTTCATGCATACATATAGCCTACCATCTCTCGGAACGGTGTATTTAATTTTCTATCACTAAATTTTATAGATTACAATAAATAAATATATAATAAATATATATTATATTTACATAATGGGTAAAATTATATATATTATAAAATCATGATAAAATTATTATGATTAAAAATAAAAATTCTAAACTTATACAAAAAACAAAGCAGTTGTTCACTGAAACATAACATTAAAATAGAATTATTGGTAAACTGGTAACAAAAGGTAATAAAAAACTCATATATGGTATAATATATATAAATATTGTTATTTAATGTAATTATAATAATATTATATTTATTATACTAGAGTTTTTAATGTGTATGGTGAATGTTAAGACTTAAGTTAAGAGATTTATGTCTCACTTTTTTCTTTTTTGAGACACATGTCATATTCACCACCTGTTTATTTTATCTGGTGTATATAATTACCATGTATTTATATTTTTAATATTATCTTTAAAAAAATTTACATATCCATTTTATGGTATTTTTTCATTGGGATTACAGTTGAAATGTTTAGAAATAGGTTTAGGGAATTTCTTCTCCCATTTTACTTCTGTGAGACACATTCCATATTCACCACCTATTTTTTTATGCAGTGTATATACATCCCATTAATATATTTTATAATTATGATACTAAAAATTATCAGGAATTATAACTCAATTTCAAGATCTCACTTTCATGGGTTTTACGCTTCAATAATTAAAAAATTGTTAATGGATTTTTTCCTAAATTTTCCTTCTTTGAAACATATTTTATTTGTTATAAAAAATATCTCCTTTTTTGAGGTGTACATACAGATCCTTTCACATATAATAACATTAATTTATTTATTCTCATTATATTTTGTGTTTTAATTAATTTTATTCTTTCATGGGGCTAATTATTCGTAGTTACCAAAGTAGTAAGGGTTTTATGTTAAAATCTCACTACTAATCGAGATTTCTCTTGATTATAATTTCAATTTTGAGATCATAATATCTATATATAATTAAACTGATGTACTTTATTATCCACTAGTTATTTATGTATATTAATTTTGTTTAATTTATTTTTATCTCTTCATTTACACAAGTGGTAAAAATATTATTTTTATGAAAAAATATTCTTTATCTGTCTCTTCAGTCAAAACCCATTTTCTTTCAAAAACATTTCTTCTAGAACTTTTTTTAAAAAAACTTAACATTATTAAAATTATTTATTAAATAATTTTTTACCCATAATTTACTTATTATAAAATTTTTAAAGGAATATTCATTTCTTTTTCTAAATATTTTTCATTTAAATTTTACCAAAAATAAGAAATGACTCTTTTTTAGCATGAACAACATGAAAAACATTTACCACTGTCTTGAATACCCAATGATTTAATGCTTCCATTAAAAATTTCAAATTCTATTTTAAATTAATTTTTTTCCATAATATTTGGAATTTCTATAAATGGTTTCAATGTAAAAATTATTTTGAAATTGTTTTATTTTATAAATTTTTTTTCCAAATTGGAAATGATATTTTCCTCAAAAAATGTTTTCAATTGTTATTAGAGATTATATTAAAATTTTTCATGTTTATTTTCAATGAGTAGTATTTCAAAAATATTTTTTGAATTTTACGTTTTAAATATTTATTTTGAAATGAAATTTATCTTCCCCAAGAAAGATTCCATGTGATTCATATTTTTAAATCATTCACCATCTAAGATTATATCCATTGTGGTAACATATGATTTGATGGGGATATGAACCAATGTTACCATTATTATTATTTCTCTAAATGGTTTATGTTTATAATGGCTTGATTTTTATGAAACCCATTTCACTTCCACATGTTAAACCAGGATAAAATTCTTATAAAACCCACTTAATTCTCTACAGTTCATGTAATGATGAAATTATTAAATGATTATGAAACCTAACTGTTTTCCATAAGATATGATATTATGAGATTTTTATGAATCACATTTCATTTCATGGGTTATGATTTAATTATTTTTTATAATCATGCACATACATACATATGATTTTCATTATTTGATTGGTGGGAACTATATTTCCCTCCAATGAATTGGTATAACTTTATATCTCATGAGATAAAAATGTGAAACAATTCTATGGGATTTATCTACTATAAGAAATAGGTGTGTCTTGATCCAGTATGTGAAATATCTATATCCTAATCCACTTTGGGAAATAGGTGCATCCTGCTCTATAATAGGAAATTAGTGATGAGTCATGATCAACTATGTTGATTGTCTTGGTAGTTATATTTGACATAAGAAATTATTTTCAATATTTATGATGGTTCCACACTTTTATGACATGAGATTATGGTTCATTATTAATTAATTTTGATTTATCACTCTTATGGGCCATGTTTTCAGAAATTATATTTTTTTTATGACAGGACCCATGTTTATCATCTATGGAAGGTTGGGTATGAACTTCATATGTTTTTTTCATGATCACATAAAATTATTCTTATTTTATTCTTCTATGTGATCATTGATTGAAAAATCTTATGTTTACCCTTACTGGCCATCTAATCTCACCCTTACTTATGTTTCCCTCCCTAGGTTATAAATAAAGGTAAAGGTAGGGAATGCCTAATAGGAGTATTATGTGTGAATATCATTGTGGGATATGTTGAATAGTTTTCACCAAATTAGAATATTGTGTACCAATTCTCCAATGACACAAAAATATTATGGTATTCAGGCATGTTCTTGTCTAATGTATTTAATATTCATCTAAGAAGATGTAATATCTATATATAAAAATTCTGGGTCTCTATAGTTGGTATCAAAGGGAGGGTTAGTTAAACATTGTAAACTAGGATGATAAAACATTAGTGAGATCCCTAGATATATTTCTAAATATATGTCTACATATGTATATGAGGATAAGTATATAGTTTAGTCAATGTCTTGGAAAAAATATTGTAATTTTGGTAATGGATAGAGCGAGTGATTTCTAAGAAATTACATCATCATCTGGATACTAAAATTAGATTTGTCTCTATCACATAGGTGCCTAGGGTTAATATCTCAAAAAAATGAAACATTGATCTAGAGTCGATCATCACTTGGTGAATGATAATAGGCCATTCTACAGACCTAATTTAACACTCATGGGTTATATGCTTTGGAAATTCACAAACATTTTATGAACCATCATAAAGGATTTAAATAAATGATGAATATAAATGACATGGGTTAAACATAGGGTGTACTAAATTAAAAATAATGTGACATGATTTAGACATATTATAAGGGATTTTCAAGATTATTTAGTTTCACACTAGAATTAGTGTTTCCTACACTATGTATTTTGGTTTTAGTTAATAGAGCAAAACATAAGGAATCGGGTTAACATTGTATTCCACAAACTCTTTACATATGTGCAGAAAAATGGGATTATGATTAGAGTAAATTATTTCATGATTATTACTATTAATTTATCATAATATATGATTAATAATGTGCACCTTAACCAACTCTCATACTCACCAATGATGAAGAGTATAAATTTTGTAGAGAGGTCATCTAATGGATACCATGGAGGAAAGAAGGTTCAGTTTTATACATGTCAAGAATTTGGAAAGAATAACTCAAGGTAATGACTTAAAAGGATGGGAAGATATTTATAGTGTAGAAAATAATGACACAAATCAGGTTATTGTGAAGAGGAAAAAAAATTTAGTTAATGTAATGGATAAGAGTATTAGTATCCATACGGTATTATCAGTTGATGGATGATATGAATATAGAAAGAATGTGCATTGTACAAATTGATTTCCTAGGGGGTCTCATGAAGATGATAATCATGGTGGTACAATTAATGGTTATATAGCTGACAATTAAGAGATTGTGAGTGACATCAGAAATGGATAAAGTGTTAAGGAATAAGTTCACGAAGCCTAGTTAATGGTATGAGAAGTAAGTGTGATGACTAAAGTGATTATTATTGGAATTTGAGAATTATGTTATATGAGTCTTGAAATATATAATGATTTATCAGTATAAGTTTTTCATTAAGGATATGCAAAGAATATATTTAATTTTTCTGATGACCTAGAAAAGTGATTTAATATAAAGGTAATATTTTATAGAAAAACGTGATTATGGGATGTTTACTATTAATATATTCCTAATATTGAGAAAATATTGTTTAGTTTGGATAAAGAGATCATTTTAATAGATAATGTAAACAAATAGTATTGATAACCTCAAAACTGATAAAAGATTTATTGACAATGTTTTTTATGTTAACATTGATAGAGTACATAGAATTATTATATCTATGGAATATGTTAAATGATAAATGGATTCATTCAAGGAATGAGGAAGCATGCATGTTTTCTTGGTGGTTTTATGGTAATTCTGGTTATTACTAAGCTTCATAAGAATATATGACCAAGTTATTCACATTTTAGACATGTGACAATTAAGAGTTTCTTAATGTTATTTGGAGGAATAATGTTCAGTTTAATAAATTTGTTTACATTCATTATAATTTTTTTTAATTTTGGAAGCGCTATAAGGTAAACAATTTGTAGAATGGTTTATATAGAATTTTGAATGAGTTTTTAGAAATTAACATATTACATCACCATATGCATATTTATCCATATTATAAAACCACTATTAAACATTTATTTTCACTAGATATAAAATTAAAAACATTTCATTCTATTATGGATATTATAGTTTGTTAAAATTAAATTTTAGTTCTTTAGGCATTAAAAATTCATTTTTCAATATCCATTTCTCATAATATGTGATGAATTGGTAATTGATCAAAGGACATTATGAAATTAGGCTTATTAAATAGAAAATTATCGAATAAATATATTTCCTTATATTTTTTGTCAATAAAAAAATTAGTTAAATATATGAAAAGGATATTGTAATGAAATTTTATCCTAAAACTTTTAGTTTTTTTAAACTAATGTCCTTTTAAATTATCATTGATTTATGGTTTTGATCCCGTAAATTTCCATTGATCATTCACTATCTTGTTAACAGTGATCTCTATAACACTGTATAACTATTTATGATTTTCTTCCATGTCTATATCATCACTTCCCACTAATTTAATCATATATGGAATTATAGTTATAATTTAATTCTGGTAACCTTTATGTTTCAAACCATCCCTTTTTAAGGGATGTTTTTTATTCATTTTTATGATGTGGGTTTCTATGAAAATACTTTCAAATGTTAAACCTTGATGACCAAGATGAATTTTAAGGCCGAAATTCATTATAAGGGTGTAAAATGTAACATGATGATATTTTATGAAATTTATTTTTCAATTTAAATATCTTTGATAGATTTTGTTACATGAAACACCATGTTAATCTTTCTCTACACACAACATTTGGTTATCTTGTGTTACACATTACACTATGTACTAACAAAACCATGATATACTATTAATATTATTAATCAAACATGAAAATTTTAATTGATTCATTAAAAATAATTATATTAATAGTATTGAATATTTTTTAAATATAACTTACAATATATTTATATAAAGGAAATATATTCTTGGTAAAGTCTTTATATGTTTTGAAAATGTTATTTTCTGAAAAATTGAGTTTTATATATTTTTTGATAAAATTTAAAAATTTATTTATTCAAACTTTATAAATTTTTTTGATAAAATAAACATCATTTTTTAATAATTATGTCAAAATTATCATAGGGTGAATTTTATGAATTTTTCTTCAAGGTTTTATTTTTTGATTAAGAGAGAAAAATACTAGATTTTAATTAAAAAAACATTTTCATTTAATTTTTTTATAAAGATAAATTATATTTTAATTCGGTTTTAAAAGAAAAATTAGATAATTTTTTCATCCATTATTCCAATTTACTTTATTGGAGTCAATTTTATATTGAATTTTTGAAAAAAAAACTTATAACCATTTGATCATTTTCCCTTTGAGAACCAGCTTTCTTATCGTGTTTCAGAATTAATTTTAAATTAAATTTTGACACTATTGTGAATTTAATTTGGAAAAATGGATTAAATATTTTTAATCATCATAATTTATATTATCTAATATTTTCAAAATTAATTTTTGAAAAAAATGAATATTGAAAAAACAAATTACAACGGTCAAGAAAAAAACTGTTTTATTGGGGTGTCAAACTAAGAAGATAAGGATTAAAAAGAATATAACACTTTTAAAATTCCTATTATCCGGATATATTAAAATATTATCCTTACCATTTTCAAATCTGTGGATAGTTTAAATCATATTTTTTAGGAATGAACTTTTTATTTTGAATTCTTTTAGGAAATTTCCTCGTAGTTTCCAAGTGGGTTACTATCACACACTAATAAAAGGACACCACCACTCTCCACTTATTCAAACATATAAAGAAATATTTTTAACCCAAAACATAGAAACATACCTCTATATCACCCCCTTTTATGTTTCATAGCTTCTTTACCTACCAAAAGACCCACACTATGGTCCTTAATAAGAGATCCAAATGAGCTACTTCAAAAAGAAGGTAATTATCTTCATTAAGATCCTTTTTATAATTTATTATTTTACCAAAAATAATTATATATCAAATATTAAAGTATAATAAAAAAATTATATCATATATAATTATATGTTATTATATTAATGTAATAACCTACAACAATTTACACTTACATTAAATGGATTACGAAATCTTTGTTCATGTGTAAAATGGACTACCAGCTCACAAATTAATATCATTAATTTTTCCATCACAACCTATAAATATAAAAATAATTATGGATTTAATTTTTATATGTATATTATATTTATTATATTATTATAACTCTACATTTATTATATAACTTGTACATTCATAATCTCTATTTTTTTGGAATACGATAATGTCGCTCATGTGTACGACGGACTACCACCAGGCGAAGCGATGTGATCCATTCACACTTTCCATGGAATTTAACAAGAATGGTTTTAATGAAAATATGTGATATATATGAAATAAAAATTATGATTTAATATAAATATATCATTACCCTTTTTTATTACAACCTAAAAAGAAAATGGAATCAGCATTAATGCGTACGTACGACGTATTATCTCAATGAATTGTGTATTTCATTTTCTATCACTAAATTTTATGGATTACAATAAATATATATATAATGAATATATATTATATTTAAATCATGGTTAAAAATATTTATATGAACATATCATGTTCAATTTAAGAGGAATGAAAATAAAAAAACAAAACTTATATGAAAAAAATCATTCATTTCCAGAAATGTAACTTTAACCTAATTTTTTTAATAAACCAGAAATATAATGTGATAATAAAATAATATATGTTATGATATATATAAATATTTTTATTTAATATATTTATAATAAACTTTTATTTATTTTACATGTTGATTTTATATGTACAACGGAATTCAAGACTTAAGGAAAGGGATTTTCATCTCACTTTTACTTCTGTGAGACATATGATATATTCACCAATTATTTATTTTCTGTGGTATATAAAATTTCCATAAATATATTTTATTATCAATATCCATAAAGTAATTTTTATTTCCATACCAATTTTAAGACCACCCTTTCATGGTCTTTGTGGTTCAAATGTTACCAAAACGGGAAAGGAATTTTATCTCACATTTTACTTCTGTAAGACACATTCCATATTCAAAACCTATTTATTTTATATGGTTTATATACTACCCAAGATTTTATTTTATTATTATAATACTAAAAAATATTTTTATTTACATATCCAGGTTAGGATCATGCTATCATGGGGTTTATGGTTCAAATGTTACAAAAGAGGTAATAGATTTTTGCCTCAATTTTCCTTCTTTGATAAATAAGTTATGTTATGAACCTATACTCTCATTAGGTGTATTTATAGACCTATTTATAATTAATATAAGGAATTTATTTTTTCTCAAGATACTATGAATTTCTTTTAATTTTATTCTTTCATGTGAATTGTGATTCAATGTTACAAATGTGGGAAGGTGTTTATGGTATAATCTCATCGCTTATCAGGATTTCTCTTGATTATACATCAAATTATAAAATCTCATGATATATCTCCCAATAAAAAAATTTCTTTTCTAATTATATGGAAATTTATAAAAAACACATGTTTTCCCTTCATTTTTCTCTCTTTTTTTACTCAGTAGTTCAAAATATTATTTTAAAGAAAATTTGTCTTTATTTATCTCTTCGGTCGAAACCCCTTTTTCTTACAATTTTTTTATTAAAATGCTTCCAAAAATGTTTTTAAATTAATCAAATGATTTTTTAAAGACATTTTTACCTATGTTTGACTTGCAATTTTTTAAAGTAATCCTCATGTCTTTTTTCCAAATAAAGAATGTATGGATTTTAATAAAAATGTGAAAAAAGTAGTATTCATACCATGAATAGTATTTATCACTATCATGATCACAAAATGATTTTATGATTAAAATAAATGTTTTCAAGTCCTCTTTGAAATAAATTTTTTTACCATAATATTTTTTATTTTTTTAAAATTATTTCAAAGTGAAGAAGATTTCGAAAGTGTTTTATGTTTTAAAAAAACATTTTGGAAATGATATTTTCATCTAGAAATATTTAAATTAATTTTTAAGGAATACAATATTTGTTTTAAAATTTATTTTCAATGAAATTGATTTAAAAATTATTTTTTATATTTTTAGTTTTAAAAAATGATTTTCAATGAAAATGTGTCATCCTTAAGAAACATTCAAAGTGATTTCTCTTTCAAAATCATTCTCTATCTAAGATGACATCATTTGATGTAATTTATTATTTTCTAGGTATATGAACCAAGATTGCCATTCTTATTCTTTCTCTGGATGGATTATGTTTATTATGGACTGCTGTTTATAAAACATATTTCTCTTCCCTGGGTTATACAATTATAAAATTATTATGAAGCATGAATCATTCTCCATGGGTCATGCAATGATGAAATTATTAAATGATTATGATAACTATATATTTTCCACTAGATATAATATGATGAAATGATTATTATTTAATGAGTTATAATAAGATTCATTTTTTATGAACTTTTGGCACATATACATATGATTTTATTTATCTAGAGGGTGGAGCCTATTACTCCCTCTAATGCATTGAATAAATATTTATACCTCTTGAGATAAAAATGGGAAGTAATTTAGTGGAATTGATCCACTATGGAAAAAAGGTACATTCATATCTACTATGAGAAATTTGTTTTTGTTTTGATCCATTATGGGAAATAGTTCTATCCTAACCCACTATAGAAAATATGTGATGTGTCCGGATCCACTATGTTGATGGTATTGGTAGTTAACCTTGTAATATGAAATAATTATCAATATTTATGATAGTGTGAAAATTTTATGACATGATATTATGGTTCATGATTGATTTATGGTGATTTATCACCCTTATTGTCCATATTTTTCGAAGTGAAATTTTTTATTCCATAACTCGTGTTTATGATCTATAACAGGTTGGGTACAAACATTATAAGTTATTTCCATGATCAAATACCCTTATTTTTATCTTATTATATCATATGATCATATATTGATGCCACTTATGTTTACCGCTATTGATCAAGTGAGATATCCATTTCTTCTATTTACTTCCCATGTTAGGATGAAATGTTTAGGTATGGTATGCCTAAGTGGTGTACTACGTGATATGATATTTGTGGTCGATGTTTAAGATATTTCACCAAATCAAAATATTTTGTACCTAGTATCCAAAGACACAAAACTATTATGGTCCACTATAATTTGTTTGTATAATTTATTTAATATTCATCTATAAATAGGTAATATTGATTTATAAAAATCTTGGGTCGCTATATGGTAACTCTAAATGTTTAATCATGATAATATAATACATTGTATAAAATTTAATAAAGGTTTTTTTATTAATAACACCCTTGTAAAGACCTGGAAATTTTATATAAATTTTTCTTAAATTATTCGGCATTATTATGAGTCTTTAAAAATTTACGGCACTTGATTCTGAGGCCCGGTGTGCCTAGAATGTATTTTTGAACTTTTTTAAGGTACATTCAGAAAATGTACGGGCGTAATTTTATATCTTTTGAACCGATGATCTGATTAAAAATCTGAGGGAACCACTAAATTCGTAGAACTAGGATTCACTTAAGGGAGGCTTAACTTCGACCGTAGTAGGTTGGGTAAAAAAGATTGATTTTCATATTTTTTGAAAAAATAATAAATTAACATATTTGTTATTTTATTTTGCTTCCACTTTTTGAGTGATGGTGGTGGGGACCATAGAGGTGGTTGGACTTTTTAATGAGGGAAATTAAATGTCGGTTACATTTCAATTGTGTAACCACACCTCATGTACTTAATGTGACTCATTAATTACACAAATTAGTGTACCCTTATTTGAGTGGTGGATTAATCTCTAAACTATCCCTTTAGATATTAAAAATGTTGGTAAAGGGAGAGGGTGGAGGGATTGTGGGAGAATCCTTAAGAAGCACCGATGAAAACCCTGCAACAAAGAATGAAGTTCTGATGACACCCATCGAGGGATCAATCTGGAATCGACGAACGTCGGTGGCTTCAATGAATGTAGATTCTCTCTCCACAACTGCGACATCACCTCCGAAACCTAGGTAGGGGTTGTTTATATTTAAATTCATGATAATTGTTTCTTTTCTACATTCTTGAAGTATGAAAAAATTGGGGAGTATTGAATGGGGTTTAACTTTATTTTCATGTGATGAATTAATCACCATTTCTTGTTATAATTCTAACGCAGAGGGCGTGGTCCAAATGAACAAGGCCCGGACCCTCCGCCACTTTGTTATTTGTCTCGTTTTTCGGGTATGAATTTTCAAGGTGGAGGATAATAGAATCTAGGAGCAACACAGTGACGATAGCAACTCGAGAGGGTAGGCGTGTTCAGAAGGGAAAAGGGACCACCGAAGCTCACCTGATGGCCTGTGGAAGATTCTCCGGTACGACACCAGCACGACAGTGCTGACGACCGGCGCCGACAGCAATGGCAGCGGACGGTGCACCGTCAGGCACCGTGGAGGGGAGCCACGACATCAAGCCATGGCGGTAGCAGGGGTGACTGGCTCGCGGATGGCTGCATTTGCGAAAGGCAGCGCACCATCGTGCACCACGGTGAGGAGGTCGCGACGTTGAAGTCATGGAGAATGTGAAGGGACCCATGCCCTGTGGGTCCCACTGGAAGAAGGGAAGCTCCACATGGTGCCAACTATTCAATACTAGAATGGAAAATCCATTCAAGAGAGGGTTCTTCCACCTGGATGGCGGACTGTGCCAGCCACCCGGGATGGGTCGCCCGGCGAGTCGCTCCGAACTTAGGCGTGTCAGGCCGGTTCGCGGCACAGCGGGCCGAGCCTGCGGCCCATCCTCCTTAGTCTATCCTAGCTGGTTCTGGATTGGTTGGGTTGGACCTGGGTTGGTTGGACCTGAACCTGGATGGGTCGACCCAGTTCGGATTGGATCGGGTAGGTCCAATCGGGTCGGCCCAGACCTGAACCCCTTTCCAGCCCACATACTCTTAAAAGGACAAATCTCACAAACCAGACATCTGTTTGAAAAAACATCTACGGCGCTGGAATCCTTGGAATGATATGGTAATTTTTAGATACTCCAACCATGTTTTGGAGAATGATGGAGTATTTTCGGGTTTGATCGAGCTCGAATCCAACCGGGCCCTCGTCACTAAAACCCTTATAACTCACAGACCGGATATCCAATTGACATGCCGTCTATCACGTTGGTACCCTTAAAAAATGGAAGTCCTTTGGGATACCCTGTTATGGAACGTCATGACATATGAGACATGCCAAATATATTGAGGAGTGGATACTACAGAACTCAAGTGCACCGGGTGCGGAGAATCTTGTGGTTGGCTGTTAATTGTAGAGTGACCCTATGTGAATCAGCATTATAACTACCCTATGTGGATCAGCATTATAGTGACCCTGTGTGGATTAGCATTATAGAAACTCTGTGTGGATCAGAATCATAGCAACCCTGTGTCGATCAGCATTATAGTGACCCTGTGTGGATCCGTATTATAGAGACCCTATGTTGATCAACATTGTAGAGATCCTTTGTGAATCAGCATTATAGAGACCCTGTGTGGATCAAAATTATAGAGAACTTATTTATATTAGAATTATAGATACCCTTTGTGGATCATCATTATAGAGACCATGTGTGGATCCGCATTCTAGTGACCCTATGTGGATCAGCACTGCGCGGCCCGACGAGGACCAACCTTAGAGCGGCCTGTCATGGATCAGTGACATACGACCATGTGTGGATCGGCAATGGCACAACTCTTTATTCATTCAGTTGTGAAAAATTCCTAACAAAATAAAATTATATATCATAAGACTAATCATCTTTATTCCTGAACTCTGAGTTGTAAACCTAGTTTGAGATGAGTCTTTTTCTTTGTGCTTTGTGGTTGAGATAATGCTTTGTGGTTTTCTTTTGGGGAATTATGAGAATCCTTTGGGGGTATTGGGGTCCCTAATTGGTATTGTTATAATCACTCTTGCACAGGCTTCACCCACACCTTTTTGTGTCTTGTGCAGACGACGAGCATCTTTGACTGAGTCTTGAGGAGCCAAGACTTGTCAGTGTATGAAAGTGACTGGTTGATGTGGAGAGCTGTGGAGACGAGTTGTACCTACCCTTATGGTGGGATCCATGGTGGATTATCTTATGAGTTGTTTTCTGTTGTAGTTGTATCTTTCAGTTGGGATTGTATTCCAGCCCCTTTACTTTCAGTACACACTTTTACTATTGTAGTTTTATTTTGTGGTTGCATCTTGTTGTGTTCTTAGACTATGTGTTTGTACATATTTAAAAGTAATTCCTTCCCATTTTAGGGATACACCTTTCTAGTTCTAGTCACCAAACCCTGGACTATTGATGTCGGGCTTGGGGTAGTCACAGCACGGGCCCCGGGGGACGGGTCATGACAATGTGGTATCAAAGGAGTCAGTTCTACCAAAGAACTAGGACTCCAATATTTCCAACAGAGCAATAGTGTTAATTGTTATGATTGTGGTTTTTAGTTTGGGGAGTCTAGTATTAGAGTGATGGCTGATATATCCATACACTAGGACCCTGAATTCTGATTTTCGACTCGGTGCATGATAACACTGATTGTGTGTGTTTTGGGAATTTTTTACTTTTGATCTCTTTTGAATCAGATCACTATGTATAACTTATTGACTGTGGCACACTTTTTTCTTTTCAGGATGCCTCCACGAAGAAATCTACCCATTATTCTAGTGATAGTTCACGATGGCGGCCCACCGAAAGATGAGGGTTTGGTTCAGGGCCCTCTTATAGTGATGGAACCTTTAGGTGGTGAACCAGCAACACCCCCACCCGTTGGGAAATAGTTACCACCAGCCCCACTAGAGGATGGTGCGCGCCAACTGGGCATGTTTCACGAGTTACAGTGGTAGAGGCCTCTGAGGTTTCAAGGCGAGATAGATACCTAGGTAGTTGAGGACTAGCTAGTGGCTGTGGCTAGAGATTTCCACCTATTTGGGACACCAGTAGATCAAATGGTGATCCTATCTCCTAGATTCCTCTAGGGTAAAGTATGGGAGATGGTGGAACCTGAAGCTCTAGTTATATGACGAGGCAACCCTCACCTAGACAGACATCAAGAGCCTCTTCAGAGTGGAGTTCGTTCCAGGGAATCTACGCTCTGTGTGTATTTAGGAGCTTCTACACTTATAGAAGGGTAGCCTGACGATATCCCAGTACTTGAAAAGATTCACTGACCTCTCACGTTATTCCACCAACATGGTACGAGAACCTTTCTTCAGGGATCAGACCTTTGAGAAGGGTCTCCAGTGGGAGATTAGAGCGTCGATGATATCGCTCAATATCTTGATGAAGGCTGGAGTGCTCAAGCGAGAAATATTGGTGGAGAGATTCTTAGATGAGAAGGCACCGACGGTGAGAGCCACCATCAGAAGAAAAGTTGATGAGTCATCTATAGAAGGTAGTAGTCAGATGACATAGAGGTCCAAGCGGGCTAGAACTTCCGGAGGATGATCCTAGGATGTATGGTTGGAGGTGCAAAGCTCATAAGGTTGAGCAGTCCAGCAGAGGGGAAAAGTGTGCTTTACGTGCAAAGGATAGGGCCACATAGCTCGTGACTTCCCAAATCACCATACTGACGATCAGAAGATGGTCGAGGGACTGCTGAGGAAGAGGTAGATATTCGAGTGTGGATGCCCAAAGGGTGGAATATGTGGCATAGGAGAAGGACATTCAGTAGGTGGTAGGTGGTGATTTTAGGTTCTTTCACCACCACCTCCAGGTGGTCCATCCCGACCTCAGGGAGCAGGAGGACAGGGATGAGCTCAGCTTCATGTAGTTGAGTCCTATGACCACGATTCTCCATAGATGATTCGAGGTATGATCTGTGTTTACTCTACCCTAGCTGCAGTACTTATAGACATAATTTCCAGACACTCTTTTATTTCCATGACTCTCATTCAGAGCTTGGAGATTCCAGTAGATCCATTGGCTTGATCCTTATGATTAGAGACTCTTATGGGAGATGATTAAACAATTACTCACTGGTTCTAGCAATGTGAGATTACTATAGGAGGTGATAGCTTTGGCCATGATCTCTTAGTGGCTGTGTAGAGGCCTTACGATGTTATCTTGGGTATGGACTGATTATCCATGGTCCATGCTCAGATTGACTATTTTAGGTGCAAGGTGTGGTGTGTCCGTGAGGATGGGACCGAGATTTCCTTCAACAGCAATAAGGGGACCTTTGCAGCTCAGTATGGACATTATTTGAGGAGGGTGTAGCCGATAACTCATTAATTGTCTAGCCTTACCCTTGGATCAGTTGACGTGAAGAGTCTGAGTTATCCTATAGTGGTGGACCAGTATTATGGTGTCTTTCCTGATGATGTTTCGGGAAAACCTCCTCACAGATAGGTAGGCTTATACATCAAATTGTACCGCGAGACGACATCAATATCTACCCTAGTATATTGGATGGCTCCTTCAGAGCTTCGTGAGTTGTGGGTACAATTGGAGGACTTGTAGAGGAAGGGGTTCATAAGGCCCAGTGTTTCTCCATGGGCATCCCCAATTTTGATCGCCAATAAGGAAGATGGGAATCTGAGTCTTTGTGTAGACTATATTCACCTGAACCGGGTGATCATGATGAACAAGTATCCACTCTCAAGGATTGATGATCTCTTCAACCAGTTGAAGGGAGCACGATGGTTTTCGAAGATTGACCTCAGGTCAGGATGTCATCTGCTCAGGGTACGGGACGAGGACATACTGAAGAAATCCTTCATATGTTGGTATGGCCATTATGAGTTCTTGGTAATGACCTTCGGCATGACCAATCCTCTGGAAGTGTTCTTGGGGATTTGGAATAGAATCTAACATCCCTACCTTGATCGCTTCATGGTAGTCTTCATTGACGATATCTTGATATACTCAGTGTCATAAGAGGATCACGCCACACACCTATAGATAGTTCGGGATACACTCTGAGGGAACCATCTTTATGGAAATCACTCAAAGTACTAGTTCTGGATATGGGAAGTCCACTTTGTGGGGCATGTTATCTTAGAGGCAGGAGTTGCAGTGGATCTGGAAAAGATAGAGGTAGTTCTTTCTTGGGATCCACCTAAGAGTGTGACCAAGGTGTGGAGTTTCCTAGGATTGGCTGGGTACTACCGGAGATATGTACCTGACATTTCCAGAGTTTCCATACCCTTTTTACCTTTGAAAAATAATGGATATCCCTTCATTAGGATGGAGAGATTCCATTATAGTTTTCATGAGATGAGACATAAACTGATGAGTGCCCCCCTCTTAAGGATACCAGAAGAGGGTGTTTGGTATGTAGTTTACTACAACGCATCCGGGACCAGACTAGTTTTTGTCCTGATGCAGGAGTGAGCGGTGATCGCCTATGGATCACAGTAGTTGAGAGAATGTGAGAAGAAATATGCTACCCATGACCTGGAGTTACCAGTAATGGTCTTTGCGTTGAAGATGTTGCAGCACTACTTGATGGGCGAATGTTTTATAGTATATTCTTATCACAAGAGTCTCAGGTATATCTTCTCATGGAAGGACCTAAACCTGAGACAGTGATGATGGATAGAGTTCCTCTAGGACTACAACATTGATATAGTCTTCACTCCTCGAAAGGAGAATGTAGTAAAAGACGCACTCATCAGGAGGTCTGGTCTACAGTTGGTGAGTGAAGTGACAAAGAATTTAGTCGCATTGCAGTTATGCTTAATAGATAGCGATGGATTAGCTTACCTACAGTCTATGATAGTTAATAACCCACTCCTTCAGTGAGTCAGGGAGGCACAACTTGGGGACGTATACTGTGAGGCTTGATATGCTCAGATATCCTCAGGATAGGCCCATAATGGATTTCCTGAAGGTGGGTACTATGTCATCTTCTTCACAGGACACACTATGGAACTGGTAATGCTACGGGAGGAGGTATTGAGGGAGTTCTATACATTTCCATTGGTGGTACATACTGGAGTGATGAAGATGTACTTGGAAATTCGGCATTAGTACTAGTTTCCATGGATGAAGAAAGTGGTGGCGAAGTTCATTTCACGATGCCTCACTTATCAGCAAGTGAAGGTTGAGCATCAGGTACTAGTAGGATTAGCTTATCCACTTGAGGTAACAGAAGGGAAGTGGGATGCTATATCCATGGACTTCATAATGGAGCTACTACGTACGTCCAGGGGCCACAATTCCATCTGGGTGATTGTTGACCGACTCACTAAGTAATCCCATTTCTTAACCATATGAGAGCAGGGATCAGAATATAGCTTGGGATGTCTCTACATATAGGAGATTGTATGGCTTCAAGGGGTGCCATAGATGATCATCTCAGATCACGATGCTCATTTTACATCCTGTTTGTGGAAGGGATTATAGGAGGCATTCAGGAGTCATCTACAATTGAGCACTGCCTTCCATCCTCAAATAGATGGTTAGATGGATTGGACCATACAAACACTCAGAAAGATGCTTCATTCTTGTGTCCTTGAATTTGGTCATACTTGGAAGGACCATCTGGCCCTAGTGGAGTTCGCATACAATAATAGCTATCACTCCACCATCAGCATGGAACCGTTTGAGGCCTTATATGGGCGACCTTGCTGATCACCACTATGCTGGAAAAACTCAGTGGAGTCATCACTTATGGGTCTAGAGTTGGTACAGGCTACCATTGAGAAGGTGAAAGTCATCCATGTAAGGATAAAGAATGCACAGATCCAACAGAAGTCTTATGCCAACAGGAGATGGAGACCCTTGGAGTTTGAGGAGGGAGACCATGTCCTCCTATAGGTCTAACCTCGATAAGGATTTCAGAGGTTTGGCTAAGGAGGAAAGCTATATCCAAGGTTCATCGGACCTTTACAGATCCTTGGTAGAGTAGGCGAGGTGGTGTACCATCTAGCTCTTCCCCCATATATGCACCGGGTGCATGAGGTTTTCCATGTGTCACAGCTGAGGAGGTACGTGAATGTTCTATCGCATGTTATCGACTGGGGAAAGCTGGACATCGATGACGGGGCAACGTTTTCTTTATTCCCAGTGGAGATAGAGGATCAATAGAAATGTGTCCTTTGTGAGTGGTTGATTCCTCTAGTGTGAGTTCGTTGGAAGCACATAAATCTCTAGGAGAGAACATGGGAGCGAGAGGCTCTGATACATGCTCACTACCCCCATTTATTTCCCTAGTTCTTGTTAAAGCTTTAGGGGATGAAAATCCCTATGGAAGGGATAATTTAAAGACCCAGAAATTCCATATAATTTTTTTTAAAATTATTTGTTATTATTAAAAGTCTTAAAAAATAGAAAGCGCATGATTCTGAGGCCATGTGTGCCCGAAATAGATTTTGGAATTTTTTAAGGTACGTTAAGTAAATGTGCTGGTAAAGTTATCTATCTTTTGAATCAGTGCTCAGATTAAAAATCTAAGGGCACTGTTTAATCCACAGCATCGGGATTCACTTAAGGGAGGCTTAACTTTGACCGCAATAGGTTGGGTAAAACGATAGATTTTTAGACTTTTTTAGAGAACAATAAAATAACATATTTGTTATTTTATTTTTCTACCTCTCCATGAGTGATGGTGGGGGGGACCAAAGAGGTGGTTATACTTTTTAATGAGGGAAATTAAATTTCAGTTACACATCAATTGTGTAACCACACCCTGTATAATTAATGCAACTCATTAATTACACCAATTAATGTACCGTTATTTGAATGGTGTATTAATCTCATAAAGATCCATTTAGTTATTAAAAATGCAGGCAAAAGGAGAGGGTAGAGGGATTTTGGGAGAACTCCAACGAAGCACAGATGATAAACCCTCCAATAAAGAATGAAGTTCTCATGATGCCCATCGAGGGGTCAATCCAGAATCAGTGAACCCTGGTGGCTTCAATGAACGCAGATTCTATCTCTACAACCATGACATCACCTCTTAAACCGAGGTAGGGGTTGTTTATATTTAAATTCTTGAGAATTTTTTTTCTGCGTTCTTGAAGCATGAATAATCATGAGAGTGTTGAATGGGGTTTAACATTATTTTCACATGGTAAATTAATTACTCGCGCTTGTTATAATCCTAACGCGGAGGGCGCGGGCCAAATAAACAAGGTCCAGACCCTCTGCTGCTTCGGTATTTGTCTCGTTCTTCGGGGAAGAATTTTCAAGGTGGTGGAAACTAGAATTCGGGAGCCATGTAGTGACAGAAACAACCAAGGAGGCTCATAGGTGCGTTCAGAGGGGAGAATGGACAACTAGAGATCACTCAAAGGCCCACAAAAGATCCGCCAGTGTGGCACTGGCGCCGAAATGCCGGCGACCGACACCGGCCTTAGTGACATCGAGCGGCATAGCATCGTACGCCGTAGAGGGGACCTACGGTGGCAGTATTTGCGGCCAGCTCATGGCCAGCAGCATTAGCAGAAGGTGGCACACTGTCGCGCACTGCGGTGAGGAGTTCGCGGCATCGAAGTGGCGATGGAGGCGAAGGGACTTGAACCTCGCGAGAACCGCTGGCAGGAGGGTGGAACTATATGGAACCTCTAGTTCAATACCAAAACGGAAAATCCATTTGGGAGACGAGTCTGTGACCCAGCTGGCGGACCGTGTCAGCCACCCAGGTCGGGTTGCCCGGTGGGCAGCGCCCAACTGAGGCGGGTCGGGCCGGTCCACGACACAGCCCGCTCAGTCCAGCCCAGCCGGTTCGGTCTAGTCTAGGTCAGACCCAGACTGGGTTGGGTCGACTAGAACTGAGTTGGGTCGGCCCAGGTCAGAGCAGGTCGGGTCGGTCCGACCAGGTCGGGTCGGAGCCAGACCCATTTCTATCCAAGATACGCTTAAAAGGTCGTATCTCACAAACCTCACATCTGTTTGATGAACCGTATGTGGTTATAGAATCCTTGGAACAAGACTATACTTTTTAGATAATCCCACTATGTTTTAGATAAAGTTGGAGTATGTCTGGGTTGGATTGAGCCCGAATCCAACCGAGCCCTCGGCACTAAAACGCTTACAACTCGCAGGCATGGCGTCTGATTGATGCACCGTCTGTCGCGTTAAAACCCTTAAAACATGGAGTTCAATTGGGATACTAATTTTTGAATTTCATGGAATATTAGGCACAAAATATATCTTGATAAGTGGATAGTATGGAACTCAAGTGCACTGGGTGCGGAGAATCCTGTGGCTGGCTTTCAATTGTAGAGCGACCCTATGTGGATCATCATTATAGTAACACTATGTGGATCAGCATTATAGAGACCCTTTGTGGATCAACATTATATCAGCCATGTGTGGATCAGAATTATAGTGACCCTGTATGGATCATCATTCTAGAGACCCTGTGTGGATCAGCAGTGTGCGTCCCGACGATGACCATCCTTAGAGCGGCCCGTCGTGGATCAGTGACATACGACTCTATGTGGATTGACAATAGAACAACTCCTTCATAGTACAGTTGTGGAAACATAATAATGGAATAAAATGATATATCATAAGACTAATCATATTTATTCTTGAACTCTGAGTTGTAAACCTGGTTTGAGCTGAGTATTTTTCTTTGTGCTTTGTGTTTGAGATCATGCTTTTTGGTTTTCCTTTTTGGAATTCTAAGAGACCTTTGGGGGTCTCGGGGTCCCTACTGGGTATTTTTATACTCACCCCTACATGGGCTTCACATTCACCTTATTGTGTCTTGTACAGACTATGAGCATCTTTGACGAGTCTCAATGATCCAGGACTTGATGGTGTACGGAGGTGACTCGTTGACCTGAAGAGCTATGGAGATGAGTTGTACCTACCCTTCATGTAAGATCCTTGGTGGATGATCTCAGGAGATGTTTTCTGTTATATTTGTATCTTTCAGTTGGGTTTGTATTATGGCCCCTTTACTTTCAGTACACACTTTTTCTACTGCAGTTTTACTTTGTGGTTGCATCTTGTTATCTTCTTAGACTTTGTGTTTGTATAGGTTTAAAGACAATTCCTTCCCATATTAGGGATATTCCTTTCCAATTCTAGTCTCCAACCCCTGACCTATGAATGGTGGGCTTGGGGTAGTCACGAAATGAGCCCTAGGGGACAGGTCATGACAACCCTAACCTCTATTGTTATCTAAACATGTCATTTTTCCACTATAATAGCTTGTAACATAAAAAAATCTTAATTACATGGTTTATAATGAGGTTTTTTCATTCTTACAATTCAAGAATCATTGCATTTTAGATTTTTGGAGAATTGGTAAAAATAATTTCATATCAAACCCTTAAAATAAAAAATTAGATACTACCACTAAATATCCATTTTTTCTAGAAAAAATTCACACATAAATTTAAACTCATGTTTTATTAAAAACATAATCACTTATTTAATATTAAATCCCCATAACAAGAAATTTTGACCATAATATTGTTTCCTAATCATCCTTAGTCCATGTTTAAAACATTTGAAATCATGGGATGAGAAAAAATTATCATTAATGGATATAAAAATAAATAAAAATATTCTTCCACATTGAAAATAATTTAATCCCATTAGAAATTTTAACCTTCTCCATAATAAAAATTGTCCTCAAATAACAATTTTATTACTCATAAAATAAGATTAATTACCAAAATATTATCACAGGTCATATGATTTGTAATATTAAATGGAAAATTATAATCATTAGGGTTTTTTTGTAAAACATGGGTACTCATGAAATAATTTTTGTGAAAAAAATATTTTCGCGATTAAAAGGGGAATAAACATTCCTTTAAATATAAGCTTGTTATTTTATCATATGAAATTAATATACTTCCCTTAAATATCATTTTCTAGTATATAAAAATAATTTAGGTAATCTATTACATCATATTCACATCACTCATACAAGAACTTTTTAAAATAGAATAACCTACTAGGGAAATTCCAAAATAATTTCTCAGAGAACATAATCATTTACCAATGAATTCGAGAGATATTTCAGGCTCACCTTTAATCATAAAAAATGTAAAATTTCGATAACATACATAAAAAATATATAATATTTCATTTAAATTCTAAAATGAAATAAATTATTCATTGTAACAAATATGAAGAAGTGATTTTGGGATTCTTGTAAAAATAAGGATAAAAAATCATTTTTCTTTCAAAACTCTTTTAACAAAAATTCATCAAAGAATAAAAAATATGATAATAATTAAAAACTGATGAAATATTATAGAACATGATTCTTAAATAATATTTTCATTGATGGATTTTAATTATTCTCATGTTGTATACGTTATAAAAAATATTACTTTTATTATTCGTTATAAATGTCTAAAATGAACTTTTTGAAAAAAAACATGAAAAGTATTATTTTAAAACATTTTAAAAGAAAGTAAAACAAGGTTTAAAATGAATTTAAAAAAAATAATTTATTGATAAAAAACCTAAAAAATTAAAATAAAAATGATATAGAGAAATAAGAAAATAAAAACAATAAAACATTTAAAATAATGTTGAATAGAAAAATAACTTATCTCGAGTCGGACTCCCCACCCATGTACTTTAACTCCTTTATAATGAAATTTTATTAATATTAAAAAAATTTAAGAACCATTTATAGGTATATTCCATAATTATTATCCCTTTTATTTCATTTATTACCATACCTTATATAATTATTAACTCATTTTACATAATGTATGGTGTTTCAAGGACGTTTGGTTCATAATCGCAAAACTAATTTGGTGGTATAAACATGGTCAAAGGTTAATTATTAAATAATATAAATAAAATTAATCCTGAAATAATTATAAATTTTTAACATCATATTCAATTTTTTATTTATCCATTAAATCCATGTTAGAAAAATTAATCATGTCACTTCATAGAGGTGGTAATCCACATTACTCATGAATTACATTATCATTTTCAAATGGATTGATGGGAAAGAAAATACATGATACATAATCATTAAATAATGATTATTATGTCACTAATATCATATATATATATGAAATTTACCATTATAAACATCTATGATAGGAGGTGATAGAAAATTAAACACATCGATTCATGGAGGTGGTAGTCCACCCATATGCATGAAATATGTTTTTATTCCCCATGGGATAGAAATGAGATGATAAAAGTGTTAAAATAGAATTATAACAAAATAACAGCATGGGTAAGAAAATTATTTTTTTATTTAATCATTTCTAAAAATTATTTTAAGGATGTAAAAGATGAAATAAAATAAAAATTCGCAGCTATGATTTATACCACTTCTTTGGAAACCCACATTTGTATTAACCCATAAGCATTATAAGAGGGTATTTTAATGAAAAAAAAGAATCTAGATCATGGAGAAGAATTATGGTTAGTTTTTTTGGAATGGATTGGGTGAACTATAGTTCTTAAAATGTGTGGTGAATAGAGGAGAGGAGATTCCCTTTTATAAGTGGGGTGAGTGGTACACTTGTAATTTTCTAAAAGTTTAAATATTATAGTCTTAATCCCGGAAAATTGGATATAAAAATATCTATATTATAATATAATAGTATAATGGTCTAAATAAAATTTTGAAATATTAATTATGATAAGAATTAGTAGCCTTATCACATAGTTTTTACCTTAATTACCATAATTTATCATTTACCTTGGTAGTAAATTTTTACCATGGTTACAATTTATAATAACCGAAAATGAAATTGAATGCATTAATAAATTTTAAAGTCTTGATTATAATTATGGAATCACTTTTTCAACATTTAATTTTTATAAGTAAAAAAATACTTATAATATAAGTACACAAAATGAAACCAAAATGTTTTTTTGAAATAATTCTTTTTAAGCATCAAAATAAACTTATACAAAAATCTAACATTATATTTATTAATTTAATTAATTTTCTTACTTTAAATATAATCTATCTTTTTTTTAATTTAAAATAAAATTCAAAAAAGTAATTATACTTCTAAAATAATTTATTTAATAAAATGAATTGATTATTTTTCAAAAATGGCATTTTTTACTATTCACTTAAAAATCAATCATTTTAGAAAAAAAATTATATATTTGATATTATAATTTCAAAATTTTAGCCCATTTTATCTAAATAGATTTATAAAATCAAGAAACTATACTTTTAAATAGAACCATATAATACATGGAAAAAAATTTAGTTAGAATACAACTATTTATTTTTTGATTGAAAAAATACATAAAAATTATTATATTGAATATAGATATTAATAATTCATAAAAATTACTTATTATTAACATTAGACAGTTTTTCATAGTTTCACAATGAATCTATTGATATATGTGAGGCGCCATTTTAGACCGCATAACTCTTAGAGGTTATGTTGAAGGTTTATCACAAGAATTAACATATTCCTTTTAGTATTGAAATCAATGAATCGATGATGGAAAATAAATCCTTGTAATATCCTTAAAGTGAAACTAAATTCTAATTTTAGTGGGTTTATCTATAGTTTTTTCATATTATGGTGAATAAAACTTCAAGTTTTAAAATTGGTCATAACACTTGCAGGACTTCCCCACCATGTCATTCACATTGCACTCTAATATTTTCCTAAGAAAGGGTTCAAAAATATATTGCATTTCTCACTAATAGGTGGCCCAAGAATTGTTAATACCAAAATAAATCACCTCATAACAATACACCACATACATTTACTTATAATCTATGTATTATACATCATTATTATCCATTTGGATTTTATTATATCTAGTGTTCCAATCTATAAATTAAAGGGATTAAAAAATATCATTTCATTGGTCAAAAAAATATATAATCAGGACTGGGAAACTATCCATTAGGTAGTAGTAGTTGATGTCATGTATTTTCATATAGACATTAATTTCTTTGTTCTTCATCTTGGTGGAAAAAATGGCATCCAACCATTTGGGATATTAAACATACCAAACACAATATAGATTGATATTTTTTTCTAAATCATACATAAACACTCATTATGGGATGAGTGCATTCATTATATATCTTGTTTATATCCATAACGTTTATTTAGAAGACCTAGGTAGATAAACTCTACCTTGGTGTCTAGAACAATCATATCTTTGTAAGTCAATGGTAAAAAATGCATATTTATCTTAAATAATATGATGTATTTCTAATTATATTCAAGGGTCATGGATATGATAATTAAAATAGATCATGGTTATTTGTAAATAAATATATTTTTTGGTATGAGATCATTGATAATTTTCATGGAACCTTCTTCAAAATTAGGTAAATAATCATAAATCTCATCTTCTTTGAGATCAAGAGAAGTGGAGGATAGATCATATTCTTGAGTTTTGAATGAGTGTGTTTCCTTTATTCCTTCTTCAATAGGGATATTATCATTAGAGGTTTATGGAGGGAGTTTCACTCTTATAGAGAAAATGTGAATGGCATCAGAGCTTCCCCAGCCTCTCATCACATTCATATGTTGTTATTTTATGTCATCAATGAATCTAGGTAATATTAAATGTATATATATTTAATTATAATTCTAGTAAATTTGAAATATATTACAGTCCACTCACACAGTGCATATGAAATGAATATCTCTTGTGGCAGTGGAATGTGATAAAATTACTTCAAATTGTTTTCATATATAGGATAAGATGTTTTTAGGTGGATTTTTCCATATTATTGGAGAAATAGTGATTTCCGATTTTTAATTGTGTATCCTCTATGAAATGAATCATAACTAGGAATATTTCCTTCAAATCATTCCATTGATTAGTGTGGGAAATTTCATACCCATACAAATTTGGTACTTGTACTGTGATATTCATTTGGGGTTTATTTTTTCACCTCTTATAACACATAGATACAATGTATTGAGATTCATTTAACTTGAAAGGGGGAAAATCACTACAATGGAATCTCATTTTTAAATTGATAGAGTACATACAGAATTGGTGTTTTTATAAAGCTATGAACACATGAGAACATAATAAAGGTGTACCTAAAAAGTCGTTAAATGATATATCCTCACAAAAAATAATGAATTTCATTTTATAGTAAATATCCTCAAATTGGGTTCATTGGAAAAACATCAACTCTAGAGTTTATTCTAACTCTTTTCATACCCTTAGATTATTAAATAGATGGGATTAGATCAGTATAAATTAATTGAAGACTATAGAGGTTTCTACATGGGAATTTATTGATCTTAAAACCATTATACTGTAAGACCTGATGGATTTCAACATTGTTGAGCTATCCAAAAACATAAAGGGTTCTGATGTTCAACTGTATCATTTCATTCTGGTATTTCTCTATAAAATAAATTACTATACTTCAATAAATAAATGCATATTCATCATGATATGCATTAGCTCTATCCACATCAGAATATAAATCATATGGTTTTTTCACAACATCGATGAGGTCTCATTAAGTTATTTAGATAGTAAAATACTATAAAAACTCAATATCCATGATGGGACTAGGGATTCATTCTTTATAAAAATATATATCTTGGTTATAGTATTATGTATTCTTCCTTTAACCAACTATTAATCTTGAGATATTATGGTGTAGTGTATTTTTAGGATGACACATCTGGTTTATAGGATGATTGTATTATTACTACATTAGGTCTTGATGAAATAGTTTTCATAGGTCCATGAGTATGACCAGATGATAGTTCTCTATTCATATGGTCTACTTGACGAATTGGATGTGGATAGTCCCTTGAGAGCCTTATATCATGATGTTTCTCTTATCAGTCTTGTTTTAATTCTATTATTCTAGTTTATGTATCATGAATGTTGTAATATGGAATGATCACCAGACCCTTGGGTGGGAAATTATTATGCCCACCTCTACCTCAATAATCACTTTTGTGATTAGTGTGGGATAAATCATATTCATATAAATCCACTTTATCATTATAAAAATATTTTTGAATTATAATGTTAAAAAAAAGAGTACGATGATTTTTTATATGATTAGGGTTCTATTTGGTGGGATGGTTCTCGCCCTCTTAATATTGATGGTATGAAATCCATGAGGATCTATACCAATTTTGGTACATGTGAGGGTTCTTTCTAATGATTATTGATATGTCAATGTAGTTTATATCAAATTTTATAATAATTTGATGTTAAGTGTGTTTACACTAATTTTTCATAGGGAATTGGGGTCATGGATAGTTTTTTTATTCATTCACTAACTATATCCTTCTCATTGTTGGAAAATTTTTAATAAACCCATTTCTAAAATATAGGTCTAATTTTTCATAATACCTCCCTTCATTATTATTATTATTCAAGGTTGATGTATCAGTTGAGTCATGTGTTACTTAAGTATATCAAACACAATTTCACCATTACCTAATTGATTTAAGAGTATATCCTCAAATATGATAAAATATTGAATGGTGTCACCAAACATTCAATGGTATGTGGGGTAATTAGGGTGATCATCCATAATTTTTTTATTGTGATTCTTGGTTGAAAATAAAATTTTTATTGAATAAGTACAAAACATCTATAACAGAGTTTAGTTAGGCCTAAAATTATAAATCTCATGTGTTCCTCATGTATAATACTCTTAAAATCAATGGTTAGTGAGCCAATATAAGAAAATATATTGATATGGGAGGATCTATCACCATTTTCTTCCAAAACATTTATTTCCCATTGTAATAAGTGTGAAGGATCATAGCATCATGGTTGACCATACATTGACATTTATGGATAAGATAGATAAATGAGAAATGGGTTATGTATAACCCCTGCATAAACATGCTAACTAATGTAGAATTATATTGAACTATTGAAAGGCGTATGCCTTTAATTTTACAAGAATAAAGAATATTTTGAAATAAATTGGTTTCCACTCCATATGGTAATTACCCTCTATAAAAAATAGTGAAGTAAAGTATAATTATTCTTATTAGGTTGAAAACCACCCCTAATCTGTATGTATCCCATTTGAAAATACACCATTTGTGTTTAGATTAATTTCAGACTCTAGAGGGGGCCATAAAATGCATCTCTCTAACCCTCTATTGGTCATACATTTTGGTTGGCTGATAGCATGTATATTTGTAAGGGAAGGTAATGAATATCACCCTTACATGATACAATCCATGTCATAGATAGTAGAAAGAAATTTTATCTTCAACCGATGAGGATTGGGTAAAGATAAATTATTTCTGGCGTCATTTTTAATTTTCCAAATTTTTGAACATCTAGCCATAAAATAAATATACATTGTACTACCATTCATTGATGAAGATTTGGTGTTATAAAACGAGGTAGTTACAAATGAATTCATAGAGATTATAATTATGGGGATTCCGATGAGCTTTTGGGTTTCAGGTAATGTGAATTTTTTATGATCTCTGGTTGATAAAAAGTACCTAGGAACCTATTTAGTCTAGGAACAAAATGTTTCATCCTTTGTTGATTCATATTTTTAGTACATCTAATCCATATAAGAATATTTAATTTTCATGTCATTTCATGTACACTTTTTTGTTTAGGTTTGGTTCTAGACATTAGTACTTCCTAGAACCTAACTGGATAAGAACATGGGAATTGTTTCATTGTCACATTAATGTAATATTAGTTCATCCATCCTTCTTATCCCCTTTTCTAAATATAAATGGTTATATCCATGATTTTTTATGAATTAATGATTTTTTATTCTAATAGTATAAATATATTAGTGAATTACTAGAATTCTATAGGATATTTTTGTGAGAATTGATTTTTTCCAACTCATCCTATATGTTTTCAACATAGATCTCCAAAATTTTCTCCATAGGGAATTGTTTCCTTCAGTAATATGTTAAACCCTTCCATTGGTTGGTGAAATTGGAAAACCATTCATTTTATCTTTTTTTAATAGAGGCCACAAATTTATTTATTATAGGATATAAAATTTAACTAGAATATTACCTTTTCATAGAGGTCATCCAAGATAGATATTTCTCTAGAAACTATCTATCTATACCAGAGAAAATATGTAATTCAAATATTTATACAAACACCAAAGTTTATCAACCTAAAATTTATCAATGGTTCCTATAAATGGACCTTACTAGGAAGCAAAATTGATAAATTTTTTCTATGTATCTCACACACAATTAAATGTTTAGAAATTAGGGTTTCCATTTTTTGATGATACAAGCAAAAAATCAACCCATCCGGGTCATGGGTTCCATTCTTTCCATGTCCAAAAAAAATATTCCTTTACCTTAACTAGTTTATAATTAATAGCCTTAACTATTTTGTCTTTCAATTTAACTCTATATGTTGTATAATATCCTAGGTTACTCTCCTGAGGTATATCTTGGTGATTTTTAGGGGTTGAAAATCCATGTGACCAATAAGTAAAGTAGTCAATAGAACATGTTTGAATTATTTATGGACCAATTGATGTGTAGTATCTACCCTTGTTTGATAAGATTTTGTTTATTAATTTTTTTGAACACATACTAAAATTTTATCTTCATCCTAAATATCTCTTTTAACACCCTCAGTTTGAGGGATATAGCCCTTATTTATGCCTTTTTATGTCTAAATGTGGTTGGGTAAGGTTTGGGAAAGTTTAAAGGGTTTTGGGGAAGGTTTTTTGAATTTTTCAAGGGTCTGCATTTTAAGCATGGTAAGAGAAAATTATGCATCTTCTTCAAAAAACAATGCATATGGAGGTAGTGGGATATGAGTTGGCACACATTTAAAGTGTCTGGTTTACCAAACCATGTGGCCACCCTATAAAATTTTACAACCTAATATAGTGTAAATCCACATGGTTGGTGCATAATTTTTCTAATCATGCAGGCCAACCATTCAAGGTACCCTTTGGGGTAGTAGAAATTTCATTATTAGAGTAAATTTTTTCCAAACATGTGGTTAAACTATGCATGGATTAAAAAGTGGGTGTTAAAATATGAATGTTGGTCATCATTAATCCTAAAAACCCAATTTCCCCCCCATGTGTCCCTCAATCAGGATTTATTCTTCTCCATGGTTTGGGAAACTCTCCCACTCATTTTGGAAGCATTTTGATGGCATTTCAGGGTGTGGTAAAGTTAGTTCTCTATTAGTTTGTATCCTATGTGGTAGTTTTCTTGGGTTTTCTTAGATATAATCTTCTCTCTCTACAATTTTATTAGATATAGTTATATTTCAGAGAGATATATAGTCATTATTTCCATTCATGTTGAGATTTGGATTTGATTATGTTATGGGAAGTATAATAAAGGAAATTTTTGGATTTTTCGCCTAAATTTTTGTGAGGGCTTGATCCCTTAGTCATTTTCACTAAAACCCTCAATGTAGGTGGCTTGAACCTCAACTCCATTTGAAATAACTATGACTAATTTTAAATTAATTTTTTTTCTTGAAATTGATTGTGAAATTGATGTGTGAAGCTTGTATTAAATGATGATTTGTAGATTTTGGTGAAATTTTGATATTTTTGTGAAATATGATTTGAATTTTGATTTTAAAATAGTGATTTTTAAATAGTTTTCTCAGTTTAATTTATGGAAATTGGTTTTGAAATGGTTTTCAATATAAATTTTGTTTCATTAAAATTGTTTTTGTTTGATTGGATAGAATTGGTAAAAATTATTTTTAAATCATGACTTTGAAATATGTTGTTGTTTGGGGAGCATATTAGTTGTGAAATTGTTGTGAAGTTATTGATAGAAACCGCCTTTGGTGATAGTTTGTTGAATTGTGTAATTTGGTGGTGTTTCATTGGAATGTGACTTGGGTAGACGAATTTTAAAATGCTGATTTTAAAATGGCTATCTTGGTTTGATGTGTAGAAAAGTATTTTCAATAAAATGTAGTTTTATTTATTTTGTTTTAGGAAATATGGATTTTCATGTGTTTGGAATGTGTTTTTGGCATGTTTTTATGTGCATTGGCATGGATCCGGGCAGAAAGTACCCACATAAAAAGGTTAGAATGGAAAAGAAAAAAAAGTACCCCCCAAAAAAGGTTGGGACAGATAAGGGCATGAAGTTCCCTAATCAAAGTGGTTATCGAAGTGTTGAAATAGTGACTGGATGCATCAGAACTAGCAAGTAAAGGGAGATAAATGGTTGTATGCATGGTTTGATGTGTGAATGTGTAGGATGGGATGGGTTATGCTTACTTGGGTTTCACAATTGGTTAATTACTTGTTTTTCTTCTTTCCTTGAAAATATGTTTGTTGGGTAAAGTATTTTTATAAGAATGTGTATCACCTATTAGAAATTGGTTCTTGTTTAAAATTATTTTATAAAAAAATTATAAAATTTTATAACATGTTTAATTCTAGTAGATTGAATTGGGAAGTAATTTGGGTAAAGACAACTGAATTTTATTACTCACCCCATGCTTTGGCACTTAAGTTATTTTGAAAATGTTTTATTCCAAGACACGGGTAAAAGGAAAGAATCTCATTTATTCAGAAGTACATCATGGTGCTTTGGACAATTTTGTGGTGTTGGGCTTGGATTATGTTGGATCTTGGAGTTATGGCTTAGATTCTTTGTGTTTTTTCATTTTTTCTTCCACTTGGTACTATTCATTTGGATTGGTTTGGGTTGTTTATTATTGTACCTTGGTATCATTTGAGTTGTAATACATTGTTTAAATGCATAATGTAGTAGCTATTTGAAAATGACACATTTGGTTAGTTATTTTTATTTCAAAGGAAACATCATCCCTTGATAATTCTTGAAGCCCTCAGCATTTATTTCCAACCTTTAGTGCCTTGGGGATGACTCTTAAGGACATGTAGAACCTCTACCTCAACTCAATCCAATAGGGAGGGTGAAGGAATAGGGCATCCAGGGGAATCCCCAAACAGGTGTGTTTTTAATTTTTTTCACCGACGATCGATGTAAAATTGTTGACATCTGTAAATATCAAATCCGTCTTAGCTAAGGACCATGTGAGAAGAGTTTTAAGCACAAAAATATACTGCAATATACCTAGTTTAAATACGAAGTCACGCATGACGTCTACTCATCATTGGTGATCACTACTCAAAGAATCCGACATCGAACTCCTCTATATTGTCCACACATGCTTCAAGGAATTCATGGGAGAATCGTTCATCGTAATCTAGGTGCTAGTGCGGAGCTACGAAGACTCTTTCAACAATTCAACAATCACCACATCGCTTATCTTGCGATGCTAGAGAGAGAGCTCCATCTAAGCTCCTTGGATCCAGATCCTTTCTATCTAAAATGTGGGGGAGAAAAGAGGAGATAGATAGGCAATCAATAGATCTTGGGAAACGCCTCTCCTCCTCTATTTATAGAGTGAAATGAAATTATCCGGAAATGTCGGCGAAACCCCCAAACAATTAATCACACTATATAAATAATATTTTGACTACTAAAATGAGTCATAAATACTATTTATTATTATTATCACATAACTGTAATGAATATATTATGGGATAATACTTGATCCATTAACTCAAATCATAATCCCGCAAAATATTAATTGAACATTGAATATTTTAATATTCATTAAAATAATATTGTTCATGTATTTACATATAACTTGTAAATACATTTAATAAATAAATTCAATGCTCATTATTCCAATCTCAAATAATATGAATTTATTTATTACATCAGTGGTTTTATGTCTTGGAAAACTCCCAGACCCCAGTGGTGGGTCCCACCATTTCAAATCCCATATTCAACTGAATAGGGAATATTCTTGAATACGCTATTATGTATGACCCTCTATGACCTTATCTCTATAGTAGTGAATAACATTCACAAACCATGATCGGGATCTAGTAACTCATCATGGCCCCTAAATAGATAAGGACTGTCATAGTAGTGAAAACAAACCTACAAACACATACTGTGTAATATAATCTCTTTGTCAGTAATATCTCATAAAGTAGGACACACTCACGTGTCATCGCCCTTATCTTTCTACAATGTTTGCTGATTTAACTGGATGGATTTACCCTCAACTTCCATGGACATGGTCATATAAAAGTACTTCCATCCTTATCAACATTTCCTTAGATATATTATTTCCAAAACCCAAAATATACAAATCCTTTCTTGACCATTCAACCAATGTCATGCCACCAATGACGCACCCAACACAAACTACCTCGCCACAACTTCATTGTCGTATTTTGTTTCTTGCATCGAAGTATGCAGTCAAATGACATACATTGGTAATGATCTCAAGTCAGGAGACCATTACACATGATCGTAGATAGGAACATCCAATGACACCTGAAACATGTGGTGTTTTCATTGGTGGGTTAGTCCTCATGATCTCACTACTAGAGATCACCAAGTACGAACTTTATGAGAGGAAGTCTCAATGATTATGAGCCCCCAGCACCTGATATTCAAACATCTACTATTTCCAATTAGTAATATGTATCTAGATCATAGAACATATATTTATGATTATTGTCATAGTATCTTGACATTATCAGTATATCCTAGGATCTTCTATAACATTTTGATACGAAAATTAATATTTGGACATTACCATTTTAATAGTGGATGCAAAAAAGTATACACTATAATGGTAAGATGCAACAGGTATAGATAATTGTATACACAATATGGTAATCAAATGAATTGAATAGTTTGTTCTAGGGAACCCACTATTTCAACCCTCCCACTTTCACTAGATACAACTTGATAACTAAACTTTTTAGCTACTCACATTATGAACATCGTGTTCTTCTTGAGTAATGGATTTAGCTACTGGGTCCGCCATGGTTTTGATGCGTGGATATTATGCTATTGTGACATTGTCTCATTGAGTAACACATCTCAAGAGATTGTATCCAGAGTAAATCCCACTTTTCCACTATCATAACGTGACATCTTGGCTAGTAAGAATATCATAATTTACATTAGGATAATACTTTTCTTACCAGATGCAATTCCAATAATTGGAACAAATTGTTGAATTTATCTGCTTCTTTGTGGCCTAATAAGCTGCAATGTACTCAGTATTTATAGATATGGCTACCACTGGCTTATATGATCTTGTATCTTTCATTGTCTTTAGCATAACTAATATAGTAGATCAAATTGATCTATAGAAGACAAGTTTGTACCCCCAAAAACTAGTATCCTTTCTTCTCCTCTTATAAGGTACATATATTTTGTACTTACCAAAGTACAATTAGATAGTTCTGACTGCATCCTTTTTAGTGCTCCTGGATATAACTATTATTTTCTTACTATAAAACATACCTTAGAAATATTGGTTCTTATACATATCATGGCATACGTGATTGATCCATCACTTTGATGTATGGATTTAACTCATCCCCTTTATCTCTTCTCATGTCCCAAACATTTCAACCTAAAGAGATTATGCACTGTGAAATAAGCAATAATTTATCTCTTGAATTTTTTAAATTGTATGTGTCAATACAATGTCACTATATGTACAATTTATTAGAAACAAGACACCTATAGATTTAACTTAGTAGATCTGGTTCCATAGAAGTTTGGTTCATACTTTAAGTCAATCACTAAAGAATAAATTTCATCTTGGTCTTAACTAACTTGAAGACCAATCTGTTTTCCATATGTTTCCAAAGATATTTCACTTGGAAAAACTTATTGTTCCCACTAACATCTGGTAGACACATGGAAAACATTTTTTGCACATTAATGTTTTATAATCATGTTTCTTAATTTAATCCTAAACTGGATCTCAGTAACTTGTAAACTTTATTATCATTCTATGATGTGACCATCCCTTTCTTTTTGTGTCGTATAGACACCATCCATGATTGGTGGTCATGACATCCAATGCTAAATAATTTGATCATAGATATTAGTTATGATAAGTAAAACTTCTAATGGATTTAGGCATAATGACTTGGTAAAACCAGTCGAGCCTTATTGGAACTACCCTTGTACCATCCATGTATCAAATCCCTTGAATACACACCACAATATTCAAAATAATAAGACCATTTTCATATTGATACATGGAATCCATGAATTTAATTGTATTTGGTCTTATCAATTTTATCTAATTTCTATACACTGCATACCTATAGGAAATATTATTTGCACTGAATAATTGATCACTGAATGTGGTGAATATAAAAAACCATCACCATGGTTTTATCCTTCCTACGTAGTATGTGTCTTTGGAACATACATTATTCCTCATGAGATTGTGGAACTAGTTCATATCCCAACTATTTGTGCGTCTTGAGCATTGACTAAACACGAGTCAATATAGATCCCTATATCTCTAATAGATATGTGAACCCTCTTATAGAATGTATTCTATCACTTCAATATAACTTTTCTATCTTAGGGACTTATGTAATATCCTAAGAAATCATTAGGATAAGTACCTTATATGCACGATGTGTTTGTCTTGATGAAAGTTTGTTTATGCCCTAACAAACATTTTGCATCCATACACATGTCCTTATGAAATAATGGATCATACTATGACTCATATGATGTACATTTTTTGTTTTAGTAGGCATATTATTATGGGGTATCAATTTTATTTATAAATCATTTCATGAAATATAATGGAATTTTCTGTTAGTTATAACATTGATATTAATTACATCAATGCTTTGATGTATAAAATGTGTGTTTCGGAATTACTCCACACTAAATCTTATTTATCATTGTTAACATGTAAGACTTAATCATTGATCCTCCTCATTAACATCAATGTCATGTTGTGGATAAGGTAATGTGTGTTTGGTAATTACTCCACACTACATTATCATGATCAATGATTTCACAGTCAATATATTCTTCGGCATGCCGACTCGAAGCAGCCCATATCTTCTGACTATACAGTTAATTCATTTTACAATTACTTAATTACTTAAAGGAATCATATGAAGTATATATACCTCTATATTATGCTTGGAATAGTCCACGTTCACTTGTTAAAACTGTTTCCAAAATCTTTATGACATTCCATTATTTAAAGGTTCCTTTTTCCAACTAAAGACATCAATAATACCAAAAGTATTTTGATGTGTTGAGCCTAAATACTATACTTGTTATATTCATGAAGTCTAATTTTAGTATTAATTGAAAAAGAATTATCTTGTCACAACTGAGTATAAGTATTTCATTTATATTAATCACTAATTGACTATGATTCATGTATTACTGAACTAGAGATATTGTTTTAAATACCAAATACAAAATTCATTCCAGAACCTGAAAGAATGTCTCCTTGCATCCAAGGACACATGATATTAATTTTTGTGGTTATACTCAATAATAGTTCAACATGAATCTTTCAGTTGGAAATTAAATAAGTCGTGTATTTCTCACCAATGGCCTAGGTATCACCCTTTTACAGCCACTTGGAGAATTCACAAAACTTATAGTAAGGTTTCTATACATACGTGGTTACCATATTAGAATACAAATATGTCACCGACATTTTGTATTTACCCAAGAAGTAAAACTGAAAACATTACAATGATGAATATTCCTAGATAAGAAGGGAGTAACTTGCTTCTTTAATTTAGTTTATTGCTTTTAAACATCCATTGTATTATTTTATAATATGCAATGAAAATAACCTTTGTTAATGAATCATTCATTAAAGGACATTGTGAATGTTCCATTAGAATTACATGCCTTTGACCTTTTCACCTTGTCTTTCAATTTATTCACCATAAGGATTAAAACATAACTGTCTTTTATTCTTATTCACATAGTGAATCGTGCCTAGATAGGTAACAAAGACATTACTCAATACTTTTTTATTTTGTAACTTAAAATAAAACTTGAGTAAAGGGGTGAAAATGATATGAGAAAGGAATCCATTTAAAAATCATGATAAATGTTTCAATTTATACATGCTGATGTAACCATCACCTTATTCATATTATTTCTTCGCTTTCTCATCCATTTCCCGGTGTCGTGAGTGCAACTAACACCATACATTGATGAAAGAATAATGATATAACTATTAAATTCTTTGTACATTAGTCTCTTGTAAGCAATTTTCATCCATGATTCTTGAGGTAGTTCAATGGTGTAGCGGTCACTGGAACCTTGAGTTTCCTATATCATAGTACTATGCACATGCACCTATACTATTCATGGATACTCGTGTTAGTGAGTACATTTACTTTGTCCAATTTTTATCGGAGTTTAAACATGTGGTATAAATTTCCATTTTACTAAAAAAATGGATTTTAACAGATTAGTTCTTTTATCATGAATACGAGTTTAGTAATTTTGATTAAATACATAAATCATTTAATATATCCCACTATTTTATTGAATTATAGGAACCCTCTGTGCTATAATCGGAATACTTTGTCACTTGATTATTTTAGTGGCAAGGATCCTGGAACTACCCCTCATAGTCTTCAAGCTATGGCTATGCCCCTACATGGAGGGTTCAGGGTGGGATTTTGGATGGCTAACGGCTTTAACATGCGATTCCTTGATCTGTTGAGTGAAGTCTCAGCTTCTAAAATCAAGACATTATTTACTCAACGCTTGCTTATAAAATTACAACAAGCTAGATATGGACATTTCGTTGCTGCAGTTTTAGTTAGGTCAACCCATAATTCTTATAAGGACTCCCTAATTGTAAGAGGAACCCTTAGCTATGGATAGACTGATACCTTAAATAGTCGGTTTTGTCCAAATTTGAATGAAGGAAGGTTGTTATGACTTAATATATCTTTAAGGGTTTTATTATTTTCAGTGTCATGAAAGAAATCATTTTCTATTTTTATAAGCACGTACTATCTGATCTCACTCACAACTGACTATGCAAGAAATAGAAATTGCATCGTGTCACGTGTTCATTTTATCTTGAATGCTTGTTTATTATTATTCTATATGATCGTGATCTAACTACATATTCACAAAATAATAAACCATGAAAATAAAATGAAAAACCTGATCATGAGCCGATTCTAATGGTTGATCTTTTGAGTGAATAACGGACCAACCAATACCCTGGGGGCAATACAATTAGTCACGAGGCATGCAACTTAAATAGAAAAATCTACTCGTCCAATGTATCCTACTCATGTTTGGTGTGTCACCATCAGTTGGAATGAAGTGCGTCATACCTCATCTTGCCATTATACAACTCTACTCAAATGCAAGTGAGGGGGTCTCCGGAATAAAATACAACTCTTAGAATGGGTGCATAGGTCCTTATACATATAATGACACTTCATACGACACATAGATCATATTTTTTATTTAATTAAACTAATTATTACAAACCATCATCCAATAATTAAATAAATAAAATAATTAATTAATTAAATAAAATACACTAGACAAGCATTGGTTAGTCTAAGGATCATGATCAGTCATATATGCATTAATCTCACGTATATTAAATAAATGCACAATGAAAATTAAACATTCATTAAATAATTTCTATGGGAATCATTTATTGGATTAAAATTTCACTCTAATATTAATTCAACAGATATCGTCATTCGGTCCCATTTAATTATTTTAATTTTAAAACTAAAAATTAAATTAATTAAATAATCTAATTAAACACCAATTAAATTAATTATGTTTCATCCACTAATAAACCAATAATTAATATCTAATTAATTTAATTATCAACTATAATTAAACCAATTATTTTAACTAACTTTTGATTAATTTATTTTTCCTGGGCCATGAAAACTCCAAGCAGGGCCTGTGCGGGTTGGATTGAACCTATAGAAGTCCATCTTGGGTTGTATTGACCATGTAGAAGGATATCTAGGCCAGAAAGGTCTGATCATGCCCATTTTGGGCCGGGCAGACCCACCCGAGCCACTTTCAGGTCAAAACAAATATGGAATGAGCAAATAGAATCCGAAAAAGGGTATCTATCGTGGTTTGGATATCGTGGAGGACGAGGCACCAATGTGGTGAAGGGAGGCCGCTGGGAAGGTGGTCAGCATTGGAGGTGGAGGTCGATCTGGTGGGAGGTGGAAAACACAGCTTATCCCTAGCTAGAGGTAGGTCTGGCGTGGCCCCGTGGTGGTTTGGCATGGCCCTATAGAGGTCTGGCAGGGTGCGAGAAGACCTGAGCTGGCAGTGGAAACCTGCCGTACTAGGGTGGCTCTGAGAAGGAGGGAAGTGGGTGGGATGTCGGTGTGAGACGCTGGCAGATGGTCTGGTGCGCCCAAAGGAGGGAGGCAGCCATGGGATACCGGCCTGGTTGGGAGCGGGTCTAGTCGGGAGTGAAGTGCCACCGGAGGTGGTGCCCGACGGTGCGGGTTGGGCACTGGACAACACTGGAGGCGAAGTGGGAGGCTGAAAAACAGGGTACTGGGGTGGCCCGCTGTAGTGCAATGGAAGGTAGGAGGATGGATGAGGAGAGGCTGGGGTGGCTGAGGTCAAGGCAGGCTGTCGGCGCGGCGTCACCAGATTGGTGCGGCTCGCCTCTGTGGGGAAGGATAAGACATGGGGGGGGGGGGATCGGCCCCCAAACCCTAACATTTTTTCTTTTCATGACCATCTTTTCTGGTCCAACACACCATTCAAAAAAATCTATCAAGAGACTTGGAAAGCAAGTCAGTATATTTTTAAAAAAATTCAAGACCTACTTTTGTAGGTCTCATCCAATCCCTTTATATATATTTTTTAAAATTCAATTAACTCCGTTATTATTTTCTAAAAAACTATTTACTAGGATTATAAAGATAATAATATTATAATATTATTATTATTATCAATTAATATTATTAAAATAATAACTTATGGTACCGTAAAAAACGTTTCTAGTGAACAAAACTTTCACCAGAAAATTGTGTTCATCCATAACAAATTCCCTCGGGTTAATAACAACATATAGATATTAAAATAGTATATATGCAATTAACCAATAAAAAACCAGTTTAAATCTGATATAAACTTTTGGATGACCACATAATGGTCATCCGAGGTTAGATTAAGATGTGTTCTATGGTGTTGGGACCGTAACTATGCCCTCTTTTAAAGTTAATGCAAAATTAATTTTATTTGTCTTAAAATTGACACGCTTCCCTTTGATACCACTTGAAAGAACTGAGCATGTAGTAGAAGCCCCAAAAAGTTGGGTTTTAAAAAAAAATCATTGATGATCAATGTAATATTGTCAAATTTGGTGAATATCATCCTGCTCTTAGCCGAGGACCACGTGAGAAGAATTTTAAGCACAAAAATAAATCGCAAAATATCTGGTTTAAATCTGAAGTCGTTCACGACGTCTACTCATCGTTGGTGATTTCTCCTTAAATAATATGACATCAAACTCCTCTAGATCATCCACACATGCTTCAAGGAATCTCCGGGAGCACTATCCATTATAATCTAGGTGCTAGCACGGAGCTATGGCAACTCCTTCGACACTCCAACGATCACTACATTGCTTCACTTGAGATGCTATAAAGAGATCTCCATCCGAGCCCTTTGGATCTAGATCCTCCCTCTCTATGATGTGGGAGAGAGAAGAGGAGAGAGTGGCAGTGAATTGTGTATGGAAAACCCCTCTCTTCCTCTTTTTATAGAGTTAAATGAAATTATCTGAAAATGTTGGCCCGACCCCTGAACAATTAATCACACTATATAAATAATATTTTGGCTACTAAACTGAGTTATAAATATTATTTATTATTATTCTCACTTAATTATAATAAATATATTACATGATAATACTCGAGACATTAACTCAAATAATACTCCCACAAAATATTAATTGAACCTTGAATATTCTAATATTTGATCAAATAATATTTTCCATGTATTTACTTTAAACTCGTAAATAAATTTTATAAATAAATTCAATGATAATTATTCTAAAATCGAATAATATGAATTTATTTATTTCATTGGTGATCGTATTTATTGGAAAAATCCCAAACCCCATTGGTGGGTCCCACCATGTACAAATCTCCTATTCAACTGAATAAGGAAGATTCTCGAATATGCTATTGAGTGTGATCCTCTAGGCCCTTTTCTCGATAACAATGAATATCATTCACAGACTAACCCATCATGTCCCCTAAAGAGATAAGGATTGTCACAGCAGTGACAACCAACCTACAAACACGTACTGTGTAATATATTCTCTTAGTCAAAAATATCTCATAAAGCAGGACGCACTCACTTGTCATCGCCCTTATCTTGATTTATTGTTTGTTGATTTAACTGGATGGATTTACCCTCAACTTCCAAGGTTGTGGTCTTATAAAGGTATTTACATCCTCATCAAAATGGATTGAGATATATTACATCCATAACCTAGAAGCGATAAATCCTTTCTTGACCATTCAACCAACGCCATGCCACCAATGATGCACCCAACACAAACTACCTCACTATGACTTCATTGCAATGGTTTTTGTCTTGCATCAAAGTACACAATCAAATTACATACATCGGTAATGATCTCAAGTCTGGAGACCATTACACATGATCATAGACAAGAACATCCAATGAAACCTGAAACATGTGGTGTTTCTATAGGTAGGTTGGTCCTCCTAATATCACTACTAGAGATCACCAAGTGTGAACTTCATGAGAAGAAGTCTCAATGCATATGATCCCCCAACACATGATATTCAAGAATCTATGTGTCCAATCAGTAATATGTATCTAAACCATAGAACATATATTTAAGATTAATGTCATAGTATCTAGAGGTTCTCATTATAGCATGGGATCTTCTATAACCTTTCGATAGGAAAATTAGTCATTGAACATTACCATTTAAATAGTGGATGCAGAATAGTCTACACTATAATGGTAAGATGAAATCATGTATATTTGTGTGTGTACACAATATGGTAATCAAAAATATTGAATAGTTGGGTCTATGGACCCCATTATTTAAATAGAGGGGTGGGATGTTACAGGTGGGGTCATCTTTTTCGGTCTTTCACTTACAAGTGAAACTGTCTTTTTTGGTCCTTTGGAATTTATCATTTCAGTCTTAGAGTTGGAATTCATCTTGGTTTATTCTTGTGTTGGGATGCTAGCAAGGAGTAGGATTGTCTAAACATAAAATGTATAGCATAAAAATATGTATCTAACCTTTTTATGTTGATCTTAACGTTACCAAGTAGTTGGGTACATAAGTGTTTTTGAAGACACATATAGGCATTGGAATATAATTATTATGGGTTTAGCTAATGAGAAGAGCATGGATTTCATGGTAGAAAATACTTCCCACTAGTATTTCATATCTCATTTAGGTAATGATTTATTTTTTCATATGAATGTATTGATTTTTGAAAAATCTATAAATTGTTTACAAATGTGGGATTTTAAAAAATTTAATAGTTTTTGGTATTTTGGAGATGGACTTATTTTAAAAAATATAAAGGATTTATTAAATTGGTTGAACATGATGAAGGTTGAACTTTGGAAAGCAGGGTTACGATTGTTATGATTTGAAAGAATTTTTAATTGTAATAATTTAGTTTCTAGAGAGTGTGATTTATTATTTTTCTTGTGTGACTAGAAAATGGCACCCCTTAAGAGTCATAGAGACCATCCCAAAGAAGCCACTGAGAGTGTTGTTGCACCTAAGTAACAAGTTAACCAATATCTAGTTTAGATATTTTAGAAGATATTAATAGGGTATTCATGTTTGGAAGAAGTATGTTGACACCTATGGGAAATGGTGAGAAGTATAATTATAATAGAAAGAGTAAGAGGTACACATATAATCAAGGATGTGGAATACGTCAACCTCAGATGGTTGGATAATAAATATTCCCCCAAAACCTAATCGTAATCCAAGATGTTCCCAATGTGGTTATACAATCCATATGAAGTGCGAGTGTACAAAACAACCTAGAGAATGCCAAAATTGAAACCAGATGGCGCATCTTCATCACTATTATCGAAGTTCTCTAAGGTCATGTGTTTGTGATACTCCTCATGGGTCACAAGTCCCTTATGCCTTGATGGGACAAGGAAAACATCATATCCCTCATTAGTAGAATAGATTTATCCATAGTGATTATGGAAATACCATGACTCCTTAGTAGGGGATGTTCCAATGAGGAAGTAAGGAGAAAAGTGTCACCTATAAGTAAGTTTTCATATTCAAGCATGTTGTGGTGGATGATCAGTTAGGAAAATCCACGATGAGGGGTATGATTCTTTTTAATTATACATATATATTGTTATAGTTTTATAAGAGTGTGTATCCTTATTTTATTTATTCTTTTGTTGTTGAATTATTGGGTTTAAATATGAAAATGATGCCTTCTACTTTGAAAATTCAAACTCTTTTAGGTCTAAAGGGGTTTCAGGACTTTCTTTGTAGAACATTTCATGTATTTGTCGATGGGGTAGATTTGATATGGGACTTCTTAGTGCTTGATATGGATGTGTATGATATAATCCTTGGTATGGATTGGTTGTAAATTTTTAAGGGCCACATCAGTTATTATGTGAGAACAGTTAGTTTCATTACTAAGGATAGTATTGAGAATCTCTTTAGAGGGGAGAATAATGAAATGGTGGGTACAACGGGCTTTTTATGACCAACATTTGAAATTATTTCATATCATTTGGAGGCTCTATCATTGCATTGATGTAAGATATTGGGAGAAGACATTTTCTGATAGTTTTTTATGTGTTTTGGTATGTCTTTCCAAAATCTTTCTTAGGGTTTTCACCCATAAGGGAAGTACAGTTATGGTTGATCTCCTCATGGGGATGAGTACTACCTCACTTATGTATTACCAGATAGAACTAGTAGAATTTATGGAATTGAAAGTGATTTTCATGGAGCTGGAAAATAAATGGTTCATCAGGCCTAGCACATCTTTGTGGGTAGCACCGGCCATGTTCATTAAAAAGGAATACTGAACTCTTTGGCTCTATTTTAGTTATCATAAGCTTAACCATGTTATGATAATGAATCAATATTCACTCCCATGCATTGATTACCTATTCAATCAGTTGAGGGTCTCTTAGTGGCTCTTAAAAATTGAATTTCTATCAGGATATAATCAATTGTGGGTGTGGTAGGAGGATATTTCGAAAATAGTTTTTAGTAGTCGAAACGATCATTATGAGTGTTTGGTTATTCTCTTTGTTATTTCAAATGCACTAGTGGTCTTTATAGAATTGATTAATTATATATTTTGGAGATATTTGGATTCATTCATGGTGGTGTTTCTTGATGATATATTGGTGTATTCAAGAACAAGTGGCATTATGAGAAACACTTAGAAATAGTTTTGGGAGTCATGAGTGATCCTTGTTTGTATGTCAAATTATCAAATTGTGATTTTTAGATATAGAAGTTATGTTTCCTTGGAGAGTTTATTTCTCATAATGGTGTTTTAGTGGATCCAGAAAAGATCGATGTTGTAATCTTATGGAAGCCTCGAAACAATGTATTTGAGATACATAATTCTCTCGGTCTATCTCGGTATTATAAATGCTTTGTTTGTGACTTATCATGGATAGCCTCACCAATGATATATCTAACGAGAAAGAATGTTCCATTCTAATTGAATTATTAATGCCATATGTGTTTTAAAGAGCATAAGGGTCGCCTTACATCAACACCATTCTTGTTTTTTCCAAAACCAGGGAAAGTGTTCATGGTGTATTAACATGAATCAAGATCAGGGTTGGGGTGTGTTCTCATGAAAGTGGATCATTTGGTTGTGTATGGCTCATGGCAGTTTATATTTCATGAGAAGAACTACCCAATTCACTATTTTCAGTTCATAGTAGTGGTTCATTATTTGAAAATATGGTTTCATTATCTCTTTGGTGATAAATTCACTATGTTTTCCAATCATAAGATCATGAAGCGTATTTTCTTACAATGAGATTTGAATTTTAGAAAATAAGATGGATGAAGTATCTATAGTTGTCTAATTTTGACTTGATGTATACACTAAGTAAAGTAAATTTGGAGGTGTATATATTAAAGAGAAGGTCTTATGTTTGGGTAGAAAAAGAAGCATTGGATCTGTGGAAGTTGATGTCGGTAATAGCTAATGTGAGTTTGTAATGTGAATAATGAGGTGATATACAAGTTTTCGTCCCATTTTTTTCATTCCAGCTTTGACTAAAATGTTTGAAGTGGAACAAGTCTCTAATTTAGAGTGAGTGTCTATGAGGATGAGTCTAAATGGTGGGGAGACCATTTAGTGGTGGAAATTGGATGGGAATTCAATGTTATGGTTTTTGAACTAAATGTTTGTACAAGTGGCGTGTTAGGAACATATTCTTAGTGCTCAACATCATTCGAGATAGTCTATCCATTCGGGTATCCAAGAAATATATAAGGCATTGAAAGCATAGTTTTGGTGGGTGGGTATGAATAGGAAAGTGGATGAGGTATATCGAGATGCATGACTTGTCAGCAAGTCAAGGCATAGAATCAGCAACCAGTCGGTATGTTGTAGTTCTTACAAATCCCTATGTGGAAATGGAAGTAGATAGCTATGAATTTTTTTACAAGTCACCCATGTGTGGTTAGGAATAACTATTTTATATGGTTGATTATGGATCAGATCAAAAAAATTCCCATTTCATCCCTATTCATAAATATCATATGGTGTAAGATTTTTCCAAAATCTATATCCGTGAGGTGGTTAAAAGGAATGGGGTACTAGTATCAATTGTATCAGATAGATATTCATGGTTCACGCCTCATTTCTGGAAATCCTTGCAGCAATCCCTTGTGACAGAATTGATTATGAGTACGGTGTATCATTTACATATATATAGCCATTCCACGAAGACAATAAAAATGTTGGAGGATATTTGGAGGGATTGTGTGATGGATTATGGTTACTAATGAGAAGAGAATATACACTTGGTGGATTTCTCGTATAATAATAGTTTTCTAGCCTCGATCCATATGGCTCTGTTTGAATAATTGTATTATAATCTATGTCGTTCTCCACTTCGATGGGGGGGATAGGTGAGACTTCGATTGTTGGGATGAGCCTTTCCCAAGAGACTATATATAATATTAAGTTGATCAGAAATATAATGAAGATATATCATAATCATCAGAAATCATATGTGGACCATCATCGATGTCCATTTTTGTTCGATTTGGGTAATCATGTGTTATTGAGAATCTATCCTAGGCTTTGAAATCCTCATTTTTGAAGGTATGGTAAGTTATATCTGATACATATTGGGCCTTTTGAGATACTTGAGTAGATCAAAGATGTGGTGTACTAGTTCAGTTTAGTGCATAATGTTTTTCAGGTATCCCATTTGAAGAAGTATCAGCTGAATAATAACCACAGAATTTGATGGGGTCATGTTGATTTAGAGCTATATGCTTTGTTGGTGCGTGTTCCAGTGATTATTGTAGATAGAAAATATAATGAATTATAGGGGTAAAGCATCAGTCTTGTGCACATTTTGTGGAAATATGGTCAGATTCAAGAGGAGATATAGGAACGGGAGAATGAAATGGCCAAGTTATGGACTGAGCTCTTTCGTGGAAGTGATAGTTTTCTAATTTTTGAGGAGGTAAAGTCCATTGGTGGGGAGAATGTATTACCCCCTACATGAAAAATATAACAATTTTTTATGCTTTTTTATGTGTATAAAGTGGTTGGGTATGTTTTGGGAGTGTTTGGATGGTTTTTTGGAAGGACTTGGGGTATTTATAAAGTTTCACAGTTTGACCATGGTTAGAGAATCCCATAATGATTCTCTAGGAAACTATGTATAAGGAGGTGGTGGGATATCGGTTGGTTCATGGTTAAGGCACATGATTTACCAAACTAAATGGCCACCCTATGAAGTCACTCAACTTGAGATAGTTGTATTTCACACAGTTGGCGCATGGTTTGTCTAACAATGCGGGACAACCATGTGGGTGACCATTAGGGAAGTAGCGGGAAAAAAATTAGCACACAGTTTTCTTAACCATGTGGATAAACCATGTGTGGGTAAAAAGTATAGTTTTTAAAAAAATTAGTTTTGGTTGTTATTAACCCTAAACACCCCATTTTTTATCCCAATAATCCCTCTCTCAGTTTTCTTCTTCTCCATATTTATGGAATCTCTCCAACTCATTTTAGAAGTGTTTTGATGGCATTTCATGGTGTGGTAAACCCAGATATCCCTTGGTAAGTCTCCTTTGTGGTAGTTTTCTTTGTTTTTCTTAGATATACTCTTCTCTCCTTCGCAGTTTCAGAGATCTAGCTCTTTTTTGGATAGATCTGGAATTGTTGTTTCTAATCATGTTTAGATTTGCCTTTTTTTATGTTAGGGGAAAGATTATTAGGATGATTTTTGGTGTTTTCACCTGGATTTGGTGATAGAATCTACCATTAGTCATATTCTCTAAAACACTAAAGGTATATGGCCTCACTCTCGTCCCCTCTTTCTAGAACTATTAGTATTAATTTAAAATTAATTTTTTTATTGAAATTTATTGTCATATTGATGTGTGAATGTTGGTTGAAATTATGATTTGTGGATTTTGGGGGGAATTGTGATATATTTGTGAAATATGATCTATTTTTGGATTTTAAAATTGGTTTCTTAGTTTGATTAATAGAAATGGGTTGTGATATGGACTTCAAAAAAAATTGGTTTATTGAAATGGTTTTCACTTGAATTGTTTGAATTGGTAAATATGATTTTTAAATGATGATTCAAAAATAGTTTGTTATTTTGGATGCATATTGGTTATGAAATTTTTGTTCAATGATTTTGAGAAACCTCCTTTGATGATGTTTTTTTGAATTGTGTAATTTAGGGTGTCTCATTGGAATGTATCTTGGGGATCATAAATTAAAAATGATGATTTTAAAATGGTTTTTTTATGCATGGAAAAGTATTTTATATAAAATATAGTTTTGTTAAAGTGGTTTTAGCACACTCAGATTTTTAATGGGTGGTTGTCCAGGGTTCATGTGCATCGGGATCTATAAGGCTAGAAAGTACACCCATCGAATGGTTGGGATGGATAAGGGAACCAAGTAACCACATTAAAGTTGTTAACTAACTGATAGATTAGTGTATTGATAAATCAACACTCAAGATTAAATGGATATACATTTTTTAATTCATTCTTGGATGTGTGAATATGTGGGGTGGTTTTGGTTATGCCAACTTTGGTTTCAGAATTGGTTAATGGTTTTTTTTTCTGATTTCTTTGAAAATGGGTTTGTTGGGTAAACTATTTGGGTAGAAATGTGTTTGACCTACTGGAAATTGTTTCTTGTTCAATTTATTTTATATAAATTGTTTTATATAAATGTTATAACATGTTCTATACTAGTGTTTTGAGTAGTAAATCCATTCGTGAAATCCTACAGAGTTTTATTACTCACCCCCTACTTTGGAACTTTGGTGCTTTTGAAAATGTTGTATTCTGAGAAACATGTAAAAGTTAATAAACTCATTTTTTAGTGGTACTTCATAATGATTTGGGAAATTTTATGGAGTTCGGCTTAGATAATGTAGTATATTGGAGTTGTGTATTAGAAAATTTGAGTTTTGTCATTTAGTCTTCCACTTGGTACTTTGATTTTGGTATTGATTTTAGTTTGGTTTGGGATTGTTATTGTTGTACCTTGGAATAATTTAAGAACTAGTACCTTCTTTTAAGGTACATTTTTCCTTTTCTGGTCTTTTTTGAGAAAAAGAGGAAATTCTGGAAATTTTCTAAGTACACGGTGTGTACATTATGAGTACATGTCGTGTACTGCCTTTCCACAGGAGGTCATGTACTGGCCGTGTAGTAGCAAGAAACACGGCCGTGTGGAAGTGACATGGAGGCTGCTTAAAGTGGAGTACGGAAACGGAGAGTACATGTCATGTACTTCAGAAATACACACTGTGTACTTTCATTTTTTTCATCAAACAGACTGGGGTCACGTCTAATCACCATAATGCTCTTCTTTTAGGTCTCGTTCATTCGAGAGAGTCTGTACGGCTATAGATCTTAGATGAGCCCCCCAATCCTCCATCCGCCCTCCGAATCAAACACCGTTGATTGCGTTGGAATCACATCGGTGAGTTATCTCTTCTGCTAGAGCCTCGTTTCATGATATCTCTTCTTTTCCAAGTTATCATGGGTTGAAAATTTTATATGTTTTCTTAGATCTATAGAATTATAAGGAGATTAACTATTCAAGGTTCATGTATAGTGATCTCCTAACCCCGAGGTAGGTGTTTTGGGCCTTTCTATTCAAATTATTTGAGTATTATGTCAAAATTCCACTAGTACCCTTGAACGGGGTATTGCGTGTTTACCGTTTTACCCCTGCTGTTTTCCTTCCAGGATTGTATGCTTGTGTAGAGGTAATTTAGAGATTAATAGGGTTGGTTGTTATGCTTTGGATGTTTGCATGTTCTGTTTACAACTGTTTGGTCCTGCTTAGCTAGTTTGGTTGTCTTGCCTGTTTTCCATGCATGTTGTTGTAGGATGGAGAAATTTTATTCTTACATGCTTCTTATACTGTAGACTATTTAGCCAAGTAGTTCTGTAGGTTTACATTGACCATATTACACTGCTATGCTCGTTGACCTACATAGGGTCATGAGAACCTAGTGTAGTATACTATAAGGGGAATTGACCGAGTGAGCTTCCACAGATTTTTTGAGCACTTTAGACTATAAGGGGGATTGACCAAGTGAGAATCCTCAGAGATCCTAGAACCACTTGGGGCTATAATGGTAATGTGTTGGATTTGGTGGCCTAGAACCAACTACATTTTACTTTATTCATTAATAAAAACTTATCACATCTTGATTGTTCTTCTGCATGACAATGCATGTCATAATGTCCTAAGGACAACTGTTGCATTAAAGGGTCATTGTGGATCCTAGCTATGATGAGAACCCAGAAGTTCCATAACAATGTTCTTGAATATATGTTCTATGGATGGATGATATTATTTAAGGGGCACAAATAATACAGGTCATTAGGGGTGAGGACTCATAAAACATTGAGGCACCTTCTCATGGTGTGTGCCCTTGGTAATATCCAAGAGGATATTATGAGAACGAGGCCCGCCAGTAGGAAATCCGCATTTCATTGTGTCATTGGATGTTCCTATCTGTGGATGTATGTATTGGTCCTTAGACTTTAAGATTATTATTAATGGGTATTACAACTTGTGCACTTAGATGTATTGACGAAAACTGTAACGACACACTGTTCGCAGTGAGGTAGGATACGTTGGGTGTTTCACGAGTAATACTGCAATAATAGATAATGCGATAAAGGATTTGTCCCTTCTATTCCATAACAAAAGTATATATCTCATGCCCTTTGATGAAATTGATATAGCCTAAATAAATCCATGGCCATGGTAAGGTATGGGCGAGTTCAATTACGGGAAGTCAAAGAAAGAATTATCAAGCACATGGGTTGATGGCACTAGCATGCAACCCACTTGATTAGAGATATCGAGACAAAGGGATTATATTACATGGTAAGCGTTCTCATGAGCCGACACATCATTGTGACTTTAACTTCTTTCTCTATGGGTGCCTTGGCGTGTTTCTAGATGCTAACCATAGACTTTAGGCAGGCTCCGCCTAATGCCACTGAGAAAGAGGCCTAGAGGGTCATACACTAAGTGTGTCCATGTATCTCAGTTAAATATTAATTTTACAAGTTAAATAAATATTATTCTCTACTACGGTTTAATAATTATTTAAAGATGTCTGATCACAATTATTTTGACAGTAGTTATTCGAGAAAATATATTGTGGGCGAAATAATATGTTTATTAGCGAGTAATTCAGTTACATTTATTTAAGAAATGAATATCCATTACTCAAGGTATAATAAATATGGTGGAGGAAATAAAGGAAAATAAAATTACACGCCGTGTATATTAAATATACATGTCTTGTAGTTTTATGGAAAACGAGTACACGCCGTGTATTAATGATTACACGCCATGTAGTTTTTCTAGTTGGGATTTTGAGGATATAATATTGTTTTATTAAATGATATTTATTATAATCAGCGTGGGTGCATTTCAAGGAAATAATAATTCGACATGGGGGTTTTCAATAAGAGTTAATGAAATAAATAAAATGCACAACGTGTTTATTAATTGTCATAACTCTATAACCTCAAAATTGATTATAAATATCCTCACAACCCCAACACTTTTCTGCAAGAGAATCATTGTGTACAACAATTCTGAATAATTCTTTCAAGACCAAAAGTACTCTTTCCTCCATGAATGCTCTCAAGACCGAGAGATCAAGGCGATCGAAGGCAGACATCGCAAGAAAATTTTCTTTCGTGCTAGCACCCATAGATCCATTCGATGATGTCCAGAGATACGTGGAACATGTGTGGATGACTGCTAGAGGAATCCAATACTTGGATTCTACGACACAACGACGGATCTCCGAATCATGACCAGACACATCAACAAAGAAAGAAGTCCACCTAGGTAATTCATGTGAATTAATTAAATTAATTATAACAAATATATGTTGATCTTATCTCTATGTTTCCGGGATTCCCTCTTTTGTTTTTCATTCTTCGTTCTATTCTAAAGATCCGACGTTTTATATTGTAATAGAACTCGGTTTGAACGTTGTTTAACGCTAAAATTAAAGTTGGTCAAACCCACCAACACGCTTCTGCTGTGCCTGGAACCTACAAGGGGTATCAGAGCGGTCATATCATTGATTATAATTATTCAGTTTTTCTTTGATGTTTTACGCATTTAATAATTTAGTTGTTTCAATTCAAGTTTAATCGTTATGGAAATATGAATCTTGAGATCTGTTCCTCCTCCATCGTTTCTTGTTCACCTCACGGAAATGAATTTTTCTTTTAATTTTGATTAAAATAATATATAGGAACTCATCCGGAGGAGCCAAACGTTTCTGGCCGGACAACACCAGAATACACGGCGTGAATTCTGATGTACACGCCGTGTAGTCTAGATTCATGCATCGGACTGATCCACCAAATCAGGTTGTGTATTGGATCCTATCTAAGTCATTAATGACACCGTGTGTTGACCAGGTATAGGTGGCACACAGTTTCTAGATTTCGCGTTGTGTGGTCCAAACAACATGGTGTGTAGTCCCTACGGGTTAGGGTTGGATCATGTACCCCGTACACGGTTTTCCCGGCTGGAAACCATGTGAAGTGAAAACTACACAACGTGTGTTTCAGTGGGACACACGCCGTGTACTCCGAAAATTTCTGGAGTAGATTAAGACGCCATGTCCCCGGGGGTGTACTTCGGATGGACGGTGAACAAAAGTACACGCCGTGTAGTTGGAACTACACGCCGTGTACTTGTTCAAATTACGCAATGAACGAGAATTCACCGGGATTCCTCCAAGGTTCAAGTTGCGTACAAGGAAGTTTTTAAATTAATTATTTTATTTAAAATTATGATGGATGAGAATCTCAAGGAAATTCAGAAAAAGGGTTTAAGATAAAAGGATTGATTAATTAATGATAATTAATTAATTAGAGAACTATTTATCTTAAACAAGAACGATTAAATAATTGAATGCTAGTTTTATTTATACATAAATATCATTGCATGCATATATGATCATGATCTAGATCGAGACCTTTGTATGTGAATGGTTTCTTTTAATTTATTTATTTAAATTAAATTTGTTGGCCTGCGAGCCATCTCCTCATTAATATGTAGGGCCTGCGCGCCCAAGGATTATTTTATGTAAAACCCCCTTTTTACCCCTCACCTGTGTGTGAGATAAATGAATATGTAATGGATGGAGCTCCCAAGCTAGTGGAGGTGGCACATGTTAGGAGCCAAGTTGAAACCAATCTATGGAGATACAAAGGTGGACATGTGGAAAGCTGTAAACACAAACCCACAAGGTTCATGGTTTTTCTCCCCTAAGTCTTGGGTTAGTTTATCAACTGCTAGATAAACTAACCAATAGAACAAGATCATGATCATACCATTTATTTTATTTCTGTCAGTTTCATGGTTTATTTATTGTGGGTGTGTTGTCATGATCACACAATTAATGAATTAATCAAACATGCAAGATGGAACTAAAATAAAACCAGATTATGCGTAAATATTATCTTAGACATGGTTAATCACTTAAGTATATCCCACTTAATATTAACAAGCATGTAATCAATGATAATAAATTGGGAATTTACTCTTTAGGATAAAATCCCTCCAAGAAATATTAAGTCGGTATAGCCTTCCATAATCTTTGTTAGAATCGAACCATAATTCAAAGTGCTTGACCAACCCTAGTTGGGGTTATTTCAATTATCAGGGAATTATAATTCAAGGTTTTGGGTTGAATTAACTTGGTTCACATCAAGGGTTTACTGCTACAGCAGGACTTGGTGTGTCCAAGAGGCAAAGGTTGAGGAAATCCAAAAAAAAGGATTTCAGGATTGGGGAGTCCAATTAGAGGATCAAGGAGCTGCGAGTTAAATGCAGTTGGCATTTAAAATGACTACCTAAAAACCATTCAAGTTTCTTGACCAACCCTAGTTGGGGTAATGCGAAGGGAAATACGGATCCTTTCCACTAGAGTATTCAGGCAACAGAATATTCCAAAGTCAATGGTGAGGGCTATTGGATTTTGATAAAATAGTGGGAGACTAATAAGTATTAATATATTTATTTGTCTCATTTTTGTAATAAAGTACTAAACCTTTAATCATCTTAATTTGTATAAATGGAAAGAAAATGTCTTCAAACACATCATTTCGCACCATACTCGAGAAGGAAAACCTTCTCACCGGCACCAATTTCCAAGAGTGGCAGAGGCATTTACAAGTCATCCTTCGCCACGAAAGGAAATTGTATGTGCTAGAAGAGCCTATTCTAGTTGCGCCTGGGAAAGAGGCCAGTGATGAGGAAATATCTCTCTACACGAAACACATGGATGATGCCACATATGTCTAGTGTTTCATGCTATCGGCCATGTCTAATGAGCTCTTGAATCAACATGAAAACATGGATGTGTATAGCATGATGTGTCACCTTAAGGATATCTACCAAGATAAGGCGACACAAGAGAGATATGAGATCTCAAATTCATTGTTTACAACCAAGCTTGGAGAGTCTGCGTCTGCTGGGCCTCATGTAGTTAAGCTTATTGGCTACATTGAATGCCTGAACATCTTAGGGATTAAATTCTCAGATGAGTTGCATCCAGATCTCATCCTATCATCACTGCTCATGTCCTTCTCTAGCTTCATTGTCAATTATAACATGAGCAGCAATGAGAAAAGTCTATCAGAGCTTCTAACCATGATTCGTCAGGTAGATAAGGACATGGGGCGTGACAAACCCGCAGTCCTTATGGTGAACAAGAAAAGGAAGGACAAAGCAAAGGGGTCAAGGACTTATAAATGGTCTGAAGCCCCCGAGCACCGTCCCTCTAAGAAGGGGAATATCGAGAGGCAGAGAAAAGAATGGGAGGCGGTGTGTTTTTCATGTGGCAATTAGGTCCACTGGAAGAGGAACTGCACCCAGAAGCGTGGGGACACTAAAGGTGTGTTTGTTATCGAGTATAATATTTCCATTTCTACACATTGGGTATTAGATACATCTTGTGGGGCTCACATCTTCATTCAAATGGAGGAACCAAGTAGATTTAGAAAGATTTCCAGAGGATAGGTGGATCTTTGAGCTGCCAATGGCGCAAGGCTAGCTGCGTTGGCTATTGGCGATTACCACCTCTCATTGCCGACTGGAATGATTTTGGTTTTACATAACTATTATTAAGTTTCTAGTGTTACCAAGAACATAATTTCTATATCTTGTTTGGATATGGATGGATTTATTTTAATGTTTGGAAATAAGGGTTGTCTTTTTTATAAGAACAACGTATGTTATGTTATGGTACATTTAAATAATGGTTTGTATGTATTAAATTATGAAAACCAAGTGTTGGCAATCGATAATGAAACAAACTCACATGACTCATACATCAACCAGTTGTGGCATCACCGTCTCAGTCATGTAAATGAGAAGGGCTTGAAAAAGCTCTTCCAAGATGGCTATTTAGACTCCACTGAGCTAAAACCACTTGATAGATGTCACACTTGTTTACAAGGAAAAATGACCAAGCCCTCTTTTGGTGGACAATGTGAAAGGGCCACATAGCTTCTAGGATTGGTACACACGGATGTGTGTGGACCATTTCTAGTATAATCTAGAGGTTGATATTCTTACTTCATTACATTTACTGATGATTTGAGTAGATATGGCTATGTCTACTTAATGATGTATAAGTCAGAGTCCTTAGAGAAATTTAAGGAATTCAAGAATGAAGTAGAGAATCAGCTTGGTAAGAAGATAAAGAAGCTTTTATCAGATCTAGGTGGAGAATATCTGATCCAAGAGTTCATCGATCTTCTACGGGAGTCTAGGATTCTATCTCAGCTCACTCCTCCTTATACACCACAGTGGAATGGTGTTAGTTAAAGGAGGAACCGCACCTTGTTGGACATGGTGAGGTCGATGATGAGTCATGAGGATATTCCATTATCCTTTTGGGGATATGCATTACAAACTGCAACATACACATTAAACCGAGTACCAACTAAGGCAGAAAATGGAATTCCCTCTGAGTTATGGAATGGAAAGAAACCCATTTTGTCGCATACACGTGTATGTGGATGCGAGGCGTTTGTTAAGGCCTTCTCAGGCAACAAACTAGCAACCCGTGTCATGAAGTGTATCTTTATAGGATATCCTAAGGAAAAAAAGGATATTACCTATATAACCCTCAAGACAAGAAAGTGGTTGTCGCTAGAAAAGTCATCTTTCTTGAGAGGGAGCACATCCTCAAAAAGGACAGTGGGAGCAAGATCGACATCGATGAAGTTAATGTTGTACCCCTCTCTCTTGGATTTTAATGATCACAATCACTCTCATCGTGTTCTAACTTGTTTTCAAGTTTGTTTAATGATAGGAAAAAGGTTGCCAAGGAGTTGGCCCAAGGAGACTGGAAAAGGACTCTCTGAGTCCACCGGCCACCCGGTGGAGCCCAGACAAAAAGCTCTGCCTTCTGTCTGGAGCACCGGCCAGCCGGTGGCCAAGCACCGGTCAGCCGGTAAGCCCAGTCAAACTAGCCATTGGGCTTTGACCGGACTTGTACTTTTGACCCCCAACGGCTCCGGAAGCCCTCCAACGGCTATATTTATGTATTTGGGGATATTTCTCCTATAAATAGACGAGGATGGATTCCGAGAACAACACCGATACATTGGAATGATATTTTGATCCCTTGAAGCTCTAAACGACAAATCTCTAAGGCTACTTGTGATTCATCTCCATCATTGAAACTTGGGCTGCCTCTACATCAACTACTCTCACACTCTTGGCGCTCAAGGCTTCCTCAAGTTTGTTATAATTTATTTATTTCAATTGTTTAGTTCTTCATTGGGTTTTTATTAAAACAAACCATCCTTTTCTTCCTCACTTTCATTTTGGGTTTCTTGCTACAACCATAATAAAAAAGCAAGCTGTACGAAGGTGATCTAGCCTACCTTAAAATGGCTAGTGGGTTTCTTGCTACAACCATTAAAAAGAAAGCTGAAGTAAATCTCTCAATGGTTGAGTTGGGAGCGGAGACGTAGGCTTTGGTTTAAGCCGAACTCCATTATCAAATTGTGTCTTTCCCCTTTTTATTTCCGCTGCATTTATAAATTGTTTTTAAATTGTTAATTAATTTTTAAAAAGGCAATTCACCCCCCCTCTTGCCATCACTCTCCGACCAACAATTGGTATCAGAGGGACGTTTGTGTAATACCTTAACCGGTTACAAACCTAAAATCCATAGTGATGGCTTCTTCCTCACAAGCACCCGAAGGGTATTCCATGACTCGGGCTCCATTCTTTGATGGAACCGACTACACTTATTGGAAAACTCGCATGATTACATTTCTTAGAAGTATTGGCTATCCTATATGTAGAATTGTTATGCAAGGATACACTCTCTCTAGAAAAGATGAGTCTAAATGGACCCCCGAAGAAATTGCTAATTTTGAGCTTGATGGCAAAGCCATGAATGCTCTTCATTGTGGGTTAGACCGTAATGAAATTAATTGTATTTCTACTTGCACCACTTCTCATAAAATTTGGAAACTTTTGGAAGTGACCCATGAGGGAACTAACAAAGTCAAAGACACTAGATTAGATATGTATCGTCAAGACTTTGAAAGATTCACCATGCACTCACACGAATCTATTACGGAAATGTTTACTCACTTTACTGATGTGTGTAATTGGAGAAAGTCTCTTGGAGATGATGTTTCTGCAGAGACGATGGTAAAGAAGATTCTTTGGGTCCTACCAAGATCATGGGCTCCAAAGGTGACGGCAATCCAAGAAGTGAAAGATGTCAAGCAAATGCCGGTTGAAGAACTCATTGGATCACTTATGACCTATGAGATTACCATGAAGAGGCAAGCCAATAAAGAAGGTAACATCTTCAAGGAGAAAAAGAACATAGCATTCAAAGAAAAGCAAGAAAGATCCTCCGATGATAGCGAATCCGAGATTGCACAACATGCAAGAAAAATGAGAAAGTTCATGAAGAAAAAGAAGAATTTTCAAAGGGCACGAAAGGAAGAGCCAAAAGCAGAAAAAGAAGTTACATGTTTTGAATGTGGAAAGAAAGTCCACATCAAACCGGAGTGATCTATTTTCAAGAAAAGGTTAAAGGAAAAGAAAAACAAGAAGGCTTTCAAAGCGTCAACATGGAGTGCAAGCGATGACTCCATGTCTTCAAGTGACTCAAGCGATGAAGCTGGAAAATGCCTAATGGAACTTGATGAGGTATCTTCTTCCGACTCCTGTTCCTCATCTTCTTCTTTTAATAATGACATGTCTTATGAAGATCTCCAAAATGCGAGAGATCAATTAGAGGAAGGTTTTCAAGAACTTACTTCTAAATTTTTGTCCTTAGAAAAGAAACACAAAATTCTAATTTCTGAAAAAGATCAACTTCTCAAAAAGAATGAGGAACTTGCCCTTAAGGTCCAAGATATTCCAAATGTTGATTCTTTGAATTCAACTATTAATGACTTAATTGAATCTCTTGCCAAGTTCACCCAAGGTGAACAAAATTTGACCAAATTGCTAGGTTCTCAATGTTCGGCTAGAACCACACATGGACATGGCTTTAACAAGCAAGCCACTTCTTCTAGAGAACCCACTACTTTTGTAAGGGGGAGCTCTCAAAATAAATTTTGTAATTATTGTAGAAAAACCGGACATATGATTTATGAATGCGATTGGAAAAATGCTAGATATGGCCGCCCCAAAATCATTACCTACTCGGATGAATATCTTAGGATGTATCCCTCTAGACAAGTATGGGTTCAAAAGTCTCTTTTAGCTAATCTTTCCAGACCCAAACTTATATGGGTACCAAAATCTATTCTCTCTTGATTTTGTAGGATAAACACCAAAGAAGTAGGCCTTCGAAAGGCTCGTGGTATCTCGACAGCGGATGCTCGAGGCACATGTGTGGCGATCCCTCCGAGTTCAACTCCCTTGAAGAATTCGATGGAGGATACGTCACCTTCGGTGATAATTCAAAAAGCAAGATCGTCGGAATAGGTACCATTGGTTTTGGTAGCACCTCCTTTATTAAAGATGTTTTATTTGTTAAAGGTTTAAAACATAATTTAATTAGCATTATTCAACTTTGTGATAGTGGTTTTTCGGTGAATTTTCAAAATGATTTATGCAATGTGTTTGATTTTCAAAACAAATTGATATTTTCTACTTCCCGTTTTCAAAATGTTTACATTATTGATTTAAAGTCTTTAGCTAGCCAAAATGTTAAATGTTTAAGTGCTCCTGACAATGAGTCTTGGCTTTGGCATAGAAGGTTGGGGCATTGTAGATCTCATTCACTTCTAAAGCTTAATAAGAACAAGCTCATCTGTGACCTTCCTAAACTTAAGTTTAAGAATGATTTGATTTGTGAGCCATGCCAACTTGGAAAGCAACACAAATCTTCTTTCAAATCTAATAAGGAAGTGTCCACTTCAAAATATCTTGAGCTCCTTCATCTTGATCTTTTTGGTCCTACCCCTGTAGCAAGTCTAGGTGGAAAATCCTATACCTTTGTCCTTGTAGATGACTTTTCTCATTTCACTTGGGTTTTCTTTTTAGCTCATAAAAATGATGCTTGTAGAACCTTTTTGAAATTCTCTAGGAAAGTAGAAAACGAAAAAGTATATAAAATTATATCGCTCCGTAGTGACCATGGTGGTGAATTCGAGAACAAATAATTCGATGAATTGTGTTCCTTTCAAGGATACAATCACACCTTCTCTGCCCCTAGGACTCCACAACAAAATGGAGTGGTTGAAAGGAGAAACCGAACTATCCAAGAAATTGCTCGAACCCTCCTTAGTGAATTCAATCTTCCTCAATATTTCTGGGCCGAGGCGGTAAACACTGCTTGTTATACTATCTATAGAGTCCTTGTAAGACCCCTTCTTAAGAAAACCCCCTATGAACTTTGGAAAGGCAAATTGCCCAAAGTTGGTTATTTTAAAGTGTTTGGTTGTAAATGCTTTATCCTTAACACAAAAGATAACCTAGGGAAATTTGATGCCAAATCCGATGAAGGTATTTTTCTTGGGTACTCCAACTCAAGAAAAGCCTATCGTGTCTTCAATAAACGTTCAAAAACCATCGAAGAATCATCTCATGTCAAATTTGATGAAACTCTTCAAAAACCTCACCCGGTTATTGAAGATGTTGAAGATAAGCTTGATAAGCTTCATTTGAATGATTCCTCTTCTCCTCCCAAGGAGGATGACCATCAAGAACCCTCTTCACCTTCTTCGCCTTCCACCTTGCCTAAGGTTTGGAAACCTTCTAGAGACCATCCTTTAGAAAATGTTATAGGTGATCTTCAAGCCGGTACTCGAACAAGAAGATCAATCCTCAAAGAGGTTGAACATCAAGACTTTCTTTCTCAACTAGAGCCTCAAACCATTAATTATGCCATTAATAATGAGAATTGGGTTCTTGCAATGCAAGAGGAACTAAATCAATTCTCTAGAAATGATGTTTGGACTCTTTTTGAAAGACCCAATGATCATCCAATTATTGGCACTAAATGGGTTTTTAGGAACAAACTTGATGATCAAGGAAATATAACCCGGAACAAGGCTCGCCTAGTAGCTAAGGGCTATAATCCAGAAGAAGGAATTGATTATGGTGAAACCATTGCGCCCGTTGCTAGATTGGAATCCATTAGGATCTTTTTGGCATTCGCTGCTCACTTAAATTTCAAACTTTTTCAAATGGATGTTAAAAGTGCTTTTTTAAATGGTTTTATTTCAGATAAAATCTTTGTTGAACAACCCCCCGGTTTTGAAGATCCAAAATTTCCAAATCATGTTTTTAAGTTAACCAAGGCTCTATATGGCTTAAAACAAGCCCATCGGGCTTGGTATGAGCGGTTAACAAAATTTCTTTTAGAAAATGATTTTAAAATGGGTCAAGCTGATTGTACCCTATTTTTAAAACACACCTCCAAAGATCTTTTAATTGTCCAAATTTACGTTGATGATGTTATATTTGGTTCAACCAAAGAATCACTTTGTACTGATTTTTCAGATTTAATGAGAAAAGAATTTGAAATGAGCTTTATGGGGGAATTAAAATTTTTTCTTGGTTTTCAAATCCTTCAAAATTCAAATGGTATTTTTCTAAACCAAGGAAAATACACAAACGAACTTTTAAGTCGTTTTGGTATGGATCAAGTAAAGGAAATTAGTACCCCCATGAGTACTTCTTGTAAACTTATGTTAGATGAAGCCGAGAAACCGGTGGATAACAAGCTTTATAGGAGTATGATCGGGAGTCTACTTTACCTAACTGCGACCCGTCCTGACATCATGTTCAATGTATGCCTTTGTGCTCGTTTTCAATCCAATCCCAAAGAATCTCATTTTAAATCGGTCAAAAGAATTTTTAAGTATTTAAAAGGATCCAAAAACATTGGTTTGTTTTATCCCTCTAATACTTCTTTCAAACTTTCTTCATATTCGGATGCTGATTTTGGCGGATGTCAATTAGATCGTAAGAGTACTAGTGGAACCTGTCATCTGCTAGGCAAGTCCCTTGTTTCATGGAGTAGCAAAAAGCAAAACTGTGTTGCTCTTTCTACTGCCGAGGCCGAGTACGTAGCAGCTGGTAATTGTTGTGCCCAAATTATTTAGATGCAGCACACTCTCTTGGATTATGGCCTTTCCTACGATCATGTCCCTATACGGTGTGACAACACTAGTGCCATTAGTATATCTAAGAATACAATACAACATTCTAGGAAAAAGCATATAGATTTAAGGCATCATTTCCTTCGTGACCATTTTCAAAAAGGGGATATCACTTTGGACTTCATTTCTACTGATTTCCAATTAGCTGATATTTTTACCAAACCGCTCCCGGTTGAACGTTTTGATTTTATTAAGGGGGATTTAGGAATGATTCGTCAATGTGCACTATTAAATATATGACTCTTTTTGGCTTGCTTATATTTCTTTTTAAGTTATTTAAACTCTTTTGTTTTCATTTTTTATGAATTTCAATACCACCGGTCAACCGGTGGTACATCACCGGTTAACCGGTGGTGTCGGGTTTTCCTTTTTTGGGCCGGCCGGAGGAAGGGTTAATTTTAAAAATAAAACCCTTCACATTCATTTCTCTCTCTCTCTCTCGTGCGCCTCCTCCAGACCCGCGCCTCCTCCTTGCCCTAGCCTCCCTTCTTCCTTCTTTTCCTCTCAAACTCCATTTTCTCTCTATCTCTCTCAATTTTTTTTCCCTTTGCCATCATGGGTCCTCGCTCTTCACGCAAGGGAAAGGGAATCGCTCAATAAGCACCTCCTCCTCCTTCAATCCCTCAACTTCCGGACATTTGTCATGACAAAGTCATTCTGCCGGGTAGAGTAATTGATTATTCTTGGCTTTCTTCTGCTCGTCTCGAGCTTTTCTCCATCATTGAATATCAACACTGGCATTCCTTTTTTGAACCTCCCGAGAAGGATGTTATTTATCCCCTTCTTGTCAAAGAATTTTATGCTCACCTGACGTGGTCGGTTTCTGACGACGTCGATACCATTTCCACCACCGCTTTTGGGAAACTCATCACTATCACTATTGCTAGGATGCTAGGGGTCCCTCATGTTGGACCTCATGCTTTTGCTCAGGGGGAGTTTCCTCGGGACCCTGATTTTGATCTTGCTGTCGCTCTTGAGCATCTCACAGGGCAGCCCACCGATCCCATTGTCAAGCTCTCCCAGCTCTCCCCTAACCATCGCATCATTGAGCGCCTCATTCAGACCACCCTTGCACCCCGTATCGGTGATCACGATACGGTAAAATTTATTGATATTTATCTTCTTTCTTATATCACCAGAGGCGTTCATTTCAATTTTGTCCGGTTCCTATTTCGGGCCATGTCTTATGTGGCTGAGCACCCGCGCCGGTCCAAAACTCTACCCCACGGGCACTTGTTGACCAAAATCTTTACCTTTCTTGATGTCCCTCTCCGTGATACCTCCTTCGAGCAGCCAAAGAAGGATAGCATCATCAATTTTATGATGGTGCAACTGATGAACATTCGTTGGCATCCTTGGCGTCAGGAGTGGATTACTGACAAGGAGGGCCTTCTCAAGGCTTACTCCCCTCAGACACATTCACACCCTCCTGCCCATGCCATGCCTCCTGCCATTGCCGCTGCCTATCCTCTTTCAGATAGCGAGGACAATGGTGATGATGAAGAGGAAGGGAGTGGTGACAACGAAGGTGAGGCTGCTGCGGCTACTGATGAGGGAGATGGAGCGGGTGATGATGCACTGGAGCCGGCTGAGGCTGTGCCCCCTCCCGCTGATACTGGTAGCTTTTCGGTGACGGCTGATCAATTCCTTCGCTTCCAGGATCAGATTGAGACCCGGCTCGACTTACAGTTTTCTTACTTCAGCTCTCAGTTTGATCAGCTCCACTCTCGGATCGATTCTCTTGATTGTCGCTTTGAGGCAGTCCAGGCTCCTCCGGCTCCTCCAACCTTCAGGCGTCGTCGTCACTCTCGGCCCTCTAGGAGTGAATAGAGCCGTTCCTGTTTTTTTGACTTGCCTTTGTATTTTTATTTTGAACTTTCTATGTAATGTTTCATCTTTTATAAAATTCAAGTTGTCTTATCTATCAATCCTTTTTGTCATTGCTTACTACATTTTTATTGTTTTTCTAATTTTCATACATATTTTTCCGCCTATTTTGATAATCCCAAAGGGGGAGAAAAACTCTCTATTACATAGTTAAGTATTTCATTTAATTAAGTTCTATTTTTAAAAAAGTTCAATTTTATGTTATTACTTTCATCTAAATCTGTTTTTAAATGGTTATGTTTTTGATTTCAGTTGTTTCTTTTAAATGACCTATGATTACAATTTCAAAATAAACCATTCTCTTTATTTCAAATCCTTTCAAGATTAATATCATTTTCAATACATGATACATCTATTAAATTCTTGTATTAAAATGATCTCTAAAATTTTCCATGTCCAAGTTTCTTATTTCTTTTTACTTGGAATATCCTTTTTAAAAGCTTTCTCATTTGTGATTGTGATCATCAAAATAGGGGGAGACTGTTGTACCCCTCTCTCTTGGATTTTAATGATCACAATCACTCTCATTGTGTTCTAACTTGTTTTCAAGTTTGTTTTATGATAGGAAAAAGGTTGCCAAAGAGTTGGCCCAAGGAGACTGGAAAAGGACTCTCTGAGTCCACCGGCTGGCCGGTGGAGCCCAGACAGAAATCTCTGCCTTCTGTCTGGAGCACCGGCCAGCCGGTGGCCAAGCACCGGTCAGCCGGTAAGCCCAGTCAAACTAGCCGTTGGGCTTTGACCGGACTTGTACTTTTGACCCCCAACGGCTCCGGAAGCCCTCCAACGGCTATATTGAAGTATTTGGGGATATTTCTCCTATAAATAGACGAGGATGGATGCCGGGAACAACACTGATACATTGGAATGATATTTTGATCCCTTGAAGCTCTAAACGACAAATCTCTGAGGCTACTTGTGATCCATCTCCATCCTTGAAGCTTGGGCTACCTCTACATCAACTACTCTCACACTCTTGGTGCTCAAGGATTCCTCAAGTTTGTTATAATTTATTTATTTCAATTGTTTAGTTCTTCATTGGGTTTGTATTAAAACAAACCATCCTTTTCTTCCTCACTTTCATTTTGGGTTTCTTGCTATAACCATAATAAAAAAGCAAGCTGTACGAAGGTGATCTAGCCTACCTTAAAACGGCTAGTGGGTTTCTTGCTACAACCATTAAAAAGCAAGCTGAAGTAAATCTCTCAACGGTTGAGTTGGGAGCGGAGACGTAGGCTTTGGTTTAAGCCGAACTCCGTTATCAAATTGTGTCTTGCCCCTTTTTATTTCCGCTTCATTTATAAATTGTTTTTAAATTGTTAATTAATTTTTAAAAAGGAAATTCACCCCCCCCCCTCTTGCCATCACTCTCCGACCAACAGTTAATGCTCAAGATACACAAGAGTTGGTACAGGAACAAGTTCCATAGGTCCCCATGGAAGAGGTTCCAGAAACACAAGTAATGCGTAGGAGCTCAAGAGAGGTTAGGGAACCAGAGAGATTTGGTTTCCTAGTCACCAAGGATGGTGAATCATTATTGTTGGTCAATGATGAACCTCTCTCCTACAAGGAAGTAGTAGAAAGATCAGAAGCTGCAATATGTCTAGAAGCTATGAATTCTGAGTTGGATTCCATGTATCAGAACCAAATTTGGGTTCTGGTTGATGAGCCAGTTAATGTGAAGCCTGTTGGATGCAAATGGGTATTCAAGAGAAAACTAGACATGGAAGGTCAAGTTAGAACCTATAATGCAAGGATAGTGGCTAAAGGATTCAAACAACATTAAGGAATTTACTATGATGAAGCATTCACGCCAGTTGACATGTTTAAATCCATAAGAATCATACTTTCCATAGCATCTTACTGTGACTACGAGATTTGGAAAATGGATGTCAAAACAACATTCCTTAATGGGAACCTTCAGGAAGATGTCTATATGGCACAAACAGAAGGGGTTTTGACACCAGGTGAATCCAAACAGGTTTTCAAGTTGTAGATATCCATTTATGGATTGAAGCAAGCATCCAGGTCCTGGAACATTTGATTTGATGAAGCCATAACAGAATTTGGTTTCATTAAGAATGAATGTGAGCCATGTGTTTATAAGTCGTTTAATGGGAATGCGATCGTTATCCTAGTAGTATATGTTGACGAAATATTACATATTGGAAACGATGTACCAGTCTTACAGTCAGTTACGTACTGGTTGAACAAGTTTTTCTCCATGAAGGAATTAGGAGAAGCAGCATGCATTCTAGGGATAAAGATCATTCATGATAGATCCAAGAGGCTTCTTGGACTAAGTCAGGGTATATACATTGACCAGATACTAAAGAGATTTAGTATGGAACAATCCAAGAGGGGATTAGTTCCAGTGTCACATGGCCTATATCTTTCTAATAAAATGTGTACTGAGACACAACAAGAGAAAGATAGAATGAGTAAGATCCCATACGCTTTGGCTATAGGATAGATCATGTATTCCATGTTATATACCAGTCTTGATGTTGCCTATGCACTGAGCATGGTAGGAAGATATCAAGAAGATCCAGGAGAACAGCATTGGACTGTTGTTAAGATTATCCTTAAGTATCTGAGAAGAAATAAGGATATGTTCCTAGTGTATGGAGGAGATGAGGAGCTTGTCATCAGAGGGTATGACAATGCTGGTTTTCAGACAGAACAGAATGATCTGAAGTCACAATCTGGATATGTTTTCTGTCTCAATGTAGGAGCTGTGAGCTGGAAGAGTTCAAAGCAGCCAGTTGTCGCTAATTATACAGTGGAGTCTGAATATATAGCGTCTTTTGATACAGCCAAGGAATCCGTTTGGATTCGCAACATTGTCCAAGATCTTGATGTGTTGCCTAGCAGTAAAGATCCCATTACATTGTGTTGTGATAATACTACAGCGGTGGCTCTTGCAAAAGAACCAAGGTCACACCAACGGACAAAGAACATACTCTGGAAGTATCACCTATTGATGGATTTCTATCAAAGGGGTGAAGTTGCAGTGAGCATAGTGTCCACGGAAGAGAACATGGCAGACCCCATGACTAAAGGCCTATCTCAGTAGAAGCATGAATATCATGTGAGAGCTAGCGGGTTAAAGGTTGTTAATTGTTGGCTCTATTCCAAGTGGGAGTCTATTGGAGTTGGTGGACTAGAACAAACTACTTTGTAATTTATTCATTAATAAAATCTTATCACATCTTGATTGTTCTTTTGCGTGACAATGCATGTGATAATTCCTTAAGGACAGCTGTTGCATTAAAGGGTCATAGTGGATCCCTACTGTGATGAGAACCCAGAAGTGTTATAACACTATTCTTGAATATATGTTCTATGGCCAGATGATATTATTTGAGGGGAAAAAATAATACAGGTCATTAGGGGTGAGGACTCATAAAAATTTGAGGCACCTTCTCATGGTGTGTGCCTTTGGTAATATCCAGGAGGATATTAAGAGAACGAGGCCCGCTAGTAGGAAATCCACATTTCATAGTGTCATTGGATGTTCTTATCTGCGGACGTGTGTATTGGTCCTTAGACTTTAAGATTGTTATTAATGGGTCTTACAACTTGCGTACATAGATGTATTGATGAAAACTGCGACGACACACTATTCGCAGCGAGGTAGGATATGTTGGGTGCGTCACGAGTAATACTGAATTAATAGATAATGCGAGAAAGTATTTTTCCCTTTTCTTCCATGAAAGAAGTAGATATCTCAAGCCCTTTGATGGAATTTATATATCATAAATAAATCCATGACCATGGTAAGGTATGGGCGAGTTCAATTTCATGAAGTCAAAGAAAGAATAATCGAGCACATGGGTTGATGGCACTAGCATGAAACCCGCTTTATTAGAGATATCAAGACAAAGGGATTATATTACACGGTAAGCATTCGTATGAGGTGACACGTCATTGCGGTGTTAACTTCTTTCACTATGGGTTCCTTAGCTTGTTGCTAGACGCTAACCTTGGACTTTAGGAAGGCTCTGCCTAATGCCATTGAGAAAGAGGCCTAGAGGGTCACACACTAAGTGTGTCCATTTATCTTAGTTAAATATTAATTTAACAAGTTAAATAATGATTATTCCCTACTGGTTTTTAATAATTATTTAAGGATGTCTGATCACATTTATTTTGACACTAGTTATTCAAGATAATATATTGTGGGAGAAATAATATGATTTTTAGCGAGTAATACAATTACATTTATTTAAGAAATAAATAGCCATTACTCAAGGTCTAATAAATGTGGTGGAGGAAATAAAGGAAAATAAAAGTACATGTCGTGTATATTAAAAATACACGTTGTGTAGTTTTATGGAAAATGAGTATACACCGTGTATTAATGATTACACGCCATGTAGTTTTTCCAGTTGGGATTTTGAGGATATAATATTTTTTTATTAAATGATATTTATTATAATCAGTGTGGGTGTATTTCAAGAAATTAATAATTCGACATGGGGGTTTTCAATAGGAGTTAATGAAATAAATAAAACGCGCAACGCGTTTATTTATTTTCATGACCCTATAACCTCAAACCCAATTATAAATATCCTCCCAACCCCAAAACTTTTCTACAAGAGGATCATTGTCCACAACAATTCTGAAGAATTCTTTAAAGCCCAAAAGAACTCCTTCCTCCATGAACGCTCTCAATAACTAGAGATCAAGGCAATCGAAGGCGGACATCGCAAGCAAAGTTTCTTCTGTGCTAGCACCCGGAGATCCCTTCGGCGACATCCAGAGATACATGGAACACGTGTAGATAACCACTAAAAGAATCTTATACTTGGATTCTACAATGCAACGATGGATCACTGAATCGTGACCAGACACGTCAAAAATGAAAAAATTCCACCTAGGTAATTCTTGTGAATTAATTAAATTAATTATAACCAACATATGATGATTCTATCTCTATAGTTCCGGGATTCCCTCTTTTTATTTCATTCTTTGTTCTATTTCGAAGATATGACGTTTTATATCGTGACGGATCTCGGTTTGACCGTTGTTTAATGCTAAAATTAAAGTTGAGAGAACCCACCAACATGCTTCCGCTATGCCTGAAACCTACAGAATGGTCTGAGTGAGCTTCCTCAGAGAGTCCTTGATTGATTTATACTATAAGGGGATTGACCGCGTGAGCATCCTTAGAGAGTCTTTGTTTAAATTGTATGACCTGGGATATATGGGGAATTGACCGAGTGAGCTTCCTCAGAGAGTCCTAGACCTTGGGGATATAAGAGGAATTGACCGTGTGAGCATCCATAGAGAGACCTTGACTACCCTAGACTATACGGGGAAGGGACTGTGTGAGCTTCCTCAGAGAGTCTTTCTTTACCTTTTACTATAAGGGGATTGACTATGAATGCTTCCTCAGAGAGTCTAATGATATTCTTATGTCTAAACCAGAGGGGTTAGGATGAGTGTACTACCCAGAGGGTTTTTTTTAATTCTTAGGTAGGAACAAAGGGGAGGGATGTGAGTAATTCCCAGAGGGTAACCTGTTTGAGGTTTAGCTGTTTGTTTCGTTGTTGCTTGATATTGAACTGTGGATTGTTTACTACTGAGCACTTTCCTGTTTATTATTTTATTTACTTTTACCTGCCATATATTCACTGACTGTTAGGAACAGATATTTGGGTAGTTTCCTCCTAGGATTTAGTCTCACACCCTGTTTGGGTCATGATTTTGGGCCCAAATAGATTATATTGTTGCAGGTATAGATAAAGGAAATTGACCATCTACTTTATGTACTTGATTTACATTGGAGCTGGAGAGAATGGGACCAAGCTACGACTTGCGATTCTGAAGAGTTTATCTGTTTTATTTTTTTCTTTTTTTAGCACTGTTGTATTCCAGAATTGTGACTTGTTCGACTATTTTCCTAGACACAATTATCATGCATCATTTAATATATGTGTTCTCAAGTTTATACTCTTATTTTTCTGTTGTATGTCACTATTACTGCTTCCTCTCTTGTATGTATTTGTTACTTCCACTGTGTACTCTGATAATGAGGTCATAGATTCCCCACTATCACACTCAAGGCCCTCACTGCTAGTCGTTAGTCTCTAGCATTTGGGGAAATGCGCTTGAGGCCATGTGACCAACTTGGTACGGGGCGCCTCTGGGTGGATTTTGGAACCGGGACGTTACAAAGTGGTATAAGAGGAGTTTCTTTTCTTCTTGACTTACTATTTGGAGACTTTAGCCAGAGATAGGAAGGAATATTTACTTGGTAGTAAGTTGTGCCCAAGAGTAGCTGACCCGTGTATAGGGAAAATCGAATCTACCTCGTTTAAATTACAATTTTTCTGGTTTTTCAATAATTATAGTAGATCTGATTTTACCTTGAGTGATTCACATGATTTTTGTTGTTGTTGTTGATATTATTGAGGTTCTATTTCTGTTTCAACCCGATGAGATGAGGGTATGCCATCTCATGCATCATATAGTAACTTTCTAGAAATCACATGTCATCTATTTTTTCCATGCCATCTAGGATTCATTAGTGATTGCACATTGTTGTGATAGATGATGTGTAAAATATGCATGTTGTTGTGATAGTTGCCTTGATATAACTGCCTGTTGTTTGATAGGGTATTGATTTGTGTAGAGATTTTATTGAATGAATGTCAAACATTGGTTCTTGAGGTGTTATGGGCGCTCATAGACTGGAATTTCGTGGATCATTGCCTCATTTCCCATGTTATAATGTGTACAAGATTCCAAACATTTATTTGCGTGGAGTATGGGCCCTCACAGATCGGAATTTGGAACTTTCAATGCTTTTTTCAGTGTTTTCTGGGTTTTAGAGTAGTTTTTGAGGCTTAATGTCCAGAAAAACCCAGAATACACGCCCTGTAATGTTAAGTACACGCTGTGTGTTCTTCTGTTTGGAAGGAAACTATTTTTCTTAAGTACACGCCATATACTTTATGTTCACACCGTGTAGTCTCTAACGGTGTCATAGGCCATGTGGGAAGAGACACGGGATAGGTAAAGTCTGGTGGGAACACACAGTGTACCCGTCAAACATGTCGTGTAGTGTCGACCCCGTGCCCACCTGTATCACTAACAACACAGGTTGGCAGAGTCTTGTCTAATACACACTGTGTGCCATCTAAACATGCCATGTATTCTGGCCCAGGTACCGAGCCATGTCATGAATGACACGGGTTGGTGTTATCCCTTCATGTACATTCCATGTCCGTCTGGAACACGCCGTGTAGTGTGAGTTTTGTGTCAGGCTGTGTCACTAACAACACGGTCTAAGTAAAGCTTGTCTAGTACATGCCATGTAGGAATTGTACACGCTGTGTAGTCTTTCCTTAGGAGAGTCGTGTAGCTTAACCATGTAGAAGGACTCATGCATAGAAATAGGACTCAAGTACACACCATGTGTTGAGACAATACGTCGTGTGTCTGGGGTGTTACATGACCAGTTTAGGCAGGAGTACAGGCCCTGACTTCAGGGAACATGTTGTGTAGGAAATGTACATGTCGTGTAGTCATGTTTTGTAAAAGTTGAGTGCTTTATTTATCTTGTTCCCTTCTTGCACTTCGTGTTTTCATTCCTTGATAATTTTGATCCAAGGTGTGTGCTTTTTCTTGTAGAGTCATGCCACTGAGACGTCCTCCGGTTGTGCACCAGTTTCCAGCCTGAGATCAGGCACCGGACATGGCAGATATGAGACTACCTGCAGATCCTCTAATTGTGCGATCCTTGGCACTGACCATTGTACGTGACATAGGTACTGATGAACAGTTCGGGGAGGGCTTTATGAGGATGATGCAAACCTTTCAGGGAGCTCCACCTCCTACCCTGTCGATGGCTGATTTGACACGGGTCTTCCAGCAGCAACATCCTCCCACTTTCTCAGTTGATGGAGGACCCCAGGCTGCAGAGTCATGGCTAGAATCCATGCTAATGATTTTCGAGCATCTGGAGATACCAAAAGGGAATAGGGTGAAGTTATCTACCTACAAGATCCTAGACTCCGCCAAGAGGTGTTGGAATGTGATCTCACAGGAGGGATGCCAACAGAATATGGCTTGGGATGATTTTTAGTGCATCTTTTATGATTACTTCTTTCCAATGACCTTGAGGGCCGATCAGTCCTAAGACTTCATGAGTTTGGAGTAGGGTAATCTTACTATTATAGTGTATTCCAATCGCTTCACAGAGCTGCAGTGTTTCACGCCTATTCCAATAGGTGATTAGGTATTCCTTGCATGGAAATTTGAGGATTTTCTGAGGCACAACATCCAATATCAGGTGAACATCTTCATGTTAACATCGATATCTTCTATCGTCAACCAGGCGCTGATCTCAGAGTGCAATATGAGGGATTCTGGAGTTGTGAGCCAGGGAGGTTCGACATCAAGAGTTAGTGCTCCGCTAGCTGATAGCAGGAAGCGACGTAGAGAGGGTACATGAGGAGATCAGAGTAGGCGGGATGCATCTTCTGGTATCCAGGTGGTGTGCTACTAGTGTGGGAGAAGAAAGATTATGAGGACACGTTTCCCAAGAGACCTAGTGGAGTGCCGATATTGTGTAAAGATGGGTCATATTCATCATTTATGTTAGATATTCTCACCAGCAGCTGGTGATAGAGGTTCTTCTATGACTCCTCATTCAGGAGTAGCTCCTCCAATTTCTCACCAGTCTGGAAACTGGAGTTATTCCGACCGTTCGGGCCGAGGTGGAGGTCATGGCCATGGTAGCTAGTTTTCCGGCATTCAGCGACATAAGGGTGGATCAGCTCAGAGTGGTCAGGTGGGGTCACAGGGCCATGGTATAGGCCATACTTTTGTAGTGGAACAGACCCAACAGGAGATAGATCCCGGACCTTCTACCGTTCAGGGTACGATCTTTGTAGCATCAGTTTTATCTTCTGCTCTTTTTGATACAGGGGCTTCCCATAGCTTTATATCTGTTTCTATCATGGAGATCCTTGGGCTCTACATCTTTTCTTCTGCTGATATCTTGATGCTAGATACTACGTTGCGGACTAGAATGGCTAGTTTATGTCAATGCAGAGAGTGCCCTCTATAGGTTGGTGGATTTCACTTTCTGTGGGACGTCTATGTCTTAGAGATGACAGGCTATGATGTCATTCTCAAGATGGATTGGTTAGTTCCATTCCATCTAGTCGTCAACTGTTATCACCATAGATTGAGTTTCATATCAACAGAGGGTAGATCTTTTCTTCATATGGGTGAATGGGATGTCCAGGCGAGCAGAGCAGATCCAGAGCATCATGGGTTAGGAGGAGTTATAGCCCGGATTGCTAGTCTTTATCTAGATGACCAGGGGACTTCACAGTTAAACTTTCCTCCAGTGGTGGATCATTTCAGAGATGCCTTTCTAGAGGACATTTTAAGTTTTCCTCTGGAGCATGAGGTAGACTTTTCTATTGAGCTTGTGCTAGGAGCTGCAGCGGTATCCATTTTTCCTTATAGGATACCTACACCTGAGTTGTAGGAGCTCAAAAGTAGTTGGAGGAGTTGCAGGCAAAGGGTTTCATCCAACCCAGTACTTATCGTTGGGGTTCGCCTGTCCTGTATGTGATGAAGGCAGACAGTACCATCAGGTTTTGTGTGGACTATCAGAAATTGAACCAGTTGACGGTCAAAAAGTGATATCCCTTGTTGAGGATTGATGATCTCTTTAATCTTCTATGAGGAGCCCGGGTGTTCTCGAAGATTTACATGAGGTCTGGTTATCATCAGTTTCATATTAGACAAACATATATACCTCTTACAGCCTTTCGGAGCAGGTATGGTCTATACGAGTACTTGGTTATGTCGTTCGGTCTCACGAACACGCCTGCAGTTTTCATGGCACTAATGAACCGAGTGTTCCTTTCGTACTTGGATTCCTTCATGGTGGTTTTCGTTAATGATATCTTGGTGTACGCTCACACTCGACATGACCATGCTACCCATTTTGAGATCGTTTTGAGTACACTGAGGGGGAATTAGTTATATACTATGCTCTCAAACTGCCACTTTTGGATAGATCAGATTCACTTCTTGGGTAATGTTATCTCATAAGAAGAAGTATCTGTAGGCCTAGAGAAAGTGATGGAAGTAGTTTCTTGGGAGCAGCCGAAGAACATCTTTGAGGTGTATAGTTTTCTAGGGCTGTTTGGATACTACAGACATTTCATAAAGGACATTTCATGCTTAGAAGCACCGCTGACAGGTCTAACTAAGAAGGGTGTAAATTTTTTATGGTCAGATTTTTGTGAGTCAGCATTTCAGGGGTTGAAAGGGATGTTGAATTAAACACCGATACTAGTCTTTCCAAATCCAGGCAAGAGCTATACGGTTTCCTATGATGCATCATGTATCAGGCTGGGAGCTGTGCTTATGCAGGAAGATGGATTCGTTGCGTACAGGTCTCGGCAGTTGAGGCCACATGAGAGGAATTATCCAACGCATGATCTGGAGTTGGCAACTGTTGTTCATGCCTTACGCTATTGGAGACATTATCTTATGGGAGAGAATTTTTTGGTTTTCATCAACAATAAAAGTCTCAAGTACATATTCACTCAGTGTGATTTGAAATGGAGACAACAGATGTGGGTCGAGTACCTACAGTCCTTTGACTTTGAGCTTTCCTAAACGCCTGGGAAGGGAAACGCAGTGGCTGATTCATTAAGCAGGAGGACTCAGATATAGGTAGTTTAGGAGGCCAATAGTGAGTGGAATCTTATGGATCTGTTCACTGAGATGCATTTGGAGGTGCACAATAGTTAGGGGCAGACGTTTCTTTCTTCTGTAGTGGTTACCTATACTATTCTGGATCGATTTTGAATGAGGAAGCTATCAGATTATGAAGGCCTATTCTTAAGGGAGAGTGTGTCAAGAGAGGACCCTATTCCTGGATGGACCATAAGAAAGGATGAGATCTTGCGTTTCCAGGGGTGTGTATGGGTTCCAGCAGATATACGCGAGGAACTAATACAGGATTTTCATTCTTCTGTTTGGGTAGTTCATCTTGGGATCACCAAGATGTATAATGATCTACACAGTCAGCATTGGTGGCTAGGTATGAAGAGGGACGTTGTTGGTTTCATCATGAGGTGGTCCAATTTTCAGCAGGTGAAGGTAGAGCATCAGCGACAAGCGTGGATTTTACAACAGTTACCCATTCCCGAGTGGAAGTGGAATGACGCCACGATGGACTTCGTGATTGGTTTTCCGAGGTCTACTTGAGGAAATGATGTATTTTGGTTTGTCATTGACAAACTCATGAAGGCTGGTCACTTCTTACCGGTCAAGAAGACCTTAGGTGTTGATGAGCTAGGACGGTTGTACATCCGTGAGATTGTGAGCTTACATGGAATTCCACACTCCATTGTTTTAGACAGAGATACACATTTTACTTCTCAGGTTTGGCAGGGACTTCAGAAGGCATTGGGTATACAGGTAATTTTGATTACAGCTTACCATCTCCAGATAGATGGTAAGTCTGAGCGTATGATTCATGTTCTTGAGGACTTTCTCCGAGCATGCATTCTGAATTTTGGAAGTTCTTGGGAGAATCATATACCTCTTATGGAGTTTTCCTATAATAATAGTTTTCAAGCGACTACTCAAAGGGCACCTTATGAAGCTTTGTACAGTAGGACATGCCGATTGCCCTTATGTTGGCTATAGGCAGGGGAAGTAGCTTCGCTGGGACCTCATCTTGTTCATGAGACCACAGAGCAGATAGAGTTGATTTGGAAGAGGATGAATACTACATAGTCTTGGCAGAAAGCTTATGCTGATTAGTGGAGATGACTTCTAGAGTTTGAGGATGGGGATCAGGTTTTCCTGCGTGCCACACCGAGGTTGGGACACAATAGGATTAGGAGATAGGGTAAGCTTTCACCAAGGTACGTCAAACCATTTGAGGTGTTGGAGAGAGTTGGGCTAGTTGCCTACCAGTTGCAGTTACCTCAGAGGTACTGAGCTATGCATGAAGTCTTCCATGTTTCTCAACTTCGACACTACTTTTTAAACCAGTCTCATGTCTTTCAACTCGAGGAGGTTGAGTTAGAAGTATATTAATCCTTTGAGAAGCATCTTATCTGGATTGTGGATCATAGTACAAAGGTTCTACATGGCTGGTCTGTTCCTCTAGTACGAGTGTTGTGGCAGCAGAGGCGGGTGCAGGATGAGACATTGGAGAGGAAGGCCGATGTACGAGCACAGTGGACGTAACTATTCGAGGTTTCTTCTTCTACGCCGTGCTAGGGAAATTTGGGGATGACTTTCTTTAAGGGGGGAAGTTTTTATGAACCCAGACCTTCTTTTCAGGTACATTTTTCATTTTATGGTCATTTTTGAGAAAAAGAGGTAATTCTAGAAATTTTCTAAGTACACGTCGTGTACTTTATGAGTACACGCCATGTACTGGCTTGTCGTAGGAGGTCGTGTGATGGTCGTGTAATATCCACACACACGGCCATGTGTGAGTGACTTGGAGGCCGTTTAAAGCGGAGTACAAAAAAGGCCAGTACACATCGTGTACTTCAAAAGTACATGTCGTGTACTTTCTTTTTTTCATTAAACACACTGAGGTCATGTCTAATCGCCATAATGCTCTTATTTTAGGTCTCCTTCTTCTGAGAGAGTCCGTACAGTTGTGGATCTTCAATGAGCGACCAAGCCTCTATCCGTCCTCTGAATTGAACACATTCAGTTGCATTGGAATTGCATCGGTGAGTCCTCTCTTCTGCTGGAGCCTCGTTTCATGATATCTCTTCTTTTTCAAGTTATCATGGGTTGAAAATTTTATATGTTTTTGTAGATATACGGTGTTCTAAGGAGATTAAAGCCTTGAGGTTCATGTATAGTGATCTCTTAACCCCAAGGTAGGTGTTTTGTTCCCTTCCATTCAATGCATTTGTGTATTATGTGCAAATTCCACCAATACCCTTGAACGGCGTATTGCATGTTTATTGTTTTACCCCTGCTATTTTTCTGCCATGCTTGTATGCTTGTGTAGAGGTAATTTAGAGATGAATAGGGTTTATTTCTATGATTTGGATGTTTTTCCCTTGCATGTTCTGTTTACAACTGTTTGGTCCAATTTAGCTAGTTTGGCTGCCTTGCCTGTTTTCCATGCTTGTTACTGTAGGTTGGAGAGTTTGTATTCTGACATGCTTGTTATACTGTAGACTATTTAGCCAAGTAGTTATGTAGGTTTACATTGGACATATTACACTGCTATGCTTGTTGACCTACATAGTGCTATGAGAACCTGGTGTAGTGGACAATAAGGGGAATTGACCGGGTGAGCTTCCTCAGAGAGTCTTTGAGCACTTTAGGCTATAAGAGGGATTAACCAACTGAGCATCCTAAGAGAGCCTATAATCACTTGGGGCTATAAAGGGAATGGATCGAGTGAGCTTCCTCATAGATTCCTTGATTTCTTTAAACTATAAGGGGATTGAACGCATGAGCTTCCTCTGAGAGTCTTTGTTTGAATTGTACGACCTGAGCTATAAGGGAATTAACCAAGTGAGATTCCTCATAGAGTCCTAGTACTTGGGTACATAAGGGTAATTGACCATTTGAGCTTCCTCGGAAAGTCCTTGAATACCCTAGACTATACGAGGAATGGACTGTGTGAGCTTCCTCAAATAGTTTTGCTTCACCTTTGACTATAAGGGGATTGACTGTAAAGGCTTCCTTAGAGAGTCTTATGATATTCTTATGACTGAACCAGAGGAGTTAGGCTGAGTGTACTACCTAGAGGGTTGTTTTTAATTCTTAGGTAGAAAAAAGGGGATGGTGTGAGTACTTTCCAGAGGGTTACCTATTTGAGGTTTAGTTGTCTGTTTCGTTGTTGCTTGATATTGAACTGTGGATTGTTTACTGCTGAGCACTTTCTTGTTTACTATTTTCTGAACTTTTACCTACCATATATTCACTGGCTATTAGGAAAAGATATTCATGTGGTTTCCTACTAGGATTTAGTCTGACACCCTGTTTGGGTCATGCTTTTGGGCCCAAATAGATTATATTGTTATAGGTATAGATAAGGGCAATTGCCCTTCTACTTCAGATACTTGATTTGCTGTGGAGTTGGAGAGAATGGGACCAAGCTATGGATTGCGATGCTAAAAAGTTTATCTGATTTCTTTTTCACTTGGTTTAGTAGTACTGTATTCCAACATTGTGACTTGTTTGGCTGTTTTCGTAGACACATGTATCATGCATCATTTTGTATATGTGTTCTTCAGTTTATACTCTCAGTTTTCTATTTTATGTCATTATTACTGCTTCGTCTCTTGTATATATTTGTTTAATTCTACTGTGTACTCTGTTAATGAGGGTATAGTTTCCCCACTATCACACCCAAGGCCCTCGCTTCTATTCGGCCACCTCTGGTGTTCGGGGAATTGCGCCTGAGGCCATGTGACCAACCGGGTACGGGGCGCCTATGGGTGGATTCCGGAACTGGGATGTTACATATAATTTGAGTTGTAATGCATTGTTGACATGAATCATATCATGGTTATTTCTTAATGGCACATTTTTGTGGTTGTTTATTTTCAAACTGAAAATTTTCCCCCAATCATTTATGAGGCCCTCGACATTTTTAGCCAGCCTTTGCCACCTTGGGGATGTCGCTTAAAGCCAAGTAGAACCTCCTCCTTGACTCAATCCAATGCGGAGGTAAGGGATGTTACATATATAGTTCCATGAAAATTTAAAAAACATTGATCATCATTAATTATGTAATAAGATTTCATATAGTAAATTAAATATAATATAATACATTGATAATTAATTGAATCATGTATTATTAAAAGTATACCTTGGTTTCAATTTTAGGGTTTCAATGGGTGGTATTTTTCTATTTTTGAATTTTTTCATGGATTTTTTGCTTTATGAAAGAGGTTTATATTTGTTTTAGATATGTTTTGAGGTATCATCATAATTTGGAAGACACTATTTAAGGTTCAAGTGTATATGAGGGAGGGAAAATGGGGGTAGTGGTTTGAATGCTATTGATATTCTAGTGGAGGTCCACTAAAAATCCATAAAAACTAGTAGCTATATAGACACTAGAGTGAAAAAAATCTCTAGTAAAGACCCAATAAAAAATTTGGGTTACACCTAGGTAGTAATTTTCAATATATTTAATTAAACAGAAAACTATAAATTTTCCTTAACCCTTAAAACCCTTAAATCCACCCCCTCTTGGCCTCATTTCCACTCAAACAAACGCCCATCTTAGTCTCTTATCTCAATTCTTGATATATTTATTTATATCTATTTAGGATTTAACTTTGATTTTTATGGATTTCTTTAAGTCTAATACTCAGTAATCTCTCTTCCACACTCACATCTCCTATCTTAAAGTCTAATCTCTTGTTAAATATTGTAAAAGGGTTCTTTGGCTTGGAATTTCACCAAAGAAATTATTAAATCCATTTCAATCCCTTTCATCATCCTTTTTAGGGTCATAGAAGTCCTAAATGAGTGAATCTGGACCTTTTTTACACTATTTTGTTATATTTTTTGGGTAGTGACTTGCTGGTATATACCTATTTTGGCCGAATTAAACTGGGGAATTTTGTTCATAATAACTAAATTGATTATTAAGAAATTATTCCTAGGTTTTAGCTAGGTTTTTTTTGGAATTTAAATTTTGTTTTTAAGGTTTCATTTGGGATTCATTGAGATATTTAAGGAATGTTTTTTTTTTGATTCCATTGTAATATCAAAGACCTATTGGGATATATTATGCTCATTAATGGTTAAGGTATGTGATCTCAACTCAATGAGTGAATCTTTAGGTTATTCCAGGAATATTTATATTATTGATAATAATAAGTAAGGATAAACTATTTTTATAACTAAAAATTAGGGAATTTTCCAAGGTATAATCATGTAATAAATTAATTCCCTATGAATGTATGTTTTTTTAAAACAATCCATGTTGCGTGGACATGAATTTATTTCCCTTGAAAACTATTTCATAAAAAATTGGGCTAAAACATTTATTTCATATATTAGTGTACCAATTGAATGCACCTTAACCAATATATCATAAATTGGGAAAATGGTTGTTCTTTATCATATATTATTTGTTAATAATTTAAAAATTAATTTATGATATTATACATTCTTAAGTTGTTAAACATAATGAGTATCTTCACCTTTTCATGTTATTTAATTAATAGTGTTTAAATGCTATGTTTGCTAAAATATGGTTTAACTTTTGAACACAGAGTTCATATAATGTGGACCAAATTTTCTAACCTCAATTTTTCTTTTTCCCTTTATTATTTGATACTAAGGGTGATCATTTATTCCCATTATAACCTAACTTATTTTTTATAAAACGATCCAAATTTAACTCTTGTAAAGAGTTTTATTTACGGTGATGTGATGATGGGGTTAATTAAGTGGAATTAAATGGTGTCACTTATACATATTTATGTATTATTACATGAATTTTTTATTAATGAATTTTATTAATTTTAAATATTAATTTTTTAATTATATGATGTAAAAAAATCATTTTTTGTTTTTTTGTGTCTTAAACTCATACCTTGAATTTAAAAAACACTCAACCTTTTAAATTTTAAAATTCAAGAAAAATATGGTTTTCAAAGTAAAAAAATACTATTTATTTTTATGAAGTATGATTATTTTTAAAGTAGTAAAATTTTTATGATTGAAATTTTTCTTATATTTTAATTAACACTATATAAAAAGAATATGTTTACCTAACTGATTTTTATATGATATATTATTCTTCATTTCCAAAGAAAATTAATTTAAACATGAGTATGTTTTCAATACTTGGCTTATTTAATTTTTATATTGAATTTTATAAGTATGTATTAGTTGTGACCAGTAAAACACTTGAACTTATAACTGGATTAAATTTATTATATACTATATGTTACATGTGTACATTTAGTACCTCATGTGTCTAGGTTTTAAATTAACCTCGAGTTATTATTTTACTTCATCCAATATTAAGGTTGAATTATCCTCTTGGGTATGTCATACAATGAATTTTCCCGAGTATGGAATTTTTTTAATACTATTTAGTATTATTATGATTTAGTTCCCATGAATTCAAATATACTATATTCCTACAAATCATGAAAATTGAATATTGTTATGTTGCTATAATAGTGAATGTGATATTAGATCATGTTTATTTACTTAGTTTCATGAGCATGATACCTATTATATTTTATTTGTTTTTTAGCATCAATATTTCATGATAGTTAATACAAATTTGTATTAGTGTATTTACATATATATATATATCTACAATATAAATTGTTTTAATTAGGTTTATCAGTTATTTACATAAATAAATGAAGTGGTATGGGTGTTTCACCATTAATATGTATATTGTTTCCCTCATTCATTTGGATGAGCTTTGGACTCAACTTTGTGTACACTTTCCCATATACCCCATAGATGGGTTTGTGCCTTGACTTCTTTTGGGATATGATTGATTGGGATGGGGTCATGGTTTCCCTACTCGGACCATCTAAAATTTAAATCCAATTATCAAAGAATATAATAGTGGTATGTATCCTCCTAATATATGGACTTACATATTATATATTTTTATATATTTTTCTAATGTCTAATTTCCTTCACTTATATGATTTTATTTGTTGGTTTTTTATTCAACTATTTTATTATATATGAATGTAAATGTGTGGACATGATCATAAAGACAACTTATAATTATTTCATGTGTTGAGACATGATGGAGGTTCCCCATTTAGTATCTATATTCTCACACCCTACATAGATAGTCCCTTGGACATACATCTCCTCATGTGATGCTTTTTAGAAGTGAAATAGTTTTACAACCTTATATTTAAAATATATTTTTTAAAAAAAATTGGTTGTTACTGGGAAAGGGTTTTATAGAAAAATTGATATTGTAGAACTATTATCGCGTAATAGAATTGTTATATAATAATATTTTATAAAATGTGTTATTTTTTATAATTTAATTATCCAATGATTTTTAAATGGATAACTCTTTGGTGTAAAATCATTTAAATGAGCATGTGTTTAGAAAAATGATTTTTTAGTGTTTGGGAAGTCATATTATACTTTGGGTTACTCATATAGTGGGGAGTAATATAAAAATTGGGGTATTTTGCTGGTTGGTATTATGAGGAATTATAATGTAGTAGAGTGTCTCTAAGGTAATATGAAATTTTAGTGTTAGTGAATTGTAAAGATGGGAATATTTATACATTGGAGGAATAGTGAATTATTTGGGATTGGTACGAGTGTCTTGATTTTGGAATTGAACATGGTGAGTGCCTTATTTTGGGTTTTAGGTTACGAATATATATGATAGTTATGTATAATAAGAATTGGTATTATTTGGTTTCATATATTATATTTCTATTTTTGAATTGGAAGTGATGTGTATATTTTGAGTGTATTGGGACAAATTTATATGACATTTTTATGGCTTGATTATTAATGTTTTATTACGAATTTATGTATCATGTGTTGGTGGATGCCTTATTTTATAAATTGAAGTTAAAGAGGTAGTGAAACTATATGTCAACATATACTCAGGATTCTTAGGTATGAGAAGTCGTATGCGGTAGGTAGTACTAACCATGTCATTAGTGAATTAAATTTAAGAGAAAAATTAAGAAATTAACTAAATCGTGGATAGTTAATATATAGGTTTGTTCAAATTTTGTAATACCAATGCGATAATATTTTCTATTTTGGAATTAATTCAAGGATTATGAGGTTTTAGAAATATGTGTTTAGTGTTTGGGTGTGTTTTAAGGTCTCATAGTAATTATGAATACCCAGATTGAGGTTTGGGTGTGTTTGAAGGAGAGAAAACAAAGGGAGAATGATGGTATGAGAACCACCAGAACGTTGATGGAGGTCCACTTGAATTTATGTGGATAACTATTGGCTATGTTGACACTTTATTTACTCCAAAACTCATATATGTTCCCCTGGAACCTACATCGAAACATATCCAGATCATTTCTAAATATTTCATTAACTGAAAAACTATATTTTTTTCATAACACTTTAAGCCCTTGAATTCACCCACTCTTCCCTTAATTTTCATTCAAACAATATACCCCTATTGTCCTCTTATCTAAATTACATAAATATATCTTTTTACCTATCTAATATTGATAATCTATTTGGGTGGATTTATTTTAGGTTGAGGCTAAGTTATCTTTATTCCACCCTCACCACTCATCTCTTCAAGTTTCCTCTCTGGTTCCCTATTGTGAAAGGGTTCTTTGACTTTATACTTCAAAAACGTATTTTTAAGATCCATTGAAATCCTTTTTCTATTCCTTTTTTGGGATATAAATAACCTAAATGAGCGAATCCTATCATTTTTCCCTCTATTTTGATAATATTAAATTGTACAAGGATTCAATTCAGGTTCTCTAAACTTGATCAATTTATTTATGTCTCTTTTTTATATTTCAAATAGTTATTTTTATAGATAAATAATTGGGATCATTATTGAGATATTCTTCCCAAGTTTTACATTGGAATCGATTGAGATTTGGATTTTATGGTTTCAAGGGTAACTTATTAGAATTTTTGTAGAATATTTCATTAGTGATTTTTGGGGCATCCCAAAGATCTTTTGGGATAGAGAATGTTTGTCAATGAAAAAGGTTGGTAGTCTAAACTCTTGTATTTAATCTTCAAGTTATTCATGGAATATGTCGACTTCTATTTTCCAAATTAATAAATAACAAGGATAAAATATTCTAAAAACTATAAATGCCACATTTTTTCAGTGTATATTTTTTTATAAATTTAATTCATCTAAAAAGTGATCTTTATAGTAACCTAGGTGTTGGGGTGGGGACCAGAACATATTTCTCCTGAAAACCATTCCATCAGTCAATATAAAAAACCTTAATTATTCATATTAGTGTACCATTTTAGTTCACATAAAATTATATATAATAATTAGGGTTATTCATTTGTTTTTATCATATCTTATTTACTATTTTTTAGAAAATAAAAATCAATATTTACTATTTTTATTATTGAACAGTTAATTATGAAAAACATCCTTTCAGGTATGTGTGATCCAATTTAGCATGTGTTATTTTCTTAGTTGAGAAAATATGTTATAACCATTTATAAAAGGGTTCATGTAGTGTGACCATAATTTGATAAAAAAAAATTTATTCATTACTATTTGATATTATTGGAGATCATCTCATCCCATTATAACTTGATTGAGTCGTAATCTGGCAATAAATATTTATCTCTAATTAAGAGTTACTTCAGTGTCGAGGTGGTGGTGGTGTTAGTAAAGTAGAATGAAATGATGAATCTTTTATGTGTTTTGTCTTTATTATGATAATATTTTCAAAATGAAATTTAAGATATTTAAAAATTACTTTATTTTTATTTATTTAAAGTAAAAAACTTATTTGGGGATTTTTGATCATATATATATTCCTTGAATTTATTGAAATATCTATCATTTTTAATTTCATTATTCAAGAGAAATAATGGATTTAAAATCAAAAGTATTAAAATATATTTTTTAAAACAATTATTCTTTTAAATAGATAATGGGAATTTTTTAAGGTTTTGACATAGTTATTTATGTTTTTAGTGACTTTTTAAGGTTGTCACATAATTTATAATGTTGTTTTTTACCTCAAAGGATTGTTTTTATGACATCATAAAGTTCATATAGACACCATAAGGCTCACTCTTATGGTTTCATAAGACGGACACTTGATTTTATAAGGTTAAAAAAAGATTTATAGGTTTGATTTAACTTCACACGGTTTATTTAACCTTATGAAATTCATGATAAATTATAAAATGGTAAAGGAATAACAACATAAGGTTCATCCCAGAAATAGTATGGCTCATACTATGTTCGTAAGGTTTTATATAGAAAAATATTTTGAAATTTGGTTTGATTTCAAGTAGTTTATAAATATCTTCAGGGAACTATAGTTGTGTGATTTTAATGACTTAGAATGAATCGATGTTTTTAAATGAATCACCTAAATTAATATAAAAAAATTAAAGGGATAAAAACAAAAGATTTTGATGATGTTCATGAATAGATTAATGATCTCAAAGGTATTTTTGAATAATCAAAAGGGATAAGGTTGTTCACATAGTGATGAATATTTTTCTATCATGATGGAAGAAGAAGTAATTTATAGTTGGGGATAACTATTTTTCAATTTCATAATACATGCTATTTCCCCCCATATGTAACACCCAAGGTAAATAAAGAGTATGAAATTTTCACATTTATCCATATTTGTGAATAAAATATTAATATTACTTTAAAGGGGACGCTATGCTCGATGGCGTACCCAACACGTAACAACGAGTTTCTTGGGAATCTTACGTTGCACTCTAATAATAAAATAATATTATTTTAAATAGTAGTTAACGCCTAACTGTTGTAATGGCGGGAATGAATAGAACTAACTACAGAATGATTATATATGTTTTTCTAATATTTTTACTTTTTACAATAAATGTTAGAGGATTAAAAATGCATATGAATCCAATTTTAAGCGTAAACATTCTAATATTCTTTAAAAGGTCGATTAACCGTCTTTTGATGGCGAACCTATTTTGAATCCACCTTTTGACAATTTTATGTGTTATATTTAAAAAAATAAAATTCTTCTTTAGAATTGGGACATCAAAATTTACTTTGTGTAAATTTTTGGTATTTTTCCGAAAAAGTTCAATTTTAATGAATAGTGAAAAATGTTGTATTTTAATTCAAAACCTCTTTTAATCTAATTTATTTATATGATTAGATTATCTTTTGAATTGGTTTTAAAGTGAAATTAGATTATATTTTTACAATTTAATCCAATAGTGGTCGTTGGAATTAATTTCACTTTGAAATCTGACTTAAACTAGTGTCAATCTTTTGATACATTTTGTTTCATAAAAACACGATATTTGTTTTCACAGCGGGAATTAATTATTAAATTAGTTAATGAAAATTATATGTTTTTAATTTTGTAAAATATACATCATTTTTGAATTCAGAATATCAAATATAGCTTAGGGTGAATGTTTTGTAATTTTCTGAAAAACATTAATTTTTGATGAATAGTGAAACCACTAAGTAGTACTTATAAAAACTGACTTTCCGTTTAAATGAAATTTTTCCACCTTTGTGTTTTGAATTTCAAAAATCCGACATACATGGCTGTCATTAAGAAGTAAAATGTGGTTCAATGGGATTAAAATAATTTTTTGGTGAATAGTAACTTATTAAGTTTTTAATCGCGATTAGAGGTAATTAGTGTAGTTTAAGGTAAGAATATTGTTTTAATAAATTGAAATGACCTAGAAACATGTCCTACCATCATTGGATGTGTCATTGGCGACCAATAAAATCCATGGGTCAACGTGGGGACCCCATGGAGCCACTTTGGTTGGAAAATGATATAAATGTCTTTTTATTTAATGTTAAAGTAAAAATGACACAAACATGAAATGTTTTACTAAAACAATTTTTACATGGGGTTATACAAGTAATATTTTTGACTATAAATAATCAATGGAAATTTAAAAAGATTTCCTACATCATAGTATTTTGTTTATAATTTTTAGACATTAAATAAATTAAATTATTTATGACATCATGATGATGCAGCGATGACCTCATTATTTAACGATTTGAATAAAATTGAAAGATAATGTAAAATATAATACCTACACATGTTAAAAACCTTTTTATGGGTGGATTTAGATCCCTTATCACCTTATCCTCGAAACACATCAATTTGGGACCATTAAAATCCGAAAATCATTCTAAAATAAAGTATCATTTCTTTACTTTCCAAGAGTGGCCCTCCTCTCCTCTTATGAAAGGCCCCCCACCTCTACCTCTTTACCCACACATCCAAAGCCTTTTGCTCGGCCAACCCTGGCCCATTTCATCTCTCCAAATCCCTCTCTAACTCCTTGAAGCCTCATTTGGGCAGAATCCTTTCCAATGAAGCCTTTGAGCTCAAATCAAAGGATGTTACCCGATTTAAAGGTAATGTCTTCACTTGTGTCCTTTTGTTTTATTTTGCTTCTCCAACACCCTAAACTCTTTTTATTAATTTATTTTTTAACAAATACAGTATCTTAAATAGACTAGGATTTTTTTATAAGAAGGATTCGAGCTACACTTACACACACCTACATCTAATGGTTAAAGATCATACTGTTTCCGTGGATAGTGAATTTATGCCTCCCGAAACGATGATTGTTCAACATTTTTTAAAACCATTAAAGGTGGCCATTAAGATGTCACTATATTTATATATGATATATTATTTGTTTATGTTTTCCTTAATCTTATTTATGTTTCATTTATGGCATACCATTATGGTTTCCATTATGGGTAAACGTGATATCTTCATTTTAGGAAGTGCGGACTACCGCCCCCTCAAAGTGATTTGATTCATTAATGCCATATGTGGGACGTATAAAGGATGGAATTAATGGAATTACATATGTTATACTAATGGAATTATATTATACCTTTATATCTTTATTATTTCATTCAATTTAATACAAAAAAAAGAAATGAAAGTAGTGTTCATGCGTACGTACGACTTACCGTCTCCATGAACGGTACATTTCATTTCTTATCTTCAAATGTTATGTACTATTATAAGTACATATATATAATTTATATATATGTAATATATTACATCTAAATTATGGGTATCATTCTGGAAATATAATATATATATCTTTCATTTTGTTTTAATTCCATTAATATGGCAAAAAAATGAAAGTAGCATTCATGCGTACGTACGGCCTACCGTCTCCATGAACGGTGCATTTAATTTTTTATCTCCAAATGCTATGGAATAGTAAAAACTGAATATATACTGGATATATATTACATTTAAAACATAAATACTATTCTGGTTATGATGTACCTATAACTACATGGAAAATTCTTTTCCAACAAGTTTAATTTTTACTCATGTACTTAACATCGACAAAAACGTCTGATACGAAATCACTTTATTAACCAATTATTATAACATTATAATATGTGATATGAACTGAATAATAATATTTAATGGAGGTCCTTAAGCAATTATAAATTGACCAAATTTTATTATTCAGGAGATTAAAGAACGATCGAGTCATGCCGGACATGAGGTAAGGGATCCTACACCTCTCTTTCTTTTTAAGTACACTCTTTTATGTCATTCCTTCTAAGCTCATATTTATTGTGATTGGGATGTTATTTTATATTAATCTTACCATAATTTTTATGTTCATATGATGATAGACCCAATTTTCTCTCATAAATCCATTTTGGATGTTTTGAGTGGCGCCGTTAGGCTTCCGAATTTTCGTAAGAGATCCAACCTCTCCCTTTCTTTTTAAGTACTCTCCTTTATGTCACTTCTTTTAAGCTCCACTTTGTTATGTTTGGGGATGTTCGTTTGTATTAAATTTTCTGTTAACTTTATTTTGATATGATTAGAGACCCTATTTCCTCTCATCAATCTATTTTGGATGTTTTAAGTGGCATCGTTAGGCTGCCGAGTTTTCGTAAGGGATTTTTCATCTCACTTTTATTCCCGTGAGATTTATGCTACATTTTCCACAATTTCCTTTGAGTGGTATATGTAATGACCATTATTATACATTTTTTGTTGTATAATTTCATTTATGGGTATTCACATCTTCATTGTATGACCCTTCTTCCATGGGGTGTACATTTCGAAAGTTACCCAACTCGGTAAGGGGACCTTTCACCCTCCTTTTTTTAAAAGACTTCTTTTGTTATGTCTTTTAATTCACATAATATTATGTTGGGATATGTTCTTCTATATCCTTATTTATGTAAATTTTATTTCCAAGTGATGAGATCCCCTTTATCTTTCTCATCAACCCTTTCTGTAAAATTTTATGTGACGCCGATAGGCTGTGGAGTTTTACCGAGGGAACTTCTTAACCCAATTTCAATTTATTTGGGTTCAACATGTTGTTATTGAATATGTCATCATTTGAATAAGTGTGAATAACAGTTGATTTTTTTACACTTAATATCCACTTATATTTGGTGTATTTATATTTATCACACATAATTATGAGATTGATTTATCCTTAATTTAAGGATACCTTTTTTATAATGGATTTCATCTCATTTTACATTTCTTTTGAGACTTCATTGTTTTTATGCACCAATTCACTCTTATATGGTGTGTATACTGTCCTTTGACCTATTATATCATGAATCCATTTATTCTCATTATATTATAAAGTTTGGATTTAATGTTATTTCGCTATTATTTGTATTCAAGAGTCTCTCATTTTGTTAAAAACTATTTAACGAAAATATCATTTTAAATGTTTTAAAGATTTATTATTTTAAATATTTATCTTTAATGTCCATGTTTTTGAAATGGTTTTTAGTATTTATTTATATGGGCATTAATGTTTTAAAATTATAATTCCATTAAAAGCTTCAAATTGGTATGGGACAGTTTGATTCAAAAATCTCTTTTAAATGGTTTTTGAAAATGGATTGATTAATTAAATATCTGGGAATTACTTATTGTGATTGAAAATTAAATGTTGTTATTGAAATGCTTATAATTTCAATATTTTATGTGTAATGATGGTACTTGGACATTTTACAATTGGTTACGTGATAAACTATATGACGGGTGGTGCCGTGAATACTAGGACGGGTGGTTACGTTATAACCTCCAATGCATTGGGTATGGAAGTCGGCTGTATGGCTATTCCATTAAGTATGTATGGAAGTTGGCCGATTGGATATTCCATTAAGTGATATGTGTGGAAGTCGACCTTATGGTTCTTCCACTTAAATATGTTTATGTCCCAAGTTACCTTTATATGTTATGTGATCTTTATATGGGTTTTATGGTAATCTTTTGGTTATAGAAAGGTAAGTAATGAACTTTTATTCAGTGAAGAGTTTTTACTACATCGAAAAGGTGAAAAGTAATACTTTGATAAAGTATACATGGTTTACTTGTTGTTTTGAAAAACTAACAGTTTTCATTTTTTGTGTATCCCTTAATGAGATTTTTATGCTCATCCCATGTTTTTGAAATGTTTTTCATAGGACTTAACATGGAATAGGGTCAAGGATGGGATCAAGGGAAAGTCATGATATCTAAAAAATGGAACTAGACATGTTTCTTTTTAAGAGTTTTTATTTTATGGAAACTTAGTTGAAGTTTCTACTTTGTAATCTTTTGAGATGTAATAGTTATGTCCTAATTCTCTAAATCTCAAAACCTGAAAAGATCCTCAATGTGAATTATTCATTTAATTCAATATTAAGTATGGTTTAAGGATGGGGCCTTATAGTTGGTATCAAAGGTCGGTTTAGATAACTTTAGAGGTTAGGGTATTCTCATAGCATAAGTGAAAGTACCAAAATGGATAGGATTTTAGAAAGAGTCCTAGTTTTAGATAAAGTGAATGAGTAAGTATATCTTAGTGGTTATCTCCCTCATTAGTACATGACGGTTTTGTTGATATACTCACACTGACATTTCTATTTTTAGTGAATGGATGGATCTAGCAGGCACCATAGTGACAATAGGTTGGAAGGAAACTGTGGTGGTTCTCTGATTAAGAGACTGGATGAAATGGGGTATTCAATGAGAAAACTCATGGTTGTTCTAAACCAACTATCAAGGAGTCATGATCAACCACTTGAACCTTGGTATGTTCTGTAATGCATCATGTACGAGATTACCAATCGATGTGGAAGTTCAGGTAATAATTATAAAGGTAACCATTAGGGTTTATATGATCCTTACTTTTGAGGTAATTATGGGTTATTATATGTGTATGCTGGAAAATGAAAGGCATGCGATAAACATGAGTTTAAAATATGTTATGATCATTTTTGATGATTTTATCTTGTTTTGGGGAATGTTTTAAAATTATATAGTTTTGTAAAAAGGACAACAAATAGACCGTGTGACAACCCGTCGCGTCGGACAAAGCAGCGTTAATCAAACCCACAACCAAAGTGAGACTGGTATTTATCACCTACCATTGGACTACGTGAAGTCCCTATTTAGTTTGACTGATTCATTTTAGTTAGATGATTTTATGAATTAAGAGTAAGTTGATTTTGGGTTATTTATGAAAATGATTAACCTATCATGGAGGATATGTGATTGGGTTAATTACTTTTCAATACGAAACTTTAGGAGCAACTGATGTTGTTTGGATATAAATATTACGATTTAACTTGGAAGACTATGTGACTAAATCCTTCAAATATTTGAGTTTCAATCTTAGATTGGTTTACTTTGAAGAATTTTATGGACAAATTGTTTATCGAATGGTCCTCGTTGAACTTTGGGTTTTGTTGGACAAATTTTGGAGATTAAGAATATATTTACTTTTTATAAAGGGTTAACCTTTTCTGGATTATCTGATCTTGTACTAACCTTTTTGGTCTTGGTTTTGGATTTTGTCTAAAGACATGTGAATTATATAGTTCTCTTTTGTGGATTAGGTGATTCTCTAGAAGTTGATTATAGTACTCTTAATGTGAACAAGTCTTCCTAAATACTCGTCTTTGGGAGAAAATATGAGTTCGTGCAAGAAATCTAGTAAAAGTTGAAAGTCAACATGACAATTATGTATACATCCTTAGGTTTTAGTTAATCTCATAAATAAATTCCTCAATAAAAAGTAACTTAAAACAAAAATGTTGTCTATTAAATTTTCCTACTGGGGAATCGAATACCGTTTAACCCATCACAAGATTGTGATTTTCTTGTGGTTAACTATCTTCTAAACATTTTTTCTATCACTCTCCATCAGAGCATGACCCTATGTTTTCCCCTCCATGTCCATGTTTTCCTACATGGAAACCTAGTATGGGTTAACTCGGGTGACCTCTATACTTATCTTTCTTTATTTTAAAGTAATTGTTTTACAGACTCTTCTTCCAATGTGGGACTTTCAAGGATGTTTCCAAGCTCAATTATAAAATTGTGAGGACACAATTCCCAAAAGGGGGGAAGTATGTAACACCCCATGTAAATAAAGAGTATGAAATTTTCAAATTTATCCATATTTGTGAATAGAATATTAATATGACATTAATGGGGACGCTATGCTCGATGGCGTACACAACACGTAACAACGAGTTTCTTTGAATCTTACGTCGCACTATAATAATAAAATAATATTATTTTAAATAGTAGTTAACACCTAATCGTTGTAATGGCAGGAATGAATAGAACTAACTACAAAATGATTATATATGTTTGTCAAATATTTTTACTTTTTATAATAAATGTTAGAGGATTAAAAATGCAAATGAATTCAATTTTAAGCGTAAACATTGTAATATTCTTTAAAAGGTCGATTAACCGCCTTTTGATGGAGAACCTATTTTAAAACCACCTTTTGACAATTTTATGTGTTATATTTGACAAAATAAAACTCTTCTTTAGAATCGGGACATCAAAATTTACATTGTGTAAATTTTTGGTATCTTTCTGAAAAAGTTCAATTTTTTATGAATATTGAAAAATGTTGTATTTTAATTCAAAACCTCTTTTAATCTAATTTATTTATATGATTAGATTATCTTTTGAATTTGTTTTAAAGTGAAATTAGAATATATTTTTACCATTTAATCCAATAGTGGTCATTGGAATTAATTTCACTTTGAAATCAGACTTAAACTAGTGTCAATCTTTTGATACATTTTGTTTCATAAAAACACGCTATTTGTTTTGATAGCGGGAATTAATTATTAAATTAATTAATTCAACTTATATGTTTTGAATTTTTTAAAATAGACATCATTTTTGAATTCGGAATATCAAATATAGCTTAGGGTGAATTTTTGGTAATTTTCTGAAAAACTTCAATTTTTGATGAATAGTGAAACCACTAAGTGGTACTTATAAAAACTGATTTTCCGTTTAAATGAAATTTTTCCACCTTTGTGTTTTGAATTTCTAAAATCCAACATACATGGTTTTCATTAAGAAGTAAAATGTGGTTCAATGGGATTAAAATAATTTTTTGGTGAATAGTAACTTTTAAGTTTTTAATCGCGATTAGAGGTAATTAGTGTAGTTTAAGGTAAGAAGAATGTTTTAATAAATTGAAATGACCTAGACACATGTCCTACCCTCATTGGATGTGTCATGGCCGACCAATACAATCCATGGGTCAACTTGGGGACCCCATGGAGCCACTTTGGTTGGAAAATGACATAAATATCTTTTTATTTAATGTGAAAGTAAAAATGATACAAACATGAGATGTTTTACTAAAAAAAATTTTAAATGGGGTTATACGAGTCAGATTTTTGACTATAAATAATCAATGGAAAGATAAAAATATTTCCTACATCATAGTATTTTGTTTATCATTTTTAGACATTAAATAAATTAAATTATTTATGACATCATGATGATGCAGCGATGACCTCATTATTTAATGATTTAAATAAAATGGAATGATAATGTAAAATCTACGACCTACACATGTCCAAAACCTTTTGGATGGGTGGATTTCGAACCCTTATCACCTTATCTTCTAAACACATAAATTTTGGAACATTAAAATCCGAAACTCATTCTAAAATAAAGTAACATTTCTTTACTTTCCAAGAGTGCCCCTCTTATCCTCCTATAAAAGGCCCCCCACCTCTACCTCTTTACCCACACTTCCAAAGCCTTTGGCTCGGCCAAACCCTGCCCATTTCATCTCTCCAAATCCCTATATAACTCCTTGAAGCCTCACTAGGGAAGAATACTTTCCAATGAAGCCTTTGAACTCAAATCAAAGGAAGTTACCCGATTTAATGGTAATGTCTTCACTTGTGTCATTTTGTTTTATTTTGCTTTTCCAACCCCCTAAACTATTTTTATTCATTTATTTTGTAACAAATCCAGTATCTTCAATATACTAGGATGTTTGTATAAGAAGTATTCGAGCTACACTTACACAAACCTACATCTAATGGTTAAAGAACATACTGTTTCCGTGGATGGCGAATTTTTTCCTCCCGAAACGATGATTGTTCAACATTCTTTTAACACCTTAAAATGTGGCCATTAAGATGTAACTATATTTATATATGATATATAATATGTTTATGTTTTACTTAAGCTTCTGTATTTTTCATTTATGGCATACCTTTATGGTTTCCATTATGGGTAAACGCGATATCTTCATTTTAGGAAGTGCAGACTACCGCCCCCTCAAAGTGATTTGATTCGTTAATGCCATATGTGGGACATATAAAGGATGGAATTAATGGTATTACATATTTTATCCTACTGTAATTATATTATAACTTTATATCTTTATTATTTAATTTAATTCAATGCAAAAAAAAAAGAAATAAAAGTAGCGTTCATGTGTACGTACGACTTACCGTCTCCATGAACGATACATTTCATTTCTTATCTCCAAATGTTTTGTACTATTATAAGTACATATATATAATGGATATATATGTAATATATTACATCTAAATGATGGGTATCATTCTGGAATTATAATATATATATCTCTCATTTTGTTTTAATTCCATTAATATGGTAAAAAAATGAAAGTAGCGTTCATGCGTACGTACTGCCTACCGTCTCCATGAACAGTGCTTTTAATTTTTTATCTCCAAATGCTATGTAATAGTATAAAATGAATATATACTGGATATATATGATATTTAAAAAATAAATACTATTCTGGAGATGATTTACCTATAACTACATGGAAAATTGTTTTCCAACAAGTTCAATTTTTTACTTATGTACTGAACATCGACAAAAATGTCTGATACGAACTCACTTTATTAACCAATTATTATAAAATTATAATATGTGATATGAACTGAATAATAATATTTAAAGGATTTCCTTAAGCAATTATAAATTGATCAAATTTTATTATTCAGGAGATTAAAGAACAACTGAGTCATGTCAGACACGAGGTAAGGGATCCAACTCCTCTCTTTCTTTTTATGTACACTCGTTTATGTCATTCCTTCTAAGCTAATATTTATTATGATTGGGATGTTATTTTATATTAATATTACTGTATTTTTTATGTTCATATGATTAGAGACCCTATTCTCTCTCATCAATCCATTTTGGATGTTTTGATTGGCGCCTTTAGGATGCCGAATTTTCATAAGAGATCCAACCTCTCTCTTTCTTTTTAAGTACCCTCCTTTATGTCACTTCTTTTAAGCTCCTATTTGTTATGTTGGGGGATGTTATTTTGTATTCCTATTTCTGTAAACTTTATGTTGATATGATGAGAGACCCTATTTCCTCCCATTAATCCATTTTGGAAGTTTTAAGTGGCGCCGTTAGGCTTCCGAGTTTTCGTAAAGGATTTTTCATCGCACTTTTATTCCTGTGAGATTTATGCTACATTTGCAAAAATTTCCTTTGAGCGGTGTTTGTACTGACCATTATTATACACTTTGTGTAGTATAATTTCATTTATGGGTATTCACATCTTCATTGTATGACCCTTCTTCCATGGGGTGTACGTTTCGAAAGTTACCCCACTCGGTAAGGGGACCTTTCACCCTCCTTTTTTTAAAAGACTTCTTTTGTTATGTATTTTAATTCACATACTATTATGTTGGGATATGTTATTATATATCCTTATTTATTTAAATTTTATGTCCAAGTGATGAGATTCCCTTTATCTCTCTCATCAAACTTTTTTGTAAAATTTTATGTGACGCCGATAGGCTGTCGAGTTTTACCAAGGGGACTTCTTAACCCAATTTCAATTTCTTTGGGTTCAACATGTAGTTATTGAATATGTCATACTTTGAATATGTGTGAATAACCTTTTATTGTTTTACACTTAATATCCACTTATATTGGGTGTATTTTTATTTGTCACACATAATTATGAGATTGATTTATCCTTAATTTAAGGATACCTTCTTTATAATGGATTTCATCTCATTTTACATTTCTTTTGAGACTTCATTGTTGTTATGCACCAATTCACTCTTATATGGTGTGTATACTGTCCTTTGACATATTATATCATGAATCCCTTTATTCTCATGATAATATAAAGTTCGGATTAAATGTTATTCCTCTATTATTTGTATTCAAGTGTCTCTCAATTTGTTAAAAACTATTTAACAAAAATATCATTTTAAATGTTTTAATGATTTATTATTTTAAATCTTTATCTTTAATGTCCATGTTTTCGAAATGGTTTTCAGTATTTATTTATAGGGACATTAATGTTTTAAATTATAATTCCATTAAAATCTTCAAAGTGGTATGGGACACTTTGATTCAAAAATCTCTTTTAAATGGTTTTTGAAAATGGATTGATTAATTTAATATTTGGGAATTACTTATTGTGATTGCAAATGAAATGTTGTTATTGAAATGTTTATATTTTCAATATTTTATGTGTAATGATGGTACTTGGACATTTTACGGGTGGTTACGTGATAAACCATATGACGAGTGGTGCCGTGAATACCAGGATGGGTGGTTAAGTTATAACCTCCAATGCATTGGGTATGGAAGTCGGCTGTATGGCTATTCCATTATGTATTTATGGAAGTTGGACGAATGGCTATTCCATTAAGTGATATGTGTGGAAGTCGACCTTATGGTTCTTCCACTTAAGTATGTTTATGTCCCAAGTTACCTTTATATGTTATGCGATCTTTATATGGGTTTTATGGTAATCTTTTGGTTACAGAAGGGTAAGTAATGAACTTTTATTCAGTGAAGAGTATTTACTAATTCGAAAAGGTGAAAAGTATTAGGTTGATAAAGTATACATGGATTACTTGTTGTTTTGAAAAACTAACAGTTTTCATTCTTTGTGTATCCCTTACAGAGCATTTTATGCTCATCCCAAGTTTTTGAAATGTTTTTCACAGGACTTAACGTGGAATAGGGTCAAGGATGGGATCAAGGGAAAGTCAGGCTACCTAAAACATGGAACTAGACATGTTTCTTTTTACGAGTTTTTATTTTATGGAAAATTAGTAGAAGTTTCCACTTTGTAATCTTTTGATATGTAATAGTTATGTCCTAATTCTATAAAACTCTAAACCTGAAACGATCCTCAGTGTGAATTATTCATTTAATTCAATATTAAGTAAGGTTTAAGGCTGGGGCCTTATACCATATATCACCTTGATGAAAACATTGATAGAAACAAAAGAAGAAGAAATAAATGTAAAAAACCAATGAAATGTAGAAATCGTTAATTTAAAGTAATTTATTTGAATTTTAATTTACAATTATACATAAAATGTCAATTTGGTATTTTTATGTGTTCAAGATAAATTTAATAGGGTCTAGTGATAAAGGTATATATGATAAAAAAATTATTGTGTAATTTTTTTAATATATTCAATGTAGTGTATATATGAGAATATAAGATTAAATTATTCTGTAGAGTATAATTGTATTTTTTGGGGTAATTCAAATAGAAAGTGAAGATGATATGAATAATAATTTCACTAGTGAAAGTGGAAAAATAAGAATAGAATGGGTGAACATATTTGTATTTGTGTAAATCATCACAACAATTTTTTATGGTGAAGAACAAGAAGAAACACATGATATTAACAGAGCCAAGTATATGGAGAATAATATTATTATCAAGAGACTATCAAAAGAGGAAGAAGGATAATCATTTCCTCAACTGAATATAAGAAAATAGTTTATATTGGTTAAGTGACTCATCGGGATATATAAGGGTTGATTTTATTATATCTTGAGTAAATGATATAACTTCAATATTTTCATCTACGATGGCAATTCTAGTGGATCTTATGGTCTCAAGTGTAGTGTCCCGATCCCAGAAATCCTAGTGTCAATGTCTACTACAATTACATTTTCAGGATTACAAGGAATCAAATCCCAAAGGACTAAATAGTTTAGTAGTCTTGTTAAACCATATATATACATGATTCTTGTATTTCAAATGGATTAACTAATCACAACATAATAGTTTTTTAGGGTAAATTTATTCCCACATAGTATAAAATTTTATATATTTCTTTGTACAGTCCTTGGATTCATGGGGAAAGGAAACAAAATAAGGGTGAGATCAAGTTATCAATGAGGGTTAAGTAAAATAGAAATTATAATTAATCAATAAAAATAATCAAGATGGAATGGTAAATAATTGAACACACATGGAATGTAATCAATAAACTGAGAGGGAATGTGTAAAAAATAAGGAAAGGTAAAAAAAATAAAAAACACATTTCATTTAAATAACTTAACAATGAAGAGATAAGACATAATCAATGTGTCAATGTAAATAATTGAATACACAAGACATTTAATCAATAAAATGAGAATGAAATTCATCTATAGATTTTTTTCATAGTGATAATACTAGGGATAAAAAAAATTAAATCTAAAGGAAGGAAATTATTAATTATTGGATGTCATGTTATCCTGGAACATGATACCTTTACCATCAAGATCTATCCTCAGTACAGTTAAAATCATACTAGGTAAAACCCATTATATTAGGCTAGTTAAATGATTTCTTCCATGATATTACAAATGCATAAAGTGGATTTCATTATCCAACCTGAAACTGGTGTAGTGAATGTTTATATAATTCTCTATATATTGAATTATTGATTAAATTAATGAAAAAAATCACTTATCAAAAAATACTCATATTCAGTAAAAGATAATGATTTATCAGTATTTCTCCTATTAATCAAATAACTTTCAAGGTGAATTCTATTTTTTAAAATGGTATATAGTTCAAGAAATAATATTATAAATTTCATGTGAATATGTATATTTAAAAAAATTACAATAAAATTTGTTATAATTAAGTGATTGTTTCAAGATAACCTTAACAATCACAAAAGTAAGTGATATTGAAAAGTTAATTTTTACCACTTGGTAATTTTCAAGTAAAAACTCCTTGGATGAGATAGATCAATGTGATATTTAAAATACCAGGAAATATTATTTAATAGTAATATTATATGAAAAAATTTCAATATATACACCACGTTAATGTGAATTGGTGTATAATAACAAGTAAGTATCAATGGAATATAAATTGAGATGAAATACCTTACTACATGGAAAATTTTTAATTATAATCACCATGGAATAAGTAAATTCAATTTATACTCTAAATACCATGAATATATATGTATCGATTATATAAAATGCAATAGGGCTAGTATATACACTACATAAAATAAACCAGTGGTGAAAATGTTGTATACCTCACGGAAGAAAAAGCGTGACAAGAATCATTGACCTTTCATTTCCTTTTGGGTGAACATAATTTAACCTCTTATATATTGGTTCTAATCATTTTATTAACTAAAAATAGAACCATAAACATATTATAATATCATATGTGATCTTATTATAATATCTTATTACCCATTTGTTTACAATCTTTCATTATCTTCACTGTTTTGGGTGTTAATTATAATGTTTTTCGAGTATGTTTTTAATTTTTATTTTGTTATTATTATGTGAATAATGAATTCATCATATCCATGATTTAAAAATTGATTTAAATAAAATTTATATTGATTATATATATATATAATAACATATAATGTTTGGAGACATGTAATGAAATACAACGTTCATGGAGATAATAGGTCATACGTACGCATGAACGTTGTTTCAATTTTCTTGTATTATTAAAAGAATGAAATGTAAATGATATATTTATATGTTATAATTATAGTATCATATTTCTGTCATATATTTCACATAATTTTATTAAAACTATCCATAATACATTCCACGTATAGTGTGAATGAATCACATTACTTCGATGATTCGGTGGACCACATATCCACAAACTATGTTATCATATTCCCAAAAAATTAAAAGCAGGAAGGTATGTGTTATATAATAATTATAGAAGCATAAAGAAATTATAAATATCATATATATTATATATAAACGTTAAATATATTTTTATTCCCAACCTTGAAAGGTGGTAATGGAATAATGAACAACATTGGTTCGTGAGGTGGTAGTATGTCGTACACATGAATGATGATTGTGTATCCAATTTTATGAAAGTGTGTGTGATTTTAGGTATTAAAATTAAATAAAAACATATAAGTATACTTATGATACTAATGTTATTATATAATAATGATATAAAAATAATTGAAGTTGTGGATAAGTAAATGAAGCAAAAGTGATCGGTGAAGAATCTTGCACGAACCAACCTGGGTCGACCCTAAACCGGTCACCCTAGTAGGCCAACAACAAGTCCCAAAGGGCATTCCCAATCCCCACGGGCTGGAAAATAGTTTTGGGCATCAAACATAAATTGTTGGAAACAATTTATCCCATAAAAATGAAAAATAAATAAAAAAATGTAAACTAAATGAAACAAATACATCACTACCAGCGGAAATAAAAAAAGAACGTGGTGCCTAAACATACCTCCAAGTGACCTCATGGGTCACCAGAAAACATAGAAGCACACTCACTACAAGAGAGATCCAAATCTAGAGGAACCTAAAACTAAAAAGTGCAGTATGTGTGAACACCGATATGGTCGGTAGGAAAGCCAAGATAATACAATGCCCTATACCCTTTCCATTTATAAGAAATCCAAAACATGCTATTTTGAAAATAGGACATGATAATCAAATGTTTTTCATTATTTTCAAAATAAATTAATAATTTTTCATTTTCAAGTAAATAACTTCTATCCAAATACATTTTCAAAATAGGTTCCAAGCATGCATTAACATTTCAAAATTAAAGGAAACCAACTTAGATTAAAAAAAATTCACAAATTAGACATCAAGTATGAAACGACTGAAATAGAAATACCATCATAAGAACCATGGGAAATCGCTAATAAGATAGTGTTAGTTCAGGACCTAGGACCTGTTAGGTACTGGGATGTGTAGCGCATGATGATGGGCCAAAAATTTGAAAAAAATCATATAACTGAAGAAACGTTACAATGTCGACTCTGATAAACTATCCTGGTGATGTCCGAGGACCATTCATGGATTTAACAGAGCAAAAAATAAAATCAAAAAAGTACCTTGTTTAGATCTAACATGTGCAAGTCCATCATAGGATGCTAGAAACCATTGCTTAAAGACTCTGATGTCGAATCCCTCTTGATCGTCCACACACGCCTCTTGAATCTGCTCATGCGTTGATCATTGGAATTTGGGTGCTAGCGTGCTACACCAATGAGCTCTACGACGCAACGATGATCACTACAAGGCAAGAAACATCAATCCAAGAAAAATGATCTTGAAGTTATTCCATGCTTGAGATAATCTCTCTATATATTTTATGAGGAGAGAGAGTCTCTCTATTCTAGAGCTTGAATAGTTTCAGGGGGAGAGACTCTCTCTTACTTGTATAGGGGATATCTAAAATACCTGGTATGGGTTCTCGGCCCCTATGTAATAGATATTCTCTTTATAAGTACTATAAATATTTATTTATGACAAATTAAATTATTCCATAAATAATATTTATAGTTTTATAATTTTATCACTAATTGTAATATATTTTAAATATATATCACATGATAAACTTGAGTCTATAACTCGACTCACTTCTCCTGTAAATATTTAATGAACACTAAATATATAAATCTATTCGAATAATATATTATCTTTGTATTTACTGATCACTTTTCAATACATGTTATAAATAAATTCAATAAATTATTCTAAACTTGAATAATTAAATAATTTATTTATTACATGGTGATCCATAGAACTTGCATAATACTCAAACCCATTAGAGGGGCCCACCATGTTCTATATTCCTATTCCCATAATAGGTAATACTCTCAAAGCACTATACTGTGTGACCCTCTAGGTCCTTATCTCAATAGTAGTGAATAATATTCATCGACCAAGAGTGGGGTCTAGCAACCCATCAAGCCCCCTATAGACATGAAGTAAAGTCAAAGCAATTACTCCCTTCCTACGAACATCGTCTGTGTAATATAATCTCTTCGTCATCGAAATGTCAATAAAGCAGAATGCACACTAGGGTCATCATCCTTTATCTTTCTTTATTTTAATTGTTTATTTTCCTGGGCGGTCTTACTGTCCATTACCATGGCCATGGATTTAATGAAGGTGCAACCATCCTAGTCAACCAGCCCTGAGATATCTCTTCCTCAACTCAGAAGTGACAAATCCTATCTTCATTGTTCAATCAATTTCATATTACCAATGACGTACCCAACACATACTACCTCTCCATGACTTAATTCCCATGGTTTTCACCTTGTATCAAAGTACACAATTAAATAACATACATTGATAATGATATCAAGTCTGAAGACTATTATACATGTCCCTAGATAGGAATGGCCAGTGACCACTAAAACATGTGGTGTTCCTATTATGCGGGTCTGTCCTCATGATCTCAACTACTAGAGATCATCAAGTAATAACTTCATGAGAAGAATTCTCAATGCTTATGATGCCCCATCACTTGATGGTCACACATCATCTGTGTCCTTTTAGAATGATATAACTGGACTATAGATCATTAATTTAAGATTACTATCATGGAATCTTGGGGTTCTCCATATATCCTAGTATCTGTTATAACCCATTGATATGACATGTAACCTAAATATATTTCCATAAAAAAAGTGGATGCAGAAGTATCTACACTATTATGTAAATGTAAACACAGGTACATATAAAAAAATTCAGACATGTAATGGTAATAAAATTACAATACATGTTGGGTCTAGGACGCCCACTTTCAATACTCCCACTTGCACTAGAGCAAAATTCTAACAGGTTTCAACCTGCTAGCTCTCACATGAGAATCATGCTTCTTCTAAGAAATGGCTTTAGTCAGGGGGTCTTCCACGTTGTCATCTATGTCTACTCTACTAACTGTGACTTCACCTCTTTGAGTAAAATCCATCAAGAGATGAAACTTCTGAAGAATATGCTTTGTCCTCTGGTGAGACATGGGCTCCTCGGAAAGCACTACTGTAGTAGTATTATCATAATATACTAGAATAGGTTCTGCACTTTTAGGAACAACACCAATGTCTGAGATAAAATGTGTATACATACTTCTTCCTTTGTTCCATCGGAAGCTGCAATATATTTGTATTCTGTTATAGAATCAACAACCATTGCTTTCTTCGAGCATCTCCAGCTCACTGCACTGCCATTCAGGCAAAAGATGTAGGCCAACTACGATTTCAGATCATTATGATCTCTCTGGAAACTATCATTAGTGTATCTTCTCACTTCTAATTCCTCATCTCCTCCATACACTAGGAACATATCCTTAGTACTCCTAAAGTACTCTAGTATAGTTTTAACAGTTGTCCAATGCATCTATCCTGGATTGGATTGATATCTACCCACCACTCCTAAAGAAAATACAACATCAAACCTAGTACATAGCATGGAATAAATGATATAACCCCCTGACGAGGCATAAAGGATTCTACTCATTCTTTGAATCTCCTACTGTGTTTATGGACACATTTTCTTGGAGAGATTTATACCATGTGACATAGACAAAAATCATCTCTTGGATTGTTCCATATTGTACCTTTTGAGTACCTTGTCAATATATGTACTTTGACTTAGCCCAGGAATCCTTTGAGTTCTATCTCAATAGATCTTGATCCCTAGAATGTAGGCTGCTTCACCTAAGTCTTTCATGGAGAATCATTCATTTAACCATGTCTTAACTGATTGTATGACTTGTACCTCATTTCCCTTAATTAATATGTCATCAACACGTAACACTAGGAAAACTATGGCCCTCCCTTCAACCTTTTTATAGAAACAAGGATCGCTTTCATTTTTGACAAAACCAAATTCTCTTATGGCCTCATCAAAACGAACATTCCATGACTATGATGCCTAATTTAATCCATAAATTGATCTCTGCAGCTTACATACTTTATTGGAATTCTTTGACTTGAAAAATACTTCTGGTTGATTTATATAGACATCTTCAACCAACTTTCCATTTAGAAAGTCAGTTTTGACATCCATTTTCCAAATTTCATAAACATGAAATGTTGTTATTGCATGAAATATTCTGATGGATTTAAGCATTTCTACTGGTGAGAAGGTTTCATCATAGTTAATTCCTTGATATTTCTTGAAACCCTTTGCAACCAGTCTTTCTTTAATGGTACTAACCTCACTATCCATGTCCAGCTTCTTCTTGAATACACTTTTTCATTAAATGGGGTTTACATCAATTGGAGGGTCTACCAAAATTCAAACTTGATTTTGGAACAGGGACTACATCTCATTATTCATAGCTTGTTTCCATTTTGTAGCTTCTTTTCCTTCTACTACGTCCTTGTAGGTTATAGTTTCATCATCCTCATGGACTAATGTGTCACTTGACTCAGTGATAAGAAAACCATAATGCTCTGGTTCACTAACCTCTTGTATAGACCTGTGCAGTATTTGTGTCTGAGGTTCAACTTCATCTTCCACTTTCTCTTGTGAAGATTGTTCCTCTACCAACTCTTGTACATCTAGAGCATTAACTACAATGAATTCAATCTTTCTCCCACTGATTCCAATAGAAGTGTTTTCCCTTTCTAGAAATATGGCATATCTTTCCAAAAAAACTTTTCTATCTAAAGGGTTATATAGGTAATATCCTTTGGTTTACTTATGATAACCTATAAAGATTCACTTTGTGCTTTTGGATGCTAATTTTTCACTTGGTAAAGTCTTGAAAAATTGCTTACACCCCCATACACATATGTGTGTCATATTGGGTTTCTTTCCATACCATAACTCATATGGAATCCCATCTGCAGCTTTAGTTGGTACTCGGTTAAGGGTATATGTTGTTGTCTATAAAGAATATACCCAAAAAGATAATGGAAGAGTTTCATGACTCATCATTGATCTAGCCGAGTCGAGAAAGGTACAACTCCTTTTTTCACTAACACCATTCCATTATGGTGTATAAGGAGGGGTGAGTTGGGATACTATCCCACACTTCTTCAAGTGATAAATGAAATCTTGGTTAAGATATTCTTTGCCTCGGTCTGAGTGATGTTCTTTAATCTTTTTACCAAGTTGGTTTTCCACTCCGTTTTGGTATTCCTTAAATATCTTAATGGAATCATACTTATACCGCATTAGGTTGATATAACCATACCTAATATAGTCATCAGTAAAAGTAATGAAGTATGAAAACGCACCCCTTGACTCTACTGGAAATGGACCACATACATCAGTGTGTATTAATTCCAAGACTGCATTGGCTCTTTCTCCCTTTCCTGAGAAAGTTTCTTTGGTCATCTTTCATTGTAAGCAATATTGAAATACATCCAGGGGTTCTAACTACACTGAGTCTAAATACCCTTCTTGATGTAATCATCGTAATCTCTTCTCATTTATGTGACCAAGCCTGAAGTGCCATAGGCGGGTGATATATGAGTCATGTTGGCTATATTTTTATTTAAATTAGGGGGTTATCAAGTTCCAGCTTGTATAAACCATTGTTAAGATATGCAATACCATAACAGATGTTATCCCTATAAAAGAGACAACATTTATTTCCAAACTTGAAAAAAAACCCATAGTGTCTAAACTTGAAACGTAGATAATGTTTCAAGTTACATATGGTACATGTTAATAATTGTTTTAAACTAGAGCCAACACACTTGGCAAAGTTAAGTGAGTCTCCCACTCCCAAGGCTTCCATACTTGCACCATTTTCATCTCGGAGATCCACTTCACCTATTGCAGTCTTCTTAAACCAACTTGGTTCCTATATATGAATACAAATATGTGAGCCACATGCCGTATCCAAAAACCAAATTTTAGATAAAGATATATTTAATTCAATGAAAAAGTACCTGAAGTAGACGCATCAGTTTTCATCTTCTTCCTAGCTCTGCAATTCTTCTTCCAGTGGCCTTTCTTGCCACATCCAAAGCAGACAGCTTCCTACTCATTAATCTACCTCTAAATCTTTGCATTCTTTGTCAGATGATGCATTGGTGTCTTTGGGATTGACTTTTCCTTATACCCCCTTGCCTTGCCTTTGTTTTTTTGTTCACCATAAGGACATATGAATGGGTATTTTTTATATCCTTGTCATCTTGGTGAAAAAAATCCAAAAGGTCCGGGAGCGACTTTTTCATATCATTCATGTTATAATTGACAATAAAAGCCGATAATCTTGATGGTAAAGAGGAAATAATGAGATCTTCTTCTAGTTATTTGTTTAATTTGAACCCAAGGGCTTCAAGCCGCGTAATAAACCCAATCATCTTGAGTATGTGAGGACCGGATTGGTGCCCTTCTGCTAGCCTTCACTTATAAAGGGAACTTTAGATCTCATACCTTTCTTTCCTGGTCCTGTCCTAATATAATTCTTAGGGATGTGAAATCATCTTTTAGGCATCCTCATCCTCATGTATTTTCTGCAATTGGATGGACATGGATGACAACATGATGCATTGTACATCAACTGCATCTTCAATATGCTTTCTCCTTTTATCTTTTTCCACCTTGCTTGCTCCCTGAGGAGGCTCAGCTGGAATTGACGATTCCAACACATATAACTTCCTTTCATGGAGTAGTACTATGCGCAAGCGCCTGTACCACTCCTGGAAGTTATTTACTATCATGATATTTTCTTTATCTGGAATTGATCACAGTAATAAAGTACTTGTGGTGTTGGTGATTTAGATTTTAAATCTATATTAGATAAACATTTAGTATTTAGTACTTTTTCTTGATTACCTTTTGACATTTATGATTAATAAATTATTATATCATTTTAATGTCTCCCACTATTTTAGCGAACCTTAATATCGCTCACTATTAGATTCAGAATACTCTGTCGCTTGAGTATTCTATTGGAAAGGATCCTCTAAACCTCTCTCATATTCTACAAGATATGGCTACCCCACTACTTGGAGGGTTTAAAGGTAGGCACTAAGCTCTCCAACCACTTGAATTTGGGTTCCTTATGTTATTGAGTAAAGTCCCAGCTTTTCAAATCCGAACATGATTCCCTCAACATCTTGCCTCTAAATTGATAGCAAGTTAGCTATGACTAATCCTTGAATACTCACTTTAGTTAAGTTAACCCATTTATCTAATGAAAAACACCCTGGTAGTAAGAGGCGCTCTCTATTATGGCTGACGAGCACCCCAAACACCTAGTTTTGTTTTGATGTGAGAAATGGAAGGCATTTGGACTTAATATATGTTTGAGGGATTTTATTTATTGACAAATATAATCCTTTTTCTATCTATATGTTCAAACTATATATTTGCGCTCAAAACTGAACATGAAATAGAAATAATTTTTTCATTTCTTTATGCATTTTTTATCTAGTTTACTATTCTATGTGATCAAGCAATAATAATGAAATCACATAAAACAATAAAAAATTTGTAAAGGTAAATCATGCAATCTGACTGGTCTTGGGCATTCTATTATGATCAATCTATAATGGATAAATCTTGACCTAGGGGCATCGATACCTGAGTCAACACATGACTCACGTCACATCCATCCCCGGTGAAATGCGCTCGTCTCTCGTCTGGATTACCACCTCGACATTGCAGGGTCTGCGTATCGGATCAACACCATTAAATTATAAATATACATTCATGCAAGAGAGGGGGTTTAGGGGTACAAAATACAACTTGTGCAATGGACACGCAAGACCTTATACATATTTGGATTAAAAGATGACTTGAAGACCATCATTTATGTAATTAATTATTACAATCATCACACATGTTGAATAAATAATTAAATAAACAAATAAACTAGACATGCATGGTTTGGTCTCTTTCTCAAGACCAGTCGGTATAATTAAAGCGCAATTAAATATTAAACTGTAATAAAATTTATATAGTATGAGGGAGCTCTAATAAATTAAATAAATTTAAATAAATTCAATTAATTTATTTATATCACTTCCGACTGTTTAATTTAATTTTAATTCCAAAAAATCAATTAAAAAATTAATTAAATATTAACTATAAAATTAAAATAAACTGTTAATTTAATTTTAATTCTAAAATTAAATTAAACTCTTAATTATTTTTAATTATAATTAAATTAAAGTTTCAGATTAAATTAAATTTAAACCCCAATATAATTCTAATTAATTTAATTTAAAAAAACAAAATTAATTAAAATTAATTAATGAAGTTACCTCTAGTTGGGAAGGAGTCCAGCTAGACTGCGAACAGTCGCAGGGTGTCATCCTAGGGCAGGGCCAAATTACGGCGTGACCACGACGTGACCATGGCATGACCGCGTCGTGACTGCGACATGACCGAAGTGTGACCACGGCGTGACTGTGGCATTACCATGGCGATACCGCGACATGACCACAGCGATACCACGCCGTGTCCGCAGTGTGATTGTGGTGTGTTTTCTTGGTCTAGCACCACCATGTGGCGACAGTGTCTTCCAGCGAGATGCAAAGGTGGCGGCGCACTGCTCCGGACAGCTGCGAGGGCGGAAACTTGCTGCTCCATCCAGCTACAAGGGCGGCGACTGCTGCTCCCTCTAGCCATAAGGCTGGCATCCTAGTTTGGTACGACACCAAGGGAGGTAGGGTGAGCTGTCCTGGTTCAGTAGCGGCACAGTTGGGCAGCGGCGAGCAGTGCAGGGTGAGCGACGCGGCGTGGTCCAGCAGTAGGGAGTAGTGTGGTGGTTCGGCAGCGGGGAGCCGCGTCTGTGGGCGGGGTAGCGCGGTCCGGCAGTGGGGAGTCAGGGTGGCATGGAAAGGTAGCGGCGATCACGGAGCGAGGTGCGACCGACAACCCCCATGTGGATAGGGTTTTCCGGGGGCGAACTCCCTCTTGCACGTGGAAAAAAACCCTTAGGGGTTTTCTTTACTATTTTTTAATTTGTTCATTAGACAAAATCAACACCCATTTCCCTTCTTTTTTTAAATTAAAAATAAAAGGAAGAAGACCCACTTTGGGGTCTTGGTCCCCAATTTTTTTTAAATTTTAAAATCAATAGACTTTAAATAAATAAAAATCAATACTTGAACTCAAGTCTTTAAAGCCACCCTTTAAAATTTATTTTTATTTGAGTAAAATAAAATAATATTATCTCAAAATATTTTTATTTAACTCAAAAAAACCACCAGAAATATTCCGACGACCGGATTCCGTCCATATTGTGGCTAGAATTTGATATTTTGAAGAATACATACATAAAATTAAAATGTGTTCTCCATAAAATAATAATCTGAAAATTTAAAACTGACAATGTTGATCCCATTAAAATTTTCAAATTTTCATAACCTGGCCATTCAAAAATGGATCAACGTGTGGTTAGATACGTTGGAACAAATTTAATGCCCCACACTTAAATTTAAGAAAATTTAATTTTTTTTGAATTTGAGAAATCATGAATCCCACTGATACCACTATTAGGTACCGGGATGGGTAGCAGAAGATGATGGGCCAGGAATTTAAAAAATTTCACATCATCAGAGCAACATTACAACGTTAAATATGATGAACTATCATGGTATGCTCTGAGGACCACGTGTGGATTTAAAATAGCACAAAATAAAATCAAAGAAGTACCTTGTTTGGATCTAATGTGTGCAAGTCTGTCATGGGATGTCAGCGACCATTTCTCGAAGACTCTGTTGTCGAATCCCTCTAGATTATCCACACACGCCTCTTGAATATGTTTGTGCATCATTCGTTGGTATCCGGGTGCTAGCGCAGTACACTAATGAGCTCTTTGATGCAATGGGGATCACCACAGGGCAAGAATCTTCAATCCAAGAAGGATGATCTTGAAGTTCTTCCTTGATATAATCTCTCTCTAGATTCCAGGAGGAGAGATAGGCTCTCAAGTCTAGCACGTGAATAGTTTCATGGGGAGATCCTCTCTCTTACTTATATAGGGGATATCTAAAATACTCGGTATGGGTTCCCAACCCTCATGTAATAGATATTCTTTGTATAAGTACTATAAATATTTATTTATGACAAATCAGATTATGTCATAAATAATATTTATAATTTTATAATTTTATCACTATCTACAATATATATTAAATATATATCACATGATAAACTCTATCCTATAACTTCAATCACATATCCTACAAATATTAAATTAACCCTAGATATTTAAATCAATTCAAATAATATTTTATCTTTGTATTTACTAATCACTCGTAAATACATGTTATAAATAAATTCAACAAATTATTCCAAACATGAATAATTAAAGAATTTATTTATTACTTGGTGATCTATAGAACTTGAATAATACTCAGACCCATTGGAGGGTCCCACCAAGTTCTAATTCCTATTCTTAGAATAGGGAATATTTTCAAATATCTATAGTCTATGACCATCTAGGCCCTTATCTCAATAACAGTGAATAATATCCACAGACCAAGAGCGGGGTCTAGCAACCCATTGAGGCCCCTGTGGAGATAAAGTAAAGTAAAAGAAATGACTACCTTCCTACAAACATGGTTTGTGTAATACAATCTCTTTTCCATCGATATCTCAATAAAGCAGAATTCACACTAGTGTCATCATCCTTTATCTTGCTTTATTTTATTTATTTATTTTTCCGAATGGTCTTTGAGTATGTTTTTACTTTTTATTTTGTTGTTATTATGTGAATAATGATTTCATCATATCCATGATTTAAAAATTGATTTAAATACAATTTATATTAATTATAAATATATAATAATAATACATAAATTTTGGAGACATGCAATGAAATAAAACGTTCATGGAGATGGTAGGTCGTACGTACGCATGAAAGTTGTTTCAATTTTCTTGTCATATTAAAATAATGAAATGTAAATGATATATTTATATGTTGTAATTATATTATCATATTTATTTAATATATTTCACATAATTTTATTAAAACTATCCATAATACATTCCATTTATAGTATGAATGAATCGCATTGCTTCGAGGAGCTGTTATCCCACACATCCACGAACTATGTTATCGTATTCCCACAAAATTGAAAGTAGGAAGGTATGTGTTATATAATAATTTAAGAAGAATAAAGAAATTAAAAATATCATATATATCATATATAAACTATAAATAAATCCTTATTCCCAACCATGAAAGGTGGTAATGGAAGAACAAACGACATTGGTTCGTGAGGTGGTAGTCTTTCGTACACACAAATGATGATTGTGTATCCAATTTTATGGAAGTGTGTGTGGTTGTAGGTATTAATATTAAATAAAAACATATAATTATACTTATGATACTTATTATATTATATAATAATGATATAAAAATAATTGAGGGTCTGGATTAGTAAATGAAACAAAAGTGATTGGTGAAGAATGTTGTCCCGAACCAACCTGGGTCGACCCTAAACCAGTCACCCTAGTCAGCCCACAACAGTGCCGAAGGTAATTCCCAATCTCCACGGGCTGGAAACTAGTGTCTAGAATCAAAATTAAATATTTGGAAACAATTTATCACATAAAAATGACAAATAAATAAACAAAAGTAAACTGAATGAAATAAATATGACACTAGCGATGGAAATAAAAAAATAACTTGGCGGCTAAACGTACCTCCAAGTGACCTCGTGGTTCACCACTAAACCTAGAAGAATGCTCACTTTAAGAGAGATCCTAAACTATAGGAACCTAAAACATAAAAGTAAATTATGTGTGAGCATGAAATGCTCAGTAGGAAATCCAAGATAAAACAATTCCATACGTCTTTGCCTTTTATAAGAAATCCAAAACGTGATAGTTTGAAAATAGGACATAATTAACAAATGTTTTCATTCTTTTCAAATTCAATTAATAAGTTTTCAATTTCAATTAAATCATTTCTATTCAACTAAATTTTCAAAATAGGTTCCAAGCATGCATTAAAATTTCAAAATTAAAGGAAACCAACTGAGATTAAAAAAAATTCAGAAATAAGACATCAAGTAAGAAATAGATGTAATGGAAATCACATCACAAGCACTATTGGAAATCCCTGAGAAGCTATTGTTAGTTTGGGACCTTGGATCCTCGTACCTCAGTGAAACATGGAATAGTAGCCACAACGATCTATATTCTCATCCACGAGCCACTAGTAGGGAACACCTTCATAACCTAATGGTCTCCAGTCATCACAGATATTTAGTTAGTGTTGTAGCATAAATCCAGCTAAAAAAGCCGAGATGAACCACTTGCGTATTATCTAGCATACTAGTCCTAGTTATCCCACATAGATACTTGGGTTTCCCATTGTACTCTATTTCAATAGGTGGTGAGTTTTTATCAAGAAAACATATATGTACTTATCATTTTATTTACATAAAAACACATCCAACCTCTCACCACTGATCTCCCTCCTTGAGTGTATTCCCCCTTTTTCTGTAACACAAAAATGCACAAGCCTCTTTACTAGGAACATATCAAAAATCACACATTCAACACAAACATCATTTTATAAAACAAGGGGGAATAACTTAAAAGAGGTTTTTATTTTTCATAAACCATTTTTAAGGTGCCAAATGGGATTAATTACATACAAGGAACACTATTTATAACTAATCGGATGAAAGGAAAAATTCCTTTGGAAATACTCATTACCAATTCAAAACCAATTAGGAAATCAATTTTCAAGAAAAGTCACATAATACCAATGGGTGTAATAAATACATTTCAATTTATAAAAAAAAAAGTCATGATCATTTCTATCAACCACAACCAGATTTCATAGCATGTGTAATAGCATAAATATAAAACATATTTTTAGAACAATCCAGAAATTATGGAATTCAAATTAAAGGCATAGGAATAGGGGACCTACCTTAGGGTGAAACAAAACTAAATATTCGGCCCTTGGAACTTTCTAACTAAAAGTTTCTGCTTCCCCAATAAGTATATACACCTTGACATATAGGTAAGGACACCTAGCCCATATGCACACATCTTCATGGCCAAGAACATGTACAAGGGGATCCTTATATATATGCTTATATGAATATACCAGTCACCACCCACCTATGTATGCATTTTATTATATATACATGGGAACACTTATCCCAATACATGTACATTCACTGCCATGGATGATTATACATGTAATAGAGGAACCCACTTATACATATATAATTACCAATTCACATGTAGGTGAGTCACCTTAGACCTGGAGAATCGAAACCATAATGTAGAGTTCAACACACTACACTACAAATACTAAAAACCATAAAACAAATAAATACCCAAATTTAGATGGTGTGAAACCAAAAAACGACATAAAATACATACATCAGATGGCAGTGAGAACTGAAACATCCTGAACCACCTTGCCTTCAGTGGAGATTGACGGAATCCATAAGAATAGGTCTTGGGGGAACATTCCCACAATCCTAAACCACAAGAAATCACAAAATCCAAATCAAACCCTATTATAGAGTTTTAATTAATTAATTAATTATTCATTCTATCATTTAATAAATCAAAGGAACCCAAAAGCATAATAGGAAGATAAAAATAACACAAGCATCAATCAAAGGAACATAATTCTTATATAAAACAAGAGGTTTCAATAAGGGAAAATAAATATCACATCACAAATTCCAATTGGGCCTTTACTAAAATGTAAGAAACTCACACATTTCAAACCACCATTTTAAATAAAACTGAAAACCCCATTTTGAAATCATTTGAGGTGGAACCAAAATTTAAAACCAAATTCCCTTTTTAAGATTCCATTTTCACCTAATGAAAACCCAACCGGGCCAAGACTCATTAACCAATGTTAAAAACATAAAAAGGGGAAATTTCATCTGATAAGAAGTTTATAACAAATAAACATACCAATTTAAAACATAAAACAAGAGTTACATGAATCCAACCAATTATGCCATAGACAAGGGATAACAAAATTGGTTGAAATCATAACAAGGCTATCCCATTTAATTATACTTCCATGAAATATGGAATTAAAAGGGTGAAAACATATCAGAACTCCAAAGGAAACTAATTTCATAGTGACACCTACCTCAAAGAGGAGAAGATCCAACCATATCACATTGGCACTTGGAACCCTCGACGAAGACTACCCTGCACATTCACACACATGAATTCTTATACATATATATACCCTTAATCCAATGTACATTTTCCCTACGCCATAAGGGAAAATGTGCATGGAATGTATACATATACATATACACATGTACCTATGCATGTGATAATAACACTTCAAAGAAACCAAAAACATTCTAAAACAATTCTACGAACCCTAAATAACCATGTAATCCAAATAGAAGGTGTAAAACACAACAGTGGAATAAAACCCTTACCTAGGATGGTGGAAACAAGCTGAGACGAGCTAACCTGCTTCGTATTTGGTATCAGATGGTAGAATACGCACTAACGGGTCTTGGGAGACCTTCTTTATACCCTATCAATAGAAGAAACCACAAAAAAATAGTATTAAGATAAGGCATAGGGTTTGGACAAACAAAATGTAGTGATGAATAGGGGGAAACTGGCCAAATTAGAGGAGACAAGGGAAGACGACCATACATCAATGATTTGAGTAGGATTCGGGAAGAAACTGGGAGGGGTCATTTAATGAAGGAGGGTTTGTGAGGGAGGGGTGGAGCACGACCAAGGAGAGGAGGATCACCTCTTGCACGATGCATAGGAAGGGAAAAACAAGAGGGGGAAAAAGAAAGAAATAAAATAGAAAATAAAAAATAAAATAAAATAAAATATATAAAACAGTAATAAATAATAATAATAAACTTAATAAGAATAATAATTAACTCAAATAATAATTATAATTTTTATAATAACTTAATAATAATAATAATAAACATTATAATAATAATATTATTAACCTTATTAATATTATTATAATTATTCTTAAATTATTTTCCATTTATTTTATTTTATTTCATTTTGATTTTAATTTGATAATTTTTTAAAACATTAAGAAACTAATAGACAAAAATATAAATAAATAAAATGACCGCAAGATATCGGGTTGGGGCGTGACAATTATCCCCACCACAAAAACTTTCTACCCCCATAATGTCACCCATCCAAATGAAGAATCAAACTCGAGTTCGAAACTGAACAAGGCCAACAAAATCATGTACTCGAAGTGGATTTTCACTCTATCATTCACACCCAACCAGATCTAAGGGAAATTGTAATTATAAGATCCATTAGGAAACCGGGAGGGTTCTCTCCAATATAAGTACCCGACTAGAACAACCAACATTGAGACTCTCATAACAGACTAACTCTAGATCTGATAACTTGAACCAAAGAGAAAACCGCCAACACAGAGAAAAACTCCTACACAAACCAACTCTCTAAGAAGGCTTGACAAGATCCATGGTGGGTGTCCCCACCATTTGAGAACTGACCAGTTTAGTCCAATCAGCATAGATAGATATGGGAACATCCAACCCATACCAGAATCCTTGGACACATAAGAAAACCCACAAAATAATTCCAAAAAATACTGAATTCAACCATGATTCATAATTTCCATAAGAGATGATCATCTCCAAAATTAGAATTAACTAAAAACAAAACGGGTACAAAAAGGATCTAACCACACAAGAGAGAAAACCCTCTCAAGAATCCCATCCATATAGAGACATCCTTCAAAGGGTCACATTTGAGGAGGCACAAATACTCTAATTACAAGAAAAAGAGATCACCACACCTTCTTGCAACCAAATAGAAACTTTAAAAAACAGCGACCACATCAAGATAAAGAGACCTATACACATCTTACATAAAAACAGAACCTTGAAAGATGAGGGAGATAGAACAGTGCAATTTAAACCATCCCTATTTCAGCACTAGATATAAAAGTTAGACTAAGGTACCACACACCCAATGATTCTTGACTGTGTGAAAAGATTCACTCCGAGACCTGTGGTTGGAGCTTTGATGTCTTGAAGAATCTATTTTCCCACAGTCATGAGCTGACATCCTCCAGTCAAGACTCATTCTGATGATTCCATTAGAGGAACCTCTCAAAGTTTCCCAAACAGACACACCAATGGAAAGCCTTCATAAGATTATGACAAGGCAACATAAAGTACCCTAACAGGCCACACCAGAAGCAAACATGAGAGCGACCCAACTAATAGAAGATGGAATTGAAAAGAAGACTTGTCTTGTGTAGGTTCCTCTAGTTTTCTCTCCTCACTAGATGGCCAACCTTCTCAAACACCAAAAAAGAATCAGTCCATGAACCCAGGATGAAGACCCCACACAAGAGAAACATTAATTGATTCCACAACACTACCTCTAGATAAAAGTAATTCAACCCCTTGAAATACCTTACGTAAGCCTTTACTATTCTGTTGGCCTTGTTGGACACTAACGAGCTCTTCCACTTTCCTCACCTTAACTTCCTTAGGTATAAACCATCTGATAAGAGTGGTCTTAAACACCTTCCAATGCATCCCATCATGCAACAACGTTGGTATTATCTCCCGAAAAAATCCAAAGTCAAACACTCAAATAAAATCGAACCAGAATAAGTTCTCATATCTTTGGTAGTTCCCAATAATCTGAAAACACCAATGATTTCACCAAGCCAGTATGCAAACATCAATACATCATGATCACCATAGAAGAAGGACAAAAATAAAAAAGAATTCAATTCTACCACTCCTCTAAGATTTTGGGTAAAACCAACAAATATAAGAAACTAACAATAACCCTCTATGACTATTCTTGGAAGCACAATAAAAAATAAGAGGGACATAGCCAAATCAAAACTCATCATAAATCAAAATTCCACACTTCAATAAAAAACTAAAGCTCAAACTCAAACCACCATTCCCACCACAATTCAGTATGTAAAAACCACGATCACATGAAAAAGGATACCAAACATGAAAAGAGAAAACTAAAAAATTTCCCACTCACTTTTAAAAAAAATTTAAATTACCTTTTTGATTACTATTTTTCACTAAACAAAACAACTTAAATATCCACCTTTGGTATCCCATGAAGTCTCATATATATATATATATATACCATTCTATTAGCTCATTCACCCATCCACACTTACCACCAAATATCCATGTGCCACATGTGTACCTCAATATATGCGATCCCTCATGGGAATACCAACGGTAAATTCAAAACACATCTCATTTTCAAAATGGATCATTCAAGAAAAAGAACAAATTCTCAACCAATTGAAAATTTCCACTTATCATTAAAGCAACACGTTTCTAAATTCCCAAACATTTTCCAATTCACATTCCAAAAAGTATTACTAAAATTCCCAAACAACTTCAAAAACACCTCCCATGTTTTCCATTAAAACCACACATTCAATTAAAATAAATCAATTTCCATCTCAAAAACCATTTCACCACTCAAAAAACCACACTCCATTTTAAAAACCCCTATCACTAAAACCCATTTTCATTTTTGAGATCCAATCACACCAAAAAAAATGATGGTGAAACATAAATTACATCAAAACTCCAAAAAATAAGGAACTGGTGGTCATGCCAACCCTGCAACATGGTTTAGAAAACCATGCTTCGAGCAAGCATAATCCACAAGAGGTACCTCGAATTGTGAACTCATGTTGTCCATGGGTCACTACTCAATGAAATCTCATCACATAACACTGCCTCACTTCCTTTTTCATCCTTTATCCACACAATCTAAGAAAAAGAAAAATTAAAATCATAGACTACCCCTAGAAACTTGAGGCTCGGGATGGGAAAGGGTTCAAGACATAATTCTCGCACCAACCACCCAATTTCCGACACGCCCAATCACCAAGATACATGACACCCCATGTAAAAATAACCACCATTGATAGAATTTTTTCATGAAACAACCTGGGTCTACCCTAAACTAGTCACCCAAGTCAGCCTGGGATAAGGCCTGTAGGGAATTCCTGATCCCCATGGGGTGGAAACTAGGGTTGGGCATCAAAAAAATAGCTTGGAACGATTTGGAAAATAAAAAATGACAAATAAATAAAAAAATGAAAAAAAATAAATAAAACACTATCAGCAAAAAAAAAAAAGAACTGGGTAGCTAAACATACCTCCAAGTGACCTCATGGGTCACCATGAAACACAGAAGCACGCTCTCTATAAGGGTGATCCAAAACATTAGGAACTTCAAACTGAAAAGAAAAGTGGGTGTGAGCACCAAGATTCTATGTAGGAAACCAAAAATACAACAATTCTCTATTCCCTTTACTTTTATAGGAAATCAGAAACACGATAGTTTAAAAATAAGACATAATAAAATAGTGCTTTTTATTCTTTTCAAATTCAAGTAATAGGTTTTCATTTTCATGTAATGAATTTCTCTCCTACTAGATTTTAAAAATAGGTTCCAATAATTTATTAACATTTCAAAATGAATGCAAACCAACATAGACTAAAATATTTTTTTCATAAATAATACATCATGTATGAAATGACTGAAATGGAAATCACGTCATAGGTACCATGGTCAATCCCTAAGTAGCTACTGATAGTTAGGGACCTAGGATCCTCGTACCATAGTGAAATGTGGAATAAGAACCACAAAAATCTATGTTCTTGTGCACAAGCCACTAGTAGGGAAAACACTCATAACCTAGTGGTATACAATCATCACAAATATTTTGTTAATGTTGTAGCGTCAATCCAGGAAGACAAAACCTGAACGAACCACTTACATATCATCTAGCGTACTAGTCCTAGTCCCCCCACCTTGATACCCAGGTTTCCCATTATGCTCCATTTCAAGTGGTGGTAAATTGTTATCAAGAAAACATATATGTACTTGTCATTCTCTTTACTTAAAAACACATCCAACCTCTCACCACTGATCTACCTCCTTGAGTGCATTCCCCTTTTTCCATCACACAAAAATGCACAAGCCTTTTTACTAGGAACATATCAAAAATCAAACATTCAACACACACATCATTTTATAAAACAATAGGGCATGCCTCAAGAGATGTTTTTTATTTTTCATAAACCATTCTTAAGGTGCCAAAGGGGATTGATTACATACAAGGAACACTTTTTATAACTAACTGGCTAGAAGTCCAAATGCATTTAGAAACATTAATTACCAATTCAAAACCACTTAGGAAATCACTTTTCAAGAAAAGTCACTTAAGACCAATGGGAATTACAAATACATTTCAATTTTCAAAACAATGGCATGATCATTTCAATCAACCAAAACCAAATTTCATATCATGTTTATATAGAATAAATATAAAACATATTTTTAAAACAAGCAAGCAATTATGGAATTAAAATTAAAGTCATAGGAATAGGGCACCTACCTTAGGGTAGAACCAAACCAAACATTCATCCCTCGGTACTTTCTAAATGAAATATTTTTCTCCCCCATGTAGAATATACACCTTCACGTACAGGTAAGGACACTTATACCTTATTCACACATCTTCAAGGCCATGAACATGTGCAGGGAGATCCTTACATATATGATTATATGCATATACCAGTCGCCACTCACCTACGTATGCATTTTAATATATATAAATGGGCACACCTATCCCCATACATGTACATTCATTTCCATGGATGATGATACATGTAATGGGGGAACCCAAATATACATTTATACTTACCTATACACACATAGGGGAGTGACCTTAGACCTGGAGACTCAAAACCGTAAAGCAGAGTTCAACACACTACACAACAAATACTAAAAACCATAAAACAAATAGAGAAGAAAATTTAGATGGTACTAAAACAAACAACCATATAAAATCTGTACCTCAGATGCCGGAAGAAAACCAAAACATCCCGAACTACCTCGCCTTTAGAGGTGGTTGATGAAATCCACAAGAATAGGTCTCGGGTGAGAATTTGGATAACCCTAAACCACAAGAAATCACAAAAACCATATCAAAACTTAATATGGAGTTTCAAATAATTAATTAATTAATCATTCTATCATTTAATAAATCAATGTCACTGAAAATCATAATAGGAAGAGACCAATAACATAAGAATAAATACATGAAGATAAACCTTATATACAACAGGAGGTTTTAATAAGATAAAATCAATATCAAATCACAAATTCCAACCAGGCCTTCACTAAAAGGTAAGAAACACACATATTTCAAACAACCAATTGAAATAAAACTTAAAACACCATTTTGAAATCATTTGTGGTTTCACCTCAATTTAAAACCAAATTCCTTTTTTAGATACCATTTTCACCCAATTAAAACCCAACCACACCAAGACCCTCCTCCAATGGCCCGAAGGCCTTAATTTTTTTTATTGATTTTGATAATCCACCTTTCAAGGGGTGAGGTGGAACCCTTACAAGGCTCATAGGCATAAGTATTACATGGCCTGAGGCCTTATTGGAATTAATTTCCCATAGGCTTCAAACATTACATACAGCCCAGACTAACTACTTGGAACTACTCCTCCCCAGCATCTTCATCGTGAAATCAGCTCCTCACCTTCGCATGGCTGTTCGGCTAGGCATTCCCGTGCATGGACATGCTTGTCCTAATGGAAGGTTCCATACCCTATAATTCTTGAAATCCATTTATTTTCTACTGTGGTGAAAGCTCCTTGCTCATAAAAAGGGGAAAATTCATCTCATAAGAATTTTAGAACAAATAAACTTAACAATTTAAAACATTTAATAAGAGTTAAATTAAACCAAACAATTATTCGAAGGCTAAAGGATAATAAAATATTTTCAAATCATAATAAGGCTATCCCATAGAATTATACTTGCATGAAATAAAGAATTAAAAGGGAAAAACATATCATATCTCCAATGGAAACAAATTGTATAGTGACACCTACCTCAAAGAGGAGAAGAACCAACTGAAACACTTTAGCACATGGAACACTTGACGAAGACCTCCCTATACTTTCACACACAAGCATTCTTATACATATATATATACCCTTAATCCAATGTACATTTTCCCCACGCCATGAGGGAAAATGTACAAGGAAGATATATATATATATATAAACATGTAGTTATGCATGTGAGTTCAACACTTCAATGTACCCAACAACATTCTACAACAACTCTAGGAACCCTAAATCACCATAGAACATAAATAGAAGGTCTAAAACACAATAAATGAATAAAACCCTTTCCTCGGATGGCGGAAAAAAGAAGAGATGATCCAACCCGCTTTGCCTTCGATGATAGATGCTGGAATATTCACTAAGGGGTACTAAGAGTCCTTCCCCATACCCTATAGAGAAAAGAAACCACAAAAAATTAGATTAACATGAGACCTAGGGTTTGGCCGAATGGAATGGAGCGACGAAGAGGGGAAATTTGCCAAATTAGAGGAGGAGACAATGGTACAGAAACTTACCTTAATGATTCGAGTGGGATTCGTGAAGAAACTAGGAGGGATCCTTAAATGAAGGAGGGTCCTTGAGGAAGGTGTAGAGCATGACCAAGGAGGGGAGGCACACCTCTTGCACGATGTACAGGGAAGGAAGACCAAGAAGGGAAATAGAAAGAAATAAAATTAAAAATTAAAAATTAAAATAAAATAAATAATAATTCAATAGATAATAATAATGAACATAATAATAATTATAATAAACTACAATAATAATAATAAAAATATTCATAATAACTTAGTTGTAATGATAATAAACTTAACAAAAATATTATTATTGACCATAATAATAATATTATTATTAAATTGTTTTCCATTTATTTTATTATATTTAATTTTAATTTTAATTTAAAATTTTATTTTTTTAAACATTAAGAAACCAAAAGAAACAAATTTAAATAAAAAAATAACTACGACTATAAGATTCCATGTCGGGGTTTGATAAACATTACCTTTTATTCGGGTAACTCTTTTTGGTTTATACTAAAATATTTCTTTGGATTTATTTCATTCTAAAGTGAGGTATATAGAATGAGAGGATGAATATTGGGAGATTATTTTGGAAGTTTTTGGACAATACAAATGGATTTATATGTGTTAATAAGTTTGAGGGTGGTTTCCCTTTTATAGTGGATGAGGAGTGGCATTCTTGTAAATTTTTGAAATATGGAATTCCACCTGTGTTTCTCCAATGTCAAGTGGCTCCAATAATGAAAAAAATATAAAACATATTATATGATATAAATATGTCCATAAAATGAATTTTTGAAATATTTTTGATCATTTTGGACCTTATGATCAAGGTTTTGTGTCTTGTTAAGTTAGTTTTTCACTTAATTGCTGAAATTAATTTTTATTTTCATTCACTAATATCTTTGGTCAAAAATAATTTTACCTTATTTTTAATTATAAATTATTATGATTCAAAATATGTATTAAAAGTTTCAAAATTAAAATCACATAATTGAAAGAAAATAATTTAATATTTATCCCACACATGGGACAACATAGCTCATTTTTAAGTAAAAATGTTCAAGATTTTGAAAAGTTTTTTAGTCCAATTTCAATGTTAAATTGATTTAAATGACCTAAATTGGATATATTAATATATAATTGATCTAATTTTACTTTAAAATCACTTTATAATATAATTTATCCTCATAAATTTATGAGAAAAAAATGATAGTTTTCAATTAAAATCCAGTATTTCTCACGATTCATCAAAAAATGAAACTTCTCATAAATATACCAAAAATTAACACTAGGATAATTTTGAGGTTCCATTTTCAAAAATTAATTTTTAGTGATATAAATTTTATAATAATTTTATAATTTAGTTTTAAAATAGTTGCACCATTAAAAGTTAGAAAAACAACCTTTTTTGAAAAATATTGGGTTTTTTTCATAAAATATGATTTTTTCTTATCCAATGCCTACCAAATATATTGGATGAATTAAAAAAATATTGAATAAATAACATAAATATTTCATTAATATCATTCACTAAAATTCATTACTTTATTTTACTGAGAAGAAATTCCTTTACTAGCATTAAAATAATTCTTTATAAAAAACATTCCCTTTATATTCAATTCGTTTTAATTTTCAAATCTAATAAATTTATTTCCAATGAATTTATTTTATATTAATATAGAATTTATATTTTAATGTGATATTTAATACAATTTATAACAACAAATTTAACATCTCTGTTATATCTAATTATATTAAATAATAATAGTAGTAGTATTTGGTAGAACTTGGTCTTTCATGTAACACATCCTATTGATGAAATTATTTTTTGCGTGTAATGCAAGATAACTTGATATCATGTGAATTTCAAGATATAAAATACATGTAATTTATTTTAAAATATTGAATATATTTTAAAATCTCAAGATGTTATATTCTATTCTACACTTGGTGTTGCATGTCATGTATGCTATCAAATACAATGTTCTTCCATTAGAATTTCGAGATGTTACATTCTCCCCAACTTAAATAAATTTTTACCTCATAATTTTACATTAATATCTTTAATATAGAGTTTTATATATGAAAATAAACTAGTTTAAAAACCTACATCATAAAATATTTTATAGAATATCCTCTTAATAAGAGAGAAAGGTAAGTACAATAGTCATATGGAATAACATATAACTAGGATTCTATAGAGAAGAAAATTAGTGGTAATAAAAAATATGGACTTGGAGAAAATGTGTAAATAATTATAGGGTGTGTTTGAGTTCATTGATCAAAACAAATTAATGATCAATGTAAAGTAGAGGGACTCAAACCCATAATTCTAAGATGATTTAAAAGACAATAATTTCAAGAAAAATGAAGGTATTAGGATAAAAATTTTTTTAAGATCATTTTACTAATTTTTAGGAATTATTTTATTGACCAAGAATACAAGGAAATGTACATACTTGATACATTTAAATTTCAAAAGAAAAATTCCATTTTTTTCTTTTATAAAATTATAATCCATATCTTACTCTATGAAATGTATATCCTAAAATTAACTTTTTATTATTCAAAAAACACTAAAATTTACTTTTTACAGATTATAAGATCCATAAAAAAAAATCTTTATATTTTTATCTAATTATTTTCCAAATATGATATGGTTAATACATTAATCTTTAAACCTCAAAATTTATACGAGTAGTTCATCATTAACATTTATTAATTAAATAATTTAGCTAAAATAAATGAGATATTATCAATATAATCACATAACAAAGTGGTATGTGTCAAAACCCTATCATCCTTCAGTCAAGGTTTTAACCCCACCGCCTTCCCTTATTTTATGTCTTTTCACCTAGTATACAAGTTTTAATTTCTATAAAACCATATTAATATAATATCCAAAATAAATTTTATAGAAATACTTGAAATGTAATAATTGAATATCCTTTTAACTATGTTTTTCAACACAACCCCTATAAATAAATAATTCATCCATTTAATTCCACATATGTCCATCCTTGGTCTAGAGACAATCCTTTAGAATATCACATGGACTCAAGTAATTCCCATGTTCCCCACATTTAAGTCAACTAACTATAAATGGATCCTTAGGGTGATTTTTATTTAGTTCTATCCTACTCTTCATTTTTCCTTGAAAATTCTTTGATTTATGTCATTTCCCACATATACACCATTTCCCAGTTATATTTTGGCACTTTGATGAGTGCATTATTCCACATTTCTTTCATGATGGAAATCTAACCCTTTTTACTTCATGGTATCCACCACTAGAGCTCTTATAATCCTCCATCCTTTCCTTATTCGGTGAGTTTGAGAATTGGTTAAGGTATATGTTATTAAACATATTTTGGAAAATTTTAATAGGCATAAACATGATATATTTCACTCCTATCAACATCCCATTTGGTTTCTCATTTCCACCTCCATGCCCTTAATGTTCAATGTTAACTTGATTATTTATTGTTCCATCCATTGACTAAAACCAAAAATCATGGTATGAGAAAAAATTATCAGTGGAAAATAATATAAGGATTTTTAAGGTGTCTAAATATTGAAACATTGTTTTTTATCTAAGAAACCTCAGGTTTAACCTAATTTATTCATTATCATTATTTAAATACTGTATAATGTTTTTTAATTATAATTTTAATTATCATAAAAATATTCCTCGAGGGTGTCATACTATGTGTGCAGTAAGGTCCATTGTTGTGTACTAGGTTACGCTCATGTAAATCCAGAGGAACCTTTCTAGAGATGTTTCCCCTAGGTACATTTATGCTAAAACCATGTACACTTGTGGTATCTATATGGGGATGTATTTCTAAGAAGGTCCATATAATATCTATCTTAACAAAATTCTATGATTTTGTTCTATAATTATCCTTGAAATCTATCTTGGGGTTATGTTCCCTAATTTATCTTTTCCTCAATCTAGTTTCCAAGGTTTCTACTAAACATACACTGATACAAAATATAGAACCCCAACCCTAGTAAACCCTAATCCGTTGTCTACTATTGTTATATTGGAATGATTAAAAGTAAAATAATCCCAAATGATCCAATAGTCTAGTAGTCTTAGTAAACCAGATATATACATGAGTCTTGTATTAAAAAAGATAACACTAATTATAATATAATTTTTTTCAATGATAACTTTATCCCCACATAGTATATCCATTCATATCTTTCTTATTAAACTCCTTGGATTCCTGGGTATAGAAAAAAAATAGGGTTGTGATAAAATTATCATAAAGGGTTTTGTACTACAGAAACAATAATGAATCAATGATAATAATCAATATAAGAAGATAAATAACTGAACACGCATGCCATGTAATCAAAAAATTGAGAGGGTGTGTGTAAAAAATATATAAAGGTAAACGATATAACACACATTACATTTAAATAATTTTATTATGATAAGAGAATCCATAATCAATATGGTAAGTTAAATAACAAAACACACATTCCATTTTTTAAAAATGAATCCATATTTTTTCCATTTTGAAATTACCTTGTATAATAATAAATGAATCTAAACGGAGTATATTCCTAATTATTTAATTTAATGTTTTTCATGAACATGATACATTTACCATCATAATATATCCTCAGGACAATTTAAAATGTACTTGGTGAAAACCCATTAGCTTAGGCTTGACAACTCACTCATCCCATACGACTACTGATGCATCTTAGGGCTTAAATTAACTGATCCCCAAACCATGTAGTGAATTTAAAAATAATTCCTCATATATATAATGTTTTATTTAATTAATTAAAAATATTCCTTATCATCAACAATCCATACTAAATGATAGATATATATTTATTAATATTTTCCAAACTAATCAAATAACCATCAAATAGAAAATTGTATGTAAAAGTATTATATGATTTAGGAAATAATAATATCCATTGAATGAGAATAATTATATTTAAGATAAATTTAATTTATAATACAAATTATCATAAGTGATTGTTTTATGAGAATGTTAAAAATTACAAAATAAAGTGATATTTTAGAGAAAACTTTTACTGCTTTGTAATTTTCAAGTCAAACCCCTTTGATGTAGCGGTTCAAAGTGAAACATAAAATACCATGAAATATGATTAAATAATGACATTTAATTAAAAGGGGGTATTATATACAACACATTATAGTGAATTGGTTAATAATAACAAATAAGTCTCAATGGAATATAAATTGAGATGAAATTCTCTTACTACTTGGTAAATTTTGAATTATAATACAAATGAAAGAAATAACATCAATTGAAACTATAAATAAAATGAATATAAATGTATTTATGATATAAAATACAATAGGGGTTGTATATACACCACAAAAAGGATGAATGTTTTGAAAATGGGGTATACCACACGGAAGAAAAAGTGATACAAGAATCCTTTACCTTATGTGTCCTTTTGTGTGAACATCCTTTAAAATATATTATAATGGTTTTAATAATGTTATTAAATTATACTAGAAACATAAACATAGTTATAATTCCACATATAATCTTTTTATACTATATTTTTATCCATTTGTTAATAATCATTCATTATTTTCATCATTTTTGGTGTTAATATTCATGTTTTTTGGAGTATGTGTTCAATTTTTATTTTTTTTCTTATTATGTAGATCATGATTTCATCATATATAGAATTTTAAGAAATTTATAAATACCATATATATTAATTATATTTTTATTTATAATAACCAGTAAATTTTTTATATAGGAAATAAAATACACTGATATTGGAGACGGTAGTTCGTACATATTCATAAATATTGTGTCCATTTTCTTATCATATTAAAAGAATGAAAATTAATTAATATATATGTATATAATAATTATAGTACCATATTTATTTTATATATGTCACAAGTTTTTAAAAAAAATCCTTGATATATCCCATTTATAATGTGAACTAATCTAATCGCTTTACGGAGCCGGTAGTCCACATGTTCACAAACGATGTTATCGTATTCCCACAAAATAGAAAGCATGAAGGTATGTGTTGTATAATAATAAAAATTTAATAATGAAATTATAAATATACTATATATAATATATAAACTATAAATACATCATCAATTCCAAATATCAAATGTGGTAATGGAAAAATGAATGACATCAGTTCACGAGGCAGTACTTTGTCCGACACATGAATGATGATTATGAATCCCACTTGATGGAAGTGTCTAAAATTTTAGGTCTTAAACATGATATTAACACAAATATATATATTAAATATACATATGATATTATATAATCAATATATAAAAATAATTTAAGGGGTGTAGAAGTCGATAAACAAAAGTGATCATTGAATAATCTTACCTATTATTTGGGAAATGCCTATTGGTTTATTCCAAAAGACATCCTTTTTGTATTTATTAAAAAATTGAGGCATCAAGTATTAGTGGAGGTATGTTGGTATATTATCTTGGAATGTTTTGGACTATCCAAATTTCTTGAGAGTTGTGAATAAGTTCAAGGGGTGAGTTCATTTTTATATAATAAGTGGGGTGGTATTCTTGTAATTTTTTCAATGAGGGAATTTCACCCATGTTTTTCCCATGTCCAGTGGAACCAATAATGAACCCAATTCAAGAAAAGGGAGCATGTTGTCTAAATATGTCTAGAAAATGTATTTTTTAAAAGTTCCAAAATCATTTTGTTCCTTAAGTTTATGTTTTAGTCCTTTGTAAATCTATTTTTTCTCTTAAATGTTTTAATTTTAATTGATTTTAAAATTATTTTTGCGTCAAAAACTAAGTTGATATTATTATAAATTATAAATTTTTCAGATTATAAACAAGGAATAAATTTTTATAAATTTAAATAACAGAAGTAGAAAAAATTAATTTAAAACTAATCTCATATATGGAGTGATAATGTGAGTTTTTAAAGTAAAATTGTTCAAAAGTTTGAAATGTATTTATATCCATTTAAAATGTGAAATTTATTCAAATAACCTATATTGGGAAAATTTATGTATAATTGATCTAATTTTAAAATAAAATTAATTTAAAATATTACTTATCCCTATAAATTATTAAGATTAAAATTCATTTTTCAATTAAAATCCTATATTTTCTACTATTAAAAAATGAAACATCTCATAAAATTACCAAAATTCACCGTAAGATAATTTTGAAATTAATATTTCAAGTATGAAGTTTATTGCATTGAATAAAATTTTTAATTTTTATAATTTTTTTTAAATACACATGCCCCTAAAAGGAAGAAAAATATCATTTAGAAAAATATAGCTTTTCATGCATAAAATTGGATTTGTTTTTATCCAATGCTTATTAAATCTATTGGATGCATGTAAAAAATATTATATTGAATAAAGTAAATATATCTTTCATTAATATAGTTCACTAATTGTAGTTAATTTAATTTATCAAGATAAAACACCTTTTGGAGAGTAAAAACGTGTTTTAATAAAAACATTTCCTTTATATTTGATTGGTATTTATTTTCATTTATAATAAATTTATTACCAATTAATCTATTCTATATTTTTGTAAAACATAAATTTTTGTAATTTATTCAATCCTATTCATAACATCCAATTTAATGTCTAGGGTATATTTTGTTATTTTAAATAATAATAGTAATATAATTTGATAAAACTCGGTCTTGCGTGTAACACATACTTTCGAATAAAGTATTTTTTGCATGTAACAAAAGCTAACTCAGAATTACGTGAAATTCATGATATAAAATATATTTAATTTTTTTAAATAATGAATATATTATAAATTTTTGGGATGTTATATTCCATTATATACTTGGTGTTTCATATCATTCATGTTATAAAATAAAATGTTCATACATTGTGATTTTAGGGTGTTACATCAGGTGATTCTAGATTATTCTATGGATTAAATATTAATTTTTGATTGAATCTTTGTTTCCATGATGTGTTTGAGTTAAGTAGTAAGATATTTCACTCTAACAAGTGGTGAATTTCGATTTCATAAGAAATCATAAAAATAAAAATGGGACATTTTGCATTGATCCCCCCTCCGACTCCTCTCAATGAACTTACATCATTACTAGGTAAATTTATTGGTACTACAGCATCAGGTTCCATTTGAAGATCGATAATTTTTGAGTTCACATAATTAATGATATTCAAACATAGTTAGTGTTTGAATATTTTTAAGAAATTATCTCTTTGTTGTTAAATATATGGTCTTTAGAGTTTTTAATAAATATGGACAACATGAATTTAGTGAACATCAACGGTATTACCAATTTTTAATGGATGAATTATTATTTTCAAAAATAATGGAAGTTTATATATCTTATATTGATTTGTTTAAATGTTTTAGAGTCTTCCATTTATGCTATTATTCCTCATATTGAAGGTACTACTATGAAATATATATATATATAGGATAATTTCATTCATAAAAATATGTTTTTCTCATACTTCAGAGAAATAGTTTCTCATGGTTAAAGGGATTAGTAGTGAATTTTTTTTTGGGATAAATTATAAGGAATCAATGAAGATAATGTAAAAGTGATGTAAACCAATATACAGGTTGTGAGATTAAATTATTAAGATCCCAAGATTTAAGATGATGAAATAGTGGATTAATTATTCCGAAAATTAAATGAAATTTTTATCACCATACAATTTTTTGTGAGATTTTGGACGAAAATATAATTACTGATAAAATACTATATATCCTTCAGTATAGATTTGAGATAAAAGGGTTTTCACTGAATATTCGTGATCCCAATACACATCCATTAGATTATATTCCCAACAATATTATTTCCCATAAAATATGCAGGGGAGGTGTTTTCAAGAAAATAGAATTTTAGATAAGTAAATTTTAATAAAATAATAGAAAAAAGGAAAGAGTGGAAACGAAAATAAAGATAAAGTTGCAAGTTTAGATATAAATAAAGACATTGATGTGAAGTTTTACAAACTAATTTCACATAATATAAGATGTTTATGAAGTGGAAAAATTCTATTTTATGGTTAATTAATTTTGAAGTATTTCAAATGTATGCATATTATACATTTTCCAATTATCTTTCTATGGATAAAAGAATATGAAGATAAATTATGAAGATGAATATGGGAATCCATGAAGCTCAAAGAAGAAGAAAACATCAATGTATTATAATAAGGGTAGAGTTAATACCATCCCTAAAAACTATTAGGTGTATTTTTTATGAATGTGTGTAGATAGTGAGAGTTATATGGTAAATGAATAAGTAGAATCATCAAGTAAATAAGGAGAAATATTTTTTATTTCCAAAGTTAATGAATAATAATTTGTGATTGATGATATCAAATTCTATTAATATTATATGTATATTGAAATAGTGTTCATGGTGAAATCATAACTCAAAATTTTTTTAAATGCTTCTCACGTAAAAAATAAGAATAATGGTTTGAAGAATAATAGTTAATTATTTATCAATAATTACATTATACATGATGAAATTGAGTTGATGTTGAGTTATGGGATTGATAAATTAAATAATATTCTTGATGAAGAAAAAAACAAAAATTTTGAAAAGAAGGGAAATGTGAAATATAAGGATAAGAATACTAATATTTCCCAAAAAAAATTAACTAGGAATAAAAAGTAATTGGTTAGAATTAAATAAAATTTTTAGATTTCATTTAAAGAAGATATAGAGAATGATCAAAGGAGAATATTTTGTATAAAGATTAACATTCATAAGATTATAAAATTTATATTTTCCAATAATTATCACATTTAAATTTTTATAATGGTCTTATATGTTCTGGTGAAAATCTTGATTCAGGGCCAAAAGAGAAGAAAATTATATTTATTAAAAAATGGATTCTATGAAATTTTTAAATAATATTATTACTCATTTAAAACAATTTTTTTTATAAATGGTGATTTAAAAATTATTATAAGTAACTATTGTATAAATAAGAGTTTTTTTGGATTCTAAATAAACTTTTCTCCAAAAAAAAGATCCAAATTTGATGGTCATAGGATAAAAATAGATAAAGTTTCAAAGCCTTGATAGAAATATATTTTCAAAGTTAAATATGTATTTTATGGATATTTTTTAAACTATAGAAGTTTTGGGAAATTAAAATAAATATTACGGTTTAATATCAAATATAATTGTGATCCCATAGGTTATTTAAGAAATACTTTAGGGGGATTAAAAATATTAAAAATAGAAGTTTTCAGAAGAAATCTATATATTCTTACCTAAAAGTTTTGAAAATTTTCAAACAATTATGAGAGGTTTATGGAAGGTGTGACCATTCAGGTCACCTTGATTAAGAGTTTCTTAAAATTATATATCCCTAGTTGGTTATGGATAATATGACTAAAAAACATAAAAATAAGAAAGTGAAAGGAAAAGAGAGGGAATTTATTAATGAAATTTCTTACAAACCATAAAAAATGAATCATTAATGAATATTGGATAGAATATTTTCATCTCCTATTAAAATAGATTTAAAGATCTAAAGAATATTATGAAGTGAAAGAAGCCAATCATGAGCTTTTATAATAATAGGACACTAAAAAATAGAATAATTATTTCAACAATCATTAGAGATGACAAACTGGAATTGAGGACCACATTATTTTTTGATGGGATAAATCAAAACATAATAACGATGATGTATTTAAAAATGATAAAGGAAGAAGATAAAAATACATTGATTTTTCTATTGAATAGAGAGTGTAAAAACATATCTACCCAAGAAGAGGGTTTATAGAGTTATCTCTAGAATAATATATTATACAAATTTTGAATATGGCGGTGTTTCTATTTCAGGACCATAGTATCCATCCAATGTCCTGAAGACCTTCATTTTTTATTAATTTTGATAATCCACCTTTCAAGGGGTGAGGTGGAACCCTTACAAGGACTGTAGGAGTAATTATTACATGGCCCTTAGGCCTTAGAGGAATCTATTGATCATAGGCTTCAAACATTACATACAAACAAGACTAACTACTTGGAACATCTCCTCCCCAGCATCTTCATCATGAAATCAGCTCTCCACCGCTACATGGTTGTTCGGCTAGGCATTCTCGTGCATGCAAAGTCTTGTCCTGATGGCAGGTGCTATACCCTCTCATTCTTACAATCTGTTTACCTTATGCTGTGGTGAAAGCTCTTTGCTCATCCTCCTTGTAGAGATTGTTCCTTATAGGTTGTCTGGTTTACATCTACACTTAAAGGTGGCCCAATGGCCTTACTAACCCGAAGGCCTGGGTGGCCCGAAGGCCTTAAAGGACTCAGGGACCAAATCGGTGGCCCAAAGGTCCAAACAGGGACATATTCATGGCTGCTACAGTGCCAAATAGTACCTGCTATAGTTCACACAACAGTACTACACAGTTCCCGCTACAGTACCTGCTATAGTACAGCTACAGTACCCCAGAAATTATGCCTCCACTTGGATTTGATCCCGGGTCGCTTGGATGCACTTACAGAGTCCTTACCAACCGGGCTAAGGCCCATGTGCCAAGACCATAGTATCAAAGTTCTAAATTTGAATAAGTTTAAATATGTAAGAGGAAATAGTCTCTATCATGTCATATTAACAAATTAAATAAGAATAATAGTTATACCTAACTAAAATTGGTGGCGAAGAATAACTTTGTTGATCAAAGTGGTTATCATTCAAATTTTTATTTGAATATAATGTTGTAAAAATTAATGAATAATTCTAAACTTTTATTAATTAAAGGCCAAGGTAGGAAATTTTTTATTTAGACATGACTTATTATTTAAATGTTTTATTCAATGGGGATAAAAAATACATAAATCTATATATATTTATTCTATTATGTATATAAAAAACTATTTTTATAAATTTGTAGAAAAATTTTGAGAGAACCAAATATATATTTTATATAAAATTGGGGAGAGACCTCTTTTTTAGTGGGATCATATATTTAGATAGAGTTATTAAATGGAAAAATTTGTGAGGTTAGAAAGTCTGTGAGAGAGTATCTATAAACTATTATAATAGATTATGTGAGTATATTTTTTTGAATCTATTATATATGTATTATAAGGAAATATATTTTAAGATGAATAATTAATGATTCTCATATGATATCAAATGATATCATGGGAAATGAAAAGTTTATCTTTCAATTGGAATATACAGTTTTAAGAGATTTAAATAAAAGAAGTGTTTTTCTTAAGTGATATCACAAGTTGTATCAAAATTATTGAAGAAGTGTATGTAAATTGTTGTTTGGGATAACATGGTATTATTGTTTAATGTTCTTGTTTCATAATCTAAGTTCACTCACGTAGGTATAAAATTATTGAATGTTGATTAATTGGTAATTATATTTATTTTGAATGTAGCCAACGAGACCGTACCCGAGTGGTAAGGGCTCCTGCTTGGCATCCAAGAGACCCAGGTTCAAAACCTGGTGGAGGAGAATTTCCGGGGCACTGTAGCAGTACTGTAGTAGGCAATGTTCGGTACTGTAGAAGCTAGAATATTCACCTGATTTGGGCTTTCGGGACACTGGTTTGGGCCTATGGGTCTCAGGGCCTTTGGGCCATCAAAGGCCTTCGGGCCATAGGGCCTTTGGTCCATTGAAGACCATGAAGTAGCCCAGTTCACACAGAGCAGGCCCTAGATGAGGATTAGAGAACCAGTAGTAGTCACCAAAAGCATAGCTAACCGGATTAGAAGAATTAGAGGGTATGGAAACCGCCATCGAGACCAGGCACCGTACAACTTTGTACGGGGAAATGCTAGCCGATCAACAATGCAGGTGGGGAGATGAAGGCAATCAATGATGTAGAAGCTGGGGAGGGGAAACTCTAGTGGGTTGGGCCTATGGGTCATGTATTGGGCATGGTATGCCTCTGGGCCTTTAGGTCATGTATTACGGGTCATGTTGGGCCTTGTTCCTTGGGCCTACAGGTCATGTACGGGTTCCCCTTCAACCCTTAAAAGGGGGATTATCTACAATAAAATAAAAAAGAAGGCCTTCAGGCCATTCGGGTGGTCTTGAATGTAATTTATGTTCCTCAGCTTCTAATAAAATCTAAACGGGGGTTTTTATCCCAAGATATGTTTTGGAATACATTGAGATTTTTAATAAGATAATTTATAGGGGGGTATTTTTGAGACCCTATAATATTTTCTTTTGATGAGAAGCAAACGAATAAGTGGATGTCTTTATTTTGTTTTATATTTTTAAAGAATAAATCATATTCAAACTCAAATGATATATTTTTTATTTTGTGGGGGGAAGTATTTTTTGATGTTTATAGAATTTTTAAATAGGTTTAGAGTTATTTTGAAGTAATCTAGATGTCATTGGAGTTGAAAAGATTTGAACTTGGAAATTATTAATGTAACACCTCGATGTTTTTTATGAAATTTTTTCTTTAAATAATTATTCAATAGTTTTTATTATACACAATTGTGGGTTTAAAAGTACCATGAGATTCCATTCTTATAAAATATCCATAATAACCTAGTTGTTAAGTAATCGAGAATAAATATTACTAAAATATAAAAATGTATAGTGAATTCTTTGGTTACCAATAATTTATGAAATATATAAACCAATTAATGTGAAGGAAATTTTTTTATTTTTTATTAACAAATTATGTGAATCAAAATTAGTAAATGAAATTAATGAAATATATATATTTGATAAAATATTTTTGATATTCATCCAATTGATATTTTAGTCATCATATATGAATTAACTGTATTTTGTGTATATAACCCCTATATTTTTAAAAGGGTATTTTTGTCAACATTTAATGCAGAACCCATTTAAAATTGAAAATTTTACACATTAATAATTTCTATATGACAACATAAATATATTATTTAAAAGTGCTATATAAAAATTTACATTGGATGAATTTTTGATAACTTTCATGTTTTGATGTATAGTAAAAATATACTAAATTTTAATTGAAATAAAATTTATTATTAAAATAATTTATATTGTAAAATTATATTATGGAATGGTATAAAATATAAATATATTTTATTTTTATCTCTTAATTTAATTTAGTTCATTGGAATTAATTTTATATTGAATTTAGATGTAAAAACATTTCAATCTTTTGTAATGTTTTAACTTTTAAAACATGTTTTCTCATTCCAACAATGATATTTTTTTAAAATTAATTACTAAAAATTATGGATTTTAAATTTTTAAAAATGGATTCAATATTTGGAATTGATATTTCCAAATTGTTTAAATAGATTTTTTTTAAATTTTGGAGCATTATGAATAGTAACTTTTGTAGTTTTTATTAATACATCAAAAGGGTATATCAGGTAATTAAGAGTAAAAATAATATTATAACATTACCCTAATACTTGTAATGATATCATTGGATGAGTGTGTTTTGATTTAAAACATCCTTGGGTTGAAATGGTATCCTTTGGAAGCCACTTGGATGAGATTAGGATAGTTAATTTATTTTTATTTAATGAAAAGTTAATTATGTCTTACTCAAAATTTAATAAATCTATCTTTTCTAATATGTGGTTTTATAAAAGATAAATTCTAAAATAAATACTCATTTTAAATCTACAATGTTTTTATTTATCATAGTAATTTATTTGTAAGTTTTAGGAAATAAATATTTACCCTAATGTCTTATAAATTGATGATGCAGAAATTATTTAATTGATGAGAAATAAGTAAAATATTTTTTATTAAAATGATAATAACCATTAAAAGACCAAAACACATGAGAAAATATTATTATTCATGTATATATAGACCATAATCTTCCATTTTTCAAGTTATTTACTATTTTGAGTCATATGGAAATGATTATTACACTTATAATATTTTATTTAATGTGGTGTAAAAGTTGTAACTTTAATATTTTAATAAAAATAACTTTCTTAATATATGATTTTAATGAATATATATTTGACAACAAGTATTCCAATGAAATATATAAGGCTTATATTCATAATAGTAATAAATTTTTAATTTTTATTCAAAATATTAGTATATTAAATGACTACATAGAATTGATATAGTAATTATTTTATCAATGGAGATAACAAATATATGTGATTAAAAATATTAAAATAAATATAATTCAGGTTAATAAATATATCCAATTATTTTTCTAGATTACCTTTACTTCTTAGTAGTATAATAAAATATTTTTTCCAAGTTAACTTGTTATATTTATATTTTTAATAATCAATTAATTAAATAGTGTTAAAATTGGAACTACTAATTGTTTATCTAACTAATGTATTATTAAATTATTTAAAATCATAAAACATTTTATAAATTATTGAATAATTATTATATTTATTTATATTTTATAAATTATATATTTATGATCTAATTTACATCATATAGGTAAATATTTCACCCTTTTAATATAGAAATATATTTACCATAGTTAAAAATTAAATAGAATAACTATGTGTTAATTAAAATATTAACGATTAAATTAATATAAATATTGGTCAAAATTTTATTAGGTGATGATATTATAACCTTATATCATCTCATATTCTAAAATATTTCATTTTTTTGGCTTTTTACATAGTTTTAGTTTATTATAAATTAATATTTTTGAAGAATCCAAAAGTTCCCCTCACCACAATTATAAAAAGGAACCTCCTCCCTCGCTTCTTCACTTTACATTGGGAATTAAAGATCGGATATACCCTACCCATTTCCATTATCAAATTTCATATGCATATTATAGAGGTTATGTTCTTCTCAAAAGATCAACTCGAGTACCTTTAAGAGGATATCTATAGGGAGCTCTTCGAAGAAGAGTTAATCATCTCTAACGATTCTTTCAAACTTATTTCTTATTCTACTTCATATTCATGAGCTTTTTACATTATAAAGTAATAAAACAAGCATCACTTATATAATAATATATTGTTCTTTTTTTATGTAACAAACATATTAATCCTTCTAACCATCCTATGAAAATAAAATCATTATGCGTTCATACGTACGACTTATCATCTCCACGCTGTGATGTAATATGTTTTTCACCACCACCTTAAATTGATGGGTATAATTATATAAATAATAATTATATATTATTATTATAACATGATATTGATTCTAGAACAAAATATTTACCATCCACTTCCATACTATTTCATAATTATGGGAATGATATCGTCGCTCGTGCGTACGTACGACAAACCGTCTCCACGATGAGATGTGAGTCATTATACATGATAGACAATAAAGAATTATTATATAAATATATAGAATTAATTAATATTATATATAGTATATTAATATAATTTTTTTAATTATAAAACTCTGACCTAATAAGGAAAACCAGACTTATTCAACAAAACATGCATAAAAAAATGAACTAGTTAATACCCAAATAACGAGTAATAATGAAATGTTATTAAAAAATGAATGATAATATTACCATATGTGATATAATTAAAATGAAAATGATTCTTTAATAATTCAATGAAATTATTTAAGTCATTATATTTTAGGTTCGGATATATACAAAGGATAACTGACATAAGGTAAGTGATAATTTCACAATCCCATTTTTATCTGAGATTGTTTATATGTAAGTGTTTACTATGGTGTATTATCATTAATTTCTATGTTTCCTAAATATATATTCTAAAATAGTCTTTATATTCTCCTATAATGGTTTAAATTCAATTTTACCCATTAGTGATTTTTTATTAAATAGTATGAAAATAATCTTTTGTTGTTTCCGATACGAGGTATTTTTTGACTTATTTAACAAAAGTATGAGAAAAATGTTTTCCTTTAAATTATATATCATGAATGGATTTTAATTCTTTCATAATGCCTTATTTATAAAAATATTCCTTTACATTATTTCAATGTTATTTTTCAATAAATTCTTTTCATTTAAAATTTCTTGGAATTTTGATAAAACAAAACATTTTTGAAGAAGAAATGATATTTTCCTCACAAATTATTTTCAACTATTCTATCAACATTATTTTTCATCTAATATTGAATTATTTAATAGGGTTATGTTTCAATTATACTATATTTATTCTTCCTGTGGTTTTACTATGTTTATGATCCAATGTTATTTATGAAATCCATTTGTTTTACATGGATTATGTTATGATAGAATTATGTTTAAGAAGCCCATCTTATTATTATGGTTATTCTATGATGAATTATTTATATTTTCTGGCACATGTAAGAATAATTTTATTATGAGATTGTTGGGACTAATATCTCCGCCAAATTCATTGTTTAAATATTTATATCTCATGGGATAGAAATGGATGGAACGGGAAATGATCTTGGTTTAGTAATATAGGGATAGAATAAGGGGTGAACTCAGTTCAATAATGGACATTATCGACTATGATAGTCTTGGAAATGATCCTTGACTAATATGAAATGAATTTCTATACTTATATGTATTCAAAAAACTCCATGTCTTATGTTATGACTTTTGGGAATATGTTTATTGATTTTTTATGAACTATCATGATTTATCCCATGATGTGATGTCATAATAATTCATATGCAGGATAATATTTTCAAATGTTATATTCTTATGTCTTATGACTATGATACTATTGATATCTCCCTTTTTTAGCCTTACTGTTCAACTAATCTCACCCTTTCATATGTTTATTTTCCCTAGGTAGTAAAGAAGATTATTAAGTAAGATATGTCATAATGGGTATAATTATGAATGAATAAGCAGGATACGATGTATATGTCTTATGAACCAGTTGTTTATGTTTCCCAATTGATAAATACATTAAACATATATGGTCCTAGAATGGTTTGGATATGTTTTATAATGAATATTCTTCAATTTTGAAGTAATATCTATATATGTAATATATGGGACATTATAGTTTCTTTCATAGAAAAGGTATAGTTATCCTTTGGAAACTATGATGATAAAAACTAAGAAAGAACCCTATGGATATGTTAAATTATAGGTTACAAAACTATTGTATTATAAATAATCATTAATAAACTAGGATAAAATCTAAAGTGTCAAAAATTGAAATTTTATTCTTGATTATGTGGTTCCCCCATTATGATTAGTGTTGCTCACACTATGCTTATTATTTTTAGTAAATGGATAGAACCCAAAGGAACTACTTTAATACTGAATGTGAAGGGAAATTTAATGATTGTCTTCCTGATAAACAAAATGTAATGGGATATGGAATGAAAAATATTGTCGCTATGCTCACACAAAATTATCAAGCTATGAATAATTAAAGACTTAAAAATGAGAAAAAAGGTAAAAAATTCTCTTGAGGCCTTTATAGGGTAGGGTCCACCTTCATTCAGTGGTTCTTTTGATCCACTAGTGGTAGAACAATGGATCAGTACCACTAAAATGATGTTTTCGGTTCTCTGATGATCAAAACATGATAAAGTAATCTTGTAAGTCTATCTATTGAAAGTTGAATCTGATCAATGGTAGGATATTATCAAGAATATGTGGCAAAGAGATAAAATTGACTATATGTAATTGGATGAGTTCAAGAACTTATTTTTTAATAAGAAATTTCTTCTTTTTATTTGTGAAAAGTTGGAGAAGTAGTTCCTTGATAATAATAAAAATGAAAATGAGTCTATTGGTACCTATGAAGAAAATCATACAATACATTCAAGGGACACATCTAGAATTATTATCCAACCTGAGAGTAAAATTTATTGATTCATGATTGGCTTAAATCTATGTTTCCTAATGGAATTATTCATAAGGGACATCAATAGTTATATAAAATTTGTTTAATATGCTCTTATGTTTGAGATAGATATTGGAGTAACCCTTCATTAATTTGGGTTAGATAATAAGAGAAAATAGAATTTATGTCTAAATAAAAATACCGCACTAAAAAATAGACGAGTTTTACCTTATGCTCAAAGTGTGTAAATAAAGGAGGATATTGTCTTAATTGGACTAAAAAAGGTTTTAGGTGTGGGAGAAAAGGTTATCAAATAGTTAAATGATGGACTGATTGAAAAAATATGTCTAATGAAGAAAATATAGAAAAGAGTACAAAAAATGAACCTCCCAAACTCTAATTCAATAAGTGAAAGGAATGGTCAATTATACTACCCAATACCTTAATCCAAGTGTCATCGATGATTATCAATGTCAGAAAACTCTTAAGTCCAAATAGAAAGGAAAGTCATATGGGATCACAATTGGTAATGGGGAGTACAATAATAAAGTTTTGAAAGGTACACTTATTGTCCACTCTAAAGTAGAAAATGTTTTATTTGATTTTGGATCAATACACTCAATTATTTCAGAATAATTTTCTAACGTTATCATCATTTTACATTAAAAATTAGATGTTGTGTTAGTTATGACAACTCCTAATTGCACAATGGTATCATAAATAGTTTATAATTCTTATCCAGTTGAAGTTTCTGGGAAAGTGATTTATGAAAATATTTAGATCCCTCCATTAGTATAATTTGATGTGATTCTTGGCATGGATTGGATTTCTCTATATGGATATCATATCAATTTCCAATGAAGGAAAGTCACATTTCATATTTTAGATGATTCTATGATCATCTATCGATGTAAATATGAATATGGAATGACAATGTAAATTTCTTCCATCTTATGGGTCTTAGTTCATATAAATGAGGATATCTATCTCAAATGGTTCGGTATAAACTCACCTTTAATAATACGCATACTGTACAAGGGTTTTCTATGCATTTCTAGAATAATTTTTAGGTCTTCCACAAAATTTTGAAATTGAGTTTTCAATATAACTCATACCGAGTGGTATTCCTATTTCAATGTCACTTTATAGAACAGACCCAAATGAGTTACAAGAATTGAAGAAGAAACACCAAGAGAATCTTGAAAATGGATTCACATGCCCTAGTGTGTCTCATTGGAGTGCTCATATTTTATTTTTTAATAAGAGAGATGGATCAATGAAACTTTTCATTTATTATCGATAACATAACAAGATCACTATCAAGAAAAAATATATTCTTCCCCACATTGATGACTTATTCAACAAACTAGGAGGATCTCAATACCTTTCCAATATTGTTCTTCATTTAGGATATCATAAATTATATGTCAATAAGAAAGGTATACCAAATATTTAATTCCGTACAAGGTATGGATGGTCTTACTAATGCCCCAACTATCTTCATGGATCTAATGAATATAATCTTTAGTGAATATCTTGATCAATTTTTAGTAGCCTTTATAGATAAAATTTTGGTTAATTTGAAAAAAATAACATTAATATCACTTGAGAATTGTACTAAAGACCCTAAGAGGGGATAATATTTATGAAAAATTTACCAAGTGTGAGTTTTGTCTTCAAAAAGTTTCATTTTTTATTCACAAAATCTCAATAAGGGGATATCTATGGATCCAGCAAAAACCGAAGTTACTAAACAATGGCCTAGACTAACAAGGGTAACTTAGATTCAATTTTATCTTGGTTTGGCTGGATATTATTGAAATTTTTTGAATTATTTTTCATGGATATCTAATTCACTCACCAAGTTGACTTGGAAAGGAGTTTGGTTTGTGTGGAAAGAGGAATGTGAAGATAATTTCAAAAAGATAAAAGAAGGTTATCTGGTGCACCTATGCTCACACTTCCTTGTAGTATAGAAATGTTTATTATCTACATTGATGCATCCAAAAAATTGGATGGGATGTGTTCTAATTCAAATGATATTGTGATAGATTATACCTCGCGACAATTGAAAATATATGAGAAAAATTACCCAACTCGTGATTTGGAGTTAGCTGTTGTAATATTTTCATTAAAGATATGTATGAAATTTCTTTATGGTGAAAGGTGTGATATTTATACTAACCATAAATGTTTAAATTATATTTTCACAAAAAAGAGCTAAATATGTGACAAAGAAGATGGTTGGAGTTGATTAAATATTATTACTATTCAATACATTACCACCCTGGGAAAGCGAACATGGTAGAATATACTTTGAGTCGAAAGGACCATGCTAGCCTATCCATGATGGGGATCACAGAATATATAATATTTATGGATTTCCAAGTATGGATGATGAATTTTTAAAGGAAGGGGATAAATCATATCTTTCTCAAATGAATGTTCAACCATATATACAGGTGAAGATTAACGAGTTGTAGAAGGAATATTTAGAGATACAAAAGAAGGTGAGAAATGTTCATGAACTCAACCTTCATTATAATAGAATAATAAGTTTCAGGAACTGTGTTTGTATTTTTCCTCTACCATAATTAAAGAAGGCTATTTTTGATGAGGCTCATAGTTCTTCCTTATCTATTTATCATGGTAGCACAAAGATATACATGGACCTGAATGAGTATTTCTAGTGTGACTTCTTGGAAAGAGATATTGTTGAATATCACTATTGATGATTGGTTTATTAGAATGTAAAAGATGGGAGATATAAGTCTTAAGGGATGATACAACCATTACCCATATGAGAATGGAAATGGGAAAAAATCATTTGGAATTTGTCATCAGACATCCCAAAACATCTAAATTCCATAATTCTATATGGGTTATTGTTGATCGCATTATGAGGTCATCACACTTTATTTGTATTAGAGATGATTTCTATCTTGATCATATTTCCAGGATAAATGTAAAGAATTGTTAAGATTTTATATAGTACCAATTTCCATTATAACTAATCGGGATCTAAGGATTACCTTGAAGTTCTACAAAATATTCAGCAGGCTCTAGATATATAGTTAAGTTTCAGCACTACTTATCATCCCCAGACAGACGGTCGGTATGAGAAAACAATTTGAACTCTAGATGACATGTTGAGAGCCTTCCTTATGGATTTTAAATGGGGTTTGGATAAATGCACACCTATGGTAGAATTTTCTTAAAATAATAGTTTTCACTCCAGTATTCTGATGGCTACTTATGAAGCCCTCTATGGAAAGAAGTGCATAACTCTAACTTATTGGGATGAAGTTGTGGAATGAAAGCTATTAGGACTTAATTATATTGATGAAATGGCAGAGAAGTTAAGTTCTATTCAACATCATATAAGAGTAGCTCAGAGTCGGAAAAAAAAGTTATGCTAACAATTGATGAAAAGACTATGATTTTGAAGTGTGTGAAAAGTTGTTTCTATAATATCTCCCTATAAGAGAGTAATTTGATTTGGAATGATGGGAAAGATAAGACCTATGTATATTTTTCCTTTTGAAATTCTTGATAATGTTGGGAAGGTAGCTTATTTATTTGGTTCTTTCGCGTAGTCTCTCTTATGTTCATGATGTGTTCCGTGTAACTATTTGGAGAAATTGCACACATGATCATTTTCATGTTATTAAATTAGAATTCATACTGCTTAACTATAATATCCTAGAATTCCATGTAGTTTTTTAAATTACATGGAACTATTTAGAGACCCAGAACTACAATGTAACTTGATTCTAATGCCTGATGAGCCCAAAATAGTTGTTTGAACCTTTTTTAGTTTATTTAAAATAGTGCACAAGAGAAGCTTTGGAAACATATAAACGGGTGCCCAGATAAACAATCTTAGGAAACTATTGTGTCCAGAATGATGACATTACCTAAGAATTGACTTAATGTGAACTGGCATGGGTTGAGGTAAAAAGTTAATTTTTGGACTTTTGAGACAATTTATTAGAAGAATTTTCATAAGGAAAAATAAAATAATCTTTTATTTTATTTTATAATTTTGTAGCAATGTAATAGAAACATATAAATGTGTTTTCCCCATTTAATGGGCTAATCGGACATGATATCATTGTCACATTGGATAATCACTCTGAACTATTAGAGCTTTGGTGTTCGCAAATGGTGATTGACGATCGACCACTAATGATGGATCATGGAACAACTAATGCAGCGACAATGATCATCGCCAACAAACGATCCAACTTCAGGTAGGGTGTCTTGAATAATTTTCATTCCCTATTTTGAAATATCCACGATGAACGTGAATCATTTGAAAAATGGAATGATTCACAGATCATGCATGCATTTGTGGGAGGGTCTTGATTTGGGGCTTTGAATTGAGATTATCCATGTTAGAATTCTTAAAAATCTCCTCCCCACATGTTTTTAATTCTAACACGGAGGGTTCGAGCCAAGATGAACAAGGCCGAAATTTCTCTATTATGGGTTTCCATGTCTTATTCTTGATCGATTCCATGGATTGACGAAAATAAAACCTTGATTCCGTATCAGGGATGACAACAACCTGAAAATTCTAAGGGTGCTTGCGGTTCTAGAATTAGACAACCAGAGTGGACCTGGTGTCCCACAGAAGACGCCTCCAGTGGTGACATATGGTAGTGTTCACCAACAACACGCCAAAATGGTGAGGCGGCCCACGATGTTGGTCATGGGTAGTGGATCAGGCCACCGAAAATAGGCATGTAGTAGTGCACACAGATGCAATGGCCACGTCATATCAAACGGATGGAAGGTCGCAGTCCAACTAGACTGTGGAGAAGGCAACCACGCAGAATCCCGTGGGGTGGTGGAAGGACGAATCATGCCAACCGTGTCTCAGCCAGGCAGGTCGGCCCACTCACAGCGGGTTGTCCATGAGGCAAGACGGACCTGCGTCCCAGCCGGTCCTGGCCGAACCAAAATCAGATCACGTCAGCGGACCCCAGGCTTGCTTAGCTCAGGTCGTTTTGACTAACTCGGATCAGACCCAGACCCAACTCTCCCCTTCTCAGTAAAATAATCATAACTTTAAAACTGTGTGTCTTATTGACGATCCATTTGTGGTGTTGGAAACTTTGTGATGAGATGATGCTTTTGATAAACTCCAAGTGATTTTCCATGGAGTTTGATATATGAATGATGGATTGAGGATTAGATTATCTCAGAATCAAGATCACTATTAGATAGAATCCCGTAATTGGTTGTGATGATAAGAAAGTGTGGAGTAGGCCTCAGTGGCCTGATAGACAATTATCCATGTGGACCTATGTGGCCCGGCATATGAGTATCCATGTAGACCTATTTGTACTGATAGACGAGTATCCATTCGCCTATGCATGGACTATCGTAAACTTAACCGAGCAACAAAAAAAATATATCCACTTCCTTGTATCGATGACCTATTTGATCAATTGAGGGGAGATAAATGATTCTCTAAACTTGAATTGCGATCAAGATATCAAAAATTGGGAGTTAGATAGGATGATATTCTGTAAATAGATTTCAGAAGAAGATGTGTTCATTATGAATATGTGTTAATGCATTTTGGTCTTACGAATTATGGAGTAGTCTTTAGGGAATTGATGAATCAGATATTTTAGTGATATTTGGATTCATTCATTGTGGTGTTTGTGGATGACATATTGGCGTATTCAAGGACAATGGATGAGCATGAGCAACACATGGTGACAATGTGTGGAATATATATAGATAATTTCTTGTATTCCCAACTATCTACATTTGACTTTTGGATACAAGAATTATGATTTATTTTACATATAATTATCAAAAAGGTGTTTCTAAGGATATGTAGCAGATAAATGTTTTCATCTCTTGGAAATCACAGAATAATGTCTTTGATATAAGAATCTTTCATGGTCCCGTTGGTTATTATGGATGCATTTTGTGATTTCTCATGATTATCATCGCTTATGATAGCCCCGACAAAGAATAAAATTCCACTTAAATGGAATGAGGAATACAAAAAATCAATCCAAGAGATGAATGTTATTCTTAAATTATCACATATCTTGATTTCTCTAGAATCAGGATAGGGGTATGTGGTGTATTTTGATGCTTCAGGATCTAGGTTCAGTACTAGAATTTTTAGCTTTTGAGGCGGTGGACATATAACAACCTCCATTTGACGGCTGCTAATATTATCAACAGTGGCCTCCAAATGTAGGACACTTTGTTTTAATACACCAAACTCCCTAATTTTCTCCTCCCGGACCCTGTGACCCCATTTTCCACTCCCCGACCCCACGACCCTGATCCCCGGCGACCCTGACCCCGCGACCCTGAACCCCCAGCGACCTCGACACCCGGCGACCCCGATCCTCGGTGACCCCGACCCCCGGGAACCTCGACCCTCGGTGACCCCGACCCCCGGCGACCCCGACCGCCGGTGACCCCGACCCCCGGCGACCCCGACCGTCGGTGACCCTCGACCCCAGGCGACCCCCGATGACCCCGACCCCCGGCGAACCTGACCCCTGATGATCCCCACTCCCTTGCCTCCACGCTGGGCCACCTGTAACCCCGGTGACCCCCACAACCTTGCCTCTGCACTACACCCCCCGTGGCCCCAACACCCCCGCTGCATCCCTCTGGAAAGTCCTCACGTCCTGCCTCTGTTGGTCCCTCTCGGTCAGTCGTGCCCCGCCATATAGAACCCTCCCACACTTTTTCCAATAGTTCTGCACCTTTCAAGTCCGGCCGTCGAACCCCTGTCGTCAAGTCGATGCGCCGTCATGGATCCACAATCGAGTCACACCCCATTACCCACGGCTGAGTCCTCTGTGGGTAATGTTTTTTATCCTTAAAATTAGCTTTGAAGTCATTGGTTTTAAAATGTTAATGATATATGTTTTTTTAGAATTTAAATAATATATTTCACTTTTGATTTCTATTAAATAAAGATATAGATAAGAGCTGGATTGATATGTAAGATAGGTTTTCGGCTGAATATTATAAGGGGATTAATTGATTTATGTATTTCACCAACAGATTTCCAAGTCATATGTTTAGTTGTCCATGTAGAAAATGTGAAAATAGATATCTCTTCAAATGAGATAGTGTTAGAGAACATTTGCTTTTGAATGGGATTTTGAAAAACTATAAGACATGGACACATCAACAGATGGTTTTAACCCATTTAGGTCTATGGTTGGTGCGACACATAGTACATGGCCAATGGTGTTGGTTCCATACAACATTCCCCCATGGGAATGTATGAATCAACCTTTTTTGTTACTGTCAATTCTAATTGATGGACTGAGAGGACCTGGTGATAAAATCGATGTTTATATACAACCATTGATTGATGAGCTGCAAGAATTTTGGATTGATGGTGTAATGACTTTTGACTCAGAAGCTAATGAAATGTTTAGACTTCGGGCCTCTTTGTTATGGGCAATTAATGATTTCCTAGCGTATGCTAACATATCAGGTTGGAGTAAAAAAAGATAATTTTCTTTCCCTTGTTGTAATAAGAGTAAGAAATCTATATGGCTTAAGCACTGTATAAAGTGGGCATATCTTGGTCAAAGATGCTTTCTTCCTCTATTGCACAGGTTCAGAAAAGACCGTGTATCGTTTGATGGGAATATAGAGTATGACCCATCACCACAAATATTGTATGGGGTTGAAATTTGTGCATAACTTTATCAAGAAAAAATCCATACAATGTATGATTTTCAAGATTTATTGGTTCATGCATTTCCTTCTATTCCTATTGGAAATAGACAGCACATTCATAATTGGAAGAAATGGGGCATTTTTTTAGAATTGCCTTATTGAAAATATAATATTTTAATACATAATTTGGATGTGATGCACATTGAAAAAAATGTATGTCATAATATATTGTGCACCATTTTAGGCGTCAAGGGGAAATCAAAGGACAGTACTAATGATCGACGTGACTTTTAAGAAATGGGATTGATAAAACCATTATATTTACAGCTGGGTGAAGCTAATCGGGCATACATTCCTGCTGCAAAGTACACAATGGGTAAAAAAGAGAAACACACATTTATATCAATTATTAAGACCATTAAGGTACCAGATGGTTATTGCTCTAATATTTCCAAGCATGTGAATATGACGAGCATGACATTACAGGGGTTGAAAGTCACGATAATCATATTTGGATTCAATAGTTAATTCGTATATCAATTCTTGTTTTCTAACCTACCCAGGTTGTTGAGCCATTGATTGGAGTTTCTAATTTATTCAGACAGCTTTGTTCTAGGATTCATCGCATGATTGATTTTAAAAGGTTGCAGGATAAGATTGTGTTTGCACTATGTCACCTAGAAAAACTATTTCAGCCATCTTTTTTTGATGTCATGGTTCACTTGACCGTGCATTTAACTGGTGAAGTCATTTCTGGTGGTCCCGTGCAATTCGGGTGGATGAAGCCAATATAGTTATACTTAAATACATTGAAACGGTATGTGTGCAACAAACCTCGTCTGGAAGCCTCAATTTCCAAGGGATATTTAATTAATGAGTGTACTAATTTGTGTTCCTCATATATTGATGAGGTTGAAACAAATATAGATAAACCCTCCCAGAATGAAGACGTTCCAATTAGAAAAAAAAATAACATTTGATATGCGGAATGATGAGTGGGTTCAAGCTCATCGATGTGTGTTGTTCAGCACTCCATCACATATGCCATTGATACAATAAGTTTCATATTTTATGTGTATTTTTTCTATATTTATTTTATTTCTTACCTTATATTGTGTTGTGATTTATGATGCATATAGATAACTTGAAACGGGAAAGGCCTCGTGCAACTGACTATAAAATCCAAAAACATCATTTCAATGCATTTCATGAGTGGTTCAAGACTCATGTATATATAATTGATTTAATATTTTCATAGTGAAACTTAGTTTTATTTTTACAATCCTTTATCCATTAAACTATATATGTGAAATTTTCATATTCAAAAGTTACATGATTCAACCCCTCATGTGGGCGAAGAACTCAACCATCTAGCTGGTGGTCCATTTATTACATCTTGTCGCTACAAGTCTTTGGATGCTAATGGATTTTGATTTCGTATTAGTAATGTTGACATAAACTGAGCCACACAAAATAGTGGTGTTGGTTGTTCTTTTGTTAGTGTGGGTTATTATTACGGATTGCTCAGAGATATTATTGAGGTTATTTATGGTCATGGCTTAAAACACATATTGTTAAGGTGCGATTGGGTCGATCTGGTTAGTGGAATGAAATTTGATAACATCCAATTTACATTAGTAAAATTTAACAATATTCTATATAAAGATGACTGAGTCAGCAATGATCCCTTCATACTAACATTGCAGGAAGAACAATTTTACTTTTTCGGCATTGATTCTGTTTGTAAAGTTGTGGTGAAAATGTCTAGAAGAAGGGTTTTTCTGATTGAACAAGAGGAACCTAAAGTTGTTGCCTTTCCTGATCAAACACTTTACTAAACAACATTAGCTATAGGAGATTAAGATATACAATGGTCCAAAGAGACAGTTGATGGAGATATGATAGACTTGCATGATTAGTGAAAATTTAATTGTATCCCCAGCTATTGTTTGTAAAAATATTTATGAGTTATATATGTATAAAAATTTCTTGATTTAAAAATAATTTCTTTTAATGTAGGTATGTCATAGGGTGGTCATAGTGGTTCACCTAATGTTGTTGGTATGTATGATTTTATTTTTCTAAATTAATTGATTGTAATTTTCTATGTATATTTCCCTAACTATTTCTAATAATTAATTTATACTGTAATTGAATTATGAATTTATGTTTATCAGGATCTACTACACCTTCCAGTAGATGCGGGGGTCCTGGTAGAGGGGTTCGATTCTGGAACACTGGAGCGCAATTGGATGTGTTATTTGATAACACATTTCATCCAGTTGGAGAAGGTACTACTGTATTGAGTCATCAGTTTGGGCATATGATACGAGACTCAAACAGATTCCCTATGATGACTCGTTAATGGAGTTCTTTCCCCCAGGATACGATGGACAGATTATGGAGGGAGGTTCAGGTAAATTCAATGTTTAATTTTTCATGATATTGTTATTATTATTTTCTCATATACTGGCAATTTTTTTAACATGATAATTTGACATCCTGCCTAGATGAGTTTCGGGCTGTATGTATGTCCAAATTCATAAAATTATGGAAGGATTACAAGTTAAGGGTGAAGAGAGATCACCAGAAACCTTTTGTTCGTGTGCTAGACATTCTACAGTGTGTCCCTCCAGGAATTCTTCCTACGCAGTGGCAGGATTTGGTTGTGTTTTGTTTGAGTGAGGGGGTGATGGTAAGATTTATTACTTTTAATCTATAAATGACTAATTTTTCAAATGTATATTAAGTAAATACATTGAATGTAGACCGAGTATGCTCGTCATTCACATAATCGGGCGATGCAGGGCATGCCTTCCAGACTTGGCACTTGACATGTGTCACAACTCAGACATGATGTAAGTTTAGAATTCACTTTTCATTCATATTTTAAAAATATTGTACAATAACATAGTGAACCCCTTTATTATATTTACACCAACATGGCGAGCCGATCGATCGGATGTCCATATGGGTGAGGACTCGTAGGGCGGGTGATCCCGATGTTGCCGGTGTTATAGTAAGCAAATTATTTACTAATAAATGTATTTTTATTTTATATAAATTATTAATATTTGTTCATTGATTCATTATATAATACAAGATCAGTTTGAGGCTTAGTTATTAGAGTTTCCAAAGGCGTAACGCCGTAGTACTGTGTGTAGAGATGAAATATTTCACCGTGTCATGGGGCATGATGGTCATGGTTATTATTTGACTTATGGAGGTGGTGTCCCATGACGTGCAGTTGTTAGAGCAGATGTGATGGGTGCGTACAGAGATTCAGGGATGTGCACACATACTGAGATAGATGCTTCCATGCAGGATATGCAACACAATATGGATGCGCAGTTTCAGCAGTTACATGCAAATTATGAGGAGAGGTTGTCACAGATGTCATCACATATCGATGAAATGACGATGGAACAAGTGGCACCATAGGTAAACAATAAAACAAACTATATTCAGATTGAATTTTATTGATATGTTTAAGATACATAATATTGATATATATTATAGGCTTTGAATATAGATGGTGGACATCACAGTGATATTGGTGATCCAGATGAGGATGAACCCCATGCATGAGGTAATTTCATTTGTATTGATGAATTCTCTAGAAGTTTTTATATACGTGATGAATAGAATCTTCCATTTTTACCTAGATTAGTTTGTTTTAGTATTTGTGGATTAAATCTCTGTGCACTCTAAGACTGATGAAGATCATACCCAATATCATGACATCATCCAGATTACACTTATAGAGCATCGACTATAAACCAACCTATATATATATTTCACTTTTGTATTGATTAGGTATAGTTATTGGGTCAAATAATTTCAGAGGAAGGCATGTTAGTGGATGAAGAGAAACCTCAGGCAGTTGCTTCTTGGGATAATCCCAAGAACTCTTTCGATATCTGTAGAATTCTAGGGGGACTGAATTGTGAAGTTGTCGGGCAGACTGCACGTCAATCAAAGGTGTCGTGTGCCCGCGGTGACTGAAAATGCACTTCTGGTGTCATAAACGGCCAAAACGGGCATTTAACGATCAAATTCATAGAGGACAACATCATACTGACCTGAAATCATAGGTAAACAATCTAATTATTATTTTTGATGTGTGCGAGGAGACGACACACCAATTGAACATGCGGTTTGCGTGGTACGGCTCAATATGTGTTTTTTAAGTGTTGGATGTGCTTCATAAACATGCATGGGGGGTCCAAACCATCCAAACGACATCTGAATGGCCTGAAATCAGATGGAAATAATAGCTGAGTGAATTTTGAAGTGGTTGGGTAGATGGTACATCAATAGGAAGTGTCGTGTGCCCGTGGTGACCGAGAACGCAGTTCTAGTGTCATAAATGGCCAAAGCGGGCGTTTAACGGTAAAATTCATATCGGACGATATCTTATTGACCTGAAATCATAGGGAAATAATATAATTATTATTCATTATGTGTACGAGGAGATGACATGTTAATAGGACATGTGGTTTGCATGGTACGGTTCAATATGCGTTTTTAAGTGTTGGGCGCACATCATAAACGCGCGTGGGGGGGGGGGGGGGGTCCAAACTTGCCTAACGACGTCAGAATGGCCTGAAATCAGACCAAAACAACAGGTGAGTGAATTTTGAAGTGTTCAGGCAGACTACATGTCAATTTGAGGTGTCGTGTGCCTGCAGTGACCGAGAACGCACTTCTGGTGTCAAAAACAGCCAAAACGGGTGTTTAATGGTCAAATTCATCGCTGACGACATCAGATTGACCTGAAACCACAGGGAAAAAAATCTAATTGTTATTTGTGATGTTTAAAAGTAGACGGTATGTCAATCGAATGTGCGGTTTCCACGGTATGGCTCAATATGCGTTTTTTACGTTTTGGGCGCGCTTCAGAAACGCACGTGGGGGGGTCCAAACCGGCCGAATGACATTGGAATGGCTTGAAATCAGACGAAAACAATGGGTGAGTGAATTTTGAATTGTTCGAGTAGAACAAAAGTCAATCGGAGGTGTTGTGTGCCCACGGTGACCGAGAACGTAGTTATAGTGTCATAAAGGGCCAAAACAGGCCTCTAGCGGTCAAATTCATAGTGGACGACATAGGAATGACCTAAAATCACAGGAAAACAATATAATTATTATTTTTGATGTGTACTATGAGGCAACTTGTTAATTGGACATGTTATTTGTGTGGTATGGCTCAATATGCAGTTTTTAAGTGTTGGGCGCGCTTCATAAACGCGTGTGGGGGGTCCAAACCGGCCGAACAACGTCGGAATGGCTTGAAATCAGACAAAAACAACGATTGAGTGAATTTTGAATTGTTCGGGTAGAAGGAATGTCAATTGAAGGTGTCGTGTGCCCGTAATGTCTGAGAACGCACTTCTGGTGTCATAAACGGCCAAAACGGGTGTTTAACAGTCAAATTCATAGGGAACGACATCGTATTGACCTGAAAAAATAATGAAACAATCTAATTGTCATTCATGATGTGTACAAGTAGATGACACTTCAATCGGATGTGTGGTTTGCATGGTATGGCTCAATATGTGTTTTTTAGGTGTTGGGCGCGCTTCATAAACGCGCGTGGGGGGGGGGGTCTAAACTGGACGAATGACGTCGGAATGGCCTGAAATCAGACGACAAAAATAGGTGAGTGAATTGTGAAGTGGTTGGGTAAACGAACATCAATCGGAGGTTCCATGTGCCTACGGTGACATATAACGTACTTCTGGTTTCATAAACAACCAAATGCATAGCGAACGACATCAGATTGACCTAAAATCACATGGAAAAAATCTAATTATAACCATAGAATTAGTGATTTTAAAATTTTAAAATGGTAATCAAAATTATGAATATATTATTTGAATCGAATAATTTCAATCTATGACAGTAAGTTTGAATTGAAATATGTTAATTTGTTTCAATTATTTTTTTATAAGTTTTATTCGGTACTAATTTTGTTATTAAATTTTGTTATGCAGTTATATTTGATGACGGATGTGGAGCTTGGAAGATGACTGATGAGATTTATGTGGGTATATTTTTTTGTATTATTGATATTTTAAAAAAAAATTAAAAACGAAAAGTGGCCGCCATTAGGCGGCCGCTGTAGGTGATTCCAGCGCCACCTACAGTAGCTGCCAAACGATAACCGTTGTAGCCCATTCCAGATTTCCTTCAGTGTCTGCTAAATGGTGATCACTGATAGAAAAATGATGGGCCAAAAGCAGCCACCATTTGGCGGACGCTAGGCGGCCGCTATAGACCTTTAGCGACGGCTTTTGGCGGCCGCTAAAGGTCATGATTGTACTATTGGTTGGGATGAATTCTAATGAAAGGATATCATTCTATTTCTTATGGATCATGGTAGATGAGAGTTCATGATAATAATTACCCAACACATGATTTAGAGTTAGTTGTAGTATTCCCTGCCTTGAAGACATAGCATCTATTGGGCAAAAATCTCTCAAGGTGTCATTGAATCATTTTTGAGGTGATTGTGTTTGTTGACAAAGTGACCCTCCATGTTGTGTTTGTTGACAAAGTAGACCAATATTTTCATTTTTTTGTTGACAAAGGGGGTGTACATGGTGATTTGTCGGGTTTCAGATATATTATTGACAACCTATGTTGACAAAGAACGATGACAAAGGAATGAATGATCTGAAGGCAGTACAAAAAGAACAGATCTAAGGAGGCGTCTTTTTCCAGTATTTGCCAAATTTTTGGGACTCAAAATAGAAAATAGGGAAACATGTTTTTGGCAAAGAAAGTTCCACACAAGATCTAAGGTGTTTTGGAAAATTTCACACAAGACAGGATTTAGGACTAGAATGTCAAAAAATGGCAAAGGCATGAAGTGCACAAAAGATTCGAAGTTGCGTAAAAGATGAGGTTGCATGAAAGAGATTTGTGTGCCCAATGTGGCATCAAATGGGGTTTTTCGCGCTTGTGAAGTATCTTGCACGACATAAAATTATTCTTCTACGCAGGGGTTAGAAACACCTATAAATAAGAGGTGACCCTCCTCATTAGTTGTTTCTCAACACTTAGAGAGAATCCGAGCTCTAGATCACATACGAATTTTATGCTAAGGGTGTTGTGTGAAAGATTTTTATTTGCATGCAATCTAAGAAATTTGCGCGTAATATTTGATTTTTGTGTAAGATTGAAGTTACGTGCAAGGGGGTGTTTCATGACAAAAGTGGAATCTTGTGTGGAAGGAACTAAAGTTTCACACAAGACACATTAAGTATTGCACGAAAGATTTGATGTTTCCTAGTAATACTGCGGTAAAGTTGCATTCATCAGTTGATGAAAGTGGAACATCAATAGAGCATCTATATAGAAAGAAAGATACATTCATTTGTGATAATGAAGGGACCTACAAGTCTTTAAACTATGATTGGATCTTCTGAAGAAATAGTGAGAACACTTCAGTTGAGAGAGTAGTGAGCTTTCATATTGTGAGTGGGTGTAAACCAAGAGGGACAGTGAGTCCACACTGAAATTTGTAAATAGTAGTGCACTTTTATTAGATTTGGTACATCGTCACATTGTCGGTGTATGCTCCTTGGGCATAGCCCAGTGAGGGTGAACCAATTAAAAATCATTATGTCATGTGCAAGATTTAATTTCTATTAATAATTTTCTACCTGAAAGAGAGAGAATAGAGTTTTTCCTAATAGTAAAACAATATCAACAGTGGATGTTGTTTTAATCTGTCATACCTTGATTCACCCCCCTCTCAGGTTATCTACCCTAGTGGTCCTAACAACGTCATTATCTCTTTGGGGAGAAATTTATGATCTTCACTGATCATAAGAGATTAAAAAATATTTTCTCATAATGAGATTTGAATCTAAGGTAAAGGAGATGGATAGAGTATCTCCATATTTTCAACATTGACTTGATGTGAATATTGTGTAATGTAAATTAGATGGATGATGGATTAAGCAGAAATTCATATGCTGAATTAGACAAAGAAGCTTCAGATGAGTGGCAGCTGATGTCGGCTCTAACCGATATGCATATGGAATGTGAAGATCGAGGTAATTTTGTAGTTCTCTTCACAATTTCAGTGGTTCGTGATTTGATTAATATGGTAAAGAAAGTAAAGAAATATGATAACAAATGTGTTAAAATGAGTTCAAAACTCAATAGTGGGGAGACCATATAGTGTTGGATGTTGGATGAGAGTTCAATGTTGTGGTTCAAGAATTGGATAGTTATACCTATGGCTTATTAGGGGTAACTTATTAGTTATCATAATAATTAGAGATGAGTTTTTAATCTAGGAATAAAGAATATGGATAAGGATTTGAAAGCACTGTTCTGGGGGAACAGTATGAAATTGAAGGTGGATGTGTTTGTTTCAAAGTTCTTAACTTTTCAGAAAGTTAATCTAGAAAATTAGAGACCAGTAGGTATGTTGTAATCATTACCTATACCAATTTTTAAATAGGAGAAAAAAGTGATGGATTTTTTCACAAGTCTCCCAAGAACGGTTTTGAAACTCAATGCAATGTGGGTGATAGTGGATCAGCTCCCTAAGCCAGACCATTTCATCCCTATTATTGAATATAATAAAGTGGAGGATCTATCCAAAATAAATATTCATTAAGTGATAAAGAGACATGGAATACTAGTTTTTATAGTCTCCGATAGAGATCCATGGTTCACATCTCAATTCTGGAATTCCTTATAAAAATCCGCTAGGACTTAGTTAACTATGAGTATTGTGTATCATCCTCAGACGTATGGGAAATTTGAAAGGATGATATAAATTCTAGAAGACATTATGCGGGATTATGTAATGGATTTTTGTGGCTCATGGGAATAGCATGTTCCATTGGTGAAGTTCTCGTATAATAATAGGTATCAGGCCCCAATACATATGGATCCTGTTGAAGCATTGTACGGGCGTCCTTTTTGTTCTCCACTATGAGGAGTATAAATTGGTGAGACTTTACTAGTTGGGTCGATCCTTTTCCAAGAAACAATAGAGAAGATTTAGTTGATCCAAAATTGGATTGAGATGGATTAGAGTCATCATAAATATTGTGTGGATTGCTTTCGAAGGTCGTTTTCATTCATGGTGAGTGATCATTTTTTCTTAAGGATTTCTCTAAGGATTGTTTATCGACATTTTAGGATATAGGGAAATTTATATCCTTGGAACATATTATCTTTAGAGATATTATAACAGGTCAGAGATTTGGAATATCGATTGGCATTTTCAACATGGTTTAGTGTGCTGCATAATGTATTCCATGTATCACAGTTGAAAAAGTATTAGCCTAATCGTGGCCAGGTGATCACATGGGATAATGTTGACCTACAGATGGATGCTTCGTTGGTACATATCCCAGTGTAGATTGTTGATAAGAAAGAGAACGTATTTAATGGAAAATGAATCGGTCTAGTATAGGTTTTGTGGAGACATAGTTATGTTCAGGAAGAGACTTGGGAATGGGAGAAGGAAATGAATGAGAAATGGACTGAACTCTTTCATGGAAATGGTGGTTTTTTACTTCCTGGGTACAAATAGATGAGTGGTGGGGAGAATTTAGCACCCCCATTTTCGGTTAATTAACATTTTATTTATTATTTTAAGTATATAAAGTAAATGGGTTAGTTTTGGAGAAATTTCAATGTGTTTTTTGGGATAAATGGAAGGTACACAGGCGGCACACAATTTTTCCAAACCATACAACAACCTAAGATAAAATGTGTCATTTGGGAAAGTTGAGGAAGTGGATTTAGAATGGTTGGAGCATGTTTTTGGAGATCATTCTAGGAGACCATGTGAAGGGTCATATTTAATATAGTATCTAACACATAGTTAGTGCATAATTTGTCTAACTATGTGACTAAACTATTCACGAGTCAAAACCACCTCCATAAAAAGTTAATCTATGTCGTATTTAATGATTAATGCCTCATTACTCCTTTTATGTGTTCCTAAGTCAATATTTTTCTTCTTCAAAGTTCACTTAAGGTTCTGTTGTTAATTCTTAGGTGATCTAAAGGCTTCTCTTATTGATTAAAAGCTAATTCCTCAAGGTAAGTGCTCGTTGTTCATCATTAGTGATGTTTTTCTTAGATCTAATTCGACCCTCTTCTTAGTTTCTTATATCTTCACATTTTGTGGGTATATCTAAGGTTTTGGATTCATATAAGTTTATATTTAGTTCTTCTTGTGATAGGTGAAGTGATCTAGGCAGGTTTGTGATGATTTGACTTATTTTCATTGGATTTCATCATCTATTTACCATTTTCACTAAAGATCGTGAGGAAGGTGGATTCACTCTTAACTAGTATTCCTAGAATTTATTGGATTAGTTTCAAATTAATTTAGTTACATTAAATTTATTATGCAAGTTTTGTGTAAATCATGGTATAAATCCTCTTCAATGATGATTTATGGTTTTTGGTGAAATTGTGATATTATGGTGACTTTTTGTGTAAAGTGATTTAGTTTCATGATTTTAAAATGGTGATTTTAAAATTTTTATTCTTTGGATTTGTTAAATGGTTTTTGGGAAAATGGGTTTTCAGTAAAAGGTAGTTTTATTGAAATTATTTTTGCATGTTGGTTTAGGAAATGTTGTTGGGAATACTTGTGTGTGTATTCATATTTCATTTATGAGTCTTGGTGGAAATTTTACCTTGTGCTCGGTGCCAAAAGTGTAACAGAACATGGGACATAATTATTATGTGAGGAAATGGTAGAATGATAAGATATCACTCATGAGTATGTAACTTCCATATTGAATCATTCATGGTTGGTGGTGTGAATATGTGAAGTGGATTAGTTATGTTAAGTGGAACTTGTGGAATGGTTTTAAAGCATGACTTGGTCGTTTTATTGATAATATCATATTGGAAAATTGTTTATACAACACTTGTTTATATTGATTTATAAACTATTTTATAAGTTGTTTATATTTAGATATAAATTGTTTTTGAATTTTTTTTATATAAATTGTTTTTATATAAATGATGTTAACTTTTATACCCAAGTGGTGTGTGTAGGGATGTCATCAGTGGAAAACCTATTGAGTTTTAGTGCTCACCTATGATTTGGAATGTTGGTTATGTTGCTGATGTCATCTACTAGGACATGGGAAAAGGTAAATTATCACATTTGTATCTCTAATTAGTGATACTTTGTCTAGATGGTGATGTTGTAGCATGGAGCTTGTGGGGAATGGAGTCTTGTGGTCATCTTGGAGTTTTATTAGTTTATTTTTTATTATTTTATTTGATGTTGTGATCTATCATTGTGAAACATTATTTTAGTGTGATATTGATATAAAAAATGTTGATTTATCTTCCATTGTTTTCATGCATCATATAGTGGTATGTTTGGTTATGTTTTCTTTGTTGGTTTTTTTTATTCTTAATAGGTAAGTCGCCCCCACATGTATTGAAACCCATCAACATTTATTGTCATCCTTTAGCATCTTGGGGATGTCAATTAAGACCAGTATCATCCTCCTACCTTCTCAAGCCAACGAAGAGAATGAGGGATGTCATAATCAAAATCATCCTTTTGAAATCATTTATAAACATAAATTATTCAACATCATTCATTAAAACCTATAGAAATGGAAAAAATAAGAAGGGTGAGCTAAAATGGTCATTAAGGGAAAATGTTGTTGTACCCCACACTCTTTGATTTTCATGATCACAATCACTTTCATATGTGTTTAACATTGTTTTTAAGTGTTGTGGATGATAGGCAAAAGATTGCCAAAGGATTGGCCCAAGAATGGACAAGAAATGGACTGAAATTCAGTCCACCGGCCAACCGGTGGCACACCAGCGGCCAGCCGGTGGCACCTGCACTCAAAGGGAAGCTACTGCCTCCCCACCGGTCGACCGGTGGCTCTGCCACCGGTCGACCTGTGGCACCCAGCACAAATAGTGAGACCTACTGTCTTTCCACCGGCCAGCCGGTGGCTCCTCCACCGGTCGACCGGTGGGGCCTATACCAATTGATGGGTCGGAAGAATCCCGAGGAATGATGGCAAGAGGGGGGGTGAATTGCCTTTTAAAAAATTGATTAACAAATTAAAATCAGAGTTGAAAGTGCAGCGGAAATAAAGAGGCAATCACACAAGAAATTGTTAACGGAGTTCGGCCAAAAACCCGGCCTACGTCTCCGCTCCCAACTCAACCGTTGAGAGATTCCTACCGCTTGCTTTTCAATGGTTTTAGCAAGAAACCCACTAGGCTTTGAGGTAGCACTAGGACCTATTACAGCTTGCTTTTGTGGTTTAGCAAGAACCCACTTGCTTTTGATGGTTTAGCAAGAACCCACTATCCTTCTTACAGGTGAAGGATAGCTCACCTTTTTCTCAAGCTATTTAAAGGAAATTAGTATTGCCTGTCAATTTCAGCATTTTACACTAATTGTTTTGGTGATTGTGATCATCAAAATAGGGGGAGATTGTTTTACCTCTCGAACCCCTCAAGGTTTTATTTTCATGATCACAATCACCCTCATATTTATCTAATCCTCTTTCAAGTGTTTTTGGATTGATAGGAATCAAATCAGGTGGCCAAGGAATTGGGCCAAGCAAGCTTAAGTGGCAAAGGAACACAAGTGGACTGAAAATCAGTCCACCGGCCAACCGGGGGCTTCACCACCGGTCGGCCGGTGGACCCTGGGAAGGATGCTGAGCCACTGCCATCTCACCGGCCAACCGGTGGCCAAGCACCAGCCAGCCGGTGGCACCCAGAATGAACAGGGTTTGCTACTGCCTCACCACCGGCCAGCCGGTGGCTCTGGCACCGGTCGACCGGTGGGGCCTGGACCAACCTCCTTCTCAACATCCAAGGCACCGGCCAACCGGTGGCCCATCCACCGGTCAGCCGGTGGAGCCAAGTCTCGAAATCTCCCAATTTCCTCAAGCACCGGCCAGCCGGTGGGACTGTACCGGCCAGCCGGTGGAGCCAGTCAAACTAGCCGTTGCAGTTTGACCAGGCTGGCCCACTTGGCTCCCAACGGCTCTTTTAGCCTCTCCAACGGCTCCGAAGCCTCCCCAAGGGTTCCATGCCTATAAATAAAGGCCAAGGAAGCCCCGGACCACTACCGGAACATAAACAAATCCAACGGACATATTTTGGATCATTTGGCGTACCTCCGGCAAGCCACCTCAAGGAACCCCAAGTGCTCCATCCAATTCCACATCCAAGGAGCACCTCCAAAGAAGCTTGGAAGCGGCCTTCAACATCTCCATCCAATCAAAGGCGCCCAAGACTTCCTCATATACGGTTTTTATTGTTTTATTCTTTTTGAGCTTAACTTTGAGTTTGTGCCTACAAACTCCCAATTTTCTCATCCCCTCTTTTCTTTGGGTTTCACATCACCACTAAGGTGTGAAAAGGTTGCCAAGCTTTCCTTTAAATAGCTTGAGAAAAAGGTGAGCTATCCTTCACCTGTAAGAAGGATAGTGGGTTCTTGCTAAACCATCAAAAGCAAGTGGGTTCTTGCTAAACCACAAAAGCAAGCTGTAATAGGTCCTAGTGCTACCTCAAAGCCTAGTGGGTTTCTTGCTAAAACCATTGAAAAGCAAGCGGTAGGAATCTCTCAACGGTTGAGTTGGGAGCGGAGACGTAGGCCGGGTTTTTGGCCGAACTCCGTTAACAATTTCTTGTGTGATTGCCTCTTTATTTCCGCTGCACTTTCAACTCTGATTTTAATTTGTTAATCAATTTTTTAAAAGGCAATTCACCCCCCCTCTTGCCATCATTCCTCGGGATTCTTCCGACCCATCAATTGGTATCAGAGGAAGTATTTGAATAATTCCTTACCCAGTTTCAAATTAAAGATCCTATTTTTTGATGGCTTCTACCGCTTCTTCTTCTCAAACTCTCGAAGGACATTCTTTGAATCGTGCTCCATTCTTTGATGGAGCCGATTATACTTTTTGGAAAACCCGCATGTCAACCTTTTTAAAAAGCATTGGTTATCCAATTTTTAAAATTGTTATGCAAGGATTTTCCCTCTCCTCTCCCGATGAGTCTAAATGGACTCCCAATGACATTGCTTATTTTGAGCTTGATGGCAAAGCCATGAACGCTCTTCATTGTGGTCTTGACCGTAATGTTTTTCATTGCATTTCTTCTTGCACTACCTATTATGATATTTGGAAATTGTTAGAACTAACCTATGAAGGTACTAGAGAGGCTCCAAAGCAAGAATCCGATCAAAAGAGAGAACTCGTCAAAAAGCAAGAACCCGACGAAAAGTTCAAGCCCGTTTGCCCACTTCACAAGAAAAGGGACAAGAAAAAGAAGGGAAAGAAGAAGGCTTCAAAGGCAACATGGAGTGATAGCTCCACCTCTTCATTCTCCTCCTTTTCCTCGAGCGACCAAGGTAATAATTGCCTAATGGCAAAACATGAGGTATCTTCCTCCTCTTCCTCCTCTTCCTCTTCTAGTTCTTCTAATTCATTTAATCATCTTTCTTATGAAGAACTCCAACATGCTAGAGACCAACTTGAAAATGGTTTTCATGAACTTTCTTCAAAATTTGTCGCTTTAAAAAAGAATTTCAAAAAACTTTCCTCCGAAAAAGACCAACTTCTCAAAGAGAAGGAGGAACTGTCCCTCAAAATCCAAAATTTCCCAAATGTTGATTCCATGGAATCAACCATCAAGGATCTAAGAGAATCCCTAGCCAAGTTCACCCAAGGTGACCAAAATTTGAACAATCTCCTAGGTTCCCAACGAATTTCTAGGACCACTCAAGGACTTGGCTACACCAACCAAGCCTCCTCCTCTCATGCACCCACTGTTTTTGTAAGGGGGAGCTCCGAATTTAAATTTTGTAATTATTGTAAAAAACCCGGGCACCTTATTTATGAATGTAATTGTAAAAATGCCCGGTATGGTCAACCCAAAAGTTTTTTCTTTTCCGATGAGTTTTATAGAAGAAGACCCGCTATGAGACAAGTATGGATTGAAAAATCCCTTCTTGCGAGTCTCTCCGGGCCCAAAATTGTCTCTTTTCAAAATCCCTCTCCCCGGTGACTTTTTGTTTTTATTTAGGGGGAGAACTTTCTAAATTGTTTTCAAACTTTGTTTCAAAACTTTCAATTTCAAATTAAGCCCTTTTGATTTCAATTTCAAAATTTTCGATTCCAACTTTCAATTTCAACACTTGGTTTCCAAATTTTCATTTCAAAGTATTCAATTCGAATTTTGATTCAAAACTTTCAATTCAAACTGTTATTCAATTTTTCAATCTTTCAATTTCAAAAATCTCAATTGATTTTTCAAATATCCATCTTGTTTTTCAACTCTTTCCCTCAATCAAGTTTTATGCCCCATTCTATTTTGATAATCACAAAGGGGGAGAAATTTCTTGATTGATTGGGGGAGAATCTTTTCTCTCATGCTTAGTATCTATTTTCAATTTTTCATTTAAAGCATGCCTTTCATTTAAGTTTTTACTTTGCTTAGATAAGTGATTGTGATCATCAAAATAGGGGGAGATTGTTGTACCCCACACTCTTTGATTTTCATGATCACAATCACTTTCATATGTGTTTAACATTGTTTTTAAGTGTTGTGGATGATAGGCAAAAGATTGCCAAAGGATTGGCCCAAGAATGGACAAGAAATGGACTGAAATTCAGTCCACCGGCCAACCGGTGGCACACCAGCGGCCAGCCGGTGGCACCTGCACTCAAAGGGAAGCTACTGCCTCCCCACCGGTCGACCGGTGGCTCTGCCACCGGTCGACCTGTGGCACCCAGCACAAATAGTGAGACCTACTGTCTTTCCACCGGCCAGCCGGTGGCTCCTCCACCGGTCGACCGGTGGGGCCTGGACCAACCTCCTTCTCAACATCCAAGGCACCGGCCAACCGGTGGCCCATCCACCGGTCAGCCGGTGGAGCCAAGTCTCGAAATCTCCCAATTTCCTCAAGCACCGGCCAGCCGGTGGGACTGTACCGGCCAGCCGGTGGAGCCAGTCAAACTAGCCGTTGCAGTTTGACCAGGCTGGCCCACTTGGCTCCCAACGGCTCTTTTAGCCTCTCCAACGGCTCCGAAGCCTCCCCAAGGGTTCCATGCCTATAAATAAAGGCCAAGGAAGCCCCGGACCACTACCGGAACATAAACAAAGCCAACGGACATATTTTGGATCATTTGGCGTACCTCCGGCAAGCCACCTCAAGGAACCCCAAGTGCTCCATCCAATTCCACATCCAAGGAGCACCTCCAAAGAAGCTTGGAAGCGGCCTTCAACATCTCCATCCAATCAAAGGCGCCCAAGACTTCCTCATATACGGTTTTTATTGTTTTATTCTTTTTGAGCTTAACTTTGAGTTTGTGCCTACAAACTCCCAATTTTCTCATCCCCTCTTTTCTTTGGGTTTCACATCACCACTAAGGTGTGAAAAGGTTGCCAAGCTTTCCTTTAAATAGCTTGAGAAAAAGGTGAGCTATCCTTCACCTGTAAGAAGGATAGTGGGTTCTTGCTAAACCATCAAAAGCAAGTGGGTTCTTGCTAAACCACAAAAGCAAGCTGTAATAGGTCCTAGTGCTACCTCAAAGCCTAGTGGGTTTCTTGCTAAAACCATTGAAAAGCAAGCGGTAGGAATCTCTCAACGGTTGAGTTGGGAGCGGAGACGTAGGCCGGGTTTTTGGCCGAACTCCGTTAACAATTTCTTGTGTGATTGCCTCTTTATTTCCGCTACACTTTCAACTCTGATTTTAATTTGTTAATCAATTTTTTAAAAGGTAATTCACCCCCCCTCTTGCCATCATTCCTCGGGATTCTTCCGACCCATCAAATGTAGCTATTAACAAATGAATGTCATCAATGAGAATAAGAGTGCATATGGATATTATGACATAGTCAAAGTAATGAGTGAATAATAAAAGAAAATCAAACACATCAATAACTGGATCATCAGATATGAAAACATGGAAAAGGAAAGAGTCTTCAAAATCATTAATAAAATTCATGTGATATCAATCTCGATCATTAGAAACATTATAAACTAATAAACAGAAATAATAACTCTTTTTTGTAACATATAAAAACATCTCATTTAAACCTTAGAGAACCCTTAAAGAACCCTTACTATGTTGAATAACCTTATGGACCAATTCCAACATTATCATTACCCAATAGATTAGAGATCCATAACGAGATCGCACTGCTCTATCTGGGAAACCCCATGTTATGTTGTAATGGTATTTCCCGGTTCTATCTAGTCCACCCTGAGTTATGTGGTAATGGGTCTACCCATCGCTATCTAGTCCCCCATCATGTAAGATTTCCAAGAATCAAAACATGAATAAAAATCATAGAAACAATAATTATTCCTTTTACAACTTGATTAAACCATATAAAAGAAACTGGTATCATACAAATATATTTGTAACATGATTAACCCATGTAAAAGAAATGGGTTCCACAACCATCTCTATGAAACATTTTTATCTTGTAGAAAAAAATGGTTTCCCAAACAATCTATTTGAAACATGATTAACCCATGAAAAATCAACATGTTCCATAAAAAGATCATTAAAAAATATTATCCCATGGAAAATAAATGGATTCCATAAAAAATTAATTTAATTGTGATTAAACCATGTAAAATAAATGGGTTTCATAACAATATCCTTGAAATATAGTTATCCCATGGAAAAGAAACATGTTTCATAACAATATCATCAAAACATGATTAACCCATGAAAAATAAATGGGTTCCATAAATATCTCCTTGAAATAGGATTAACCCATGTAAAATAAATGGATTCCATAAAAAATCTCTTTGAAACATTAGTAACTTGTGTAAATTAAATGTTTTCCATAACAATCACTTTGAAACAAGATTAACCCATGGAAAAGAAAAGAGTTCCTTAACAACATCTTTGAAACAATCATAATCCATCCAAGGAAAGAATTATGATTGTGCCCTTAAAAATTATACCCAATGGAGGATAAGTAAAAAAATGGGTTGTTTAAGTTTATGAATATAAATTCCCTTAAAATATCATTAGATCATTCTTGAGGAAAATAATCCTTATACATTCAATGTGTCCCATCCCATTTTGAAATAGTTGAATCACAATCTAGATGAGTTAAATAAAATTAAATGAAACTTATAATATCAATAGAATAATGATATTCATGTTATCACATGTCAAATGAGTAGTATATACACCTTATAAAAATAATTAGGTGCATAAAAAAAATTAAGTCTCAAATGGAATTTAAATCGAGACAAAGCCCCTTACAATTGTGGTAACATATGAATACGAATACTAAAAATTAATAATACTCAAAAGAAACATTTAAATACCATTATTATGAAATAATTCATGATATAATATATCAAAATATGTAAAATATAAAACACATAAAATAATTTAGTGGTGAATATGGAATAAGTCTCACAAAATTAAAAGCTGGACTATAAATCCCCTTACAAATATTTTATCATTTGAGTGAGAATAAATCGATGAAATAATTAAGTGTGACAAATGTAAATCCACACAATAAAATTTTAAATAAATTATAAAACAATCATAGTTAATTTCACAAATATTATTTTCATAACATTACCCATGTCATAGAAGTTTAACCCATGGTATGGAAATTGGGTTAATAAATCCCTTACCTTGCATCTAATTTATCATTTCTTCCATCTATATTCATGAATAATAATAAAAATTAGTTATTTAATTTATTAATAAAAATTTTCAATTTTATTATTACTTTTACTTCACTTATAAACAAGTTATATTAAATTACTTAATCAATAATGTTTAAGTCGTATGTTTTGTCCATATTTGTCTTATATATAAAAACTGACTTTCACAGGCCAGCTAAGGTTAATGAGGTTATTATTTAAACATATATAGGATAAAAATCATGATATAATTATCATATTTTTACATTAATAATACTTATAAAATCAATCATGAAATATTTTTTGGAAAAATGAACCAATGTTATGATCATGAAGATGGTATGTCCCATGCACGCATGTGTTATGTTCCCATTTTTCAATGATCATTAAAGAAAGAAGGTAAGTAACATTTATCATTCAAGAATTACCATTATATCATAAATAATATATTATTTAATTATTTATTATTATATTTATCATTATCTTAATGAGGTGATTAAAAAGGAAGAACCACATCTCTTCAAGTAGGCGGTAGTCCACACCTCCATGAATGATGTTATCACTTTTTCAATGTGTGAAATAGAAAGAATAAAATGAAATTTATTGTGTGATGATAGATAATTTTTTAATTAGTATATCAAATATTTCATTTATTTCATATATTTTTATTAAAATCATACTTAATACATTCCATGTACCCCATGAACGAATCATATCTGTTTAAGGAGGCGGTTGTCTACATTCCCAGAAACGATGTTTTCATATTCCCAAAAAATAGAAGAATGAAGTTATGTGTTATAAAATAATTCTAGAAGAGTAAATAAATTAAAAATATAACATATTTCAAATATAAACTATAAATAAATCATTATTCCCCACCATGAAAGGTGGTAATGGAAGAATGAACACATTGGTTTACATGACGGTAGTCCTCCATACACATGAACGGTGATTGTGTATCCCATTTGGTGAATGTGTGCTTCGGGTTAGGTAGTAAACATAAGATAAAAAATATAAGTATTTTATGTATAATGATGTTATTATATAAACAATATATATGTATAATTTAAGGATTAGATAAATAAATAATGAAAAACTGCTCGTTTGAGAATGTTACCTCTTCTTTGGGTAACTCATTTTGGTTTATAACAAAATCCTTAATTGGAAGGAATTTTGTACAAATGTAGGCCTATAGGATTATTAGAGGGATGTTTTTAGTTTATTTAGGATGGTATTTATGAGAAAAATGTCTTGATATGGGTGAAAATATGGGGAGGTGTGGATGCCTTTATAAAGGAGTGAGAGGACACAACTGGTATTTTTGAAAATATTTGAGTGCTCCGCACATTTTAATTAATATCTAAGTGTAAAAAATTGAACTATTGTAGAAAATTATTGGATTAATGATCGAAATATGGATATATAGTAATTTTTAACATGTGTAGGGTCATTTTTGACATTATATTCTAGATTTATTCATTAAAAAACACGTTTTTACCTTAATCACTATAATTAATTTTAATTAAATTCACTAATATTCATGGTAAAATACTAATTTTATTTTACCAAAAATTATAAATTATTCTGATTCAAAATATGTAATCCATTTTTACAAATTCTAGTCACATAAGTATCAGTATTTAATTTAAAATTAATCTTACAAATGGGATGAAACAGTGGGTTTTTAAATTAAAATTTCAAAAAATTGAAATGTTTTTATATCCAATTTCAATGTGAAATTGATTATAATGATCTAAATTTATTTAATTGATATAAAAATTATCTAATTATAATTTAAAATCTATTAAAACTATAATTTAACACTATAAATTATTAATATGAAAAGGTGGATATCAATTAAAATTCAGTGTTATTAACTATTAATTAAAATATGGAAGTTCTATGAAAAATAAAAAAAATAACCCAAAGTAAAATTTTATATTCTTATTTAAAATAGGATGTTTATTTTTTTTATCCAATAAAAATTATTAAATTATTAAATTATAGTTTTTAAAAAAGTCTTCCATTAAAATGTGGTAAAACAATGTTTTAAAAATATATATATTTTTTATTCATAAAATTTGATTTATTTATATCTTAATCCAATAAAAATTATTAGATGACATTAAAATCTATTTATTAAATATTTAAAATATAAATTTAATTAATATCTTTCACAAATATTTATTAATTTAATTTATTTATATAAAACATCATTTTGGTCATAGAAGTTTTTTCCATAGAAACACATCCTTTATATTCAATTTATCTTTATTTTCATTTCTAATTAACTAGTAACCAATTATTTAAGTTTTTTAAAAAATTAGAACTATGATTTCAAAATTTATATAATTGTATTCATTCCCACCATTCCAATGGCTAGGTGATAGCTATTATGTTAAATAAATAATATTAATAGTATTTTTTTTCTAGTAAGACTTGGCCTTGAGTGTAACACAAGTTATCAAATAAATTCAATGTTATGTGCAATAAAAGATAAACATGGTGTTGTGTACGATGCATGATAAACATGGAATTTCATTTAACACAGGCTGTTAGTGAATATAAATTAATTTCAAAAAAACATTTCTTAAAATCTTAGGATGTTACATCATACGCCCCTTAAAATGAGTTTCTCCCTTAAAATTCATCTTGGTTATCAGAGGATTAAAATTTTTAGAATTCATTTTTTAAAACCCACATCATAAAAATGGTTAATAAAACATTCTCTTAAAAATGGAAGGTGGGAGACATAATATTCACTAGAATTTATGCATAACTATGATTCTAAATTGGGGTAACATAGGTGGGAATGGAGGAAAAGTGTAAATAATAATAAAGAGTGATTGAGGTCAATGATCATAAAAATAATGGTAAATAAAAATTTAGGGGCCTCAAAAACATAACTCTTTGATGATAAAAAATACCATTAGTTCATTAGAATTTATGGTACTAGGATAATACATTTGGTTTATGATCCGCTTCGTAGAGTTAAATAATTATCTTACCATCTAGACCAAGAGAAAAATAAAAAAGGAAATATACTTAGTTGATGAGTAGAATTTTATCCTTTAATTAATTTTCAACAAAATATATTCCTTTTCAATCACCGATGAGTATTCAAGATAAATTTTTAATTATAGAATAAATAAAATGAAGTTTTAAAATCCACATAACCATAAAAGGTATATTCATGTTATTCCACCAATCTTTAGACATAAACTAAAACCGAAATAGTTATAAAATGGTAATATAATTTCCAAAATGAGTAAAAATTCCAATGATACATTAAAATTAAAAATTCAATTATAATACCCAATGTTAAAAATATATTAATCCATAAATAACTATCCTTAAAATTATTCAAACATTTCCTGACTAAGTTTGATACCCAAATATTAGAAGGATTTGATTTTATATTCTTACAAGATAAATTGGCCATTATTTCTCAAATAAAACACCATATTTTTTCTGAAATAAAATTATTCATAACAAATAAAAATTTTCATACTAACCAGGACATTGCCTGGGATAGTGGTAGGTGTTATACCCTTATCACACTTTGGTTGTGGGTTCATTCCCAAAGGCCTTTCTGGATGCAAAAATTTGTCACCCATCATTCGGATTGTCCCCTTTTTTCATTAATCTGGAAAAAAATACTCCCTAAAAACAATTCATGTTTATCCTAGGAGTTATAAATACCAAAACCCATAAAAAATGTCTCCAAAAAATTCATTTATAACCTCAAAATTATTACTACATAAAAACCTAAAGTGGGTTTTCTTAGGACTCTGAACTTATGATCAACCTTCATCTTATAGTATTATGATGATATCAATAACTCTTAAGATAAACTCATGTGAAAACATCATAATATCCAAATTTATCTAAAATCACCATTTATACCAACTATAATAGTTCGTAACCCACACTATTGGATCCTATAGTTAAATATGTTACTTTACATTTCTAGATTTTATGGCGATAATTGTGACCCATCTTTGTCCAGTAAAACCATAAAACCAGAAAACAAAAACATGGATCACTTACATTATATAGGACCTTTTAGGTTTATATTTTAATTTAATTATGAAAACCTATTACAAAAATAATTCATAGGCATTTATAATAACATTTCTCCCATTTAACATAGCATTTATTATTTTACAACAGGTCATTAAAATCATCCTTGTGAAATCCTTTTTATAAATAAATCATTCAACATCATTCATTAAATCCTGGGGAAAATAAAATATAAGAAGGGTGAGCTAAAATGCATGATAATGGAAAATGTAAGCATTAAAAATGGATATCATCATTGAGCATAAAAGTGCATTAGGGTATGATGGAATAATTAAAGTTCATAAGTGAATCCTAAAAGAACATCGAATGCATCAATACCGCATCATCATCATCATTAAATTTATTTCGGGTTCAAAGTACAAGGAAAGGGAAAAGAAAGAAGGGGGGGGGATAAGAAGGATAGGAGGTGTATCCCCCTCCCTAAGGGGGCCTAAAATAGTGAAGACCTAGGGCGTCACTACGTATCAAGTTGACCCCTTCCGGTTTGAGGGCGCTGCTATTGGGGAGACATCTGGTACTGGATCCTTGCTCTGCCATTGAAGCCAAGTAGTCTGCGGCCATGTTACCCTCCCGCCAAGTATGTGACACCCGAATATTATGGTTGAGGAGAACTTTGCATCTCCTCACGGTGTATTCAATCGTCCAGGGGGTGGGTCGAGTGCCAATCAAGGAGTCCTGAAGGGCCTTGGAGTCTATTTCAACCTGCGTGAGAGCCAGATCTCTCTGTTTACAGAGGGTCAGGCCGGTGAGGAGTGCCTTCGCCTCTGCCTGTAAAGGAGTTCCGCTGCCAAAAAATGTAGTAAAGGCTAGGAAGACACTGCCCCCGGCATCCCGAACCAGGCCTCCTCCCCGCGTTTCACCCCGGATGCAGGACCCGTCCGAGTTCAGCTTGAGGCCAACGTCAGGGGGGCACCAACAGACCCATCTTCCCTAATCCAAGGTTTCCGCACCGCCAGCATGAAGAAACCTCAGTGACGGGGCTTCCCGCCAGTTCTTTAAAGAGGTAGCCAAGTCCACCAGTAGACTCTTCGTCCGCATAACAATGGCCCTGTCCGTGGGGAAGAGGCCCTCGTACCTCGCCTGGTTCCTAGCCTGACATAAGCACCAGCATCCCGCGTTAAGAATCACCGCCCGGGCCGACCGCTCCAATCCCGGGATCATCACCCCCTGAAACCACCTATCCGGGAAGGAACCAGAGCTCGTGCCGGCGACAGAAAAAGAAGTAAGGGATCCAAAGTGAGTCCACACGCTCTGCGCCCATTCCCCTTCAAAAAATAAGTGATCAATACTCTCTTCATGTTTCCTCTTACAACAATGACAGCGGGAGGCAATGCTGATCCCCATTCTCCTGATAGTGTCGTCGGTAGGAAGAACTCTGTTCCGGAGCCTCCATACGAGGAACCCATACTTCCCGGGAACCCCCTTAACCCATGTTATCGCATTCCATATGTCGCTGGGCTCCATACTGGGGGAGAGCTTCCGAAAATCTTTCCGCGTGAAGATCCCCGAACTCGACGGGGTGAACACACACCTGTCGGCCTGTTCAGTGAGGGTGATCGATTCAAAGAGAGCCAGTTGCTCCTTGTCCAGCATAGCCTTCACAAACGGTTGATACATGCTCGCCTCTCGAAAAGAAATTTGAGGGGCTGGACACCCCGGGTATGCGAGCCTCGAGCCGGCCTAGTTATGGGACCAAAACAGGAGATTACCCTCCCCCACTATCCACCGCGCATGACCATGCAGCACCTGAACGAGCTGGGAAGTCTTATCCCAAAAGGGAGAGCTCCTGGAGACAGAGCCGTCCCTAATCCGTGTGAAGCTTCGATCCATAGTCCTCCCCCACAAGGTACGTTCCTCTACCACTTCCCATGCTAACTTCGCGTTCATGCAAGTGACCATGCCACTCATGCTCTGCACTCCGATCCCACCCTCACAGATCGGCCGAGCCATCCTCTCCCATGAGACCCAGTGCTTCTTTTCTTACCGACTGAGCATCCCATAGGAAACAGGCCAGCACCTTATCAATGGCCCTGATCACTCCCTTCGGCACGGGGGAGGCAGCCAAGGCATGCACCGGAACCGCCGAGAGAACACTGTTCACCAAGGCGATGCGCCCCCCAAAAGACAAGAGCTGATTCTTCCAGTTGAGGATGCGACCCGTTACTTTACTCACCACAAAGTCGAAGTCCCGAATACGCAGTCGCCCCGGAGAAATGGGGGTGCCAAGGTACACCAGGGGAAACGTACCTGGTTTCATATCCATTCTGTTGCAAACATGAGTTGCCCGGCCAGAGCTACACTTGTTAGACAGGTATAAGTTACTCTTTGAGTTGTTGATACACTGCCCGCTCCAGAAACAATACTCCTCCAGAATTTTCGTTAACTCCCGCACCGTCCTTTTGCCCGCAATGGAAAAAATGATGGTATCATCCGCACACATCAGGTGGGATAAAGCCTGCATGCCCTGACTCCTCCTAAACAGCATGATCCTTCCACTAGTGATCCCCCTGTTGAGAAACCGGCTTAAAGTGTCTTGCATGATGATGAAGAGGCTCGGAGATAGCGGGTCTCCCTGTCGTATCGAATGCATCAATACCTGAATCATCAAATATGAATACATTGAAAAGGAAAGATTCATCAAAATCAATAATCAAAACCATGTGATATCAATCATGATCATTATAAACATTATAAACTCATAACAAGAAATTAGAACACTTTTTTTGACTTAGAACATCATCTCATTGAACCCTGATAGAACTCGTACTAAACCCTTATATATTGGAATAACCATATGGTCGATATCTAGCATTATCATTACCCAATGCATCAGCAAGCTATAACAAGATCACCCAATGCTATCTGGGCCACCCCATGTTATGTTTCAATAGACATTCTCGGTGCAATATAGGTCACCCCATGTTAAACAATAATAGGCTTACCCAGCACTATCTGGGCAACCCCATCATGTATGATGTCCAAGAACCATAACATGAATAAAACACATAGAAACAATCATTATTCCTTTTATAACATGATTAACCCATGGAATGTAAATGGGTATCATTTCAATCTCATTATGTCATTATTATCTCATGGAAAATAAATGGTTTCCATAACAATCTCTTTGAAACATGGTTATCCTGAGGAAGAGAAACGGGTTCCCAAAAAATAACTTTAAAACATGATTAACCTATGAAAAAAATAGCTCCCCAAACTATATCTTTAAAAAAATATTTACCCATGGAAAATAAATGGGTTCCAAAACAATATCGTTGAAATATGATTAACCTGTGGAAAAATAAATGGGTTCTATAACAATATCTTTGAAACATGGTTATCCTATGGAAAATAAACGGGTTTCATAACAATCTTATCAAAACATGATTAAACCATTGAAAATAAATGGTTTTCATAAAAATATATTTCAAACAAGATTAACCAATGGTAAATAAATGGGTTATATAAAAAATATATTTGAAACATGAGCAACGCAATGAAATAAAATGGGTTCCATAACAATCTCTTTGAAACAAAAAATTAACCCGTTGAAAAGAAATGTGTTCCTTAAAATATCCTTAAAACAATCATAATCCATCCAAAGAAATAATGATGATGTAATCAATACTAAATATCCCTAGTAGAGGATATATAAAAAAAATGTATTTTTACATTGATGAATTAAAATTACCTTAAAATATCCTTAAAAAATTCTTGAGAAAAATAATCTTTAAACATTCAAAGTGTCTCATACCACATTGAAACAATTGAATCATAATCCCCATGAATGGACTAATGTTAAATGAAACCAATAATATCATGAGAATAAATAGATTCATGGTATATCATATCAAATGAGTGGTATATACACCTTATTAAATTAATTAGGTGCATAAAAACAAAGAAGTCTCAAGAGAATAGAAATTTAGACAAAACCCCATACAATTGTGGTAACATATGAATTAAAAGCCTCAAAAGTAATAATCGTCAAATTAAACATTTAAATTAAATTAATATAAAATAATTCATGATATAATATATCTAAAGGGTTAGTAGATAAACTACAAAAAAGAAGCAAGTAGTGAATATGAAATAAGTCTCATAGAAATATAAGTGAGACAAGAAATCCCCTTTCAAAGATTGTATCATTGCACTGAAAATAAATCAAATAATAATTATCCAGGAAAAATGTAAATTCAAAAGAAAACTATAAATATATTATAAAATAATCAGAGGTCATTTCTCACATATTCTTGGAATAGCCTAACCATTTACATAGATGTTTAACCCAATAAATAGAAATTGAGTTATGAAATTCCCTACCTTGTGATTGATTTTTCATGAGTGTACTATATCTTCCTAAATAATAAATTTATGTTAATTATTTACATGATTCATATCATTTTTCAATTTTATTATCACTTTTATTTTGATTATAAAAAAATTTATACAATTACTTAATCAGAAATTTTTATGTCTGATGTTTTGTCCATATTCAACTTATGTTTCAAAACTGAGTTTCATAGGTAAACTAATATAGCACCCCAATTTTCAAGTAATTAACCATTTATTTATGTTTTTATACTATGTAATGTATTTGGGTGAGGTTTGGGAGGGTTTGGAAAAAATTTAGAATGTGTCTGGGGCATTTCTAAAGGTTCGCGGTTTGAGCATGGTTACTGGAAACCATTCAACTCCTACAAGAAACCATAAAGTGAAACAGTGGCTTATAGTTGAGCACATGGTTTGGCACACAAAATTTTCAAACCATTTGGATACCCCGGAGAAACTATGAAAATTGGAACATAAGGATTTTTTATGGTTGGAGCATGTTTTTTCTAACCGTGTGTGTCAAAAGTATAAGGGGATTCCTGAGGAAGATATTAGAGCATGTTTATCACATAGTTTTCCTAACCATGTGACAACCAATGCACTATTTAAAACTAGATCCTAAAAAGTTGATCTAGGTATATATTAGCTCAAAACCCCTCATTTTCCCTCAATTTCATCCCTAACATGATATTTATTTCTCCTAAATGTTTTGGAGTCTTCCCCCATCAATTCGAATCTCTTCTAAAGGCTTTTCTTAGTAAGTTAGAGTCATATTCCCTAAATAAGTATCCTATTATGGTAGGTTTTCATTATTTCTCTTATATATACTTTTTCCCTATCTTGATTTCTTAGATCTAGTTTTCTATAGATAGATATAAGGTTTTTGATACCATTTATGGTCAGTTCTGGCCTCATTGATGTTAGGGGAAGAGATTTAAGGTTGGTTTTAGAGATTCAACCCAGTGGTGTGGGTGTTTTCGTGTCATTCTTCATTTTCTCCATAATCCCAAGGTAGTTAGCCTCACTCTTGACTCATATTATTATAACATTAAGGATTTTTTTCAAATTGATTGTTTTCTTGAAATGTAATGTGAAATTTCTTTAAAATTCTTGATGGAAACCTTCTTTGGTGATATTTTATGGAATTGTTAAAATTGGGTGTTTTGGGGGAAGTGAAATTGGTTTTCATGATTTTAAAATGTTTCTTTCAAAATGTTTGATTGGTTTTGATGAATGGAGATTTTTTAGGAAGTGGTTTCAATAAAATTGGTTGTTTTATTGAAATTATTTGGCACAATTGGGTTGGAATGGTTATTGTATTAAAGGGTTAAGCATGAATTTAAATGGATGGATAAGTTTCATGAAGTACCACTATAAAATGGATAGGTTATAGACATGAAGTTTCACATTCAATGGTAACACCAATATTATGTGTGTGGGTGTGTGTGGCTATGTGAAATGGAATGGGAAATGCCAATTGAATTCATGAAATTGTATTAATGACTTGTTTGGATGCTTCCCATGGAACTTGGTGTGGTTTTGAGAAAACTATTTTATTATTGAAATTTTTTAATAAACTACTTTCAATTATTTTATATAAATTGTTTTATATACACTTAATAACTTATTCAATTATAGTGGCCTGAGTAGGGATGTCATTTGGGAAAAACCTATTGAGTTTAATTACTCACCCATTATTTATAGAAATTGTTTATCAGGGCATGGGTAAAGTTAAACAATGGAACATATTTAGTGGTACTTAATGAAATTTGGGTTTTCGTGTGGATTTGGAGCTTGGAGTATATTGGGAGCTGTGGAGTTATATATTTGGAGTCTTTGATATTTATGGTTTTGTCTTACATTGTGTATTTGATGTGAGTTGTATTCCATTATTATACTCTTTTGTAGGTTGGTTTTGATATCAATTGAATTAATTTGAGTTATTTTACATTGTTATCATGCATCATGTAGTGGTTTTGGTTATGAAATATTTGATTGAGTTGTTTATTTCAAAAAGAGAGAATCATCCTTGAATTGTATTGAATCTATTGGCATTTATATCCAGCCTTTAGAACCTTGGGGATGTCTCTTTCTGCCAAGTTAAGTTCCACCATAACTCAAAAAAAGGGTGGTGGGGTGTTACAAGTGGTATCATCTTTTTCAATCCTTGACATACAAGTAATATTTGTTTGTTCGATACATTGTAATCAATTGAGTCGGTCTTGGAGATAAAATTTATTCAGGGATCTTTCTAGAGTTTCTATGGTATAAATGAGTAGGATTTTCAAAACATGAAAGGTAGATAACAAAAATATATTTCTAACCTCTTTATTTTTAACTTTAAGCTACTAATGAGTTGGGTTCATTAGTATTTTGGAGACACTTGAAGGTGATGTAATCTCATTTTCATGGGTTTATCCAATGAGAAGAGCAATACATAAATTTTAGAAATGACTTCCCACAAGGATTAAATACTTCATTTTGATTAATGATATATGATTTGGTGAAAATGTTTTTATTTTTTAGAATTTTTAATGTTGTTTTTAAATTTTTTATTTTGAATAAGCATGATATGGGTATTTTGAAAAATGTTAAATTTTCAAAGCATGGAATAATTTTCAAAGATGGTTAAATGTGGAAAAATTTTAATTTGGGAAATCATTGTTGTGCTATGTGATATGGTATAATTTGAAAATGATAAGGCTTAAATTTCTAGAGAGTAAGAATTATGGATTTTATTATGTTTATAGAAAATGGAACCTGATAGGCATCATAGAAACCAACTTGAGGAATTTGCTGAGAATGTGGTTGTACCTAAGCCATAGGTGAACCAACAGCTGGTTCAATGTATAGTCCAAGACTTTCATGTTATGGATGGAAGGAACCAAAGGTATGAACAAAGTAAAGGGGGACATTCTATTTAGTTCTAGAAGAAGAATCCACAATTATTTTAGGGTGATTCGGATCCAATTAACTTATAAGTGTGGATGAATAGGATGAATCGAATCTCCAATTTCATTGGCACGTCGATGGAGCTGAATATCAATTTGGTGAAGTATATGTTGGAGGATCATTCACGTCAATGGTGGGATTTAGCATTTCTGGATAAATTAATACATGGCATTGCATGGGAGGATTTTTTAGAATTTTTAACAAAAAAATATATCCTCATACATTTAAGATCGTAATAAAAACAAACTTTTTCATCTTGAAATAGGAGATCCTCATAGTGAAAGAGTATGTGCATAAATTTATAAATTTAGTCCACTTTTCACCCGGATTTTTTGCTAATACATCCTTGAAGGCACACATTTTTGGATTGAGGCTCAGGTAGGTGATTCGCACGAAGATTGTTGTGCTTTTTATAATGGATTATAAAGAGATGGTCAATAGAGAGACGATGGAAGAAAGGGACATCTCAGGAACTACAGGTGGTGGGAGCATTTTGATACTTATGGGAAATAGTGGGAACTCTAAGGAAGGACGGAATCCTAAGGGGGACACCTACTTTTAACATGGTAGAATAGATAAAACCATATGGTAGGATAAAAAAACCTTCCGCCAAGACCCAAGAGCAAGATAGAAAGTTTACAATGTGGTTGTTTGGACCATATGAAGTGAGATTATACAAAACCTCTTCTAGAAAGTGATGAGTCTAGAGATCATCACGACCCTCAAAAAAATATTTATAAACCAACATTATCACAATAGTAAAGGATCGAACCCAAGGTAAGGTAGGTGGGTGATCCTAAGGTTTCTAAACTTGTCCATTGTTGTTAGTAGTGGATGAAAACACATTTTTTTTTTATTTTTTTACATTTTATTTTCTAATTTTTTTTATACAAACAGGAATGTGAAAATGATTATTTGACTAAGAAACTAAATATTACACTAAAGTAATTACGATCTATATAAGAAATAGTGAAGTAACCTAGCTAGCAGTAAAGACTAAGGAACACAGATCAAGTGAATTGCTTAGGAATTCTAAACTACCAGTAAAAAATTGTTGATTTATTTAAAAAAATAGTATCACACCTCAAGAAAAAATTGATGAATTCCCCTTGCTAAGAAACTCTATAAACAGAAGATTGATTCATTGAGTTCTCCACTCCAAAATCAATCAAACTGCTTGTGAAATTGAAAAAAAAAAACAACTAGAATTAAACTTTCTATAAAACTCCAACTCATAATGACATTAACGCTTTGATAAATGTATTCAATATCTACCTCTCCAGTTGATCTTCCATTTATGAATTTTGAAAACAATTGAGGAGTGAAGTAATTAACCAGAGATTCATGTTTCAATCTCATCGATTGTTTATGATTCTGAAAAATGTAAAGTACATGACTAAATCTAAAGTCAAATCCAGTAGAATCAAAATTCCCGAGCTAAGAATTTTTAGCCTATGATCATGATGGATACAATAGTGAAAAATTGCTATTACAGAGTTTAAGAAATTAAGAACAAAGAAGGAGAAAAAAATCCCCTAATGTTACTCTACTTTCAGACTCCTTAGTCTCTAATACTTTACTTCATGTCTCCCTGGAGAATATGCTCTCAGATGGTGTTTGAATTGTCGAATCTGAGTCCCTCCTCTAATTCCTGATACTTCTTTGTTTTAATACCTCCATCATGCACCGCATTCCACCCACTGTTTTCCACCGACAAAGTATTGTTTCATTGATGCACACCACACATGGGTATTTTTTCGTGAATCACACGTCGCTTTAGTTTTTTCCCTTATAACTAATCTTGGTAAGTTAGTTGAATGCACCTATATGAGTTTCAGAATCTGCATGAATCTATACAAAAAAATAGAGAATTGGTTTTGATGTTAATATAAATTATTAATCTTTAAAACTAAAAAATCATTTAAATAGTTAATTTAAGATTAAATTATTATATTATTTAGTTTAATAATCATTTGTTATAAATTTATTCCTTATTATTTTAATTGACAATTATTTAATTTTAATAAATATTTTTATTAATAAAATAATATTTAATCTAAATTAATTAAGATAATATTTTTATAATTTAATTAAAAGAAAATGATTTTAATTATTCATTAAATGTTATTAATTTATAACTTACTATTAAATTTAAATATTATATAAGTTATTTAATTAATTTATTAAGTTTATAATTTTTTTAAATAAGATTATAAGATTATAATCTAATATTTATTTTTTTATTTTATTATTTTATTAAATTAATAATTTTAGTAATTAATTATTTTATATTAATTATATTTTTGAGTTGAATTAATTATTTTATTTTATTAACTAAAATTATTTTATTTAAAAAGAAGTTAAATTACAATTTAAGTATTTAATTTAATATATTTATTAGGTTATTTTAATTCAATAGTTAAAATTGATATTTTAGTTTTATGTATTTTAATTAATTAGTATATTTTAAAATTTATTTAATTACTATTATAATTATTTATTGATAATTATTATTATTATATTTTAATTATTATTTATTTTTTTAACTCGACACCCCAATCAGCTTCTCCAGCGGCAAGGCAATGCCCCGGGGGGTCAATTTCATCCCCCAAGAAGCTGACGACCTCTCCTTGTCCCGGTTCAAACACGATGCAGGTGAATCTCGGCCCGTGACTTCATTGGACCGCCGATGACGGCACGACTCATCTCTCGTCCCTGTGATGCAAGTCACCATTGTCTCTCTTCCATAATTAGTGGCGCAGCGGCTTCAAATCTGGGTAAATCCAGATTTTCGGCGGCTCCCCAATGGAAATCACTCGAGACGACGACTTCAAATGGTTCGACAATAGTTCACAGCGATGACGCCACTGGTGGATTTGGTACTTGTAGTTGCAGATATTGTTTGGTGTCATATCCTCTTCTTGTAGTAATGGCATGCTTCGATTTTCAGATCTATTATTATCTTGGTTTAATTGAGGATAATCTTTTGTAGGAGTTCATAGATCTGATTATATGTTTGGGTTGTGATTTGTTTGGTTAATCATGGATGTGGATGAATGGGAGTGATAGAGAAACGGGGCCTCTGTTTCCCAGCAATGGTGGCCCCGTGGAGTGAGCGGTTAGATGAGACACCATCGGTTTCGGTTTTTATTAAAATCATTCTTAATACATTTCATGTACAACATGAACGAATCAAATCACTTTAAGGAGGTGGTTGTCCACATTCCGAGAAACAATGTTATCGTATTCCCAAAAAACCGAAGAATGAAGTTAGGTGTTATAAAATAATTCTAAAAGAATAAATACATTAAATATATCACAGATATCATATATAAACTATAACTCAATCATTATTCCCAACTATGAAAAGTGTTAATGGAAGAATGAACACATCGGTTCACATGATAGTATTCCTCCATGCACACGGACGGTGATTGCGTATCCCATTTGGTGAATGTGTGCTTAGGGTTAGGTAGTAAACACAAGATAAAGAATATCAGTACATTAAGGATAATGATGTTATTATATAATCAATATATATGCATAATTGAAGGATTAGATAAAGGAATACTACAAAACTTCTCGTTTAAGAACGTTATCTCTTCTTTGGATAAATCCATTTGGTTTATAAAAAAAATCCTTAATTAGAAGGCATTTTGTGAAAATTTAGGCTTATAGGATTATTGGAGGAATGTCGGTAGTTTATTTAGGATATTTGTTATGAGAAACATTTCTTGATATGTGTGAAAATAGGGGAGGTGTGGATGCCTTTTATAAAGGAGGGAGAGGAGACAATTGGAATTTTTGAAAATATTAGAGTGCTCCACACATTTTAATTAATCGCCAATGGTAAAAATTGAACTATTGTAGAACATTATAGGATTAATGATCGAAATATGACTATATAGTAATTTTTTAACATGTGCAGGGTCATTTTTTACATTATATTCTAGATTTAAACATTATGCAAACATGTTTTTACCTTAATCACTATAATTAATTTTAATTGCATTGACTAATATTCATGGTAAAATACTAGCTTTACCTTACCAAACATTATAAATTATTCTGATTAAAAAAATGGAATCCATTTTTTCAAATTCTAGCTACATAAGTATCAGAATTTAATTTAATAGTAATCTCTCATAAGGGATGAAACAATGAGTTTCAAAAGTAAATATTTTAAAAAATTGAAATTTTTTTATATCCAATTTCAATGTGAAATTAATAATAATGATCTATATTTATTTAAATAAAATCGAAATTATCTAATTATACCATATAATCATTTAAAAATATAGTTTAACACAATAAATTATTAATATGAAAAAGTGGGTATCAATTAAAATTTAGTGTCATTGACTATTCATTATAATATAGAAGTTATAAGAAAAATAACAAAAAAGAACCCAAAGTAATTTTCTATAGTCTTATTTAGAATATGAAATTTATTTTTTCTATTAAAAATTTTTAAATTATAAAATTCCAGTTTTAAAACAAGTCTTCCATTAAATGGTGGTAAAACAACGTTTTAAAAATATATGTCTTTTTATCCATAAAATTAGATTTATTTATATCTTAATCCAATAAAAAATATTAGATGAAATTATAATCATTTTATTAAATATATACAATATAAATTTAATTAATATCGTTTACTAATATTTATTAATATAATTTATTTATATAAAATAACATTATAGCCATAAAAAAATTTCATAAAAACACATCCTTTATATTCAATTTTTCTTTATTTTCATTTCTAATTAACTAGTAACCAATTATTTTTCTTTTTAAAATATTTTGAACTATGATTTCATAAATTATATAATCGTATTCATTCCCAACATTACAATGTCTAGGTTATAGTTATTATGTTAAATAAATAATATTAATAGTTTATTTTTTCTTGTAATATTTGGCTTTGATTGTAACATAAGTTATCAAAGAAACCCAATGTTATGTTCAATGAATGAAAAACATGGTGTTGTTTACAATGAATGATAAACAAGGAATTTCATTTAATATAGGATGTCAGTGAATATAAATGAATTAAAAAAACATTTCTTAAAATCTTAGGATGTTACATCATATTCCCCTTAAAATGAGTTTCTCCCTCGAAATTAATCTTGGTTATAAGAGGATTAACATATTTATAATTCATTTTTTAAAACCCACATCATAAAAATGGTTATAAAACATCCTCTTAAAAATGTAATGTGGGAGACATGATATTCACTAGAATTTATGCATAACTAGGATTTAAAATTGGGGGAACATAGGTGGGAATGGAGGAAAATTTTAAATAATTATACATAGTGATTGAGGACATTGATCATAAAAAATGAATGAAAAATATAAATTTAGGGGCCTAAAAACATAACTATTTGATGATAAAAATTTCCATTGGTTCAATAGAATTGATGGTACTTGGATAATACATTTGGTTCAAGATTCTTTTCCTAGAGTTAAATAATTATCTTACCATCTAGACCAAGAGAAAAATAAAAATGAAATATACTTAGTTGATCAGTAGAATTTTATCCTTTAATCAATTTCCAACAAAAAATCTTCCTTTTCTCTCAGTGATGGGTATTGAAGATGAATTTTTAATTATAGAATCACTAAAATGATTTTTTGAATACCATATAACCATAAAAGGGATAGTCATGTTATTACACTAATCTTTAGGCATAAATTAAAACCAAACTAGTTATAAAATGGTAAGATAGTTTCCAATATGATTAAAACATCCAATGATAAATTAAAATTAAAAATTCAATTATAATACACAAAGTTAAAAATAAATTATTCCATAAATAACTATCCTTAAATTTCTTCAAAGATTTCCTGACTAAGTTTGATACCCATATATTAGAAGGATTTGATTTTATATTCTTACAAGATAAATTGGCCATTATTTCTCAAATAAAACACCATATTTTTTCTGAAATAATAATAATCATAACAAATAAAATTTTTTATTCTAACCAGGAAATCTCATGGTCTAGTGGTAGGTGTAACACCCTTATCACACTTTGGTTGTGGGTTCATGCCTGATGGCCTTACAGGATGCAACATGTTGTCACCCATCCTTCGGATCGTACTCTTTTTTCACTAATCCGGAAAAAAATCCTCTCTAAAAACAACTCATGTTGATCCTATGGATTATAAATACGAAAACCCACAAAACAATGTCTCCAAAAACCTCATTTATAACCTCAAAATTATTAGTACATAAAAACCTCAATTGGGGTTTCTTAGGACCCTGAACTTATGATCAACCTTAATCTTATAATCTTATGATGATATCCATAACTCTTAATAAAAATTCATATGAAAACATCATAATATTAAAATTTTTCTAAAATCTCCATTTATACAACAATAATAGTTCATAACCCACACTACTGGATCCTATGCTGAAATCTATAACTTTACATTTCTATATTTGATAGCGATAATTGTGGCCCAAATTTTTCCCATCAAGCCATAAAACCTAAAAACGAGAACATGGATCACATAAATTATATAGTTCCTTTTTTGTTTATATTTTAATTTAATTATGAAAAACTATTACAAAAATAATTCATAGTCCTTTATAATAACATTTATACCATTTAACATAGCATTTTTTATTTCAGAATAGGTCATCAATATCATCCTTGTGAAATCCTTTTTAGACATAAATCATTCAATATCATTCATTAAATCCTGGGGAAAAAAAATTAAGAAGGGTGAGCTAAAATTCATGATAATGGAAAATGTAATCATTAAAAATGAATGTCATCAATTAGCATAAAAGTGCATAAGGGTGTGATGAAACTCATACTAAACCCTTATATATTGGAAATACTATATGGTCGACATCTATCATTATCATTACCCAATGCATCAACAAGCTATAACAGGCTCACCCAACGCTATCTGGGCCACCCCATGTTATGTTGTAATAGAATTTATTGGTGCATTATGGGACCCCCCATGTTAAACTATAATAGGATTACCCGACACTATCTGGGCAACCCCATAATGTATGATGTCCAAGAGCCATAACATGAATAAAACTCATAGAAACAATCGTTATTACTTTTATAACATGATTAACCCATGGAATGTAAATGTGTATCATTTAAATATCTTTGTGGCATTATTATTTCATGGAATATAAATGGTTTCCATAACAATCTCTTTGAAACAAGGTTATCCTAGGGAAGAGAAACAGGTTCCCAAAAAATCTCTTTGAAACATGATTAACCCGTGAAAAAAATCCCAAACTATATCTTTAAAAAAATATTTACCCTTGTAAAATAAATGGGTTCCACAAAAATATCATTGAAATATGATTAACTCGTGGAAAAGAAATGGGCTCCATAACAATCTCTTTGAAACATGGTTCTCTAGTTAAAAATAAACTTGATTCATAACAATCTCATCGAAACATGATCAAACCATTAAAAAGAAATGTTTTTCATATAAATATCTTTCAAACAAGATTAACCTATGGAAAATAAATGGGTTACGTAAAAAATATCTTTGAAACATGAGTAACGCATCTAAAGAAAATGGGTTCCATAACAATATCTTTGAAACAAAAAAATAAACATGTTGAAAAGAAATGGGTTCTTTAAAAATATCATTAAAACAATCATAATCCACCCAATGAAATAATGATGATGGAATCAATTTTAAATATCCCGAGTGGAGGATATATAATTAAAATGTATTTTTACATTAATGAATTAAAATTACCTTAAAATATCAATAAAATATTCTTGAGGAAAATAATCTTTAAACATTCCAAGTGTCCCATACCACATTGAAACGATTGAATCACAATCCCCATGAATGGACTAATGTTAAATGAAACCTATAATATCATGGTAATAAATAGATTCATGTTATAGAATATTAAAGGGGTGGTATATACACCTTATTAAATTAATTAGGTGTATAAAAACAGATAAGTCTCAAGGTAATAGAAATTGAGACGAAACCCCATACAATTATGGTAACATCGGAACTAGAAGCCTCAAAAGTAATAACCATAAAATTAATCATTTAAATTACATTAATATAAAATAATTCATGATATTATATATCTAAAGGGTTAGTATATAAACTACAAAAAAGAAGCAAGTGGTGAATATGATAGAAGTCCCATAGAAATAAAATTGAGACAAGAAATCCCCTTTCAAAGATTGTATCATTGAACTGAAAATAAATCAATTAAATAATTATCTGTGAAAAAATTAAATCCAAAAAATAAAATTGTAAATATATTATAAAGAAATCAGAGGTATTTTCTCACATATTCTTGGCATAGCCTAACCATTGACATAGATGTTTAACCAAATAAATGGAAATTGAGTTAACAAATTCCCTAACTTGCACCCGATTTTTCATGAGTGTCCTCTATCTTCCTAAATAATAAATTTAGGTTTATTATTTACTTGATTCATAAAATTTTCCAAATTTATTATCACTTTTATTTTGATTATAAAAAAATTATATACAATTACTTAATCAGCAATGTTTATGTCTGATGTTTTTCCCATATTCGGCTTATGTTTCAAAAACTAAATTTCATAGGTAAACTAATGTAGAACCCCAATTTTCATGTATGTAACCATTTATTAATGTTTTTATAGTATTTAATGTATTTGGGTGATGTTTGGGAGGGTTTGGAATAATTTTATAATGTGTCTGGGGCATTTCGAAAGGTTCGCAGTTTGAGTACGATTATTGGAAACCATTCAACTCTTACAGGAAATTGTAATGTCAAGTAATGACTTATAGGTAAGCACATGGTTTGGCACACAACTTTTTCAATCCATTTGGATACCTAGGAGAAACTATGAAAATTGGGACATAGGGTTTTTCATAGTTGGAGCATGTTTTTTCTAACCGTGCGGGTCAACCATATTAGGGGATTCCTGAGGTAGAGGTTATAGCATGTTTAGAACATAGTTTTCCTAAACATACGACTAACCATGCACTGTTTAAAACTAGATCCTAAAAAGTGGATGTAGGTCTATATTAGCTCAAAACCCCTCATTTTCCCTCCATTTCATCCCTAACTTGACATTTAATTCTCCCAAATGTTTTGGAGTCTTTCTCATTCAATACGGATCTATTCTGAATGCTTTTCTTAGTATGTTAAAGACCTATTCCTTAAGTAAGTATCCTTTTGTAGAAGGTTTTCATTGTTTCTCATAGATATACATTTTCCATATCTCGATTTCTTAGATCCAGTTTTATGCTAATTTATATAAGGTTATCTATCCCATTTATGATCAATTTTGGCCTCATTGATGTTAGGGTAAGAGATCTAAGGTGGGTTTTGGAGATTCAACCCAGTGTTATGGGTGTTTTCATGTCATTATTTGCTTTCTCCATAATTCCCAAGGTATTTAGCCTCACTCCTGACTCCTATTATTATAACATTAAGGATTAATTTCAAATTGATTGTTTTTTGATACGTAATGTGAATCTTTTGTGAAATTATTGATGAAAATCTTCTTTGGTGATATTTTATGGAATTGTTAAAATTGGGTGTTTTGGGGGAAGTGAAATTGGTTTTCATGATTTTAAAGTGATGATTTCAAAATGGTTGATTGGTTTTGATGAATGGAGATTTTTTAGGAAGTGGTCTCAATAAAATTGGATGTTTTATTGAAATTATTAGGAACAATTGGTTTGGAATGGTTATTGGATTAAAGGGTTAAGAATGAATTAATGGGATGGATAATTTTCATGAAGTACCACCATTAAAGGGATAGGTTATGGACAAGAAGTTTCACTTTCAATGGTAACACCAGTATTGTGAGTGTGGGTGTGTGTGGCTATGTGAAATAAAATGAGAAATACCAATTAAATTCGTGAAATTGATGGAATGAATTGTTTGGCTTCTTTCTATGGAACTTGGAGTCGTTTTGAGAAAACTATTATATTCTAGAAATTATTTAATAAACTATTTTCAATTATATTATATAATTTGTTTTATATAAATGTGATAACTTATTCAATCCTAGTGGCGTGGGTAGGTATGTAATTTGGGAAAAACCTATTGAGTTTAATTACTCACCCATGATTTATAGAAATTGTTTATTGAGACAAGGGTAAAGGTAAAAAATGGAACATATTTAGTGGTACTTAATGAAATTTTGGTTTTCTTGGGGAGTTTGAGCATGGAGTATTTTGGGAGCTGTGGATTTACGTATTTGTAGTCTTTGAGATTTACGGTCTTGTCTTACGTTGTGTATTTGAGGTGTGTTGTCTTTCATTATGGTAGTATTTTATAGGTTGGTTTTGATATCAATTGAATTAATTTGAGTTATTTTACATTGTTATCATGCATCATATAGGGGTTTTGGTTATTAAATATTTTATCAGATTGTTTATTTCAAAAAGGGAGAATCATCCCTGAATTTATTGAATCTCTTGGTATTTATTTACAGCCATTGGAACCTTGGGGATGTCTCTTTCAGCCAAGTTAAATTCCTCCACAACTCAAATCAATGAGGAGGGGTGGGGTGTTACAAGTGGTATCAGCTTGTTCAATCCTTGACATACAAGTAGTATCTGTTTGTTCGATACTTAGTTATCAATTGTGCCAGTCTTGGAGTTAAAAATTATTCAGGGATATTTCTAGAGTTTGTATGGTATAAATGAGTAGGATTTTCAGAACACTAAAGGTAGATAACAAAAAGATATTGTTAACCTCTTTATGCTGAACTTTAAGATACTAATGAGTTGGGTTAATAAGTGTTTTAGAGACACTTGTGGGAGATCTAATCTCATTTTCATGGGTTTATTGAATGAGAAGAGCAAGACATGAATTTTTGAAATGACTTCCAACAAGGATTACATAATTCATTTTGATTAATGATATATGATTTGGTTATTTTTTTTGATTTTATAGAAATGTTCAAGTTGTTTTTAAATTTTTTATTTTCAATTGGCATGATATGGGTATTTTGAAAAATGTTTAATTTTCAAAGCATGGAGAAATTTTCAAAATTTGTTGAATGTGGAAAATTATTAATTTTGGAAATCATTTTTGTGGTATGTGATACGGTATAATTTGAAAATTTTAAGGTTTAAATTTGTAGAGAGTAAGAATTATGGATTTTATTATATTTATAAAAAATTGCACCAGATAGGCTTCGTAGAAACCAACTGGAGGAATCTGCTAAGAATGTGGTTGTACCTGAGCCATAGGTGAACCAACAACTGGTTCAAAGTATAGTCCAATACTTTCATGTTATGGATGTAAGGAACCAAAGGGATGAACAAAGTAAAGGGGTCATTTTATTTTATTCTAGAGGAAGAATCCACTAGTATTTCAGGGTGATTAGGATCCATAAAATATATAGGTGTGGTTAAATAGGATGAATCGAATCTTCAATTTCATTGGCACGTCGACAGAGCTGAATATCAATTTGGTGAAGTATATGTTGGAGGGTCATTCACGCCAATGGTGGAATTTATCATTTCTAGCTATATTAAAACATGGCTTTTAATGGGAGGATATTTTAAAATTTTCAACAAAAAAATCTATCTTCATACATTTTAGATCGTAATAACAACAAACATTTTCATCTTGAAATTTGAGAGCCTCACAGTGAAAGATTATGTGCATAAATTTATAAATTTAATCCACTTTTCACACATATTTTTGAATCTAGGATGAGGTAGGTGATTCGCACGAAGATTGTTGTGATATGTAAAATGTATTGTAAACTGATGGTCAATAGAGAGATGATGGAGGAAAGGGGCATCTCAGGAACTATAGGTAGTGGGAGCATGCTGATACCTATGGAAAATAGTGGGAACTATAAGGAATGAATGAATCATAAGTGGGAATCCTATTTTTAACATAGTAGAATAGCTAAAACTATATAGTAGGATGGAAAAACCTTCTGCCAAGACCCAAGAGCATGATAGGAAGTTTAAAATGTGGTTGTTTAGACCATATGAAGTGAGATTATACAAAACCTCTTATAGAAAGTGATGAGTATGGAGATCATCACAACCCTCAAAATAATATTTATAAACAAACACTATAACAATAGTGAAGGGCCGAACCCAAGGGAAGGCAGGTGAGTGATCCTAAGGTTTCTAAACTTGTCCACTATTGTCAGCAGCGGATGAAAACTCATTATTTAATTTTTTTAATTATTATTTTTTAAAAAATTTCATACAAACAGGAATATGAAAACGATTATTTGACCAAGAAACTAAATATTACACTAATGTAATTATGATCTATAGAAGAAATAGTGAAGTAACCTACCTAGCAATAAAGACTAAGGAGAATAGATCAATTTAATTGCTCAAAAATTCTAAACTACTAGTAAAAAACTGATGATGTATTCAAAAAAAAATGTATCACACCTCAAGGAAAAACTGATGAATTCCCCTTGCCAAGAAACTCTACAAACAGAATATTTATTCTTTGAGTTCGCCACTCTAAAATCAATCAAATTGCTTGTGAAATTGAAAAAAAATAACAACTATAATTAAACTCATTGTAAAACTACAACTCAAAAAGACATTAAAGCATTGATAAATGTATTCAATATCTACATCTCTATTTGGTCTTGAATTTATGAATATTTAAAACAATTTAGGAGTGGAGTAATTAACCAGAGAATCATAATTAAATCTCATCGATTGTTTGTGATTCTGAAAAATGTAAAGTACACGAATAAATCTAAAGGAAAATCATATAGAATTAAAATTCCCAAGATAAGAATTTTTATCCTATGATCATGATGAATACAACAATGAAAAATTTATATTATAGAGTTTAAGAAATTAAGAACAATGAAGGAGAAAAAAATCCCATACTGCTACTCTGCTTTTGGACTCCTTAGTCTCCAATATTTCACTTCATGTCTCTTAAGAGAATCCTCTCTCAGAAGGTGTTTGAATTGTCGAATTCGAGTCCCTCCTCTAATTCCTAAAGCTTATTTTTTTTAATACCTCCATCATGCACCACATTTTACCCCCTTTTTTCCACCAAAAAAGTATTTTTTTCATTAATGTGCACCGCACATGGGCATTTTTTCGTGAATTACATGTCGCTTTAGTTTTTTCCCTTGTAACTAACTCCAAGTAAGTCAGTTGAATGCACCAAGATGAGTTTGAGAATCTTCATCAATCTATACATAAAAATAGAGAATTGGTTTTGATGTTAATATAAAATATTAATATTTAAAACTAAAAAATTATTTAATTAGTTAATTTAAGATTAAATTATTATATTATTTAGTTTAATAATCATTTGTTATAAATTTATTCCTTATTATCTTAATTTAAAATTATTTAATTTTAATAAATACCTTTATTAATAAAATAATATTTATTCTAAATTAATTAAGATAATATTTTTATAATTTAATTAAAAGAAAATGATTTTAATTATTCATTAAATGTTATTAATTTATAAATTACTATTAAATTTAAATATTATATAAGTTATTTATTTAATTTATTAAGTTTATAATTTTTTATATATGATTATAAGATTATAATCTAATATTTATTTATTTATTTGATTATTTTATAAAATTAATATTTTTATTAATTAATTATTTTATATTAATTATTTTTTTGAGTTGAATTAATTATTTTATTTTATTAACTAAAATTATTTTATTTAAAAAGAGGTTAAATTATAATTTAAGTATTTATTTTAATTTATTTATCTGTTTATTTTAATTCAATAGTTATTATTTTTATTAATTAGTATATTTTAAAATTTATTTAATTACTATTATAATTATTTATTTATAATTATTACTATTATAATTTAATTATTATTTATTTTTTTAACTCGACCCCCCCCAAATCAGCTTCTCTAGCGGTGATGCACTTGGGGGTCGATTTCATCCCCCAAGACGCTGACGACCTCTCCTTGGCCCGGTTCAAACATGGCATAGGTGAGTCTCAGCCCGCGACTTCATTGGATCGGTGACGGCAGCACGACTCATCTCCCATCCCCGTGAAGCAAGTCATCGCTATCTCTCCTCCACAATCAGTGGTGCAGCGGCTTTAAATCTGGGTAAATCCAGATTTGCAGCGGCGACACCTGCTCCTCAATGGAAATCACTCAAGACGACGACTTCAAATGGTTTGACAATAGTTCACAGTGATGACGCCTCTGGTGGATTTGGTACTTGTAGTCATGGATGATGTTCGGTGTCAGCTCCTCTTCTTGCAGTAATGGCATGCTTCTATTTTTAGATCTGTTATTATCTTGGTTTAATTGAGGATAATATTTTATAGGAGTTCATAGATCTGATTATATGTTTGGGTTTTGATTTTTTTCAAATAATTATTAGAGTTAACTTGTTTTAATTAATTAAAATTAAACAATTAAATTTTTTAATTGAAAACTAAGTAAATTATATGTGAATAAAATGGTTAATTGGTTAATTAATAAACAAGTCATATTATTAAAAATTCATGATGTTTAGAATTACTAAACTAATTAATAAATATAAAACTAGATAAATTAGTAAATATAAATTAATTATTTTAAAGAATAAAAATACATAATTTTTTATAAAAATAGATTAAATAATAAATTTAATTATAAAAATAAAAAAGTGCAATTATTTATCAAAAATTGTGAAATTAATTAATTAAATTGTTAAAAACTAATATAAAAAATGCGGCGAACTGTGTGAAAATAAGACCACATCAAATTCCCCAACACGTAAACATTGTTTGTCCTAAAACATTCCCATGTTTTATTATCATTGAAAAATAGAAGTGTGATTAATATTTCTCAGCTCAAAATGTAACATGTATGACACTTAAAACAGAGGACTAAAACTGAGTCAAGGCTGAAGAAATGAAATGATCAAAAGATGTCTTCAAATCAAGTCTTTCCTTAAATAAAATACTCTATGGTATTCAAAAGAGAAAATAATCATCCACTATGAAGATGTCATGCCTCATATATGATTCTATTTAGTGCCTCATTTCAATCCAAGCTTTTGATCTAAGTCCAAGAGTGACAACAACTTAAAAAATTGGGAATAAAATCTTAACAAAATGAACTTTATACATTGACTCATCACCTAGGTTCCATTTTTTTAATCACCTTATTGATAAAACCTAAATGATTCCCATATAAACCAAATGTCCCCATCATTTGGCGTTCATCATTCACCTCACCTTAATGAACTCATTTTTGACCATAGACATTTTATTTTATTTTTACCTAGCCATGTAGCATGTGCTAAGAATTGTGAAATGAACTTATTAAAAGTATATAGAGGGTTTTTAGTAAACAAAAATTCACCCAGCATCTAGGGTCTCAGAGATTCACCTTGGGATCCCAAATACCCAAACTACTCCAATTTCAAAAGATTGGAATAACAAATATTTACATTGGCTCACTAATTTGATTAGTTTTTATAAATTAAAAAGAATTTGAATCCCCTAAGAAAGAGTTAAAACTTCCGGTTCCTAAGGCTATGATCTCAATTCCACAAATAGGTAACTCGTATCACTCTCAAACATAGTTCATAAACCAAATTTTCATAAAATCACTAAGCATGTTCACTCAGTAATCATTCACCCGCATTAATTTCAGATTCAATGCAAATCTTAAAGACTAGAAATAGACTGTCATTATTAAAGACCCATTTGGGAAATTAGTTGAAGCCTAAAATTTCGAAATAATTAAAAAAAATACGCATTATTTAAAAAAATTAAATTGCAGTGGGAATTGATAGGATTTCATTTAAGCACAGTTTTTCTCAATAAATAATTGACCCCCACCCCCACACTAAAACCTCAACTTTTTCCCCAATGTTGAATTCGAATGTGGAGAATACAATTTAATATTTAAGGTTCAAAGCATATTTTTAATTAAGTAGATAGATGACATGTATAGGGTCTCATTGAAAGCTCGCAGAAAATGTGCATGCTATAAAAATTATTCTAAAAGAAGGTTCTCATGCTTTAACATGCATTATCAATTAAGTCAGTAACTAAGGTTTTCAATTACAGTTCAAATAATAGTATGTGTCTCATGTTTGTGCAATTTAAATTGGGTGAAAGCAAGTTTAGAAGAATTAATTCAATAAGATGTTCAATAAAGAAGACAAAATCATGCTAAACACCCAAACCTAAAGTAGATTAAAAAAGATAACAACCAATTTGCATGTACCCCCCACACTTAATTTCTTAGAGTGCGTAATTTTATTAACAATTTATTTCAATTTTTTAGCAAAGTGGAACATGCAAAAATTTTGTACAGAATAATGACATGTGAAAAAAAAATATTCAACAAGGGGACATGCATCAGATTTTTTAGTATAATAACAATGAAAAGAGACATATTTTCAAATCACTAAAGCTTCCATAAAACCTACACTTGAAGCATAATTTCTTTCCAAAACAAGGGTATTTTTTACTAACATTAACTAACTCGCGTAAAATACTACCAATGAGTCACCGACAGTAGTGTATCAGTTGATCAGGTGCATCGATGAGTCAATGACTCATCGATAGAAGTTAAATTGGGATGTATCAGTGTTTTTTTAAATGAGGAACATTTAATAAATGAAGAGATAGTAATAAATTACTTCCCTAAAAAAGATTGTCAATTACCCTCCAGGATGGGAATTCAACTCTATTTTGATAACAATAGTAGCATCATACTTATTTTTCTAAAAAGAAGAACTAAGAGCACGATGAAGACATATCTAGAAAAAACAGAGCTACAAATGACAGAGCAAACAATCTATTAAAAAAATAGTTTCAAAGTGAAAACAAAGAAAGGGAATGAGTTTACTCACATGAATCACTGAGTTTTAAGTCGTCAGTTAGAATTTATTTAATTTCAATTTATTTTAATTTTATTGAAATCATAAGAAAAACCATGGGTTTCCTCCCATGAATCTCTATGTTAAAGTCCCCATCCAGAATTTATTTCCTTAGATATTTCATTCCATGATCATTTAATGGGAATTAATTATTAAAAATGTGACCTTCAATTTTATCTAAAGATTCAGAAACAAGATCAACCAAGACATTTTCATTTTCAGTATTAAGCAACTTTCTCAAAAATTATTTCAACCTAGAAGTTGCTAATATATTATCTAGATTAGCTTGTTCTATAGAGACCACTTCCACAGCTCTAAAAATGTTCAAATACCTCCTATGAAAATAACTAAACTAGACACAAATTTTATCATATCTTCCTCCACACTTAGGGGCTAGCTCAGGCATAGAAACAGAAGAAAACCCAACAGAAAACTCATCATCATTTTTAGAAAATGTTCCCAACAAAGCTTGTAAAATAAACAACTCATAAAAATTACATAAGAGGGAATCATACCCAGCTTCGAAAATATACTTCCCAATGTTCATAGATGACTAAAATGATGTGAAGCATTCATGTTTAGGCTGGAATTCATCACAAAAAACATCAAAACGGGTAGGAAACAATTTTCCCAGAAAATACAGTTGTTCATAATGGGGATAATCTAGTTTTCCATCAGGACTCAGTCCAGAACATTCTCCAACATCAGAAACCTTTAGAAAGTAAAATTCATAAGAAAAAAAATTTAAAATCTGGTTGAGATAGTTCAGGACAATAATGTGACTCACTCTCTAGAATGGGTTATAGGGAAATATTATTATCATCTAAAGTGAGTGGGGAAGGATCATCAGCCTGAAGAAAACTTTCAATATGTTAGGTAATCACAATCTCTATGACCTCAAAAGGGAACAAACCATAAAAAATGTAGATCTCATTTTTAAAACATTGATTCTTATAAAATTATATCAAATAACATCCAACCTCATTTTAATCTTTTAAAACACTAAAAACTCTTCCACGTCATCAATCTCCTGGAGAGTGAGTTTCCCCTTGGGAAAATCTTGGACAACACTAGTGGTAGCATGGTAAGGTCTTCCTAGAATGATAGGAACTTTTCCATCACACTACATATCAAGAATAAAATAGTCTATGGGAAATTTGAGTTCTCCAACCCTCGCCAATAGGTCTTACACCCTCCAAGAAGGGTGTGTGAGTGAACTATCATCATGTTGAAGACAAACAAAAGTTGGCTTCAAATACCTAATACCTAGATTTCTAAAAAGTGAGTAAGGCCTAAGATTGATACTTGCCCATATGTCAAACAAAAAATTATGTTTCACATTTACTCATATTTTTCATTGAATGATAAAACTACCATGGTCTTTCAATTTTGAAGACAACTTCTTTAATAGGATTGTACTACACCCCCTGTTTTGATTAACTTTATCAAACTTCTTCCGATATTTTTTTTATTTTAGAAACATTTTGCAAATTGCAACATATTAATTAATTTTATCAAAGGATTATAAAAATGGCATGTTGATATTAAATTTTATAATCATTTTATGAAACCTCAAATAGTCAGGTTCATCATTCTTCTTCACTCTTTTAGTGAAGGGAATGGGAAGGGAATAATTTTTTAGAACATATTGATTATTCTACTTCTCCTCAATTCCATTTTTCCTTTTCCTATTTAACTAGATACCACTTCATTTTTATTATCTATTTTAATCTTTTAGGAATTGTTTCAATATTATACTCAAGTTGGACAAAGCTGTCCAGATTTCTAGATTCTGTGTCAAGAAGATTTTTCTATCCATATTCTATTTTTTCATCAGTTTTAGTTTTCCTAAGGTGTTCCTTTACATTATCTTGGGTTTGAAGGTCAGATATTGAGGTCACAATCATGATATTATCTCTTGGATTAGGAATTGAAGTGTTGGGAAGCTTTCCCTTTTCATCACAACCTTGATTTCTAGCAATTTGACCAATTTGTTGTTCTAAATTGTGAATCGTATCAACTATATGCTTTTTTAATGAACTGATCCCTCCCAAAACGTTTTTGTTACAACCCCTCAAACTCTCCTTGATAATTATAAGAATCGTCTGTACTTTCATTTTGGAAGGTTTTTTTGGACTATGGGTGAAAATTTTGGGAAATGGGTTGTTTTATCACCCCTTGTTCTTTCCATGATAGATTTGGGTTGTTTTTATTTCGAATGTTATACTGATATGAGAATTGATCATTGTCACCTTGTTTATTAGCTCAAAAACCCACAAATTGGGCACTCATATCAAATTGGATAGGGATGTCAAAATTGGGACAACAAGTATGAGTGTGACCGAATATCCCACATTGAAAATAATGCTCCCTTAGGACCCTATCATTGACAACAGTAGGTTTGGGATTGGTTTAAATCTTATGGATGAACCACTACCAAGAGAATGTGTGCTGTGATTTTTGTGCAATATTTTCATACAGATGTTTAAGCTCATCAGCAATGGATTCAGAAAAGTCACCCCCACAGAATTGGTAAACTAAATTCCAGTTTTAAGGGGTGAGAGCATTGTAGAAGTTCTCCATGAGTATATGGGGAGAAAAATAGTGATTGGGACATTTCTTAAAAAGACTTCTAATTCTATCCCATGCCTCATGAAATAACTCTCCCACATCTAGGACAAACCTTGTAATTTTGTGCCTAACTTCAGTGGGGGTGTTCTTGGGATAGAATTTTGATACAAAGGAAATTAATACCTCTTCCCAAGTCTCAAAAATTTCTTCATCTAGGTTTTGAAACCAAGTCATATCCTACCCCTTCAGACAAAATGTGAACATTATCAATCTCAACTCATCTTCACACAGCTCCTTCAGGGCTAATTGTTAGACAGAACTATAAAATTTTCTAATAAACTCAAGTGAATCCTCTCCTGGAAGACCATTTAATGAAGGAAGTGTAGAGAGGTTATACTTTTTAATTTCATATTTCCTAGACCTAGGGGACAACCCAATACAATATGGGTTGCTTGACATAATTGTAATTTGAAATTACCTAAGTCTAGGTTACTAGGGGATGGAACAACATGTTGTGGCTCATTTAGATTTTGGTTTTCAACTATGTTATCTTGATTCTCCATTGAAATATTATTTTATATAAGTTAAGTGTTTTTCAATTTTCAGAGTTCAAAGGCTCTACTCTAGAAATGGATGACCTTGTGCACATGTAATTGATAGTAAATGATGAATTCATCACAAACTGTAGAAAAGTAATTAAAATAGTTTCAACAATAGAATAGTGAAAGAAAATTGAAAATAAGAGAATTTATCTACATAAAAACAAGAATAATTTCATAGAAAAGTACTTTTTAATATTTTTGAATATTCCAATATTTTGTTTTTTTGTGTGAATTTTTTAGAATGTTTTTTTAGAAAGATAGTCACTCGTGCTTTCCCTGAAAATGGCACTAAAATGTGATGAGGCCAGAGGTCGTCACGGCCCTCAAAATAATATTTATAAAACAACACTAGCACAATAGTGAAGGGTCAAACCCATGGTAATGTAGGTGAGTGATCATATGGTTTCTAAACTAGTCAAATATTGTCAACTGTGGATGAAAACACATTTTTTCATTTTTTTAGTTTTTATTTTATTAATATTTTCATACAAGTAGGAATTTGAAAACAATTCTTCGACTAGGAATCTAAATCTTACACTAATATAATTGTGAGCAATAGAATAAATAGTGAACAAACCTACCATGAAGCAAAGACTAAGGAGAAAATATCTAGTGAATTACTCTGTAATTCTAAACTACTAGTAAAAAATGGTTGATTTCATTACCAATTTTTATTGTATCACACCTCGATGTAAGAATAATGAATTCCAATTTCCAGAAAACACAACAAAAAAAGATTGATTATTGGAGTTCACTACTCTAGAATCAATCAAATTGTATGTGAAATTGAAGAAAAAAAATAACTAGAATTAAACTCACCATAAAACTCCAACTCTTAAAGGCATTAAAGATTTGATAAATGTATTCAAGATCTACCTGTCCAGTTGATCTTGAAATTATGAATCTTGAAAAAAATTGAGTGAAGTAATTAAATAGATAATTATAAATCAATCTCTCCTATTGATTCTGATTATAAAAAATGTAAATTACTTGATGAAATATAAAGGTAAATCCAGTAGAATCAAAATTACAGAGATAAGAATTTTTAGCCTATGATCATGATGGTTATAACAGGGAAAACTTCCGATTATAGAGTATTAGAAATTAAGAAAAAGAAAAAGAATGACCTCCCCTGATGTTTCTCTGCTTTTGAACTGCTTAGTCTCCAGTAGCGCACTTCTTGTATCCCTGGAGAATCCACTCTTAGATAGTGTTCAAATTCTCGAATCTGAGTCCCTCCTCTAATTCGTGTTGCTGCTTTTTTTTAAATACCTCTGTCCTGCACTGCATGTCACCCCCTATTTTCCATCGACATAGACTTTTTTCTTTGATATGCACCGCAGACATGCATTTTTTCATGAATCGAATGTTGCTTTAATTTTTACCTTGCAATTATATCCTAGTGAGTTAGTATAATGCACATGGATGTGTTTTAGAATCTTCAAAAATCTGTATAGAAAAATAGAGAATTAGTTTTTATGTTAATATAAAATATAAATCTTTAAAACTAAAAAAAATACATTAATTAGTTAATTTAAGATTACATTTTTACGTTATTTATTTTAATAATCATTGGTTATTAATTTATTCATTATTATTTTAATTGATAGTTATTTAATTTTACTAAATAATTTTATTAATCTGTTGTAGGGGTTCGTAGATCTGATAAAATTCTAGGGTTGTGATTTGTTACGGTAATCATGGTTGTGGATGAATGAGAGTGGTAGAGAAAAAGTCCCTCCATTTCCCAGCAACAGTGGCACAATAGAGTGAGCGGTGAGATGAGAGACCACCAGTCTCAGTTGTAGGGGAATAAGGAGAGTTAGTAGCAGGGATACAGGTGGAATTGACACCGGTGATGGATATTCGACACTGACGATGGAGAGTCGGTGTCGATATGAGAATACAAGGCAATGCGGGGAAAGCGTCGGTCTCACAAGAGAGGAACTAGTTTTACCGACATTGAAGATCAGTGTTGGTATCAAGAAGAAATATGAGAGACCAATACCATTGGTAGAAAAACTAGGGGAAAGAGAAACACCGAAACTATAGAATCAGTATCTGTGAGTGGTAGTTTGGTCTTTCGGTAGCACCTAAAAAATGAAAAACAAAAAATTAAATTGAATTATTTAAAAAACTCAAATTAATTAAAAATAATTATTTAATTAACTAATATATAAAATTCATAAAATGAGAATAAAATTAAACTAAAAATTAATAACTAAAATAAAATTAGTTAATAAACTAAAATTGGGTTATTAATTAAATTGAATATTGTCGTTAAAATTAAATATTAAAATTATTAAACCTAATCATTTTAATTAATAACATCAATTAAGATTAACTAATTTGAAAAAGTTAAATTTAAATAATTTAAATAGAATTATGTTAAATAGATTAGTTAAAGGGATAAAGATGAGTTAAAATGAAATGTTTTGGTTACTCAATGAGTCACCAAAAGTGGGAAAAGAGAACAGGGGTGTTTTGGTATAAAGAAGCTACCAATAGTTAGTGTGTGTGAGTCGGTGAGAATGAGAGACTAAAAAAAAGTCAGTGACTAAATTATTTTAACTGCATACATTGAATTAAAACTTATTAATCAAAATTAAAGATTTAATAATGTAAATTAACTGACTAATTAACTAAATAAAGACTCTAAATTGATAGCACATTATTTAATCTAAATTAAAACATAAATAACTTAACTAATATTAAAGACTAGCTAAATTATTAAACATTATAATAAAATTATAAATTATAAAAAGAATTAATAAATTAAGTTAAAAGGATAATTATTATTAACTACAACCAAATCAATTTGATTGAAATAATTATCAGAGTTAACTTAATTTAATTAATTTAAATTAAACAATTAAATATTTTAATTAAAAACTAAATAAATTGTAGGTGAATAAAATGATTAAATGGTTAATTAATAAATAAGTCATATTATTAATAATTAAAAAAGATTAAAATTACTAAACTAATTAATAAATATAAAACTAGATAAATTATTAAATCTAAATTATTTATTTAAAAGACTAAAAATACATAATTTTTTATAAAATTAGATTAATTAATAAATTTAATTATTAAAATAAAAAAGAGAAATAATTTATCAAAAAGTGTGAATTTAATTAATTAAATTGTTAAAAACTAATATAAATGATGTGGAAAACTGTGTATAAATAAGGCCACATTAGAAAGCCAAAATCTCAATTAGATGGGGAATCTTTAGTGCTATTATCGTAGTTCTACAAGGCATGGTGTTCAGGATACTTCTCATGTGTTGTAGACATTGTATGATTTGACAGGATGAGGGTGGCAGAATACCTCTCATCATAGGAACCATGAAAACCATGGTGATTCCAGAAATACCACGACTCCTCATTAATTGAAATCTCAATAGGGCAATAAGTAACGAAGCGCAACGAGTAAACATTTATATGGGGCTGGTAAAGTTATTATTGATGATCAGTCTAGACCATCGACTGTGAGAGGTACAATTCTTTTTAATTCTAGCTTTATGTAATCTTTGTTTGATACAACTGTATACCATTCATTTATTTCTTCTCTTATTGTTGATTATAGGGGTTTAAATGTTGAGATGATTCCTTCTATATTGAAACTTCAAACTCCTCTTTGTCAAATAGAATGTTGATCCTTTTTCTATATATCATGTTTGATAAAAATTAATAGAGATGAGTTTATATGGGATTTATTAGTAGTTTAGATGGATGTCTATGAATAATCCTGGGTACGTATTGGTTGAAAATGTTAAAGGATCACATCAACTATTACACAAGATGAATCAAATTTATGACTAATGATGGCATCGAGCACCTATTTAAGAGAGACCAAAATGTAAAGGCAGGTGCAATGAGATTGTTAACCATAGCAGTTGGAATGGTCTCATAACAATTAGAATCATTGACTTTGTTATTAATATAAGAGATCAAGAATATTATTTTTTTAGTGGTGGTTGTCCAATTTCAATATGCCTTTTCAAATTTTTTCAAGGTTTCCACCCACAAGAGAAGTAGACTTTATGATTGATCTCTTTCTAGAAAACAACCTTATTTCCATTATGTCTTACTGAATGGCACCAAAAAGATTAAAAGAATTGAATGAGAAGTTAGTAGATCTGGAGACAAAATGTATCATTCTATTAACCACATCTCCATGTGCAGGAATGGTTTTGTGTGTCAAAAAGGTGGTTCTAACTCTTCAGCTTTGTGCTGATTATTGTAAGCTTTACCAACTTATTATAAAGAATTGGTATACACTTACAAGAATTGATGATCTATTAAATAAATTGAGGGGAGATCAATGGTTCCCCAAAATTGACTTTTTCTAAATATCACCAATTGATGGTTTAGATTGAGTATATCCCAAAGATATATTTTAAGAGTAGATATAACCATTATGAGCACATGTTTATGCCTTTCAGTCTTATTAATTCACATGTAATATTTACAGTATAGATATATTGGATATTTCAAAGTATCTCGATTTCTTTTCATGGTGTTTGAGGATGAACTATTGGTGATTCAATGAAAAGGGATGGGCATGAGCAACATTTGGCGATAGTGTTGGAAAAATTGAGAGATCTTCGTTTGTATGGAAAATTATCAAAGTGTGATTTTTGGATACAATTGATATGTTTAATTTTCCATAAAATCTTAGAAAGTGGTGTTTTAGAGGTTCTATAAAAGATATATATTTTTAATATCTTGGAATCTTTCAATGAAAATATTTGAGATACATAGTTCCCTTAGTCTAGTTAGTTATTATTGATGTTTTTTTCATGAATTCTCATAAATATATTCACCTATGACAACTTTGACGAGGAAAAATGTTCCATTCCAATGGATTCAAGAATGTCATAAGGCCATTACAGAGATTAAATCTCACCTTATATCACCACCAATCATGATTTTTCAAAAATTGGGACAAGGTTATGTGGTATATTATGATGCTTCGGGATTTAGGTTGGCATGTGTTGTCATGAAGGGAGATAATTTTGTTTCTTATAGGTCAATGAATTTTAAGTTTCATGAGAATAACTACAAAAGACAATATTTGGAGTTATCTACTATATTCCATTCTTTGATAACTCAGCGTTATTTCCTATTTGGTGAGAAATTTGTAGTGTTTAGGGATCACAAGAGTTTGAAACATATTTTCTCACAAAGATATTTGAACCTGAGACAAAGAATATGGATAGACTATCTCCCAATTTTTAACTTTGACTTAATGTCCATACTGGGTAATGAAAATAGAAGGTAGATGCCTTAAAAAGAAATTTTTATGCTCAGTTGGAAAATCGATGCTTCAGTTTAGTGGAATTTGATGTTGGTCCTAGCCAACATGAACTTAGAATGAAAAGGCCGAGGTGATGATTCAATTTTCATTCCAATTTCACTCATTCCTAATTTTATTAAAATAATTAAAGAGGGACATAAGTCTAATTCAGAATGTGTTTCACTGATTTCTAAACAGAATGGTGGGGATAACATTGAGGGATGGAATTTGGATGTAATTTTAGTTTTGTGATTTTGAGATCATATGGTCATGCCTATTTCTTGTCAGTATATACTTCTTTATGCTTACAACCATTTGAGTTTGATTGTTCATACAAGAATATTGATGTTTTATAAGGAATTTAAAAGAAATTTTTTGGAGGTTCATTATGAAATTAAAAGGGGTTGATTCTATGTCATTATTATTTACTTGTCAGTAGGTTAAGGAATATCATTAGGGACCTATAGATGTGTTGTGCTATTTACCTATTATTATTTGGAAATGGCACCATATTTCCATGAATTTTGTAACATGTCTCCCAATAATGGTTCAAAAACACAATTTTATATCAGTTATAATGGATTGGCTCAAAAATTCATCCCACTTCATCCCAATTCATGAATCTCGTATAGTGGAGGAATTATTAAAAATATATATACTAGAAGTGTAAAAGAGACACAACATACATGTTTTGATATTGTCAAATAGATATATGAGGTTTACATATTGTTTTTTCAAATCCTTACAGTAAGACCTTTGGAATCAATTTACTATGATCATGGTGTATCATCCTCATACGGATGGAAAAAACAAAAGGACGATACAAACTATTGAAGACATGTTATGAGATTATGTAATAGATTTTGGTGGATCATGGGAAGAGCATGTACTGTTAATGGGGTTATCATATTAAAAACGTTATCAGGCCTCTATACACATGGCTCCTTTTTAAGAATTTAATGGGTGTCCTATTCATTTGCCTATTTATTTGGTGTAAATAGTTGAAACATCACTGATTGGGCCGAGCCTTGTGTAGGAAACAATAGAGAGGATTCAATTGATCAAGAAACAGACAGAGACGACATAGAGTCATCTGAAATTGAATGAGGATTATCATTGAAGGTCATTCTAATTCAAGGTAAGTGATCATGTTCTCTTGAGGATCCCTCCATGGCTTGACAATCATCCTTTTGGGAAGATGGTAAAGTTATCACCTTGATTTATTTTCCCTTTTGAGATACTTGAATAGTTTGGTGATGTGGTATATTGGATGGTATTTCCACCACAATTCAGCGACGTGAATAATTTGTTTCATCTGAAAATGAATTAGCCTAGTCTTGACTAAGTTATTCGATGAGATCATGTTGAAATAGAGTCCGATTCTTCATTGTTACATGTGTTGACAGAGATTTTCGATATTTAAGAGAATGTCTTGTGTGAAAATAGCATCGGTCTAGTTTGGTTTTTGAGGAAACATAGTCATATTTAGGAAAAATAATGGGAACAATAGAATAATATTGTCAATATATGTGCTAAACATCTTCAGGAAAATGTTTTTTTATACATCCAGGGAAAATATTCCAATGGTTGGTATGATGTAGCACCCTTAGTTTCAATTAAGTAGTCATTTTTTATTATTTTTAAGTATCTAATCTATTTGGGTGGGGTTTGCGAGGGTTTAAAATACTTTTATAATTTTTCTGGTTCTTTTATAAAGGTTCATGGTTTGAGAATATTTAGTGTAAACTATGAAACTCCTACAAGAAACCATGCAATGTGAAATATGGTATCATCAGTAGCGACACGGTTTGTACAAACTGTGTGTCCACATATTAGAAACAGTAAAAAGTGGAATAATGACATTTTGTACAGTTGGAGCATGATTTTTCTACCCATGTGGGCCAACCCTTTGAGGTGCTTCTTGAGGAAAAGGATAGTGCATAGTGGGAACACAATTTTCCTAACCATGCAACTAACCATGCACTGTTTAAAAAAATAGATCCTAGAAAAGTGGATCTAGATCATGATTAGCTCTAAATCCCTTCTCCCTACATTTAGGACATAAATTGTAATTTATTCCACCAAAATGATTTGGATTCTTTCCCCATCGATCTCGATCTAATCTAATGTATTTTCATGGTGTGTTGAAGCCTAAATCCCTAGGTAAGTCTCATTTTGTGGCAGTTTTTAATAGTTTTTCTTATATATACTTTCTTCCCCATCTTAGATTCCTAGATATAGTTTTTTGAAAATATATATAAGGTTTTTTATTATAATAATGGCATGTTTTGGGCTTATTGTTCTTAGGTGAAGAGATATAAGGTGAGTTTTTAGATATTCAACCTGGTTTTGTTGGAATTTTCTTGTTATTATTTATTTCCCCCATAATTCCCAAGCTAGGGGGATTAAATATAGACTCCTCTTATTATAACATGAATGATTGATTTCAAAATGATTATTTTTTTGGAAATTATTTGTGATATTATTATGAAATATAAGATGCAAACCTTCTTTGGTGATGGTTTATGCAATTTTTAAAATTGGCTATTTTGTGGGAAGGTGAAATTGGATTTCATGATCTTAAAATGATGATTTTAAAATGGTTGATTGGTTTTGATAAGTTTAAATATGATGAGATAAGTGGTTTCAATAAAATTGGTTGTTTAATGGAATTTGTTTGGCACAATTGGTTTGGAATTGTAATTGGATTAATGGGTTAAGCATAAGATGAATGGGATGGATAATGCCCATGAAGAACCACCGTCAAATGGATTGGTTATGGATGTAAAGATCCACTATGAATGGTAATACCAAACTTGTGTGTGTTGGTGTATGTGGATATGTGAAATATAATAGGTAATTCTAATTGGATTCATGAAATGGTTGGTATGACTTGTTTGGTTTCTTTCCATGGGATTTGGTGTGGTTTTTAGAAAAATATTTTACTATGTCAATTGTTTAATAAACTATTTTCAATTATCCATATTTATTATTTTATATAAATTTTCTAACTTTTTCAATCATAGTTCTTAGAGTAGGGATGCCAATTGGGGAAATCATACTGAGTTTTATTACTCACCCCTTCTTTGGAACAAAGGTTCTTTTGTAGATAATGTTTATCGATACATAGATAAATGGAAATTTTCATAATTCTGTAGTGGTACTTTATAAAAATTTTATTTTCATGTGGATTTTGAGCATGGAGTATTTCGAGAGATGTGGAGTTATATATTTGGAATCTTTTATATTTGTAGTTTTTTCTTTCATTGTGTACTTTGATGTCAGTTGTCTTCCATTATGGTTCTCTATTGTAAGATGGTTTTGATATCAATGGCATTACATTGAGTTATTTTACCTTTTTATCATGAATAATATTGTTTTGTTTGTTTATGAAATGTTTTATTGGGTTGTGTATTTCAAAATGGATAAATCTTACCCCAGTTTTATTGAAACCCTTGGCATTTATTTCCAGCTTTTGGAACCATGGGGATGTCGCTTAAGTCCATGTATCAATTTTACCTTGACTTAAGCCAATGTGGATGGGTGGAATGTTACAAATAAGGATAATGAGGTCATTATTTAAACATATAAATAATATTAATCATGAAATAATTTTCATATTTTTACATAAATTATAATTTTAAAATCATTCATGAAATATGTTTATGAAAAATGAACCAATGTTACAATCATAGAGATGGTAGGTCGTATGTACGCAAGATTAATGTTCCCATTTTTCAATGATCATTATAGAAAGAATGTAAATAACATTTATCTTTCCATAATGACCATTATTTCATAAATACCATATTATTTAATTACATATACTTATATATATAATTCTCATGATGAGGTGATGAAAAATGAAGAATCACATCGTTTTGAGGTGACGGTTGTCCACACCTCCATGAACGACATTATAAATTTTTCAGTGTATGAAATGTAAAGAAGAAAATGAGATTTTTTATGTAGAGATGGATAATTATATCATTAATATAAGAGATATTCAATTTATTTCATATATTTTTATTAACCCAATCCTTAATTAAATCCATGTAAAGTGTGAACAGATCTGATTGTTTTGTTGAGGCGGTAGTCAACCCATCCACAAATGATGTTACTGTATTCTTAAAAAATGGAAAACATGAAGTTATGTGTTATAAAATTATTCCATAAGTATAAAGATATTATAAATATCACATATATAATATATAACTTATAAATACTTCATTATAACCAACCTTGAAAAGTGAAAATGAAATAACGAATGACAACGGTTCGCGAGACGGTAGTCTGGCGTACACATGAACTAAGATTGTGAATCCCATTTTATGGATGTGTGTATAGGTTTATGTAATACTATTAAGATAAAAAATATCATAATATATCATATTATGTTTTTTTTATATAAACATGATATAATAAGAAGTGAATGTGTAGAGAAAGAAAGAAATAAAATTTACTCATTGTAGAGCATTACTTGTTCTTTGGGTAACATCTATTGGTTTATACCTCCTTGGATGGATTTATGCACAAAGTGAGGCTTCTAAAATTAGGGTAGGGATGTTGGGATTTTATTTTTTTGGGGTTTGATTATCCAAAATCCGTGAGAGGTGTTAATAGATTTCGATGTGTGGTTTCCTATTATAATGGAGGAAGAGGACACATTTGGTATTTTTGAAACGATTTGAGTGATCTCCATGTTTTACATGTCCCAAAGGGGTCCTAATTGAACTATTTTATAAAATTATATGTTTAAAGGTCTAACTATGTCGAAAAAGTTATTTTTGGACAATTTTAGGGTCATATTTTTCCCTTATATTTAAAGTTTAGTCATTATGTAAACACTTATTTTACCTTAATCACTATACTTAATTTTAATTACATTCACTAATATTCTTTCTCAGAACCTAAAATGAACTTACATGAAATTATAAATTTTTAAAATTTCAAATAAGGAATCAATTTTTATAAATTCCAATCTTAAATTTTGTAGAATTTAATTTAAATTTTATCCCACAGACGTGATGAAACAAGAGGTTTTTAATTTTAAAAATTCAAAAGTTTGAAATGTTTTTATATCAAATTTAAATGTGAAATTTATTTTAATGAACAAAAAATGTTTAAATGATATAAAATTTATCTAATAATACTTTAAAACCAATTAAAAATATAATATAACACTATAAATTATTTAGATGAAATAGAAGTTTTCGATTAAAATTTAGTGACATTCACTATTAATCCAAATATGAAAGTTCTCAGAAAAATATGAAAAATTAAACCAAATTAAATTTTAAATTATTATTTAAAAATTAAATTCATTTTTTCAAATAAAAAATATAAATGTTTCTAAATTTATTTTTAAAACAAGTATGAAATTAAAAGGCTGTAAAATTACCTTTAAAAAATATACAACTTTTTATGCATAAAATTGTATTTATTTTAATCTTAGGTCTATAAAACATATTGTATGAGTTTCAATACATTTGATTAAATATATAACATATAAATTTAATTAATATATTTCACTAATAGTGATTTATTAAATTTATTAAGATAAAACAACATTCTTTTCATAAAAGATAGTTTTCCATAATAATGTATTCATTATATTCAATTGGACTTTATATTAATTTAAAATTAATTGGTAACAAATGAATTCATTTTATATGGTGGGTGGGACATTCTCTCTAGTTTTCACAGATTAGGTTTTTGCAATGGAGGAGCAATAATTTTATTCCTTCTTCTGACGTGGTAGGTTCGATTATTACCGCAATGATATTGGCAAGGCGAGCATACCAGATTATAGATCTATAGTGGCGATGCAGCTTGACTATATGGAAGGTACAATCACAAATAGCGTTAATGTAATAGACAAAGTGGGGGTGTCCGTAGCATTTGGAAAGAACATAGAAGCTTTGGGTGCACCTGATGTGTGTGGAGAAGTTACGAGGTCTGATATGGTTTGCGTGAGGCTTCATGATTCTACAGCTCCTATTTTGGGAGGAATTAGCAAAGCTTCTATAGTAGTGGTGGTTGGCATGTGTGTCATTGGGATAGTGACGGATGACATGGGCGGTGTGATAATGTCGATGAAGACCGATGTGTTCAATGTGAACACAGATGATGAGGGGGTGCCAGATCTGTACAGAGCAGTGATTGAATCTGATTCGGTTGGTGTGATCGGTTTTGTTGATGCAGATGGTGTAGGTGGAATTATCGGGGAGGCTTTAATGGTGGATTCCTGCAAGGATGACATAAGGGTGGGGGTGCCAGATGCGGGTGGTGAAGTTCCCCAAGAGAGCAGTGGTGATCCTAAGTTGGCTATATCTTCTAAATGCTCCTTTGCGAGTCTAAAAAGTTGCCTTGATTCTTCCTTTCAAAGAAAAGAAAACATAGCGCACATCAAATCTCATCCTGCTACATATTCAGAAAAGCTCAAAATGGGTGAGTTCTCAATTATTGCTCTAATTTGTTTTCCTAAAGGATCTCAACCTCTTATAATTAATGATCTCAGAGAAAGTATTTTGTTGATTTTGGTTTTCTCATCATGGAGGCATGTCTCTCTTGGTTGGGGATACATTCATATGATTTTCCCCAATGAATATTTGAACATACGAACCCGGGGTTTTGGTTTCAGTGTTCTCAAACCTAGGATTATTGACTTGCATGAATGGGATAAGAAATCCAATCCATTGGAGGTTGGTAACACTACTACTCAAATTTATGTAAGAGTTTAGGGGTTAAATTGGATACTCTGGAATCCTATAATATTGTATAATATTGCTTTATCCATCAATATTCCAAATAAAATTTACAAGGAAATGAAGGTATCTTGATTTGGTCAATTTTTCAGGTTCTTGGTTGACGTTGAGCTGGGAGAGACTCTTGTTAACTAGGTAATGATCGCAATTGATGATGATATTATTATGTTGAAGATAGTTTATGAAAAAATGCCTAAATTTTGCAAGTACTGCAATGTTATTGGTCACAACTCATCTTCTTTTTGGTGTTCCATAGTTTACACCTTCTTCACTTTGCATGGTCATAGTGTAAGTAATTGTATCAAGAAGAGAAAGAATGCATCTTCTCAGAATACTGATATTCTTTAGTTTCAACATGAGAAAGGAAAAGATATTTTCAAGAGTATTGATGGTCTGGGCATTGCTACTGACATTTCTGATCAGAAGAAATAGGCACATGGTGCTACTCATAAGGAGACATCTAATCATCCAGTTGAAGGGGAGGTTGATCACCCAAGTGACTCACCTTATCTCTATGCCTCCACTTATGAAAATAAGATGATATGTTGGGTAACATTTGTGAAAAAGGGGAGAATGTTCACAATGATGCTTCTTCTAGAAAAGGAAAATTTGTGGTTTCATAGAAATCTTGTTTCACTCCAAAATATGATGACTTATCTATAGAGCAATTTAGAGAAGAAGAAGTCCAACTTGAGGTGCATCATCAACTCTCATAGAAAAGTATTGTCTCCTCAGGTAATTGAAAAGGTATGAATTTTTTATATTATGATTCTCCATTCATATCTAAATATTTTCATACTACATAATATCCAATAGTGGATGATAAAGGATTCAATCTTGTCTTGTACATAAATACACTGTCTTTGGTTGTTACCCCATCAATGGTTGGGCCGCCCATTACAGGTAATAATGATTATTACTATAACAAGAATATCTATGATACCAGTGAGATGCAGGACTCAATTTTGATATCTCTTGATGAGAAAAATAATCCTGAGACATTGGTTCATGCTAATGCAATAGAGGTATAAGAAATTATGACACCTGTGAAAAACCAACTATCTGGAAAATTGAAAAGAAATAAAATATGGTAGATCTGAATATGAATGCACTGATACTAAGAGTATTTATGAAAGGATTAAATATCTATCGAGTATGGGGAGTTCAAGTAGGGGGAGATCGAGAGGTCAGGGTCGAGGTCATGGAGGTGTAGAGATGAATGCACTTCGATAAGAAGAAATTAGCCTAAGCAAGCTACTGGTGTATAAGTTAAACAAATAGTTTCTTAGGTCTTTGCCATATTTTCCTATTTTACCTCTTCAGTCCCTTTCTTTTACTTTATTTAAATAAAAGAGGCCTAGCCTCTATATATTCCAAAAAAATGAATTCATTTTATAAGCATGTGTCAACTATTACTTCACAATTTAGTTAGTCATATTCATTCCCACCATTCGAATTATTTTTTGATATCTATTATGTTAAATAAATAATATTAACATAATAATATTGACTGGTAAGACTCATCCTTTCGTGTAACACATGTTATCGAAGAAACTCAATGTTATGTGCAAAAAAATATAAACATGTTGTTGCATAAAATATAATATAAATTGTGCATTATAAGTAACAAAAGCAATAAATGAGTATTAATTAATTTTTAAAAAAGATACTTCTTTGAATATTTGGATGTTACATTTATAGTTTAATTGTTATAGTCTTCCAAAGTTACATACTTGAAACGTAATAATTTTTTTGATTCAAGTGTGAAAATTTGAAAGGTTATAAAAAATAAATTATAAGTACAATCAAATCAAAATTTAAAACATAGACTAAACACATAAAAAATTACAAATAAAAATATTTTCATCAGAATAATAGACCCATAAAAATATAGATGATGGAAAAATGTGGTTTCAGAGCATAACATTTAAACTTTAAAAGATGATGGTAAATTTAAAATCCTTAAAAATATAAATTAAATTTTGATTCTAAATGAAATTTTAGAGATGAAATTAAGACATACTAAATATTTTAAAATAGAAAATAATTTCACAAAATCTATAAATAGATAATTTTAATTATCCAAAAAAATATATGAATTAATATATTAATAATATAAATTCATAAATTAATTAAAATTAATTAAAATTTTATATTTTTTAATGATAATTATAATTATTAATATTAATTTTATTATTACTATTTTCCAAGTCAAAATTATTAATATTATATTAAAAATTAATAATATTTATAATAATATGATTATTTGAATATTTAATAATAATAAAGGTACATTATATCATTAATAATAATCACCATTGATTTATTATCATGTATTTTTATCAAGAATTTATTTTCTTTTAATAATTATCATGACGAAATTATATTTTATGTTTGGATCCTTGGACTTATTGGTCGTGAATTTATTATTAATATTATTATTTTTAGGATTTTATTATCGTGAATTTATAAACATGAATCAATTATAATTAATTTATTATCATGCCTATCTTATTATAATGAATTATTATCCTTACTATATTATTCATGGTCAAGTCATTCGTGTTTTTTCTTTGTATATGAGTACATATGTAATATTCATTAATTATTAGTAAAAACATTATTAACTAATAATTAATTATAGATAATATACTATAATTAATTATTTTTTATCATCAGTGTGTTTTTATTAAAATATTGTTTTTTTTATTATTGGAAAATATGTTTTTTCACACGTCGAAAATCAAGAAAATATGTGAAGAGTAACACCATTATAAAAGGGGGTTTAGGTTGTGATTTTGTTTAATATTTTGGGAGTTATCGATTAAAATTATAACCAAAATAAAAATAGATAAATAATATTTTATTTTTTTATTTGTTTACATATATATAAACCAATCAAAAAATAAAATAATAAAAAATTTCAAAAAATAATAGAAGGGTGAGCGCTTTCTTGGAATGCGCATTCCTTGAAATTTTTTCAAAGGAGGGTTCTTTCTAGAAAATATCCTTCCATGAACATAATATGGAAAAGAGATTTTCCAAGAATTCACCTACCCTTATGCACCTTGGTACCAAAAAAATGACTAGATCGGGAAATAATTTCTTGATTTGGGATTTTCAAAAAAAAGTTTTTCCAATTGTATGGGGTAAATCCAACTATAGGGGATAATTGACATTGATGACTAACATTGAAGTTGATATCATTGCTGATGTTGAATTTAGTTTGATGATAAGAAGAAGGTTGAGTTCTATGGTATGAGATTTTTACATTTATTTACGTGGAAGGCCAATATGGGGTGTTGATTAATTAAAGAAGAGGATGATTTTTATATGTTTTATTTTATGATATAAAATTAAGGCAGTTATGAATGCTTTTAATACATGTATTTTTTCAATATTATTCTCAATAAAATTACAATGGGTTTAGTACTATATTACCAATATATTGTCAAAGATTAGATGAACTAACACGGTGATACCTAGTTAATGTATCTATAAAAATGTGGAAGAGATTGTCAAGGAACATGAACAAGCTCCAAAATCATATTTTTTTCATCTTAGTAACATAGGCTGGTTAAGGAGTCAATCTAATTGATATAATTTGAGATAAAAAAGAAGACCAACTAAATGTGAACTGATTAGAGTTTCACAAGGAATCAAGTTAAACAGTATCACTTTCCACATGTCATATTTTTAACTAAAGTGAATTTGATAGTAAATTTCTGGTATTTCTATAGGAGTATTTAAAATTATTTCTTTCTCATTCTATCAAGATAACTCAATTTATATTCAAATGAAATTATTAAAGGAAGATAATTTATAAGGTTTTCATGTAGCATATGGATAATTTTATTTTTTTACCCATGTTAGGCTAAATCAACCATGGTCAGCCTTAGGGAAATTTACTGGTGAAAAATTTATTTTTATAATACATTACTATTCTTGATTTATTCTCATTCAAATGTATTTTTCTTCTAATTAAAAGATATTTTTTTATTTTGAAGTAATTTATTCATTCAATCATTATTAATTAAATTTCTTCCTCTGTAGAATATTAAATCATAAATGATGTCATTAAATTTATTATTGAGTGCGTAGTGTGTGTTTTAATTTTATGATTAGATTTAAATAAATTAAGAGTCTATGTTTAAATTTTTTTCTTTTGGATATGTATGGGAAATTATAGGGATTATAAATTGTATCCTTATATTAGGCAATTTCTTAACACATTATTAATCTTTTATGGACAAAAGATCAAATTATTATAAATATAGTGAGAGGATTTCAACATAAAATATTTTTAGGTGCGAGAAATAAAATTGAAAATAACATATTAAATTAAATTCTATAATTTTGATATTTTTATTCAATGATGTTGATATTCACTAGTAAATTAAACATGGTCTAACCATTGTTTCATTACTAAATATCATTTATTTTGATATTTTTCAACTATTTTTAAATATTAAAATATTTTTGCATAAAAATACCCACCTAAACATAAAAAAATATAGTTATAATTCAGACTATAGTGAAAATTAATCATGATAAAACCTTGGATGTTATTATATCTATTTCTTAAGGGATAAAAAAAAATTAATCATAGCCTAATGAAATGCCCCAAATGTTCAAATTGTTGTTGTTTCTGAGGTTACCTTAAATCCTTACTATTTTCAGAAAGTTTGATCCTTAAATAATAAAATCAATTATTATTACTATTAATTTAATAAAACTACTACCGTAAATTTACATTAACACGATTATTTTTTTTATTTCAGTCATAATATATCTTTCACTTCACTATATTATAGTGCCTATTGCATGTCCATACATTCATAAACTAATACTTTACCACTAGATCCTAAGACAGATAGTATAATTATAATATAATTAGATAATTGAGTGGATATATGGAATATATATCTATTAATGAACTTTTTAGAGTATGACACTTAAAAAACATACCTAAAATATTATTTTTTCCTACGCAAAATAGTATTTCACTAAAATGATAGCATTGAGAAGTTTTTATGAACATGGAAAAGAATAGGAATTCAAATGATTTTTTTCTACGTATATATAACCTATAAAATAGTTTAGAATGTAAATATTTACAAGATATAATTTAGGTTAGGTTTTTTTAATATTCAGCCAAAATTCCATGGACATCCACTACCACAAAACTAGGGAAGGCCAGCACCACCCCTTTATCAGTGCTAACGAAAATGTGCTGATAAAGGGGGGGGGGCTTTATCAGTGCTCAAAAAAGCGCTAATAAAGGGGGACTTTATCAGCACTAAAAAAATCGCTGTTAAAAGTACCCCTTTATCAGAGCTTTTTTTAGTGCTGATAAAAGCCCCAAATTTATTAGCGTTTTTTTGGCGCTGATAAAGGGATCCCCTTTATCAGTGCTTGTTTAGTAGCATTGATAAGGGGGGGGGGGGCTTTTATCAGCTCTTTTTTTAAAAGATCTTATAAAGGGTCGACTTAAAAAAAAATTAAAAATATATTAATATATATATATAGTTATATAGTTATATTGATATAAATATAATATATAATTTTTAAATATATTTTAGATAAGTATAAATATACATTTACACATAATATACTTAATATATAAAATATCTAGTGAAAATGGATTCTTAAAAAATTAAAAAAATATTTTTAATTAATAATTTGATACTTATTATGGAGTAATAGTCATTTAATAACAATTTGATGAATAAAAAAATAAAAAAATAAAAAAAGATCCAAAATATGTTGAAAACGCAATTCAAACTTCAAACGGCCATAACTTTTGATCGAGGTGTCTGTTTGAGCTCTACCACATATCAAATCGATGCCTGCGACAAGATCTACGTCGATGTGACCTAGGGGGACCCCGATCTAGCATTTTTTGAGGCCAAAAGTGGCCCATAATGCCTCCAAAATTGAGTTTTTAGTCCGGGTACCCATATTTTTTAACATTTTGTGGGTTTTCAGCCTCGTTTGATGGGGTATTATTGGCTTTTTTGGTGGGGACTGAATTTATTCCAAGGTATGACATGAATATTGATATTATTTCTTTGAAATTTTATCGTTATTTATAATGCACTATTATTTATAATCAAATATATAACTATATGTAAAAATTTTTATATATTCACACCTAAAAATTAATTTTTTTTAAATAAATAATTAAACATATTTACATATAAAATATATTAGATTTATCTAAATAATAACTAATATCTATTTTATTTAAAATACCAATATATGAATATTTATATAACTACTATATATTAATATAACTATATATATATATATATCTTAATATAACTATATGTATATATATTAATATAACTATATATATATTAATATACCTATATATATATATATTAATATAACTATATAACTATATATATTAATATAACTATATATATTATTATAAATATAGATTACTATACGAATAAATATAACTATATATATATAAATAAATAGATATATCATGAATAAGAGAACAAATCATTATAGGGTAGTGGTAAAGGTTTTAGGTTCGCAGGGGGGAGGTCTCGATATCAAATCCGAGTGGAGGCACGGGCACGCGCACAAGGGTGCATTAAAGGGATAGCACTGATAAAGGGTTTAGGTGGTGTGGGAGAGCTCTAGAGTTGCGGGAAAGCACTGATAAAGGGGGGTTGAAGCGCTGTAAAAGGACCCCCCATGATTGGCTGTATTTTTTTTATTTTTTTTTTTTATTTTTATCAGCGCTAAAAAGAAGTGCTGATAAAAGGGGTCTTTTATCAGCGCCTTTTGGAGTGCTGATAAAGGGGACCCCCCCCCCCTTTATCTTCTCCGGCATTAATAGTGCTTTTTATAGCACTGTTAATAGCCATTTTTAGCGCTGATAATAGCCATATTTGTAGTAGTGATCTTGGGGAAGATCCTTATAATCAACTCAAATAATTTCATCATGTTTTTGTTGTATTTAATCCTCATGGTTTTTGTGAAGATTAAATATTAATTTTTTCCTTGAAATTTCATTACATAGATAATTATATGATTAATTTTATGACTCTCAATCTAACCAATCATAAATTAGTGTGACCGTAAAAGAATATTTCTAGAGAAATTATTCCTTATTTCTTAGAAAACATCAATTAGGAAATATATTTTTAGTATTTGTCATGTTAAGGATGAAACCCTACATGGATATTGGGAGAGGTTTAAAACGTTGTGTTCATGTTGACCCCTCCATCATATTAGTAAGAATATATTGATTGAATATTTCTATGAAGGTATTATACTCCCTAATAAGAGTGAAAAATTTTATTGAAAGGGTGACTTGGTGGTTAAAACACCAACAAATTATTTAAATATATTATATAATATAGCCTAAAATGTATAATATTTTGGTACTAGGGGTTCTATTCATGTCAAAATATCCTAGGAAGAAGTTATTTATAGTTACAAAAATAGTTTGATGGTGACTAAGTTTATTCATCTTACCCCCATGGTAAGGTCAATGATATTTGTTAATGCATCCCCAATAGAAACTCAAAACGACACTATCTTTCAACCTATTGTTTATTATTGTATTAGTGTTTTCCCAAAGAAATTCTATGATTTTTACCCTTAAATAAATATCTATCTATAATCTTGTAGTTGTAATATTCAAGGCAGACCCTTTATTCTCAATAAAAACCCAAACACATTAAATCAAGACCCTGTTATAATAATTGGTGGAATAAAAAAACAATGATTGATTAAGGAATTATTCCTATCAAAGAAGGTTTTACACACACAAAAACCAACAATAAATTTCAAAGATAATTTTAGGAACAATTAAATGGTTTATGTTCTTGTAATTTCTTGTAATATCAAGAACACAATTACAATTTCCCATGAATTTTAATCCAGTACCGGTGACATAAAAATATAAAACAGACATTAAAGAATCTTTTGATAAAAAAGTAGATAATTGGTCAAAAACTTGTACAATGAGATACTTATATTAGTATCCTTTAATATAAAAAGAATTTTAATATAATTTCATAGTATAAACAAAATCAAATATAGTACGAGAACATGAGTTCCATGAATCATAAGAGTATTACTAGATTAAAAAATCCATAAGTTGTATACTATAAACCAAAAATTATTTAATATACGTAAAAATAATTAAATCTTATTTTGCAACAATATAAATAGATAGAAACACTTATTGAGCCTAATCAAATTGTTGTACCGCTTGTAGAGATAAATCAATTTCCAAAAAGTGTTCAGTTGGATGGAACTCATAGGTAATTTAGAACATTAATAAGGATATGGGATGGAAATACTAGGTTTTAAAATTTATTAAAAATTATAAAAATTAACTTATTTACCCTAAATTTATTTCTCTAGTAAAAATAATATCTAAGAGTTAAATAGAAATATATATTTTAGGAAACTTTTGGAAAGTACAAGTTAATATTACCTTGCTGGGTGAAGTGAAAAAGATTATAAAATATTTTAAATTTTTACCTATAAGAAGAAGTTTTTTGGGGGGGGGTAAATTTCAAGATAAGAGGGACAGTATATTCAATGATTTTACATGCTCTATTTTTTAGGTGAAATGATCCAAGAACATTCACCATAAGATACATAATATGGGGTTTGAGTTTCAAGATGAAATTTTAGACTTGGGGGATTCCATAAATGTGATTCCTTAATTTCATTAATATACTATATTAGTGGGAGAAATTAAACATATTAGTATTATGATCCAACTAGATAATAGAATCGCAGCTAGACCTATTGGTGTGAATGAATACGTTGTCATAAGATTGAATGAAATGGAATTTCTTGTTTACTATTATGTTCTGGAAATGGATGGTGAAAGATTCATCACACATGAACCAATAATATTATGTATATATTTATTTAAAACTAATAAATCCTTTATTAATGTTCAAAAATACACACCTTCAACTAATTTTTGACAAAAAAAATGCTTTATATATATATGTATATATTTATATATTTTGACGGTTTCAGGTGAAGCATGAGTTCCTCATATGGAATTACCAACATACATATTAGACTTAATTTAGGAATAATCATTTACGAACATGAATAATAAATTCATATCCATTTAATGCAATAGATTACCTCACTAAATGAAATTATAGATACCTAATATGGTGTTATTGAGATATAATTATTAATATATTTATAATGAGATATAGAATTACCACAACCTATAATTCTTCTTCCATTGATGATCTATATTACTAGATCTTGTTGTACCATCATTTCACTGTAGGATCAAAGTACAGAATCCATATAGTAATAATCCACATGTGCATTTTTTTAATTTCATCAAACAATAATCAGGTGATAGGATAGATGATCATGATCACTTTTAGTGTTCGTGGTTGATCGCTCTAGAATTATCATTAAAGGATGATGAAATATTGATGATCAATTTATGAATTGAGATAAATGGGAGTGGAGATAACTTCAGATTACAAGTTCTACCACTAAGGATTTAGATATTCTCTCTTTATGCACTAAACAAAAAAAATTGTGATTTTGTAAAGTGTTATAATTTGATATTTATTATAGTGAGTTTATTATTGGAAAATTACACAAAAACTCTTCTCAACCATATAATTTTTAAATAACTAATGTCTAACAATAATATTGTTATTATTAATCACTTGACGTGTGAAACACATTAAGAATATAACTAAATATCAATTATACCATTTCTATCCAGACCAAGAAACTTTATTATCTTTCCATCTTTAAAATTGACAAATCCTTAAATAATGACTATTTATTTAACATATAAATATCATTTCATTATTCATTTATAAAATATAAAAAATATTATATTATCCACACCTTGAAAATAGGTATTTTTTATTATTATTTATCTCAATTATTATTTTGAATAATTTTCTATTAAATTATACATATCTACTATACTTGAATAAATATTATTTACTCTAACTTGTTAAATTAAATGCATGAATTTAAGTGAGATTATAGATACACCTAGTGTGTAAACCTCTAAGAATATTTCTCATAAGCATTAATATTATCTACTTAAATTAAAATTTTAGTGTCTATAAACACTCCACGGTTCTCATTGTGAAAGAATTTAATGTCACAATGATATCCATCTTCCTAAAAATTATTATCATGTTATATGACCCCTTTATACAATATATCAAATCAAGAAGGTTACATTTCACTACTATCAAACTATATGCTTTATGTTTCTTTCTTTGAATTTTTGGAAATAAAATCATAAACAGAACACTCTGGAAATAGATATATTCTGGTAGTTTTATTCCCATAAAAGTTCTAACATATCATCTTATGACATGGGACTGAAGGGATAAATCTGTTCCTACATTATCCATTAATGAAAAATCACTCATGACACACCCAATATATCCTACCTTACACTATGAATATTATTCTACATTTTTCATCAATACATAAAATTTCACATTTCAGGGTATCCATTAAAGTTAATCTTAAATTCTAAGGATCAATACCCACATCTGATGATAGGAGCATCCAATGAGACGTGGAAATAAATATTTTCTATTAAATGAGTATGTTATCATAACCTCATATAGTTGAGGCTAGAAAGGAAGAGCCCAATAAGAATCTCTATATTATAAACCTCACACCCATAATATCATGTATCATCTATGTCTCATTAGACAATATTATCCAGCCACTAGACTGTATTCATGAATAATGTCATGGAACATCTAGCTTCTCATCCTAGTGGAGAACTTCTATAACATTTGAGTGAGACATATATGTTCTTAAGACATTATAAAATAAAATTTCATTAATAGGAATGATAATTATGTGATAAGAAAACATTTATAATAATTAAAATATGTAATCAAGTAATAAGAAATTCATTTTTAGGGAAAAACTCTAAAATACTCTTACATGCACTAGAGCCCACTTATAACATCTTTAATTCCACTAGCTATCACATGATACTCATTCCTCTTATAAGATAGATCCTTTATTAAGGGGTTTGTAAAATTTTCCTTCATAAATATTCTACTCACTACAACTTCACCTCATTGATAAAAATCCATCAAGAGATTAAACCTTTAAATTATGTTTTTTCCTTTCGTGTGACCATAAATCTTTTGTGAGATCCATTGTTGTAGTGTTTCCATATTAATCTGTGATAGGGTATTAACTAATAAGAACCACATCAAGATCTTGGAAAAAATTGAATTTATACTATTTCACTGCTTTTATCAGAATCCTCAATATACTCACACTTCATTGTATAAATAGATATAACTAGCTATGTTGAACTCTTCCAGCACACAACTCCTCTATTGAAAAAATGTACATATCTAGACTACTACTTTAGAACATTTTTATTAGTCTTCATTATAGAATTTGTATAACCCATAATGACTAGAACATCACCTCCACAATAATTTATGAACATATCCTTAGTTCACCTCATATACGTAAGGATAACCTTAACAAAAGTAAAATATTTTTTACCTGTATATGCTTTCTATATTCCTACTATATTCAAATCATAGGAAACATCAATCCTAATACATAAAATGGAATATATGAGGGATCTTATCATAGAACCATACAATATCATACACATTATATATCATTCCACTTTTGTATAAGGATAGATTTTATTGAAATGATGCATTCCATGTGAAAAAGGAACTAATCCCTTCTTGGATTTTTCTATATAGAACCTCATCAATATCTGGTAAATGTAAATACTTCAACTTAGACTAAACAGCCTTTTGGATCTTTCATGCATGATATTGACCACTAAAATGCAGGCTTCTTAACCTATGCCCTTTTATGAGAAACAATTTCTCAATAATGTTGTACCCACTTGTAATATAGGTATATTGATTTCAATTTATATAATTTCATCAACATACACAATAATGAAATCAACTGTACCCCCACTAAAATTCTTGTACGCGCATTTCTCGCATTTTTTTTTGTAATGAGACAAAACTATTTAATGTCTTTATAAAACCTAATATTTCATGAACTAGAAGCTTAATTTAATTTAAAAATGGATCTATGAAACTTTCATAAATTTTTGTGATTTTTTAGAGTCACAATCCCATCTAGTTGTGGAATGTAAATATCTTCCTAAATATTTCGATTAAGGAATGCTGTTTTGAAATCCATTTTCTAAAATTATACACATAGAAATCTACTATGTCATAAAAATGATGATGGATTTTAACATTAAAATTAGAGAAAAGTTTTTTTCATTGTCAATTCTGTAATTTTGTCTAAACCATTTAGCCACTAGTCATGATTTATAGGTATTTAATTTACTATCCAAGTCATGATTTCTCTTGAATACAGAATTATACCAAATAGGATTTACCTCAACTAGGGGATTGCTCAGAACCCATGATTGGTTTTTATACCTAGAATCCATCTATAAATTCTTGTATTCTTGTCATCTTGCAACTTTTGGGATCTTTAGTACATCATTTTATGATAGAGGGTCATTATTGTCAACCAAGAATGAGTCACCATTATCAGTGACTAGAAAACTAAATCCCTCTTTCTCCCTTACCTATCTAATGACCCTACATAGTAATTATGTTTTTGAAATAACTTATTATATATGGAAATGTAGAATCTATTCATATTCCAACTCTTGTGAATATTTAGAATCAACTTCATTGAAATTAATCATAATTCTACTATCCTCCTTGAAGATGTTGTCCCTCTCAAGAAAGACAACATGTCTTGTGACATTAACTTTATCTTCTGAAGGGTTTTATAGATAGTATCCCACCATTCTATTGGTATACACTATAAATATAAACTTCATGTTTTAGGGTTAGAGTTTTCTTCTAAAACTAGCCTTAATAAAAAAATCACAATCCTATGCACGATCATGTTAAAAAACAGGATTCCATACACACCAGAAATCAAAGGGAATATTGTTTGATGCTTTAGTTGAATCATAGATTTGTATGTATGATGTCGTCTATAATGAATATCCCCAAAAGGGTAAAGAATGTATTGTGTGACTCATCATCAACCTTACCATGTCCAGTAGTGTATTGTTCTTCCTTTCTCTAACACCATTCCAGTATGGTGTATAAGGTTGAGTTAGTTGAGATAAAATCACATATTCTCATATAAATTCAATAAATTCTTAGTTAAGATATTCACTACCTCAATATAATATAATTTTATTTGTATTCATAGAAATTTGATTATTATCTTCATTATTTAACTCTTTGAACTTCTCAAATTATTTGGATTTTATACCTCATCAAGCTAATATAATCATACCTACTCATGCCATAAATAACTGTAATAATGTATGAGAGTCCACCTCTAGATTATACTTGAAAAGGTTTCCACACATTAGTGTATAGCAATTTTAGAAGCTCTGTGGAACATTCACCTTGAAAACTAAATGGTGGGTTTTCATCTTACATTTTAAAGAAGAATAGACTCATTTACATGGTGTAAGATCAACAAAGTCAATATAATAATCTTAAAAAAACATTTTCAAATGTTTCTCATTCACAATATTGTTTTCAACACTTTTTCTAGGGAAACACATTGTTCATGGTTATTGACCTGCATTCAAACATTTCAAAGGTTGTAATATTCCATCACATTAATTAGGGATGTAATAACCTTAATAAAATAGGATTATGGGACGGATAATCTTCATTCCATGGATTCCTCCTAGGAGCTTGTCACCGAGTCTAGGTCCCCCCCCAAATATTTGATTCATGTTCATGAAATTAATACTTAGTGTCATCTCAAGGTGGTTTCTGGTTAATAACGAGGTTTATGAATTGATAGGGAAGTAACTTTTTTGTTAAAATATGTGCTAACATTGGGAAGTGATAGGAATTTATAGATTTTGGGTAGTTTGGGAACATATATATTAATATAATTTTGAATTCAGAGGCATCTCATGTGTGAGGAATCTTTGGCATGGAACCTAAGGCATCCTGTGTCGACCACAAGGTAGTTTACCCTAGGTAATTAATTATTCTTAACCTTTTTACCTTAGTATTACAATTTTTATTGTATGGGGTGGTTTTTTAGGATTGGGTCATAGATTTAATGACTGGTAAGGATAGATATTGGAGTGTGTTCCTGGGGGGGATATTTAACACTTGGGATTTTGTTGATTGTGTCCCCATGGGGGGATATTTCACACATAGAGGTTTAGTTGAGTGTGTCCCCTAGGGGGAATATTTCACACTAAGGGTCTAATGGAGTGTTTCCCTAGGGGAATGATTTCACACATGGGGTTTTTGGGATTGAACCTCATGGTGGAATCCTACATACCCTATTAGTAAATATAGATTAAAACCCATTCAGTTCGATGTCGTATTTTATAGTCCTGTGACAGGTCTGGTCTATGTAGTTTAACATCACGAGGTAAGGATTCACATGTCACCAAAGGAGCATCAATGAGGGATATGTTGTGTCTTATGAATATAAGCTTCTCGGTAGTTCTTACTATAGGGTGACATCTCACGAAAGGGTATTAGTGGAATCCCATGATGATCATACATGGGGCATCCTATTTTCATCACATATTGTAAGGCTATAGTTTAAAATCTTAGGATGAAGATGGTTTAATTCATTTTAACATAATATGACAAGGTTTTGTATCTATGAAGTTTTATATCCTGTAGTTTAGATGTGGATGGGGTTGTACCCTAAGGGGGACCGTGTCCAAGTGATAGGAAAATCCAAAAAAGAAATCCCTACCAAGATATCTAAGTTGTTTCACTTGGTGATTTCATCTATAGTACATACATTTCTATAACTCATACACCTCTAGGTGGGTCATGAAATAGAAACGTCATTATAGGATTATAAATTAGGGTTCCCGATGTTATGGTGCCTATGATTTGGAGAAAAAATGAATTATAGTGCCTATTCATAGGAGAAAAATGTAGGGTAATGGTCATGCTTCAAGCATATGGGGTGTTGAGTTAGGGACCTAAAATTTTATTTGTGCAACTCTATTTTCTTATATGAAAATTGGGTTGCATGAGCTATGGGATATATCAAATTTACAACACATAGATTCAGGAGGATAAGGTGTGTTCATGTTTTAGAATTTCACGCATCTTGGAGATAAGATAAGGTTGCTTCTTTTGTGAAAACCCAACTATCAATAAGTGGTTATTTATGGGGAACTCTCAACCATTGTCAAAATCACATTGGGAACCATAGGAGGTCATCCATGAAAGTTATCTACAGTTCAGATTCCATGGGATTCTTTTATCTTGTGATATCGTTGAAGAGAGGTTTACGCAATCTAGATTAGTACTTTTTATTCTAGAGATATTTCTGGAATGTTTTGGGGAAGGTTCTATTTATAAGTGAATTTTGTGGTCGATTTCATGAAAATTAATTATAGAACATAATTAGGTTATGGGCTTCCTAACCCTTTGTCGATGGGGAATGACCACACAACATATAAGATTCAATGTTTCATTTCTCATCGAAGTTGATTATCACATGATGGTTTTGTGTGAAAAGCTATATTATTGCACAAACATTCCTTGGAAGTCATTTCAAGATTTTGCAGTAGCTTTATAACTTTTATCTCTAGCACTTCCTTTGGAATGCATGTCCTTTGCACACATAAACTCTTGCTTCTGTGAATCACTCCATAGTTTTGAACAACCTGCTCATTGACCCTATAATGTACCTTTGGGGTGGGGTTAATAATCGCTTTATGAAAAAACTGACCTTCAAAAATGAAAGTCATGTCTTCGTCACCAAAAAATCCCCCCACCCGAAAATCAGAGACAATGTGGGACTAGAAATATTGGTTCTAGGGGAAACACAAAATCGGATGGATGATTTCAACATGGTCTCACAACTAATACCTTGGGCCGCACAACCATGTTGTGTGCTCATGTTAGTTGGTATCTTTGTGACTATAAATAGAGCGAGGGGATATCTTAATGGTTACTTGAATTTTGTGTATGATAAGTCATATCTCGTGTGTGGAACTCATCATCTTTGCATGAATTTTTGAGCTTTTGTTTGTGGCTTTTGTGAAAACTATTCTTTTCACATTATAGTTTTTTTATTTAGTCAAAAAGAATTCCAACTAGCTCAAAAGGTATAAAATGTGAACACTTAATGTGTACAAATCCCAATATTCCATGAATCAGCTTCTAAATACAAGGACTTTTTAGAAACGGCCAACCCTGCTAATCACTCTATGATCAAAGATATCTTTGTGTCTGGAAGGGCTAAAATGGCAGGGAATCTAGAAATTACCCATTCCGTAAGAGTTTTTTCCAATAATAGGGGCTCCTAGGCCTATTGAACTAATCCCAAATTTAATACCTACTAATAAATCACCTAATACTCTATAACTTTAGACTGATAGATGACATGGTTATCACATCCATTGAAGTGAACACACTGTGATTCTCGTTCACCCTTCATAATGAGCTTGTCTTCTAAAACATCAATGCATTGTGTCATCCTACTATGTAACACAAAGACATCGCTGTCTACAATCTGAGTATAAGTAAAAGGATGGGGAATTAGGATATGATAGATGATGAGAACTTCCCATCTCTCTAAGAGAGCATCTTCAAAACTAGTATCCAGAATAACAACATGGGCTGGTATAAGGATTGGGATCTACAGGTTGGGGGGAATATTATTGGGATGTGGGAATGTGTGTATAGGGTAAAAATTAATTTCTATTAGTATGGGGTTTAAATATGCCACTTTGGGTTGTTCGAGGAGGTTTGGATATCACAATTTCATATTTAATGACACCTGGATCTTCTACCATATTGTCTCAACCAATTGTCCCTAGACACCACCACCTTCCACCTCCATCATGGGGAAGGGGGGATCAGCCTATGGGACCTTCACTTCATTGGTGGAATTTTTTTGATGGGATTCCAATATGATGAATTAATCCTAGTGATGAATTCCTAGGGAGATAGGAATCAGACCCCTGTTACAGCATAGATTCTCATAAACAAGTTAACTCATGTCATCAAGCATCATCATCACTTTCATCAAGACATTATTCTCAATACCTCTATAGATGTATCTAATTACTCCAACTATGAACAAATCAGGTTGTAAAAAATAATGTCCAACATCGTAGCAGAGGAGGAAACTGAGATCCTATTGGATGGTTTAGGAGGAAGTGCACTACGAGGAGTGGGGCCATAGTATGAAGGAAGGTTGGTAGTTGGTGGTTTGTTATATAATTTTTATGTACACCTTAATTACCTATTGACTTATTACTATAAGGGAAAACACATGGGTTTACATCTTGGGATGATTGTAATGGAATAATTTATGGTTTCTGAGAACTGGGTGATTCCCATAGTACAAGTACTAGCTGAAATCTATAGTCACATGGTCCATGTAGCAAGAGCAAGTATGCCTAGATGGATCTATGGTACATTCGAATTTCTATATGGGTGGATTGTGGTGCATTTTGGTGGCCAAAAATTTCAAAATTTCATTAACCCTCTAAAAACGGTCACGATTCCCTCTCTCCTCAACATAGTCAGGGTTCAAGATGTATCTCTTAATGAATTTTGGGTTAGAGTTAGTATTGGAAACCCAAAAAACTTAAACATTCACCTATTATAGACTTATTTTTGAAAGATGGATGATAATATGAATGGGATGTTGGAGCATTGAGAGTTTCTTCAGACCATCTGAGGTAGAGTATTGGTCACTAGAATAGGTGGTTACTCATATTGTGAACTGTATACTCTATCTTGGTTTACCCAGCTATTTGGATGCATCAAGTAGCCGATGAAGTGGGCCTACATGGGGATCTATGAGGAAAGGAATCGATGTATCATTCATCAGTTGTGGTGGTTGTTCCTAGTTGAAGGAATAGGAAATTTCATCATGTTTTCACCCACCAATGCCCATTTTGATCTCTCTAAACCCTATTAAAACAATTTTATAGTTGTATTACCATTTTCAATCATGCTTGAACATGTTATGAGAGTTTCATCATCATGCATGGAATAGGAGAAGAAAGGTGGCAGAGGGTATTATTTCTAAAGTACCCATCAATAGTTGAGGAATCCATTAAAAGATTGAGCAAGGGAAACTCAAAGTTTTTTTCACCCCTACCCCTTGAAGGGGAGGTCTTCTCTAAGAATTGAATTCTATAGAAGATAGATATATCCCATGTTGGGACTTGTAAAACTAGGGATGACCAAGGAAAGAAGCTAAAATATTTGTTGTAGACATATACAAATTCTTCTTTTCCCACACTTTGAGAATCTTTGGGAATGTTTTGTCTAACTCTGATGGAAGAATAATTATAGAAGTGGCTGACTTGGGAGGGAATAGATCTTCCAAAGGTTTGGATTACCAGAATCACTTATAGGGTGAACATGAAGGATATATTTTCATATCTAGAATATATATATTTAATTTAATGCCAATGTAGGGGTGGAAATATAGCCACTATTCAGATACGTGCAATGTTCTATAGTGATCCTGAGGGGATATAATTAGAGGAAGAATCAAACCAGGAGGCATCATTCATTATTGCTGACATACAGGACACTGGTAATGAGGAATCATGGGGATCAACCACTAATCAAGAAACTCCATGGTAGATCATAAAGGTAACACCTAAGGGTGATGACTTTATAGAGAATCTTTTCAGTGAGTTAAGCTTAGTTTTTCTACCGTTTTTTATTTTCATACCAATCGTATTTTTCTAATGGTTCTAAAATGTAATTTTTTATTTTCTAGGATTCAACCAAAGAAGATCAAAGGTGTCTAAATTTAAAGAGATAAGGGTACCTCAAGGGGTATCTGTGGGAAAAACATAAATTCTGTGCCTGATGCCACTATAATGGGAGGGTCTTATGAGAAGGTTGGAAGAGTGGTTTCAAATTCTCTAATTCTCCTAGTCATCTAAAGGGTACTATACACTATAATTCTGATTACAGAACCTACCATAAGTGAGGAAAACATCCCAATGAAACTTATCATTCACATCCCAATGCATTAGGGTAAGACTAAACCTCAAGAAACTTTGTCATATTTAGATATTCATAATGTTTTTCAAGTCTATTTTATCAAAATATTTTGTATATAGCTCTCATCTAATAAGTACCGAGGGGTCTAGTTGTGGATATTGAGATGACAACAAGTGTTGAGGGGTCATCAGTTTTGGAATTACCTTTTAAAACATCAGGACTAGATTTCACCCAAACTCTTTCCATTTTTATTTCTTTCTCTATTACATAAGAATGCTTTTCCAATTCCACATCCTTGATCAAACTAACTAGCATGTTTTTTTAAAAACAACGCTTAAGAGGGTGTGTTCCCAGTAAATGGCTATGGATGGGGATCCTAGAGCACTTCCCACAATAGTTGATCCAACTCTTAGGGAGTTAGTCATTCAAGATGATCTAGCCTTAATATCGAGTGGAAATCCAGTTGTGGATGTGGGTGATATCTCCCATGAGATATAGTTCGAGGTTGGTGGAAATGGTGTTGAAAATGAAGATTCAAATGAAGAAGGCCTCCCTCTAAACCTATAGTCTAACCCTTCCAAGAGGATCCTAGAGGGAGATTCTTCTGCCATTATCCTCATGGAATTCTAGGAGTATGAACCTAGAATACCTAAATAATTGGATGATTATAATTCTAAAAACACTAAATATAATCAAAACATCATGTGAAAGGTGTGTAGGAGATCATGGAACTTTATTACCAATTTAATGCAACATATTGTTATTCAGATGAGGCCCCAACACCATTGGCTATGAACCTTGGGCACTGGAAGGGTGGATTCTTCTACTCTCCAAGCTCTGATATGTTATTATCATATCATGCAGGTATATGTAGCAATTCAAGAGTTTGACATCACATCACACTCTGAGAAATATGACAAAACCAATAATCTCCATGATGATGATCAAGAACTTCTATTACTATAAGAGAAATTGAATGATCATACGGTCATCATTAATAACCAGGAAGACATAATCAATATGTTAAGGCCCAATCTATCCGTGGATGAAGCTCAAGAAGAAGATTTTGTATCTCATATAGATAAGTGCCATGCTGAGCAGGTATGGGTGAGAATCATGGCCGATGAGCTTCACCCCAGGGCCAGGGAGGAAATGGAAAAGATCATTAGGCTGAAATAGGCTCTGGAAGCCACACACCAGAGGTTAGCTGGGATATAGATCATAACATCTGATGTGGATCCCTAGAGACCATTATTTTTGTGGGAACAAAAAGTGGATTTTCTATGTATATGACCCTCACAAAACATTTAGGTTTCCTTATTTTATAACCCTCTTATTCATGATAATGTTTCATTTTCCACATTTCACCACCACACTTCAATCACATTAATTTGAAAACCAAGAATCAATCCCTAATCCCATGTGGGTTGTAATTTATTTAATAAATATGGAATGATAATAATATTTTTCACTTATACGAGAGTGTTAAAAAATGGTCAAACACACTGGGATTGAACCTTTTTATTAACCAAGGTCAGTTTTCTAACCATGATTTTTTTGGTAGAATAGTTTGAATCTATACACAACCAACTTTCTTTCTCAATTATAATAGGTTCAAGAATGGTGTAAATCCATGGGAACTGAATTATATCTGAATAAGGGGAAATAAAGAGTGTGAACCTTAATGGAAAATATTTGGAGTACAAAGAGGAATCATGGTGAAATCAGATAAATGTTTACAATGTTTGAAACATAGAATAAATTATTTTTTACTGAATATTAGAATAAACAAGTGAATGTTGATTATTTACCATGTTCAAAACGTGGGACCTATCAAAAAAATTTCATATAAGTCCTTAGGATTAAGTACCTATGATGGTAGGTATGTCAGTGTGTCTAGGAACCATTTCTATTTAGAGGTTTTGTTCATATAGAGAAGATGATGGGTACCCATGTTAAGGGATGTGTGAAGCCTGAGGTTGAATTGTGGGAATGTTCGGATGGAGTTCAATACACTAAGAATTATGCCTCTATGGATTTAAGAACATTGGGTAGGCCTATAATTCTGAAAAATTGATAGACTTATATTCTAAGTGTAGAGTCATCTTGGATGCCAAACAACAGAAGAACTTGAATGGGGTGGCAGGTGAATGCAAAAAAGGGGTAAAATTTCTTCTCAAGAAAGATCCTAAGATGCTTCATAGTTTTACAACATGAAATGAGGAAGATAGACATGAATTTTAACACCACTTGGTAAGGACTATATACAAATAGTTTAATGTCATATGGTGATGATGATATGTCATAAAATTTAACGTCATGTTATTAGGAAGTTCATTGTATACTTTAGCATCTTGTGGACATGACATGTGAACTGACATGCATAAAACCCACCCATCCAATGTGATGGGGGGGGGGGGGGGTAAAAGGATAACTTAATCAAGTACCCACTAGAGGATATCATGAGGAAAAGAGATCTATGATATTTCACTAACTTCTTCTTGAAATTATAGGTTCAAAAAGAATATACATGTTTTACTGGAAGTTCAAGGGGGTACCTACTAGGTTTATACATCTTTCTCTTCATCCCGTTATTTTTACAAAGTTGTGTGAGTGTCCTAGAGGGAAGTATTATAATTTTTTCCCAGGTTTTACATATGTTTTTTAAATCTTGTAGATGTTTTAACCCATTTCCTTTGGTATTTTAATGTCACACTTGTCATAGAATGATGTTTAAAATAGATTGAGGTCATAATTCTTGCGAAATAGGGTTGAATATGGTTTAAGGTCATAATAATTGGACTAAGACTCCTTACATGAGGTCATAGGGCTTGGACCATGGGTTTCAATTCTCAATGGGATGTGTGTGGCATAAGGGAGGGGTAACCCAATGTGAATGAGGATAATATGAGTCCTTTATAAAGACCCAAGCTTAACATTCATGGATATTACACCATTTTAGAAGAATATTTAGAACATTACAAAAATACATGCCTATAGGCCATAATTTTTTAGTGTCTTTGGAAACATGGAAACAAAACATTTCTTTAAAAATCACTTTTTAAAATGTATAATATTTTCAAAATAATTTTCCCTAAAACCATTTATAAAACATATAAACGAATCATGAAAAATCATTTAAAATTCCCTATAGGAAATTATCCTTTACACTTTGAAAAATTATTTTTAAAACATAAATCATTTTGAAATCATTTTTCTTTATCAATAAAATTGAAAAAATATAAAGGAATCTTTGAAAACCATTTTTAGAACTTTTTAAAATATAAGTTATTTTTGAAAATATCTTTCATTGAAAACCATTTTAAAATAATGAAGTTAAAAAATATTGGGACAAATAATTATTTAAAAAATATCCTTGAAAACATTCAATGTAATAATCATGGATATTATGTCATGAAAAGTGTAAATCCATATATGTCAAACATTGCTTTTTCACAGTAAAAAGATTAGAAAAGTTCCTTGATTAGAAACAGAAAAAGACATTCCATTAAAGAAAATATTTATTTAAAAGGAAAAAAATGGTTAAAATGTTTTTTTAACATCATAATAAAAACAATTTTGATTAATTTTTTAGAAAACATGGTTTTTTGAATGAAGAAAATTTTTGACTGAAGAGGGAAATAAATTCAGATTTTCATAAAAACACATTGTTCATCATCCTAAGTAAAAAAAAGTGAAAAAAATTACCAATATATAGATATATCTTGTATAACCACAATATAATACAAATAATGATATTTCATGATATATGGATCATAAGATCTCATCAATGGAAGAATAATCACAAACAATCTCGATAAACAATGAGATTAAAGCAATAAGATGTTACAAATTTGGAAAAATTGATTCATAATACTGTTGAAATAATAACCTTAATTGATGATTAAAATATTATGAAAAGTATTCTATTCATGATATAATTCTTAAACTTTATGTACATACACTTAATATAAAAATAAATGTTCATAACATGACATGTATCTCAAAGAAAGAAAATTGAGACAAAATTACATTACCGATTTGGTTACTTTTGAACCATAAATCCCATGAAAAAAATAATAAAATGTATATTTAAATATTCATAAATTTAATATTATTAATCATATAATATATTCGTGGGTAGTATATACACCACACAAAATAAATGACTGGTGAATAAGGCATAAGTCTCACATTAATAATAGTGAGATAAGTAAACCCTTACCTTATGTATTAAATTTATTCGTACAAATTAAAAACTATTACATAATAAATATAATATTATTATAAATCTTAAAAATAACGATATTGATATATATAATAACATATATAATTTTGTTATGACTTTATATTACCATTTTATAAAAAATTCCATGTTAATGTCATGTTTTAGGTAATATCTCCTTGGTTTTTCGTATATGTTTTTACTTGTTATTTTTTATCCTACTACATAGATAAATATTTACATATTTAATGAATATAAAACATGATATAAATATAATATTATTCATTATATAAATATTTATAATAATCTATAAAATATAGGAATATGAAATGGAATACACCGTTCATAGAGACGGTAGGTCGTACGTACGCATGAACGTTGGTTCCATTTTCATGTCATATTGAAATAATGAAAGTAAATGAAATATATGTATATATATTATAAATATAGTATCATAATTATTTCATAAATATAATATAAATTTACTAAACTCATTATTAATACATTCCATGCAATGTGTGAATGAATCACATCTCTTTGTGGAGGTTGTAGTTCACACGTCAACAAAGGAAATTATTGTATTTACAAAAAATGGAATGCATAAAGGTATTTTTATATAATAATTAAATAATATAAAAAAAATTATAAATATCATATATATAATATAAAAATAAAAATTCAATCATTATTTTCAACCATGAAAGGAAGCAATGGAAAAATAAGTGACATTGGTTTGCGAGCCAATAGTCTAGTGTACACATGAATGATGATTGTGTATCCCATTTTATGGATATGTGTGTGAGTGTAGGTATAAAACATAGAATAAAAAAATATAAGTATATTTAGGATTATTATTTTATTATATAATCATGGAATAATTATAATTGAGTTGGTGGAGAATGATGAAAAAAACAAAAGATTTTGTGGAAGGATGTTACATCTTCTTTGGGAAACTCCTTTTGGTTTGCACAAAATGAATTACTTTGTATGATTTGTGAAAAAAGTTTTAGTAATAGAATTAAAGGAGGGAATTTGGGAGATTATTTTTTCAGGATTTGGATGAGCCAAAGTGGCTTAATAGGTGTGAGTAACTAAGGGGCATGAGTTCCATTTTATAGTGGTGGAGGAGTATAATTCTTTTAAATATAAAAAGGAAAACACTATTGAGAGGTCTTCATTACATCATGCGCATAAATAAATTGTCTATTTTTTATAAAATAGGTTAATTTTCCCAAATATTTACACTAATAGATTTTTTAACTGTTTCTAGGTCATTTATCATTTTATGATTAATTTTTTACAATTAAGTAAATACGTTTTTATCTTAATCACTGTAATTAATTTTAATTAATTTCCATAATATTTTTGGTCAAAAAATACGTATAACTTGTAAGAAATTATAAATTTTTATTATTCCAAATATTTAATCCACATTTTAAAATTCTAATCATAGAAGTGGCAGAAATTAATTTAATATTAATCCCACAAATGGGATGAGATGATGGGTATTTAAAGTGAAAAAGTCCTAAAGATGGTAGTGTTTTTATATCCAATTTCAATGGGAAATTGGTTTCAAGGACATAAATTTTATTAAATGATGTATAATTTATAAAATTATAGTTTAAATCTAAATTAAAATATAATTTATCTGTATAAATAAATTGGATGAAAATGTTGTTTTGAATTAAAATCCTGTATTGTTTAATTTTAATCAAAATAATAAACATCCATGAAAAATAACAAAAATTTTAAAAAAACTGAATTTTGATATCGATATTTCAATAATTAAGTTTTTTTTCAAATAGATATTACAAAAGTTTCAAAAAATAGATTTAAAATGGGTTCTCTATTAAAAATATGTAAATTTTTCTTTTTACAAAAATACATATTTTTATTCATAAAATTAGATTTTTTATAACATTGTGCCTATGAAATCTATTGGACGAGTTTCAAAAAATTTGAATGAATATATAATATAAAAGAATTAAAACATTCATGATAAGTGGTTTCTTAATTTATCACGATAAAATGGTTTTTATATATATAAAAAATAGTTTTCTTAGAAAATCAATTTCTTCATTCTCAAATAGTTATTACTTTAATTTATAAATAATTGACCACCAAGGGATTGATTATATATACATATGTAGATCATATTTTAAAACATTAGTTAATATAATTCATAACTTCCATTCCAATGGATAGGTGGTAACTATAAAAATATTTCAATGACATTATTAATAGTATATTTTAGTTTGATACAACTCGGCCTTACGTGTAACACAAGCTGTCGAAGGAACTAGTAATTGTGTGTAAAACCAGCCAAACTTATTATTGAACATAATTTAAGATAATCAAAGTGTTTTATTTAGTGAAAGATTAACTTTGTGTTGCGTGAGACACAATCTGAACATCGTGCTTTTATATAACACATGTTGTATTTAGTGTTGAGTTAAATTAAAATATAAACGACATTAAATTATTTTGGAAAAATATATTTCACAAATTTTTAATGTGTTACATTAAACACCACATAAAATGAATTTCACCCTTAAAATTCACTTGGGTTATCAATGGTTTAATAATTGGATTTTTCTTTTATAGAAACACAGATCATAAAAATGATAACTAAAACATTCTTTATGAAGGGAAAGGTAGAAACATTATGGTTACACAATGTAACTCATAAATAGGTTTCTACATAGGTGGAATGTGAGAACATGTACATGTTATTGAAAAATAACTATCAATTTCAGATGGAGACTGATAGATAACATTGTTAGGAGAAAGATAACTATCACAAATCCAAAAACCAAAGATGATAAAAAAGGTCATTGATGTCATAAAAAATGATGATAGGATGAAAAAAAAATGAAGATGATTTTTCCTAAATTTTAATAATTCTCATGAGAATATATATTTATATTATTTTAGGGAAACCTCTTGATTTGTTGTGCCTGGATCAATTTCCATTTTATTTCTAATTCTAATAAATTAATGAAATTTTTTCATTCCTATAGCATTAGCTAATTATTATATCAATAAATAGAATTATAGGTGATTCCATATGTTTTTAGTTATTATGAAAGAAGGTTAGAACATGTTATCCAGTATGCATATATCGTCATTTGGAGAGATAATTCATTAATATTTAAAACCTCATCTGATGTATAACGTAAACCATTCCATAAATGGCTGCCCTTATAACCCTTAAAAATATGGAATTAGAAAACATTATAAATAAAGTCACTACATTTCTAAAAAACTTCTATGAATTGGTCCCCCATATATCATAAAGTTGATATTAGTTTTCTTACACCAAACATGTGAATACCTTCATCACGTATTACCATGAAACATAGTAATAACCTGAATTACCACAAATCATTATTGATAACATGCATGTTTCCTTATTCCTAGGTTTATTGGATATATTACATAATTAAAAAATTATTATAAACTTCATTAATTATATAATAAAATACGTTTCAAAAATTCCTTAATTAGTTCCAAGGTAATCAGTACCATCCAATTTACATATTCATATCCAACATATCATTATCAAAGAATTATTATCTAAAATAAGGAACATATTAATGGTTATTTTTTCCTTAATCATGTGATTCTCATGAACATCACCTTTAGATTAAATAACTTTTATAGTTCATTGGAACCATTCAACATATTCTTATAAATCCATATAGAAAAAAAATAAACTAGGAAATCCTTATATATTTCATAATTCTTTAATCCATGTTCATAAACTCATCATTTATTTATCTTCATCCTAAATCCATTAACAAGGATACCTCATCATATTACATAATAATTATATCCTTTCATATTTCACATGTAGTCTCATTATCATAAGAAATATGACCATTACTCATACAACCTATCTGATTATGTTCATGATAATTCCACTTGGGACATAAATTTACATAATGACCATTGATTCTACACTAATATAATTTAACCTTTGATTATGTGTAGGGAGGCCAATATTCCCATCCATTGCATTAATTGAACAATTAATTTCTCCATTGAAGTTACTTACTTTAAGTCCTTTACATCCATAGTGAAAACACATACTTTTTCATCTAATACATTCACTTGGGTGACTCTTTCCACATTATTGACATAGATGAAAATTAATCTTCTTTTTTACATGGTATTAATTTCCCAAAATTTCATCAAACTCCTTCCATATATTCTTTGATGAGTCCTAAAGTTGGTTAAGCCACACGTTGTTAATCATGTTCCGTGAACACTGATTAGGAATGATCACAACATTCTTCAATATTTGATCATCACATTTTCATGCTCAATAGAAAATTTTCTATCACATTTAATTTTAACCTAGTTCCTCCTGGTTACCGCCAGTAACTAAAACCAGAATTCATATTGTGACCATCATTAATCATACTTTAAAACCAAATATTCATGAAAAACCACTTATAGGATGTCTAAAGTTTGACACCTTAATTTAAATATATGATACCTTAGGCTTATCCTTATATACATCCCAAGATATTTCCAAAGAAATATACCTAGGGATCTTACTAAATATTTCTCATCCTAGTTTCTAAAGGATGACTACACATTTTATTTGATACCAACTATAGTAACCGAATATTAACATACATGGATATTACATCATTTTAGTTGAATATTCAAAACATTACAAAAATACCTTCTTGAGGAACATAATAGTTTTTTGTATTTTGAAAAATTGAAATGTTACTTTTCTATGAAAATAACTTTTGAAAACATATAAAATTTTCTAAATCCTTTTATTTGATACCATTTTGAAAAAATATTAAAAAATCATGAAAAAGAATTTAAATCGTTTCTTGAGGAAAATATTTTTTATTCTTTGAAAAATGATTTTTAAAACCCAAAACATGTTCAAAACATTTTAATATAAAAATAACATTAATAACATATAAATTAATCTGTTAAAAAAATTTAAACACTTTTTAAAATATGAAAAAATGAAAAACATTTTTTTAAAGACCACTTTAAAACAATGAATTTACAGAATATTAGGGAAGCAAATTCATTTAAAAATAACCTTGATAACAATAAAAGTAAGCTTTATTAAAATTATGGTCATGAAAATGGGTAAATCCTTATATACAGAACATTCTATTTTCACCATAAAAAGTTTAGAAAAGTTCCTTGATCTAAAAATGATGAAGAGAATCATTTTAAAACATTTTTTATTAAAAAGTTAAAACATGGGTAAAATTTATTTTGCACATAATATTAAAACATTTTTAAAAACATTTTTATTAAACATGGTTTTTGGAATAAAAAAAATTATTCCGAAGATAGAAATAAAGTCGAATTTTCTTAAAAAAAACTTTCTTAAATATCTTAAGTACAAAAGAGTGTAAAAATGGTACCAATATATGGATATGTTTTTTATAAAAAACTTACAGGAAAATTCATTAATATTCATGAGATATGTATCATAATATTTCATCAATGGAAGAATATTCATAAAAAATCTCGATAAATGATGATATTGTAGCAATAAACCCTTACTACTTTGGTAACTTTGAATCATTGATAATAGTGAAATAATAACAATATATAAAGAATAAAATTTAATTAAAAGATTTATATTAATTATATAACATTTAAAATGTTAGTATATAAACCTCATAGAAAAATATAAGTTCATAACATGGAACGTTTCTCAAAAAATAAAAATTGAGAAAAAATTACATTACTGATTTGGTAAATTTGGACCTATAAACCCCATGGAAGAAATCTCATCAAAGGGATATGTAATAGTGATAATTTTAATTATAATAATCATATAAGAAATTAAATTTCAGTTTATACACTTGAAAAAATAAATTAATTGTGAACAAGACACAAGTCACACAGAAATAAAAGTGAGATGGTAAAACTTTTACCTTAATTCCTTACTTTCATTGTACATGTTGAAAAATCTTGTATAATAAATATTAGTTTGTTATAAATCTACCATAAAAAAATATTATTATATATTATACTATATATTATATTATTATTTCTTTATATTACCCATTTATTAACAATTCCACGTTAATGTTACATTTCCGATAATATCTTCTTTGTTTTTCATATTTTTTTGACTTGATATTCTAGATACCCTTATATATATCATGATTTAAATACTATTGAATATAAAAATGATATAAATGACATATATATTAATTATTTAAATATTTTTAAATATATATATAATATATAAATATGAAATGGAATACACCATTTCTAGAGACGATAGGTTCTATATAAGGACGAATGATGTTTCTGTTTTCTTATCTTATTGAAAGAACGAAAGTAAATAATATATATATATATGTATATAATATAATTATATAAAAATTATTATTTCATAAATATAATATATATTTAAAAAAACACATTCTTAATACATACCATTCAATGTGTGAATGAATCACATGGCTTTGAGGAGGTGGTAGTCCACACGTCCACAATCGAAGTTATCGTAATTACACAAAATAGAAATCAGGAAGGTATGTTTTATATAAAAAATACATAATCACATGCACATAAAAAATATCTTATATATCATCTAAATACATAAATTACATCATTATTTCCAACCATGAAAGGTGTAAATGGAAGTACGAGCGACATCAGTTCCCGAGGTAGTAGTCTGTCGTACACACGAACGATGATTGTGTACCCCATTTGGAGGAATTTTTTGTGATTGTAATTAAAAACATTAACATAAAAACATATAAGTATATTAAATATATTTAATTTATTATATAATCATTTAATAATATTAATCTACATGGTAGATAATGAATATAAAACAAAATAGCTTATGGAAGGATGTTACCTCTTCTTTGAGTAACTCTGTTTGGTTTGCACCAATTGGATTCCTTAGTCAGCATTATGACCAAATTGATGATTATAGGATTATAGAAGGTAATTTTTGATCTTATTTGGAAGGTTTTTGGATAAGACAAAGTGTCTTTATAGGTGTGACGAAGTGAGGGGTGTGATCTCCCTTTTATAGTGGAGGAGGAGTGGCATTCTTGTAAATATAAAATGGAAAACAATATTGAGAGGGATACCTTACATAATGTGACTCAAATAATTTTCCATCTTCTATTAAATGGGGTACTTTGTCAATATAGTTTCATCCAATGGATTTTTTAGAAGTTTCTAGGTCATTTATTCTTTTATGATTAATGTTTAACCATTAAGTAATCATGTCTTTACCTTAATATCAATAATTAATGTTTATTACATTCCCAAATATTTTGGGTAAAAAACTAAGTTGAACATACATGAAATTATAAATTATTTTTATTGAAAATATTGAATCCAAATTTTCAAAATCTAATAATGGAATTGGCAGATATTAATTTAAATTGAATCCTACAGATGGGATGAGGAAATACATTTTTAATGTAAAAATTTCCATAAGTTTGAAATATTTTTATATCCAATTTCAATTTTAAATTGGATACAATAGCTTAAATTGTATTAATTTATGTATCATATAAATAATTATTCTTTAAAAAAATTAAATTATAATTTAAATATATAAATAAATTATATAAAAAAATTGAATTAAAATTCAGTATCATTCACTGCAGATCAAAATTTGAAACTTCATTAAAAAATACCAAAAATTCTACCAAAGTAAATTTTGATACCCCTATTTTAAAAATGAATTTTATTTTTTCAAAATAAATTATAAAAGTGTCAAAATTTATATTTAAAATGGGTTCTCTATTAAAAGGAGATAAAAGTTCCTTTTTAAAAATACATATTTTTATTCATAAAATTGGAATTATTCTAATATTATTCCAAAAAAATATATTGGATGAGTATAAATAAAATTTCATTGAATATGTAATATATAAAATTTAGAAAAAACCTTCCTAAAAATTTGTTTCATTAATTTATTGAGATAAAATGGTGTTTGTACGTAGAAAATTTGTTTTCTTAGAAAATAAATTTATTCATTCTCAAATAGTTACTAATTTTATTTATCTAATTGATAACCAATATATTCATTTTATATAGTTTTGGTGATAATATTTTCACAATTTAGTTAATATTATTCATAACATCCATTCTAACGGAAAGGTGGTATCTATAATAATATTTTAATAATAATACTAACAACATATTTTAGTTTAGTAAAACTCGGATTTGCATGTAACTAAAGCTATCTAGATAACTCCTTATTGTGTGTAACACAAAGAAACATAGTGTTTTGTGTACTAAAAAATTTATCTATGTGTTTCATGTAGTGTAAGAATAAATTGGGGTTTTATGAGCCACAAGACAAACATAGTGATTTCATATAACACAATCTATTTTCACTATTGTGTGAATTGAAAAATATCAAATAAAAAAGTAAAAATAACTTGTAAAACTATTTAAAAAATATCATGTTTTTATAACATTTCTACGTAGAAAATCACTAAGACAACTTTCACATGGTTTAAGGTCTTGATGCTCGGACCTGGTCTCCTAGTTTATGGTCGTATTGTTTGGACTAGTGGTTAAACATCCCAAAAGGAAATGTGTGGCATGGAATATTAGAAACCCGATGTGAATTGTGGGTCAAGGGGTCTTAGTGAAACATAACACATTCCAAGGGTGACTTGTACAAAATTTAAATTCATTATGCTTAGACTTATCAACCTAGTATAAGGATATATAGTTCAAACCATTGGGTAACCTATGCATCTCAACCTTGTTTGATGAATACTCCCTCACAACTCTTATACCCATGTGATCCCTAATCGATGTGAGAAAAAATGATCAATATGGATTTCTTGTTTTCAGGGGAGAACATAATAAGGGAATTTTTTTTACCAACTTGGGAAAGTCCCATGAGGGTAGATCATGACTTCCATGACCTAGAAAATAAAATGGTAATGACTAATAGGTGGGGGAAAATTGTTGACCATGTTTGAAACATAGGTTCTAAACTTATGTTGGGAAACAATATGTCAAAAAATATAGAATCAACCATTGACCATGGTCCGAACACCAGAGCCACCATCTCTTACTAAGGATCCTTTAAATAATTATCCCATGAAGATAATTGAGCTAGTGTAGATGGTTTCTATTTGTGTTAAGGAGTCCATTTAGATCTTGAGGATGATTATTAATCAAATATAATAAAAAGAGCATGAAAGTTGAAGGGGGAAATTCCATGGAGGTAATTTTGAGTCCCCTAAGAGCTATCCCACCATGTGACAAATGTACTGGATGAACAAGCTAACAATAGAGGATCATGCCTCGGATAAATAATTTGAAACCACCAAAATGAGTTAATGGTAGTGCTGGACCAAAGATTTGAGATCTGGGCATCACTATATACCCCATAGGAATGAGAATCAAGCCACATTTAGTTCAAGAAAATGGTGTAGTATAAGGTCGATGCTGGTAAGGGGTTGTTATCTCTATTTAGGATGTTTAATAATATTCTATTATGATTTATCCCAATATTATATGAGGTAAATATAAATTTTAATGTTATTTTTTGAGGACATTGTTTTTTTCATCCATAATTTTCATATGTTGAATCCTGGTTTTATATATGGTATGGATATAGTTTAATATTATATTCTGAGGATGTTGTTTTTTTCATCCCATAATTCTCATATGAGGCATATCTATTTTTTACAAGGTAAAGATATTGTTTAACCTCATGTGATGAGGGCATGGGTGTTTTTATTCATTAATTTTTCCATACATCCCCTCATCATGTGGGGTCCTGAGGGTGTCTCAATTATATGGTGCACCAAGGAATATGATTAGGGATTATATCAAAATAGGTGGCCCATTAGTGAATTTAGTGATGTTAGTGTTAAAGGTAATGGGAGGGTTTGTGATGACTTAATGGTTGGTTCTGAACAAAAGTGTTCAAATTATAAATATGTATCCCATGGGAATGGGAATCCAGCCATATGTAGTTTTGGAGATGTGTTATGGTAGAAGACCAAAATTAAAAATAGGTGGGTCTTTCTTATGAAATAGGTATGGGACATATGTTACTTATTATAAACATCATATAGAAGGATATTGGTTATCCTATTTATGTTTATTTAGCTTGGACTATGTGGGGTTTGGAATAAACATTAAGGTTGTGATGCTGGGACTATGGGAGTGCTTGTTTCAAGGACATTTGGGTGGCATGAAAGAGGTAAAATAAGATGCGATATGTGGGTTATGCAATCCCATACAGAGCATAAATATTGTAAAACAAAATTCACATATTTTATGGTCATAATAATAGGACTGTTATTGGGTCCAAAGGGCCAAATGTTGGTGAGCATAATTTCTACCCTCCTTGGGATGGGTTTATGATGAACTAGAGGTATTTCATAATAATAGAGGTTTAGGCATCAATATGTATCCCATGGATATGGAAATAATTACACACATAGTTTTGGGACATAGTGTGGTTGGAGACTAATGTCGGAAATATGGGATATCCTTTTTGTGGAGGGAATTAGGTGCTCCCATAGTTTCCATGGGGCATATTATGTTTATTTCATGGGGTACAGATATAGTTTATCATCATGTGTTTTGGAAGTTAGTTTTTTCATCCATTACTATTTGTATAAGGAATACTAGTTTTATAGGGATAAGGCTACAGGTTAACATCAGGTTATAAAGATGTTAGTATTTTGAACCCACACTTGTTTTATGAGAAATTACTATTTTATACATTGTAAATCCATAGTTTAGCATCATATGATGACTATGTTAGTATTTTTAGATTAAAGATGTTCAACTCAGACTATGGTTGCTACTAGTTTTAAGTTCATGAATCATGGACCATATGGGATGAAAATAGTTTATGGTCATAATGTGTGGACCGAACAGAATGATGTTAGATTAAGGTCATAGATCTCATACATCGATTGTTGAAGTTTAAGGTCAGTAACATTAACCATGGTTTCACCCAAATTACTTCTTGAGAAACTTGGTATTTGTGGGAGGTGTGATATACTCTCTATATTTGGTGATTAAAGAGTATGATACATTTTAATTGACCATATAAATAAGGTGATTTAATTCCCACTTGGACTCCAACATCAGTAGTTTTTCTGCATATCATTGGAATTTTGATAGCTAGTACTATGTCACCCTAGAGAAAGGAGTAAAGGAAAACCATCCTATTGAATTCTCTTATTATCCTATTTCGAGGCCCCTCTGAGTTATGCAAGTAATGAATCCTAATTTACTCATGAGAATCTAACTCATCTAGATGTAATTATACCATTATTTCTAGTATATGATGGTTAAAAATATCCATTCAGAGAAATGGTAACAAAACATCAATGGGTAAAACTACCTCTGATCCATACAAAAGGGAGTATGGGGTCACCTGGGATAAATTTAGAGTCATCATATGATAATCCCAAAGTTTGTTAAAGAGATTTTAAGACCAACCCTTTTTGTTATATCCTACCATTTTATACAACATGTTACAGTGGGTCCTTTTGAACACATAAGTATTCCCATTTTCTTGCACATGGTAGTGGGAAGTATGGTTCGATTGAATGTTTTACTTGGCATATAGTTTCTTTATCTCAAAAGCTCAAAATATGGATTCACTGTTTAATAGAATACTACGGTGAACCTCAAACCGACTGATGATGTAGGAGCTCATCAATTCTATCATTGGATTGTTTTTGACTTCTATTAGGAGAACCCCTTCAATCCATTTGGAAAATATGTCTATTATGCTCCAAATGAACCTATACTATCGAGTTGTTTCTATTGGTTTTGGTCTAAAACATTGAGTACCTATACTGAAAAGGGCCAAGAATATTTGGTAACGTGGAGAAGAATCAATGGATAACTCAAAAATTTTGTTTGGATCTAAAATTACTGACACAAATTATATAATTAAATGCATTTTTGAACTATGGTGGGCTAGAAGTAGCCCATCCTCTAAATTTGGTGAGATATATTCAATCCTACTTGATGGGTTCCAAATGATTTGTCATGGAAATCATGATTGACCTGAGGTATCTTGTTTCCTTGGATGAAACTGTAAAAAATTCCATCAAACCAATTCATGTAGAGGGTTTTACAAAGGTTAGGCCCACTAGGAACCATAAATTATGCTTTATTCTTGGAGATACTCTTATGCTTGGTGTGGTCTAGATGGATAATTCCATTATAGAGAAACTCGGCCAAGGGAATAATCCAATTAAGTGTTTCCTTTTCTATGTGGGGAATTATGGATCTCATTATAGAGGTATCAAAATCCCGTTGAATTACCTATTGGTTTAAATCATTATATGTGGTATCCGATATTACCCTCAAGTGTGTCACATCAATGACTAGGACACCCTATATATGATTTGTAAGAGATATAGCCCAAAATTCCAAAGAATTGGCTTAATAATTCTATAACTGATGAAAATGGGTCACCTTCAAATGGTAAGGGAATTAGGACATCAGCTAAGTGGAGCCCTCCAGTAGGGGGATAAACTCTTTCTTTTTGACAAAATATTCACCCTTGACCTACTTAAGGGCTAACTCAGACTCAACCTTTATGTGTAAATATGGTACATCAATATCAAGGAAAAAATAAAGACCAATAAGAGGTCTTGAAACTCTACCTCATTGTTGGTGAAGACTTATAAAAAAAGAAAGAGTAAGGAAAGACAGTTTGTGTGAGAGTGATGAGGACGATCCATATGCTTACCATGTTAAGCATTGGGTCATTGAGCCTTCAACTGGTTTGACTTCTGGAGGCACCATAAAATTGAATATTCCAACATGATACATCCTATTATACCGAGATAATAGATTCATCTGATAAATCAATATATATGGGAGGTTCTTCATCGGATGGATGTGTTTTTAGAAATTCTTCCAGTGCCTGGACTTTAATGGACATCTATGAGAGAAGCCTGATGTCGAACTGGTGGAGGATTGCCACCCAACATGGAAATCATCCCACCAGATATGGTAAATTGAGAATATACTTTAGTGGGTATACTTAGGACACCATCTATCCTTTAATTGAAAAAAATGGATCCCTCGGCTCAAAAGAATGTGCCTCACAGACCTGGTTTTATTTCAAAATCTCTCGATTGTTGCTTCACTGGCCGACAGTGCTCAGGAGTCGATCCTGTCTTCGACGACCTTCGATCCCAGAGTATTCTTAGGCACTACATCCCTTGTTCCTTAGGAACCCCTAGGTTCCCTCCCTAGTTATCAGTAGCATACAAGATCCTTTCGTGATGCCTTGTGACATTTGTATAGTGGATCCATGCAGATCTGTTTCCTGACAGTGTGATCGGTCTCTCTAGTGGTGTCTTTGGATGACTCTAGTGTTGTGGTGGAGGTCCCCCCTATGGATTTTACGGAGGCTGTCGCGTATATTATGTGGACACTTGTGGGTCATTTTGGGTTAGCGAACCATTCTATATATGTTTTCAGGTTGTGTTTGGTCTCTTGGGGTCTGGTTGGCCAGGTGAGGATCTATGTGATTCATTGGTCTTCCTTTTTATGGGGTGATGGAGTCGGAGGAGGACTATGTTCATGTATGGTGAAAAGCTCCCATATCCTTTGGGAAGTGGAGGTTCATCATGGATCCCTAGTCATTATATTTTCATAAGAGAAAATAAATCTCTGGATATACAGTTTGGATTGGGATCCCTGGTTTACCCCTGCCCTTCCAAAACAGAGCTCTTCTAAATGCCATAGGGGACTCTCTTGAGGTCTTTCTGTATGCAGACGATCACACCCTCTCCAATGAGGACATAATGGTGTCCTATATTTGTGTGGATTTGGAAATCTCTCTTTAGATTCTGAAAAATTTTCTTTAAAGGTATAGGTTATGGATGAATAGTATTAATACATTGTGTTCATGGTCTTTCCTAGATTATGTTCCTCCTACTTCCTCTAGGGGCACTCCAGGTCATTATATAGAAACCGGAAAAAAGGTGGGCCCAATTCGGCACCAAAGGATCCTCAGGGTGGAATCCCCACTTCTCCTAGACCGGGTGTCTCTGAGTCTGATACATGCCATGATATGGGTATATAACTAGTGGATACACAGGCCCTCTTAGCTGATCCAGTGACAGGGGCTCAACTCTTCCTCTCTCCAGCTATGTATCTTTATCTATGAAATGGTCTTGAGGTCTATAGGCTAGGGGATCCCTCCTCTTTGGTCATGGATCTCTCTGCATCCTTTCTCATCCCTATGATGCTTGATGATATATTGTTCTGAGACAATATCCTAGCATATTATCTATAATCTCTAGACATCCGGGTCTTCCTTCCGCCTCCATAATAGATCCTCCATGTTTCTCCTATGGATTCAGTGGCTATGGAAGGTTTGCTTCGCTATCCTTCCCCTCCATTTTTCTGTTCTATGGTTGTTCTCCGTAAGTTCTTTGGTGGCACTCCAGATGGCTCAGCTTGTTCTCCTATCTCAAATCTAGGGGTGTCGAAAGGGGTGAGATAAAATTACTCTCATGTTGCTCCTTTAGCCCTGGTATTCTCTTCTCAGAGTCAAGGGATGTGCACGCATGCACGTTCAAGATATCCCAGGGTTGTATCCTCCTCCTAGTATAAGAATACTATCGATCCTAGGGCCAAATCTATGCTCTGATTTGTTTATTGTTATCTCCACTCATCTGGAACACCTGCAGTTTGGGTGCATGAGTGAAGTCTGATTTCCTTATCTATGATGTTAAGAAAAAAAATCTACTGAGGCTATGTTTGAGAATATTAAGAACCCGACGAAGATCATGGAGTTTAGTCATAAGGTAAGAATGCATGAATTCATGCAAGTAGATTCGATCAATAGAAACATCTGGATCTTCTGGAATAAGGAGTTTTCTTTTGTAATGATTAATGTGGGTGACCAATTTATTACCTCAAAGTACACCATGGGAATGGAGATATTCTATTTTTTTGTTTATGGTAGTTGTGATGTTGTGGTTTGATAGAGGGAGTGGAATGATGTTTGATTATTTTATCCACAGTATCTCCCATGGTTTGTGGTGGGGGAATTAAGCAAAATCCTTGACCTAAGGGAGAAGAAAGAGAGAGTGGTGTTCCCCCAACAAGAAATCATAGAGTTTGCACGCTTCGTGTAGGGTAAGGGTCTTCTTAATATGGCGTAATCAAAAGCCTGTTTTACATGGTTCAATAACCAGGGGCGTGGTAGATGTAGTTGGAGTAGACTCAATCAGTGTTTAGCCAACTAAACTGAAATAAGAATGTTTTTGAATGCCAAGGTTACTCACCAAGTCTGAGGTATATCTGATCAATCTCCCCTACTAGTTTCTATTTCTCTGGGGCAGGATTATTTGGAGTCCATAAATTTATGCAACGAGTGGTCTTGTAGTCTGGGGTATCACTAGCTTATTAGGAAACTGTGGGTAGAGCCTACTCATGGGAATACCTGGGTGGCCCTCAATAACAAACTCTGGAAGCTGATGTACAAGGTTCAAGAATGGTCCATAGGGCTTCCTCCCTTCGACCAGGATATGGAAAACATGAAGCAGAATATTGATAACCTGTAATCTAGTCTCTATGAGGTTTGAAGTGACTCAGTGTTCAAATATTTAGCGAGTAAGAATGATTTTTGGGAGAAGTTGATTCATAATCAGGAGCGTTTGGCTCGGGAGAGATCTCGAGAGAGATCTCGGGAGAGATCTCGGGTGAAATGGCTACGAGAGGGTGACAAAAACACATCTTTTTTCAATGACAAAATCCAAGAAAGTCATCGAAAGAACAAACCCAACATTCTTATTGAGGATGGGATGTACAGTGAGGATGGAGAGATTGTTGGGGGCCTAGAACATAGTTTCTTTAGGGACCTTATAACTGGTCCTAACCCAAGGATTCCCAATGGTTATCCCAACGACCATGCAAATTTTTGGGGGGAGATTCCCATGGTGGTGTCTCACCTAAAAAATGATAGCATGGAGGTAATCCCAGATGAGGAAGAAATTTATATGGAAATGATGAATCTGAACCATGAGAGTTCACCTGTACTAGATAGTTTTCTAGGATGGTTTTACAGAGGGGTGTGTGGTGTTGTTTAGGGGGACATCTCGACATCCATTCAAGACTATTTCTGCAGAGGGATATTATCTTAGGTTGCAAGTTCTACCACCTTATGCCCCATTATGAAGATAAAGAACCCTTTTTCTTTGTCACACTATAGGCCAGTGAGTTTATGAAACTTCCCATATAAGATTCTAGAAAGTGTAATTAACAATATATTGTCTAATATTCTACCCCAGTGTATCTCCAATTAGTAACAAATTTTTTTAGGGGCCACTCTATAAAGGGTTATATTGCTCTGGCGTAGAAGGTGATGAGGGACATTAATGTTAAGACCCATGGCTTGAATTTTGTGAACAAATTGGTTATGAACAAATAATATGATCGGATCAAATGGAGTTTTATAAGTAGAGATTTAGAGGCTATGCGGTTCTTAGAAATGGTTTTGGACCTCCTTTTCAGAAGTTTTAGCTCGTGGTGGTTGGCAGTTTCCTATTCGGGGAAGTATCATGGATCCTTTAAAGCAACGAGGGGCCTTCGGCAAGGAGACCTGATCTCTCCCAGTATCCTCATCCTGGCACATGACATTATCAGTCATCTTATTAATAATGTCCTCTCTACAGGAGACATCTGACCTTAAAAAAGGAAGATGAGTCTCCCACCAATATCCCACCTAATGTTTTCATAAGACACAATCATCTTCACGAATGGAGGTTGGGACTCTGTTTGAGGCATCAAGAACATCCCGTAGGACTACTGCTACTGGAGTGGGAAAGTTATCAGTAATATAAAAAGTAACATTTTCATATCTCATAGGTTTACTCCTATACAGATGTCCTCTTTATGTAATCATATCAACATGAAACACAGCTCCTTTCACATGTAGTACTTGGGCATTCCCATCTACTCATAAAGGCTTCATGTTAGTGACTTTGATCATATTTTTAATAAGATAATGAGCTATATCCTCAACTATACGAACTGTTTCCTCTTGTTCAGGGGTCACATTGCTCTGGTAAATAACGTTTTGTTCACCATTCCTATACACACTTTGGCTTCCATCAATGTTCTGTGATAAGTCATTAAGAAAATTGACAAGGTTGTTTTCATTTTATTATGGGATGATATATCGGATGTAAAGAGGTGTTATGATTCATGGGACAGGCTTACAAGACCCATTTATGATGAAGGGATCAATGTGTGGAGTCTATAGTGTACGTTCCATTCCATGGATGTGAAGCTCACGTGCGAGATTCCTTATGAACAAACATTTTAGGGAAGGTACATGTTCTTAATTTGTGGAAGCAATGTAGAGGTGGTTCATAACCATGTATCTCCATTAAGGTTGCTCATCTATCCCCTGATTTAGTCTCATCAATAGAGATCTCTTTGGCTAGTTTGTGCGGGGGCCATTCTTTTTTGGAGCTACAACTGAGCAGGCTCTGTCTTGGATTCCCTAGATGCCCTATGCCTCTGATATCGGTATGGGAAGCGAGCCTTTATCCTAGTTTTAAGAAATATATTATGGATGGGGATCAATAGGACCTCCTCGAGTATATCATGTTCAATTAGGAGCCGGATAAATGTGTATTTACTACTTCTCCCTTGGATGCTTTCACTACCATGGACTTTTGTAGGATGGTTTCTACTCAGGATACCCATAGGAGCTAGAATGATGTGCTATGGTGTAATAAGATTCTAAAAAAGTATAATTTTTTGTCCTGGTGCATTAGTCACCATGCCACAACCATGGAAGAAAATATTAAGAAGCTTGGAATATGTATGGCGTCAAGATTCCATTGTTGTATCAATAGATGGGAGGGGAATTCTCATCATCTTTTCCATGAAGGGGAATGGGATCAGCGGCCTAATAGTCTTCTCTTCTTGGGATCTTAGGGATGATCCATTCCTAGACTGATGGTTCTATTGATCGCTGGATTTAAGTAAGGAATGAATGGCTCGGGTGGTGATTTATATTTCCGGGTGCTGGAGTTTGGGGAAAGCAAGGAACCAATCCATATTCGATGGTCAAATCCCTTCAGTGAGGTCCATCATTGTGAGGAATAGACTACTTATGGTGTATATGGTCTCACTCATCTCTGATTGGCATGGTTCTACCTCTTTGAGGCTTCTTCAAGTTTGGACCCAAGTGCCACTTCCTTTATTTTTCAACGCAAAGGGGAATTGGGTTTGTTGGCACCCTCCTTCTACAAGTTTAAAATTGAATTCAGATGGGTCCTGTGTTAGGGGTGCTATGAGAGGCGGGGGTGTGGGTTTTGGTCCTAGGGGACTTGTGGTTAGGGCCTATTCTTTATTATTTGGAAATATCACCTCACTTTAGGCTGAGGCCATAGAGACGCTCACCGGGCTCACCATTTTCAAGTAAGAGAACCGAGACATCGCCCAGGTGGAAACTAATTCTGAGGTTCTCCATGATTCCTTGAGTGGGAATGGTTTGTCTCCTTTGTCCATAGCCTATAATATTCGTAAATGCAGTGATCTTATTGGAAAAAACATCTGAGTCACCCATACTTGGTGTGAGGGAAATAAGGTCGCAGATCATTTGGCCTCTTTAGCGGATCAGAGTTCCATTAACACTCGTATCATATCCATTAACTATCTGAATCCTGAGGGTCTAAACTTGGTCAGAGGTTATTTCCTCATCCTTCACTATTTTAGTCCCCCTTAGTTGGGGTTTTTTTGTCCTCTCTGTTGGAAATAAAAATTGAATTAGTATGGATAGACACCATCTATATCTCATGCTACTACAAAAATGTAAATAATTCTTCACTGCAATGATTAGTAAGAAGAAATTTTTTTTGATGGGGGGAGTACCTGGTCTTCATGTTAATTAGCAGGAGCATGAGATGGTATAGGTATTTTTTTCCGACCCTGTTTGTTTTTTTGTACTAGAATCATGTCTATGGATAACTATAGTGTGGTCAAATAGGGGACCAAAGTCCTTCCTGATATGGGAGACAACAATGCCGGAGGATTCAAGTTACTTCTTGATATCCTCTAAGGATGTCTAGAACTCCTCATCACATAGGTAAATGATTAATATTTTCATGGGCCTTGATAAGGGATTAAACTTTAAATATATGTTTTAAATAAATATTTGTATATATTCTATGTAGGATTTAAGGCCTCACAACTCCCCATGATTTCTTAGAAGAGGAATTTTATTAATAGCCTAGATTTTCTCAGGGATAATTTTATTTCCTCTATATCATATGAAAAAACCAAAAAAAATTTATAGGTAACCCAAACTAAACTCAAAAAATAGTTTACCTTCATGTGTTGGGAGTGAAGGAAGCCAAAAACATTCTAAAGATCCTTGATATGGTCTTGATGATAGCAGGATTTAACCACAAGATAATCCACGTAACATTCCACCGATGTCCTGAAAATTTAATTAATTATGTGGATCATGGCCCATTGGTAAGTGATACATATTTCGTCAATCCAAAATGATTCACCTTATTGAATAAAGATCCTAGAGGCTTCTTAAAGGTGGTGGCTCCTTATACTTAGTGGCCATCTAGATCAAATTACTATCTATCCATGAAGGAGAGGTCATGGGACCCATACATATCATCTATCAATAGCTCTATCATAGTAATGGTAAAATCATCACTTAGGAAATGGTGGTTGGGTTCTTCAAACTTGATACAGACTCAGATCATCCCATTCATATTTCTGAATAGGAAAATGTTGGCTAGCCACCTATGATACTATACTTCCCTAAAAAAGATCTATTTAGTAATATTTTCAACCTCAGCCTCAAAAAATGTACCCTGAGATGTGTGAATCATTCTAGGATATTTTTTTGAACCTATTATGACTCACTAGGAGGCCAAGGTGATGAACATAAATCTGAGGTTCTAGCCTTGAATCTCAATATAAAACATGGAGAATACATCGTGGTGTTGTTTCAGGAAGTCCAAATTATACTGTTTCTCCTCTAGATATATTGTTACACTTATCAATGTGAACCTAAAATATTTTTTAGTACTAAGGTTTACATGGGTAAACTCATCAAAAATGGTGGTGACACCCTCTTCAAATATAAGAGTGGAATCCTCCAAATCCTCTTCGTCATATAATATAGTGGAATCCGAGTGAGGAATGAACTCTTTTTATATTTCTAGAACATGGGTCCACTATTGTCTACTTTGGAGGATAGATAATCCTCAATGAGGGGTCCCCATTCTATAGAGACTGTGAAAATAGAATTTGTTGAGTCAGTTCTATTCAGTTTTAAACTTTTTGTTCCACTCTTTATATCAAAGAAATAGAAATGAGTCTACTATCATCAAGACTTCCCTGCTTTGTGGAATATTCATGAATATTGTGGGTCAGTGGTCTTGGGGAATACTTATCCATACTCCACAAGAGTAGGGTATTTTAGTATCATCAAGGCCTATTCATTATAAGAGTAGTTGGTAATATGAAAGAAATTATGTTTCATGGAAACAACTAAACCACCCACCCAACTCTGGCATCATGGGATTTTACGAATGAATTGGGAGAAAAAATATCTTTCAAGTCTACCCATGGATCGACCATAGTGGATTTTATATAATTAGGGTAATTAATGTGGTCAATCCTATTGGTTTATACCAGAATTACATTCCTTTTTTAATAAAAGGAATCTAGATAGTGGAGATCATAAGATTTAATGTGGGATTTATCACTCTAGAGTACCCCTACTCAACCACCAAGGGAGTATTTGAGGTGTTGGTGATACAAAGAGGGAAATATTTCATTCAAATAAAGTCATCGTCTTCCTAACAGTGTATTATAGATTGTATCTTATAAGAGTGTCATGAATTTACTGCTTGATATTAGATCATTGATTTAACTGAGTATTTAGTGAAATTTTTTCATGTGGCATCTTCACACTCTTATCATACCCATAAATTCTATGGTTGTAGGGAGTCAGATCTGATTTTTTAAGTCCCATCTCATAAAGTAATTGCATCTAGATTTGGGTGATCTGGGATCTAGTATCCACTAGGCAACAAGGATTTCTACACCATTGAAGTGACATGTGATATATAGAGGGAATATGTGTCCCTGAATGATGACACCCTCATCTTCTCAATAAAATGAGATAAAGGCTTGAAATTCATCTTTATCAACCTCATCTACAATTTTGGCCTCATTGGCAGCTACCTTATCCTTGAACTGAATTTTTTTTTAAATGATTTGGCAAGGGCCTCACACATTTCATTTTCTAAGAAGAGGGCATCGAGGATAGAAAGAGTCACGGGTACATTAGAGAGGTTCTTTATCAAATCATACATACATGCTAGGAGAATATTATTTCTTACAGAGGGTCTATCTTGAGAAAAGTGTGCAACAAATTCAATTAATTGAGGTTCTACTTTTGGTATAGTACTTGTGATATTCTATTGTTTTCTAGATAGTCTACTCTAAATACCTGATTGATGGGTCCTGGATGACTGATGTTAGGCCCTTGGTGGATGTTGTTAATAATTGTGTTATCATGACTAAGTTGGACGGTCAATGAATACAGTCGGCCTCATAAGAATAGCTAAAATCATGGGATGAGAGTTTTTTAATTTTGATCCTCACAAAAGGATTTATTCCTAATATTAGATTCATGCATATCTTGGTTTGAAGCATTGACATTAGAATTCAGTCTGTCGGTGTGTCCTCTACTACTCCTTTGATTACATCGTCTTGAGGTGTCTTAGGGGTTCACATGAAATTACTCATTATTGGCCATTTTTAAGTGGTTAAATATTTTAATAAAATTCACAGTGGTGTATTCATGCTCATAGTCATTGGAATAGTCTATGGCTAAGAGTACCCTAAATCCATCTCCCAAATTTGTATAAATGAAATCACGAAGAGTGTGAGATGGTTTTGGAACCAGAGGGGGAATTTGATTTCCCTTACACCATCAACATAAATTTTTCTGAGACATGGGATGTTGTGGTGCAGATGCAGCACTAATGGTAATATTATGTTTTAAAACCATTGAAGGTTTTGTCTGGATTGGGTGGGAATAGATGATACAATGATCATGAGAGACTATCTTACAATTTAACCAGTCAATTTACATAAGCATCCCATAGTTGAGAACCTATTTTTCCTTTCTAGAGTCTACGTTGTCTCTATCAGGGTCAGCCGAAACATGTTACACCTATGTTGGAATGCCACCCTATTTCAATATTCCATGGTTATCATAGTCTTATAGAAAAATATTTAAATACAAAGAAATATTTTATAGCGTGTCCTAAAATCTTGTGATATGGTAAATGTTCAGCATGACTAGTGATTCTAGACTCCTATGGTCTGTTTTATTCTAACAACATTAGGATTCCTTTTTCCTAGGGTTTATATGAACTATTAGAGAATCTTAAAATCCCAAAATGAATAGGTCATGATCCTTGTTACTTTGAAATGTACCCTAGGATCCTGACCATGGGGGGGGGGGCTAGGGACACATTCTCTCATCGAGGAAGTTTCTCTTGTTGAGAATGTTCCTAGAGGGGATTTAAAGTGTGAGGATAGGCTGGAAAAGGCTTATCCAGTAAAGGGTCTAGTAGGTGTATTGGCTAAATAAATGATTCATGCATAGTGGCAACCATCACTTATTTTACATTCCTTCTCATGGGATCTAGAAGTGGTAATTCATGAGACAATTATTAATTCAATGATAAGGCCCCCTCTAGATGTTGATCCTTTTTAGATAACTCCAAATATCTCCATTTTAAGTTTAGGAAGATGAGGGTAGGGACCATATCATTCCTAATATTATTCATTCAAATCATAAGTAGTTATTTGGAAAGAGACATATTGAGTAAGTATGCCAGTCCTTCCACCAAGTAACAAATTTTGTGACTTTCTCATTAGGACTCTATTTAAATTTGTAGAGATTAACTATGATCATCTTTCATCAGGTGGATATTATTGGTATAGGAGTTATCTATAGAGGTCCTCACCACTAGTAACATACCTGTTGGGCAGTTGACTAAACCATAAAAATATAGGTCCTTCCAAATTATAGAAAAAATCATCAAATCTTGGAGGATTACTACTGTTATAGAGTACCCAACATTAGGCTGCACAATGAGGAAAAGTAGTCTAGATGATCTAACTGTTCACCCAACCCATTAAATAGGGTAAATACAGGATTACCAAACTACAAGGGTGCTCAAACATGGTCCAACCATGCAATGTATTACATTATTTCTAGGTAAATTTCTTCCTATTATGTTTCTAGAGAATCGTGATGGGAAATGAGAGAAACTGTCACATCATATTGGTGAGGTATTGTGGACACCAACACATTAAAAATCACATCGAATGGAGCAGAAGTACAACCTTGATCCTAAAGAAGATAATCATGCTACTTAGGTGCGGTGGGTGAATCATATCTTGATCATTTTTCCTATCCCATAACTTTTCCCGAAATAGGCATACGAGTACACAAAGTTCAAATTAGTACATTTCACCAAGGAGGTCTAGGTTCCCCATAAGGGTAGAAAAATGATCCATTTTGATGCTATCAAGGTCTCGGAACTATTGATCAATAAACTCAGCGATAATATTTTTATGTTTTCTAAGATCCTGAAGCAAGGCAGTTTTCCTGGGGTCTCACTCAATGCAGGGTACAACCTCAGATGGTTCCATAGGCTTTTTATGTCCCCTTTCGTTACTAAAATACCAACTGGTAGGCCATAAAATCTCATTTGGGGAATCCAAATACCTAGAACCGGTCTCTTATAATGAGTATGAGTTCCTACTTGGGGGTTATCCTGGTACTGTGTTCCCCTTGAGATTGTTTTTCCCTATATTTCCCTACATCAGCGGGAATGTTTCTTTCATCATATGGCTATTTAGTGGTGACCATATTCACTATGGTGGTAGTTAGAGATGAACCCTCACTATTGGTGGATGAGTCAGATTAATTTCCTTTTCTCTACGATGGGAGAGGGGTGAAATGGAGGGAAGCATACTGACCCATTCTCTACTTGACATGTGTTGAGATGCCCCTTTCATGACTCGTCAGATCACTATGTTACACTTGATTTGGTTTTTATAGAGATTATGAAGGTATCTATATTATTTAGGATGTTGAGATACTTTTCATGTTCTGATCTAAACCCTCTATGAAAATTAGTGAATGACATCAAGGTACTCGTGACTCTGAAGGTAGGTCATCTAACAGTCATGAATATATAATTTCACCCAAATATTCTAATGAAAACAAACTATATATTCCCTTTTTATGGAATCTGGGATGAAAAAATATATATATTTGAGTGTCCAAACGACCACTAATAGGTATTAAATGTCAATAATCTCCCACAAGACAACTTTCTCACATGAAAAGGGTATTTATCATAGTCATCGCAAGCCCTAATTAACGAGGGATGAAAGGAGGGTGGTGGTACAAATGCATACCTACTTTTATACTGATTTATCAGAAGAGGTGGCATCATACATGTCAAATATATTCTACATTTGAGTATGTATCTAGGTGGAAGATCCAACTTCAAGAATATATACTTATAGAATGGGGTGTTTCCCTGTTCCTCATGTGTGAGGGTGTAACTGAACCTTTTTTGTTTCAATAGAGTACCCACCACCATCTAAGGATGCCGACCTAAATCCTGAAATCCCTCCAACTTCTTATGTGGAGGTATATATTAGGTTAATTTATGGTGACATAGATATTTTCACTTTAAGACATTGGATTTAGGCTTGAACATCCTCCACCTATGGTTATATTTTAAGGGAACTAGTGATATTATGGAACTTTAATTCTAAGATCATGAGCCTTAGTCTATAGGTTTCTTCCCTAAGCTCTGGAAGCATGGGTGATAGTTCCCTCACTAAGTCATCCATCACTTTAGAGTCTAATAGGTTGTTGATTACAGAATTATTCATAGTTTCCAACCTCTGATGGCATATTAATTCACTATGAATTAGCTATTGAGAGTCTTTTGGGATTCCCACATGTGGGTTACAACCTCCATCATAGTAATGGGCCACACAACGGTGTTTTCCCTCCTACCCTATGATTTTTCTTCATAGAATGGAATGTATTCGGCATGGGAGGTACCTACACATTGGTTGGTGGTGTTGTAAGGAGGACCAGTGCACTGGTTGGAAGTGGTGTGGGGTTGGCCTCAACACTGGTTGGTGGTTGTGTGAGGTGGACCTCTGTATTGGTATTCATAAACACGAGATGGATCATAATGGCTTCTAGTGGAGACAATGAATGAGAGAGTCATCCCAGCCTACCTGAGAGGTGCCTTGGGTCTCGATCCCATGAGGGAAAAGATAGACCCCCATTAAGAATTCACTGGGATATGATGGGATATGTCAATGGTGGAAGTGGCCATTGGAGTTGTAGAGTATGCTACCTATTATAAAATGTTCTAGGTCTGCCCCTAATGCCGATGGCAAGTATTCTAGCCCATGGATGGGGGATCATAAATGATATCAACTCGCTCATTGACCTGAGGGACCAGTCGATGATGGCATTGATAAGGCCTAGTGGGGTCCCTCCTAGGTAGATCCTGAGTGATAACCACAATGGGTATGACGAACATCCCCAAATTCCTCAACATAGAGGAGTGATATGTCATAACGCTCTAGGGAGAGACTCCCTAAGTGTTTTTCCTTCAGAACAAGAGGTGGTTTCCCATCATGCAGCCTTGAAGGTGGTAGTGTCTACAAGGATCTAATTCCTCAAGATATTGGTGGTCCATATAAAATATGGTAATGAACCCTTATTAATCATATCGGTGGACAAGGGAATAAATCACCCACCTCTAAATGATCTTGAGGGGTGAAATGGGTTGCGGGTGTCAGATATCTGAATGCATAGTGGCTATCAGGGTTGGAGTGTAGTCATGTGGGACTTGCACAGAAATGTTTCCCATGCCGCTATTTTTATTGGTGTAATGTCTCCATTTTTTTATATCTTGAGTTATATAACACATGTGGATTTTACTATCAGTATAAATGTAATGAAATTTATGCCTACTTACCCACATTAACCACACTTCCTAAGAATGTGGGTGGATCAACACTGGTGATGTGACAGGCCGAGGATACCAAACATAATCTACCCCAAGTTACAATGGTGTTTCTTTCTATGCCCACCACTTTCTTGATCAGACCTAACATCGAGTATCTGGATCTAGTGACATATAAATATGATGGTTCTTCAATGCTACAAGACCCAATTTTTTAAGTAGAATATTTATATGTTGATTTAACTATTTTTTATGATTCTTTCCATCGAGGTCATGCATTATGCGTGCTTCATTTCCTACATTCCTACATTATAAATGAAAACATATTCCATTAAATTAATTAGAAATTTCAAGTCATTGATCTACCTGGGATGATGGGATGTTAGTTCCTCCATCCATGGGTTCCTCCTTGGATCTTTCCACCTAGTTAGGGTCTCCATCATATATTTGATTCATGTTCGTGAGACTCATTCCTGATGACATGTCAAGGTTCACATCAGTTAATTATGCAACTTCTATACTGATATGGCAATAAACTTAGGTCATATGATGTATTAAAAAATGAAAAAATTGTATTTTAGGATGTTTGGTAGGTTGGGAAGCTATAAATTCATCTCCTTTGAATTCAGAGGCATCTCATGTGTGAGGCGTCTTAGGCATGAAACCTATGGCCTTTTTTTAACCATGAGGAAGTTGACACCAGGGGCATAACTCTTCTGAGGAATTTTACTTCAAGCATCAAAATTTTAATTTATAGAGTAATGATTCACGATTATCTATTTTGTTTATCATATTGGAGGGACAAATAGTGAATTATGCCCCTATGGGGAATATTTCACACCTGGGATTTGGTAGAGTATGTCCCCAAGGGGGGAGATTTCACACTCGAAGGTTTGGTGGAGTGTATCCCCATGGAAGATTATTTCACACTTGGATTTTTATGGAGTGTATCCTCAGGGGAAGATCACATGAGAGGTTTTTGAAATTGAAACTCAATGAGGCATCCTACATACTCAATTGGAAAATAGGGACCAAAACACATTTAGTTTGATTCTGTATTTTATGTTCCTGTTATGGTATTGGTCTATGTAGTTTAATGTGATGCATTAAGGATTCTCGTGTCATTGAAAGATCATCAATGAGGGATGGTGTGGGTCTTACATATAATATTTTCCTGAGGTTGTTGGATATCGGGTTACATCCCAAGGAAGGGGAGGAATGGAATCCTATAATGACCAGTGAATCATGTGTTTGTCACACATGGTAAAGAAATAGTTTAATATCTTCTAATGAGGATATTTTCATGTAGTTTAACGTCATAATACTAAGACATAGATCTAGATTGTTTTGCATCGTGCATCTTAGACGTGGATTTGGATAGACCTTGAGGAAAACCATGTCAATGAAATAGGTGGATCTAGAAAAAAGGAATCTCTTCCAAGATAGGTAAGTTGTTTCCCTCAATGATTCCATCATTTGGGATTATGTGTTCACTGCTCATATGCCTCTGGGCAAGGAAAGGTGTAGACACTTCCATGGAGGAGTATAAATCAAGGGTCCCGATGTTAGGTTTCCTATGATCAAGAGAAAAAAGGTATTAAGGTACTTATAATTATGAGAAAAAGGTAGGTTAATGGTCATGGTTTAAGAAAAAATGGGAATCAGGTCAGGGAATAGAATGTTTTTGCATTAAACTTTATTATATTGCATGAAAATAGGGTTTTGTAAGCTATGGGCTCTAGAAAAAGTAAAACAGAATGATTAGATTGGCATAGAAATGTTTTTTGTTTCATTAATCTATAGGTTGCATGAATTCTTCTTTTCTTGTATAAAACTAACATCCTTAATAGGTTCTACATGATTAAATCTTGACTATAGGCCAAAAAAATCGTAGACCCACTGGAGGTCGGTCATAGGATTTCTCTCTACCGTTGCGTGTACATGAGATTATTTTGATGCATGATATTAGGTAAGAGGGGATTACATGAATTAGAGTGGTGAATCATCTTCCATAGATCCATCCTCAAAGTGTTGGGGGTCTATTTATCACTGAAATCAGCAGTCTATGTCACCCAACATCACTATAGCACATAACAGGGTTATATGCTACCCATCCCATTGTCAATGGGGCTTAACCGTGCAACATTTAGTGTTCAATGATGACTTTATAACATAACTAGATACTCTCATGATGGGTTTTCAAATAAATATCTAATGATGTGTTCGCATGACTTGGACATCCTTTTCGACTTTGAGAGCACCCATTGCACTTTTATCTCTATTGTATAATTTGGAACACAAGTCCTTTGTATTTGAAACCACTTGTTTTCATGAATCACTCCATATATGTTAGCTACTTGATCATAGTCCCTATAACATTAATTAGTGGTTGGTCGCATACTTGTTTTATTAAAAATTGTCATTTTGGGGTGTAACACATGTTTTCAGTTCCACTAATGACCAAGGTAGTGATTCTATAAATTGGAATTAAATGAGTCGTGTATATTTGTTTCATTATTAATATACAATATTTTTTTCCTAATTTAATAAATAAATACCATTATTCAACTCTGGAATACCATAACATAATCTATATTTATTAATGTTGAAATTCTTACTTATAAATATGAAAATGAATAATTCCATATATAATAATAAATGGAAACAATGTTCATAGTGACACTAGGAACTTAATAGAAATGAAATTAAAACCAAAATAAATATTATTGGATATTTGAGATGGTGGTATAAAATGCATAAAATAGATAGACTCACTCCATTGGTAGCTTGTAGATTTATCTCATCTCTTGAAATCTTTTTAAATCTTCTTGGCTCTAATACTAAGATAAAATATGGGCACCACATCCAGTATCTAATAAAAAACAAATATATATATATATATATATAGAAAGATTACATTGGATAATAAATTCACCTAAATATTCCCCTTTATTATTTTTCTGGGTGAAATTCCCGTTTTAGTGGCCCTACATACCACATTTAAAATATACTTAATCATATTCATTTACCTTTCGATAGATCTTCTTCTTATTAGAAATATGGTCCTCAGGATCCTTAGCCTTGGAATGAGTCGTTGGAATCCTATCCTTGTTCCAACTCTTCTTATTAAACATAAGGATAATAGTTTTTTCATACCCCATGTATTTATCATATTAGAGAACAATAATAATAAGTTCTTAAAGTGTCTTCTCACTATTTACCTTACTATAATACATAATAAAACAAGAGACGATTTTGGGTAGTGAGAATAGAATGAGATATGTGCATAGCTCACTAGGGATATTAAACCGAAAGATATCTAGATAGTAAATTTATCAATCATCTTGAATAAATGTGTCCTAGCTAGTACTGAATCTACAAGATTTCTCATGAAAAGTGCATCGGATATCTCATATCACGCTGATCCCTCTTTCTCGTGATAGATATACTGATGGTGAGAACATCATTTATATGCATCCATATTCCATTATTTATTTAGATGTTAATTAGAAATTAATGATAGGATGAGTCATTGGACATGCATTTGGTCATCCACATGCCCAAAATAGAGGGATATTTCATCCTCACTAGCCTCTTTGTCATGTTACTCATGAATTGGGGTTTCCAGCACATATAATTTTCATACATGGAATATTCTAACATGTAAGAGCCTATCCCAGTCCAAGAAATTCATGCTGGTGATAAGGTTATAATTATCTAGTATGTATAAAAATGATATAGTATAAGTCATTTGATTCCCCATTTATGAAAATTATGGGAAGATAATTAATACTTTTTTGACTACAAAGATATATTGATGAATTTTAATTTAAATAAATTCCATTAATCCCACACTATTTTTCAAATCAAAATATCCCTCTCCATTAGTTTCATAATATATTGTCTCTTATATATTCTAATGGAAAGGATTTTTATTCCCCTTCCCATAACTCAGACTTATGCCTGAAAAACTACTTAATGGTTTTTAGGTAGGGGTAACTTTCCAGTTTATTTAACTTGCAGTTCCTTGATCCATTATGTGGACATCAAAATCATGAAATCATGAGTAATGATTTCATAAATCCTTGAATCATAGTTAAACTATGTCATTCTTGGTAATTCAACCCTTGATGTGAACAATATTAATTCAACCAAAAAACAATAAGATTAAATGTCTATGCTAATTCAACTCACCCCTGCATGGGTTGGTCAAGAACATTGAAATACGAGTTCTATTATAACTTATCTTGTGTAAGGATATTCCTAATTAATATTTTAGTTGTGGTTTTTTCATTTCTTATGGGTAATATAACAAATTTTATGATCGCATGCTTCGTTAATATTAAGTGGATTTTAGTTGCCTGATTAACCATGTATAATAAAAAATTTATGCATAATATTGTTATATTTTATTCCATTTTCTATGATTGTTAATTCATTTATTAAATGATCACACTGCATCAAAATAATAATAATTTATCTTGAATCTAACAGAAATAAAATATAAGTGGCATAGTCTTAATATTCTCTAATGAAAATTTATTCATGATAATGATAAACTAAACCTCATGCCTAGGGGAAAACACATCTTTAACCATATCTTGATTAAAGTTGTAGTATTCCACCTTTTCTCATTGGTATCTCCTCAATTGGTTTATCCTCATATCTTAAAATTGGACTACATACACTCATATGATATCTCCTCAGTTATATAAGCATTAACTCATACACATGTGAGGGGATAAAATCAATTGGATAATGTTGGGTTTACATAAAATAAATAATGAGCATGTTGGCCATTAAATGATAAAGAGGATGGTATTAAATTCATGTCATCAATTTTGATTCAACCATAATAAATTAATAGAAATCGATCACATAAACATGGATACTCTAATCTCATGATAATACAAACAATTTTCAACAAGTATATATTTGTATCCTTACTATAAATTACATTGATTCATTCATTAATTAAGACAATGCACCATGAATTAATCCAATTTATTCAATTTATCTAAATTACATCCAATAACCCTTAAATCAATATCATCAATTATTATAAAAAAAATTAATTTCATTTTAAATAAATTAAGTACACATGTCTACTTAGAGTAAATTGTTGTCTTTTTCAAAAATAATTTAACATGGAAATTAATTTAATATATAATTATAAATCCAATGTCATGGCTTGTACTATCAAATTAATAACACACGGAACACTTGTGAATAGGGTTTTTTATATATTTAATTTTTATCTTCATGAATAATTTAGAAAATTAGCTATAGAATACTATATGGTATGTACTATTTCATATTTTATGTACTGTCTTATAACTATGTTTGTAGCACATTTTATGGAACTATGCATGTTTCCCACTGCATGTGGAATCAAGTTACATAGCATGTTATCTGAAATATATGGAATGTGTCCCCATATTTACAGAACTAATCAGTCCCCATGTCATGTATCTAATACATAGTACACTTTGGACACCCCATATTCTCGTTCATGAGAAATATGGAACTACAGTTTGTGTACAATGGTTATAGGGCATGTAATTATTCAAGCCATATACCATTCTATTCGAAACATTATGTTATCCAATTTTTTCATATCGTAAATATTATTTCATCAAATATATCAAAATTTATCAGGAGATGCATACGAGAAGACTATAATTCAAGACATGTATCCATGAATTTTACATTCTGTACTCTGGTTTTGTCCATGTAGAGCCTTTGGCACCTCTATAGGTTGTTTTGGATGTTTCTTCATCTTAATATTAACTGTTTACATGTTACGTGTTCTTGAATGAAGAATGGAAGTGATTAATATATCATATATTAAAACTAAAAGATACAAGTAAAAATATTAAAACACATAAAAACAATCAACGAATAATAAAAAATAATAAATTAAACATGTGACCCCTTTGATATAACTTGAAGGTTATATGGACAGTGAAAGTTCAATGGATGGTATAACCTACACATATTTTAGTATTCATATAAAAATATTCATTTTCACACAAGAAAAATAATTTAATTTCAAAAAATCTTATATTACTTGGCTAAAATATATACGGAAACCAGAAGCTGAGGATATTTACATGCATTCAATAATATGTTTTAAAGAAGATATAGAATTACCTCAACTTTTGCCTTCCCTTTTTTGATGATCTAGTTAACAAGATATTTTGATAATATTGTTGTGCTATAGGATCTAATTTTTGAATACCTATATTGGTGATTCACAGGTAAAAAAAATATATTTGAACATCATCATGGAATCATTGGGTGCTAGAACGGATAATTATGATCACTTATGTTGTTCGTGGTTGATCACTATAGAATTTATATTGAAGAAAGAAGAAATCTTGATGATATATCAATGGATTGATAAAATGTTGGGATGGGAAGTCTCTATATTTCTATATCTCTTTCTACTAGTTGATAGAGTCTCATTATATCAATTTTGTACAAAAAGAGTGTTTTTTAAATGTTTTATAATTAGATATTTATTATGGTAGGTTTATGATTGGAAAATTGAACAGCCTTCCCAAAGATACAATTCTTAATTAAAGCTGTTTTCAATACCATAACAATAATATTATTAATCACTTAAAATGTTTAAAACATTAATAATATAAATAAATATTATTTATACCATTTCTAACTAGACCAATAAGCTCAATCCTCTTTCCCTAGAAAACATTTAGTGGTCGTTGAATAATGACTATTTATTTAATAAGTAAATATACCTGCATTATTCATTGTAAAAAATTAATAAAATTATATTAAAAAAATAAGTAACGCCCCGACCCTAGTTACCCAGAGTCGGTGCATTGTTACGTAAAATTGAAATGATCAAAAAAGATCAAGTCTCGAAAGAACGATTAGTTTAGTACCCTTGGAAACACTAGATACATTCATAAGTCTTACATTACATCATAATGTGAAAAACTAAAATAACATGGTTTCTATATTCCACACTCATATCCCCTTCATACTATCACTGAAGGTAAGTCATAAAATATTTCCTCGCATCCTGGGAAAAATAAAACATAGAAAGGGGTGAGCAATGATTCTCAGTAAGGATAACAATATAGTGGAAATGTTCATAAATAAACATATGCATTTAAGGCAATGTATAACTAAAACAAAAGCCTTTTAAACTTGAACATCAGTATAATATGGAAAAAATAAAATGAAACAATTCCATTAACTTATTCACATGGATATTATACTAGTCAAATAATCACATGAAATATCAATAACCACTTTCATAATGATGGAATGCATAATTCCAGACTATCATAACCACATAATCAAGGCCTTGTTCCAAGAGTACAAATAAAATGAAATTATCCCGTTTACCCATAATGGTAATCATAAAGGTATGCCATAAATAAAAAATACAGATTCATAAGGAAAACATAAACATAATATATATCGTATATAAATATAGTGACATCTTAATGTCCACCATGATAGGTGTTAAATGAAGATTGAACAATCATCATTTCATGAGGAAGTAATTTGCCACCCACAGAAATAGTATGTTCATTAACCATTAGATGAAGGTGTGTGTAAGTGTAAATAAAATCCTTCTCATAAAAACATCATATTATATTGATGATACTGGTGTTGTTACAAAATAGAGGTATAAAAAGAGTTTACGGGGTTGGAGAAGCAAAATAACACAAAAGAACATAAGAGAAGACTTTACCTTAAAATCGGGTAACTCTTTTTGATTTGAGCCAAAGGCTTCCTTGGGAAAAATTCTGCCCAAATTGAGGCTTCTAGGAGTAATAGAGGGAATTTTAGAGAGTATTTGGGCAGAGGTTGGCTGAGTCAAATGGCTTTGAAGGTTTGAATAAGGTGGTATAGGTGGGGGCCTTTTACAAGAGGAGAGGAGGGGCACTCTTGGAAAGTCATGAAATGTAACATTATTATGAAATGTTTTTAGGATTTTAAATGTCCCAAAATGATATATTTCTAGGATAAGGTGATAAGGGTTCAAAATCCACCCATACAATCGGCTTTAGACAAGTGTAACTCTTAGAGTTTACCTTATCTTTTCATTTTATTTAAATCGTTCATTAATGAGGTAATCATTACATCATCATGGTGTCATAAATAAATTTATTTATTTAATGTATCAAAATGATAAAAAAATTACCATGATGTAGGAAATAGTTTTTTCTTTAAAATGAATATTTATAGTCCAAATCTTAACTTATATAACCCCATGTAATAATTTTTATAGTAAAACAACACATGTTTGTTACAATTTTATTTTTACTTTAAATAAAGTTATTAATGTCATTTTCTTACCCAAGTGGCTTAATGGGGTCCCCAGGTTGACCCATGGATTGTCTTATTCGGACATGATTCATCCAATATGTTTAGGACAAGTGTGAAGGTAATTTCATATTATTATAACATTATATTTACCTTAAATTACACTAATTACCTTTAATCAGGATTAATAAAACTTAAAAGTTACTATTCAGAAAAAAAATTATTTTCATCCCATTGAATCACATTTTACTTAATAATGACAACCATGTATGTCTAATTTTTGAAATTCAATTCATATAAGTGGTAAAGTTTCATTTAAATGAAAAATTAGATTTTTAACTACCGCTTAGTGGTTTCACTATTCATCAAAAATTGAAGTTTTTCAGAAAAATACCAAAAATTAACACTAAGCTATATTTGATTTTCCTAATTCAAAAATGATGTATATGTTACAAAATTAAAAACAAATAAAGTGAATTAATTAATTTAATAATTAATTCCGGTTGTCACAACAAATAGCGTGTTCTTAAGAAACCATATATATCAAAAGATTGACAAATATTTATGTCAAATTTCAAAGTGAAATTAATTCTAATGACCACCATTGGATAAAACAGTTAAAATATATTCTAATTATACTTTAAAACCACTCAATAGTATAATTTATCATTATAAATTATTTTGATTAAAAAAAAAATTTAAGTATTTTTCACTATTCATCGAAAATTGAAAGTTCTCAGAAAAATACCAAAAATTCAACATAGCCTGACTTAGATATTCCAAATACAAAAATAAAGTCCATTTTGAAATATATAATTTATCTAATTCAAAATGTGGGTATTACTATTCATAGTGGCTACTTTGATTGGTCGCGGTGTGTTAGAACTCAAGTTTGCGTACAACACACACTGCTCTATTATTCAAAGAGAAGTGTACCATGGAAGCTTGGGGTGTTACATTCTCCCCTCCTTCAATAAATTGTGTCCTCGCAATTTGAAAATTTTCTTTGAACATAAAAGCTTCAAATTAGAAAATACCTTTGTGCAAAACCCATATCAGAAATATGGTTAATAAAAATATAACTTTAAAAGAAAGAGAAGTAAAAATGTTACCTGAGAGAGCCCATACTAGGATTCTATGAAAACATGGATATGGAGGAGAAAGAAGCCATCATGGTCTGATGGACAGTAGTAGAAAACCGGATTATGAGAAAGTTAACTACAAGAAAATCACTAACTTGTGATTGGTTAAAAGATCATTGATTCCCCAGAAGGAAAAGTTAACTGACAACATTTTTGTTTTAAGATACCTTTCATAAAGTTGAGGAATTTATTTAGGAGATTTACTAAGAATGAGTGGAAATATACATACTTGTCATGTAGACTTTCATTATTTTATAATTTTTTACCACAAACCCATCTTTCAAAAAAAAAATAGAACTCAAAAATATTTTATTTATCCTAATCGTGCAAGATTCCAAATATAAATTTATAATTCATCTATCAAAACTAAAAAAACAACATTATACACACCAATGGCTTCACGTAGTCCAGTGGTAGATGATAAATCCCAATCGCACTATGGTTGTGGGTTCGATTCCCACAGCTTTGTCCGACGTGATGGGTTGTCACACAGTCTGCATGTTGCCCTTTTTATAAATATCCAAAATTAACCTTAACAATAGTATCCAATGTAAAATATGATCCATTCCAACCTTTATACTTATCCAAAATACTTCTTTCCAAACTCTTTCTAAAAGGTCTCTAAATTCCAAAATCAATTGTAACATCAGATTCCCCAAACAAAGTAAAGTTTCTCTTATTACCACATACTAAAAATATGATTAATTTCATCATATTAAAACCATAATGAAAACAACAAGTACTGCAGTACAATACTTATATATATCACATTATTCTTATAACAATAATATTGTTCATGAGTACAAAAACACACATACAATAATTATTCAACTTCATCTGTAGTAACAGCATAAGCTTGGCCTTGATCCCTTGGACTTTTCTAAGTTATGTTTCCTTGGCTCTTATGGAATTCATTTTCATAATTCCCCATTTCTCTACAATTTTAGTATTCAACATTGATAGCCTCTTTATTTCCCTTACAATCATGAGCCTAGTGACCTTTTTCTCCACATTTGTAACAAACTCTCATTCCCTTTAGGCAAGTACTGGGGTTATTCTTCCCACAATTATCACATAATAGAGAATCCTTCTTTTCCCTTTTCCCCTTTATCTATCTCTTATTCCACAGTTCTATTCTTCTATTGCTTTACTTTGTTGTCATAAGACTTAGAGAATTCCTTTTTTGTCTTGATAGCACATGAGACAATATCTTCGTACGATGAGAAGGATTGTGATACTAAAGCTCGACATAGAAATGGTTTTAAACCATCAACGAAACAATCAATCTTACTTCTTGGGTTGCATATATAATCTACATCATACCTCACTAACCTTGTAAAGTTGGCCTCATACATTGCGACATTCTCTTCTGCCTTTTGTCTTAGACTCAGAAATTGCCCTTCCATATTTTCTTGATGGTAATGAGGAAATTATTTTTCTAAGAATATCACATTAAACTCCCTTCATTTCATATTTGATACTTCATCATCTTCCTTTGTGTTTTGAATCAACGAATACCATTGATCAATATCTCCAGTAAGGCGGTAAACTGTCAGGATAACATTTTCCCTTTCACTACTTCCCAAATCCTAAAATATTTTCTCAATGGAATATATACATTGCTCAGCTACTAAGGGATTTGTACTCCCATTGAATTTTGGTGGTTGTTTCCCCATGAAGCGTTCTAACATTGATCCTCCACATTACAGATCAGGGTGATCCATACGAGTAAGGTTATTATTCATAACCTGAGTGAGTTGTCCCAGTATAGTGATAAGTTGATCAGCACGAGTTATATCACCAGCTCCACTATAATTATCTTGAGCAGGAGGGAAATCCCTATATGGAGTGCATGCATTGATACAGTTTCCATTCTTTCCACTAGGCACCATTTATAAACAATGTCATAAACTAGATTAGTTTATGAATCGAAATACATTATTCCATACTTGTAAAACACTTAGCATAAATTGAACAATTTATGGATATAATCCATAATCATAAAAAGAAATGTTTTCTTTGAGAAAGTATATACTCATAAACCCTTCATAATGGTTTGTAAAGAAAATGAGAATTATCCTAAGAATATCCCCCGGGAGTGTCGTAACCAAGAGTGCATCACAGCCCATTGTCGTGCACTAGTTCCCTTTCGAGTCTAGCTCAAAGCGGGGTTTTTGGGTTTTACCCCTAGGTACATCTGTGCCAGAGCCACCTCTACCTACTCATATCCAAACAGGGATGTATTTCTCGGAAAAATCACAAAATCTCTATAATGCCAAAATTCTATGATTTTCTTCTATACTAATCCTCAAAGTGTATCTTAGGGCTATGTGATCTAATCAGAGTTTTTCTAAATCTAGCTTCCAAGGTTAGTACTAAAATGCCTCTGATACCAACTGTAATGCCCCGACCCCAGTTACCCAGAGTCGGTGCATTGTTACGTAACATTGACATGATCACAAAAGATCAAGTCTCAAAAGACTGATTAGTTTAGTAGCCTTGGAAACACTAGATACATTCATAAGTCTTACAGTACATCATAAAGTGAGAAACAACAATAACATGGTCTCCGTAGTCCACACTCATATCCCCTTCAGACTATCCCTGTAGTTAAGTCTTAAAATATTTCTCCACATCATGGAAAAAATAAAGCATAGAAATGGGTGAGCTCAAATGCTCAGTAAGGATAACAATATAGTAGAAACATTCATAAATAAACATAAGCGATTAAGGCAATGTATAACTAAAACAGAAGCCTTTTAAACATGAACTTAAGCATAATATGGCAAAAATAAAATGAAATAATTCCATTTACTTATTCACATGGATATTCTACTAGTCGAATAATCACATTCAATATCAATAACCACTTTCATAATAATGGAATGCATAATCCCAGACTATCATAACCACATAGTCAAGGCATTGTGCCAACACTACAAATAAGATTTCATCAGGGCCTTGTGCCAAGACACTAGTATTTCAAATGAGACCTACCTATGCATTGAGGAGCTATAGCGGGCTCCACCCATCACTTATTAAGTCCAATGCATTCCTTATATGAAAAGATTTAAAAATATTATAAACCATAACATAATCGTATCATATAAAAAATTTATAAAGTAAACATAAAATTTCCACATTTCAATCACAAGATATCAATACAACACATTGATATAATAAAAACATTATCAAATCCATTTTCAATACCAAAATAAAATAAAATTAAAACATGGTATTTATTTTTCATTTTAAAAAAAGTTATGGCTTGTAGAGGAAGCCAAAACTCAAATAATGGTCACGGAGGTAGAGAAGTCGTTGTCGCCGCATACGTATGACAAAAAAACATTCCGTTTTGTCGTTTAGTAAAACACTTCGTATAAAAAAGATTCCTTTTGAATAAACGTAAAATTCAAAGTGGTTTATACACCGTATAAAAGAATGTCTTGTATTAAAACAAATATGCCTCAATGAAAGAAGATTGAGATGAAGTCCCTTACCTCGTGTCTGACATTACTCAGTCATTATTTAAACTCTTGAATAATAAACTAGAGTTAATTTCTAGTTGCTTAAGAACATTTTCAAGTTAATTATACATTTTATACCACTTATTACCATGTTATTAACATCATGTAATTATTTATGTTAATAACGGTCGTTTTGTCGATCTTTGGTACTTGAGTCAAAAATAAATTCCTTATAATTACAAGTTGTTCATGTGGTAAAATATCCATTATATTTATAATTATATTCATGATTTAGATATCATATATATCATATATATCTAGTATAAACATGCATTTATAATATTAAATAACATTTAGAGGTAAGAAATGAAATGCACCGTTCATGGAGACGGTAAGCCGTACGTACGCTTGAACGCTACTTTCATTTCTATTACGTATTTAATGGAATGAAATATTAATGATATAATGGTATATTATAATACTAGTATAATATCATATAAAATTTCATTTAGTCCATCCTTTATATGACCCACATATGGCATTAACGATTCAATTCACTTTGAGGGGGCGGTAGTCCGCACTTCCTAAAATGAAATTATCGCGTTTACCCATAATGGAAATCATAAAGGTATGCCATAAATGAAAAATACAGAAGCATAAGGAAAACATAAACATGATATATATCATATATAAATATAGTGACATATTAATGGCCACCATGAGAGGTGTTAAAAGAAGATTGAACAATCATCGTTTCATGAGGCAGTAATTCGCCACCCACAGAAACAGTATGTTATTTAACCATTAGACGAAGGTGTGTGTAAGTTTAAATCAAATACTTCTCATAAAAACATCCTATTATATTGAAATACTGGTTTTGTTACAAAATAAAGGAATAAAAACTTTTTAATGGGTTGGAGAAGAAATATAATACAAAAGAACATAAGAGAATACATTACCTTAAAATCAGGTAACTCTTTTTTATTTGAGCCAAAGGATTCCTTGGGAATAATTCTGCCCAAATTTAGGCTTCTAGGAGTAAGAGAGGGAAGTTGAGAGAGTATTTGGCCAGAGTTTGGCCGAGAAAAATGGCTTTGAAGGTGTTAATAAGGTGGTAGAGGTGGGGGCCTTTTGTAAGAGGAGAGGAGGGGCACTCTTGGAAAGTCATGAAATGTTACATTATTATGAAATGTTTTTCAGATTTTAAAGGTCCCACAATGAAATATTTCGAGGATAATGTGATAAGGGTTTGAAATGCACCCATACAATAGTATTTAGACAAGTTTAAGTTTTAGATTTTACCTTATCTATTCATTTTATTTAAATCCTTCATTAATGAGGTAATCTCTTTATCATCATGGTGTCATAAATAAATTTATGTATTTAATGTCTAAGGATTATAAAAAAATTAAAATGATATAGGAAATATTTTTATATTTTCAATTAATATTTATAGTTTCAATGTAAACTTATATAACCCCATGTAATAATTGTTTTAGTAAAACAACCCAGTTTGTGACAATTTTATTTTTACTTTAAATAAAAAGTTATTAATGTCATTTTCATACGCAAGTGGCTTCATGGGGTCCCCAAGTTGAACCAAGGATTTTCTTGGTCGGTAATGACTCATTCAATAAGGGTAGGACAAGTGTAAAGGTAATTTCATATTATTATAACATTATATTTACGTTAAATTACATTAATTACCTTTAATCGCGATTAATAAAACTTAACAGTTACTATTCACCAAAAATTATTTTCACCCCATTGAATCAAATTTTACTTACTAATGAAAACCATGTCTGTCGGATTTTTTAAATTCAATTCACAGAATTGGTAAAGTTTCATTTAAACAAAAAATTAGTTTTTTAACTACCACTTAGTGGTTTCACTATTCATCAAAAATTGAAGTTTTTTAGAAAAATACCAAAAATTAACCCTAATTTATATTTGATATTCCTAATTAAAAAATGATGTCTATTTTAAAAAATTCAAAACATATAAGTTGAATTGATTAATTTAATAATTAATTCTCATTGTCACAACAAATAGCGTGTTTTTAAAAAAACAATATATATCAAAAGATTGACAATTGTTTTTGTCCAATTTCAAAGTGAAATTAATTTTAATGAACACCATTGGATAAAACGGTTAAAATATATTATAATTATACTTTAAAACCCCTCAATCGTATAATTTATCGCTATAAATTATTTTGATTAAAAAAGTTGTTTTTAAGTATTTTTCACTATTCATCGAAAATTGGAAGTTCTCAGAAAAATACCAAAAATTCAACATAGGATAATTTCGATATTCCTAATCCAAAAATGAAGTCCATTTTGAAATATAGAATTTATATAATTCAAAAAGATGGTATTACTATTCATAATGGCTACTTTGATTGGTCGTGGTGTGTTAGAACTCGAGGTTGCGTACAACACACGTTGCTCTATTATTCCAAAAGAAGCGTACCATGGAATCGTGGGGTGTTACAAAATATTTAAAATAAATATTTAAGACTATTATTTAAATTTTTGATTTTATCAATTAATATATGATTAAATTATGTGGAACAACCAAACTTGATTAAATATTATTTATTCAAACATTTTAAATTCACATCTTGAATTTAATTGAGATTGTGGATATAATTATATGTAACCCTATCAGAATATTTCTTAGTGGAATTATCCATAACCACCAAATGTCCAAGGGTAGTTTCTAGAAACACATCAAGTATCCCATATTGAAATAATTTAACATCACAATGACATCCAACCTCCACCGAATGCTTATCATATAATATAATCAGTTTATACAACACCTCAAGCCAATATGGTTTCATTCTAGTCTAATCAACATATATTCTCAATGTATCATTCTTTTAATTTCTCAATATAAACTATCCCACTAAACACCATACCCATATATTTATTCATAAAGTTACATTCCCGTCAAAGGGCCTGAGATATCAACTTCTGTCAAGGAATAAAAGGTAAAAATAATTTCACGCATTATCCTTTAATGCAATATCACTAGTGATAGAACCAATGTATCCTAAATTTCCAAAAGCATATGTTATCATGTTTTTCGTGAATACATCTAATAAATAGGTCATGATATTCATTAATGACAATCCTAAATTCTAAGGTTCAATACACATGTCTTCTAATAGGAACATACAATGACACATAGAAATGAGGATTTCCTATTAACAGGTATGTTCTCATAACCTAGAATATTATAGATTACCAAGGGTGAATACTATGAGGAGGTGTCTCAATTTCTTATGAGCCTCATACCCCTAAAATCCCATGTCATCTATGCCCCATCAGAAAAAATCATTCATCTATATAACTATATCCAATAATATTATCATAGAACCACTAGGTTCTCATTATAGCATGAAACAACTATGAAATTTAATTTTAACATATATATTCTTAGTAAATCATCACAGAATAATTTAATATAGAATAATTAGGTGGATGTGATAATAAAAAATCAATAATAATGAAAACAAGTAATCAAGTTTTAAGAATATCAGTTATATGGAACCAACTCTAACATTTTTTAGTCTATTAAGTATCCAATGGAGGATTAATTATCTCAATAAATTAATATTATTGTTTAGTTATCCTTTTATTTATCTCTATACATTACATGTATTAAATAATCATTATCTATTTCTAAAAATGAACAGTTTTTTACTGCTAAGTGTGTTTTCATAACTATGTTGTTTTTTTCTATGATGGATATTTTATTTTAAAATTTCTATATGTAAACATTCAATAAATGATATTTTTCATGTTGATTTATTTGAAATGTTGAAAATTTTATATTTGATTCTCCAAATGAAAGTTTAATTTAATAATGTGATATTTTTTATATGATTCACTTTTTTCTCTAATATTTTTATAATTATTTTTTGTATGTTGTATCTTGGTAGTTTTGATAAATTTTAAAAGTTTACTCAACATGGAACTTATACAATACATGATGGTAACTAAATTAATATTATAGTCCACAATTTATTTTCATTCTTTTGGAGTCTTTTAAGAATTTAATTGAGTATTATAGAGTGAATAAAAAATATTTTTTTGAGTTTAGAATACCCACTAAATATTGGGAAATAACCTTCTCTTTAGAAACATAAAAATTTATTATTAGAGTTGAATGAAAAGATTACTATTATCATTGATATTGTTTTATCCATGTTTAAAGAAAACCAATTATTCATGTTTCTTAATCAAAATAAGAAATCACTAAGATGGATCATAGCTAACCTGTCAAGTATTATTCGCTCAATTTTCATGCATAGGATTATATTATAAGACGATGCTCAACAGATAAGGTAGTTTCAAAGGAACTTAAATCCTAATATATGAAGATTATTAAATAATTAAATTTACACTTTCTAACTATTAATAATAATAAATCTATAATATAATATAAATCTATTTATATCCTAAAAAGATTGATTTTATAGTAAAAAATAATGAATCTGGTGAGCTAGTTCTAGTTAAAATCATGAATAAATAAAGGAGGTGTTAATGATGTATGATAATAAATATTTTAACTATAAAATATCACCTCCCAATTCTACTTATTGAAAAAATCTTTATGTGACTTATCAGAAAGTACAACTATTTATTTTTTGATGTATTTTGGGGTTACCTTTAGATATATATATATATATATATAACTGTGGTATTTGGGCAATACCAAATTTACCTAACCTTTTGGAAAATTTTCCTATAATAGATTTCCATTTGAACATTGTAATATTATAGGCACCTTTTCAAAGGTGTATTATGAGAATTTTTTTGAGTCATTAGTGGAGTATATGGATGATTTTATAGATGATTTCATTTTATATGGACTATATTTTGAGATATATTGAAAAAATCAATAGTTTTCCTCAAAACATGTATTAACATACGAATTTTTCCCAAACTTGAAAAATGTCATTTTATGTTTTAGAGAGGTATTATTCTATAAAAATAATTATACCTAATAAGTCATAGATGTTTTTTTATGTCTTCACTACCTTAACCAATGAAAATAAATTATATAAGATATTTATATATCTATAATAGATTTTATGGGATTTTTATTAAATAATATTATAATATGGACCTTCCCTTGTCTATATTATCCTAGAATGATTCCCTATTTACCATTGATGATGGTTTTAATAAATGTATTAAGGTGGTGAAAGAAAATATTATGTCCCCACCAACAATTTAGCCACATTTAAATGGTATTCCATTTCAGTATATGACATATTATCCATGTTTTTATAATGGGAATTATTTACTTAAATTGTGTAAGAGAGATCTTGTGTCATAACATATGAATCTATAACTCAATATTCTAACTGAGATAATTAAATAACATTAAGAAATATATTTTTGATAATTTATTTTCCACAAACAAGTTTAGGTGTAACTGATCCTTAGTTATGATGTTTACTATCTATATATCCATCGGTTATTTGATGATGAATCATGTCATGAAACATATTATACTTACATGTACTTTTTTACTCTATAATTTCAATATTTAAATAAACGATAACAATGGTAGTGAAAACCTAGTAGCTAAATATTTTATTAGACTACCCATGGTTAACTCAAAATTATCAACCTATTTTTGAGTTCTTACATGATGTGTTATTATATTCTACTAAAAATGTTAGATCATGATTTTTTAATTTAGTCAATTACTTCCAACGGATGAAATTACCCACTGGTTTTCAAAGAAACTGGTGATCGAGTTAGTAAGTGATGTTAGGAAGTATATATCAGATGATCCACACATATGGAACATTATAAGTGAACAAATAATTTATAGGTTCATTCCAAATTCATAAATCTAGTTATCTCTTAATTTCTACCATATATTATATTATGGTGGTGTTTTTCAAAATAATGGACGTTTTCTCTCTACCCCCTTCAAGGTTTCATTTGAGTTTTATATGATAGGAAAAACCATCTAGTTTCACTAGAATATTTTTAGGAGAAATATAATTTTATATAATCCACTAGTAATATGTTTTGTGTTGTGTGATTCGGGTATGGACTTCATGGTTCCAATTTTTAATTATAGTGGACTCCTTCACGTCTTACATTTTGTGTACTATGTACCCATATGGGAAGAATATATTTCATAGAGAATATATGATTCTAAGTTAGATTGTTAGTTTTTTGTTACCAAATTATTTACTAGGTTTTGGTTACCAATATTCATTTTAACTAAAAAAGGATACCATTTTTATAATGGAACCTTACAACTAGTGTTGAGGATGTATGAAGTTCATCATATGGTTCCTACACCATTACATCCCTAAAAAATGTAATGTCTAAAATATTAAATATATAAATAAAAGATATTATTCCAAAAATATTCTTCTGAAATAGAAAAAATAATTTTTTAGATGATAAAATGTTTTTTGTACATATAAGATTACTTTAAAAACATTAATACATTTTTCACATTATTGTCTATTATATGGAAGAGCCTACCAACTACAATGTGAGTTAAAACATAAGAAATATTGGAATGTTAATACCTATAACAAGGATATTTTAGTAAAAAGGACAAAATTTATAATAATTAAAATAAATCAGAAATAATTCATATCAAAATTCAAATAATTATAAGTAGAAACCAAAATATATCCACAATAAGCTAATTTTGAACAATGAGTTCGAGGAGTAAGATAAATCATTACTATTCAAATCTAGAAATATGAAATACACATGTAAAATTTTCTCCAAATTGGATGGTACTATTATTATTAATCATGTGTGTCCATTTAGTGTTATATAAGTAAAAGTCCTATGGATAATTATATGTTCACAATATATGGAATATGATGAAGATATTTAGGGAGTATTTTTAAGAGCCTTAAGTGGATTAGATTCTTCTTTAAGATATTGAATACAATTGAAATAAGGATATCTCTACTTGTTTATGTATTTTTTAATTCAATTGTTACTATCTTCACTAATATTTATATTTAACTGATATAAAATGGAAAAATTACCCAAAATAAGTGAAAGAGAAGGGATATATTTGGATAGATTATGATTTTTTATATTATTTTCATTTTTTTTCTATTTTTTTCTATCTATTTTTTACTCTAGTTAGATAGCTGTATTAAATATTTTTTATCACTTTCTTGTGACCCTTTTCAATGTTTTTAAATGATAAAAATTGAAATTTTTTTGAAAATTTAAATTTTAAATTCAATCTTCCACCAAAGAATTTATGTGTGTTGGAATGGGATTTTATTTAATATGATATTGAATTATTTTAATTACACTTCAAATTTTCAATTAAAATTCCCAAAAATTTATTATTTTAAATTATTTTTATGTGTTCTTAGTTTAGTGGGAATGTTCTCAAATATATAGATAGTTTTTCTTTCTTTTATGTCGTTAAAAATTTAATTTTTTCATTAAAATTAATCTAATGAAACTTTTTATGTTCATCTCTTAAAAATCCATTATTGGTAAAATTATAGAATTACCTTTTACATATTCAATTGAATGTAGTTTTCATAATTTCAATTTAACATTTTAATTCATCATTCATGAAATTTGAAAAATAAACACTTAATGAATTGATGATATTTTTTGTTCATAAATTTTATGAATGGGTTTTTTTTTTGAACTATGTTGAGATACGATTAATTTCATAAACACACATATCCATTAGAATTTTTATAGTAATAATTAACAAAATATATCCATGTTTAATTATGGTTTATTATTATGTTCTATGTGTATCATCCATCGAAAAAATAAAATTTTTAAAGGAACTCATGGGAGAAATACTTGTAATGATTAATTCAATTCATTAATTATAGATTTAATCTTCAACTTTAAAACTAGAAACTAGTTTTTATAGAAATTATACGATTTTGGGGGTAGTTAGATCCCTGTCCTTGTGGAAAATTCTGCCCTATAATACTACATCAACCATGGTTCAATCCTTATATTGCCCCAATTTGGGTGAATTTTTGGGTGTTACCATGGGGAATGGGGAGTTTTCAAGAAATTCAATAGTAACCAAAATATAGGATAGATGACCATAATGATGGGAAAGGCTGATGACATATATTTAGGAGGAACACCAAGGTGTTAAATGAGTGTGAAACGCCTATAATAACCCCAAGTTGTGGTGTTTGAGTTAAGAATTTTGGAAAAGGGGAACCCTGGAACAGGAAGGCTATCAATATCACTATATCAGGCTACAAATGCAATGTTCAGGGAACTGTAGTATAGCCTAGGAACCCCATTCCATGTTATAATGAGATATGATGTGGTGATGGTATATATAAACTTAGTATTTATCCTTAATGCCACTTATCCATTGATCATTGCATTATAGAATATTAGGACTATGTAAGGGTTAAATCTCAACGAGTTAAAACGAAAACGATTTGAAAATATAATAATTTTTTTGAATCATTAATATATTAAAATTTATAGAGGGATAATTCATTTCACATTAGTTTTATTGAATAGAGGAAAAATACTTGTTGACCACCACTTTATTATATTCATTTAATTGAATCATTCTCAAGATTAAATTTCATTAAATTGACTATGTTGAAAATATTTTATAAGGATAATAAATTTATTAAGTATATGAGAAATGTATGTGGCATCGTTTTACGTATTTATAATATCCATTTTTTAATATTTTATGATAAATATATATCAAAATGGACATTAATTGATAAAAACATGATTTTTTAATTTTTTTTAAATATTTTATGTTGGTAGAAGTTTTATTTATAAATATAAACTTTTGTCTTCAAATTGAATAAATATTTAATTATTTCTTGAACATGATTTTTTTTATTGTTATGACATTATATTTTTTGAGGAAATTTGTTGGTAACTGTAATTTTCAATTGAATTATAGATGATTATCTTTTATTGGAAATATCATTCATTTATTAAATGAATGAAAATTTCAAAATAATTGTTTTGTGCTGATAATATTTAAACAATTAAAACTCAAATTTCTATTATATATTAAAATTTTAATTTAATTTTAGAATTATAAGATTTGATTATTATTGAATTTAATCCTTTGATGAAATTCAGGTGATTTTTTGTGTAAAAATAAATACAAAACACATTGATTCATTTAAAATGGGATATATAAGATTTTTTTATCTTTTTAATAATTGAAGGAAACTACATATGATTAAATCAAATTTTTGTCTAGTGACGTAAGATTAAAGAGTTATGACTATGTATGAATAATCTACATCTCTAAGTGCTTGTGTAAGAATAAAATATTCCTACTAAGTATGAAAAATTTGAAGTTTAAATAATAAATTTCTAGATTAGTATCTTCACATATAAGATTTTATTTTGTTCTTGTATGAATGAAAACCAGAATATTTCCTTTCTTAAAAACTATAAGATCTTATGTATAAAAAAATAAAAATTGATGGGTATAACTAATGAGGATATCTCATCAACCAAATAGATATATGAGATATGTGACAGTAAACTAAAGGAAGGTTATTATGTGTGAAATATATTTATTATGTTGGTTGAGGACATCGATGCTGATGAATTTCTAATCAATGACCAATTGTTATCTAATGACATTTTGTGATTAACGAAACAAATGAACTGATGAAGAAAGAGAGAATGTTATCATAATGGAGGAGATTAATGTTAAGGTATAATGGTCCATTGGATAGTTAAGATAATTAAATAATAATACTTTCTAAGGCTAAATAAAAAAATGTTAATGAATTTGGGATAAAAATCCATGAAAATAAAGATCTATGAAGAAATAAAGTCTAGTAAAAATTGTAGGAAGGATGAAGTATTATCTTAGAGTATTGTAAAATTGATTTTTAGTTAATTTTATATTCTATTATTGAATACTGGAACCAAGGTATATATTATTAGTAAAAAATAATTGATATTGATGTTTAGAAAAAGGTTGAGTTCATTGGTCTGGGAGTTCCACGTTCACTTGAATGAAAGGAAACAATTGATTTTTTATGGTCTAATTAAGAAGAATATTTTTTATGTTTTTTTGAAATATAATTAATGTTTTGTAAATTATTTCTATTAAATTTATATTTTTTGGTATAGTTAATATGATCAATCAAATGATGATGGGGTTCCATGATGGGGTGCCAATTTTCTGTGCATGATGAGAGAAACTAACATGTTGATTCTAGTATTTTTTTAAACAATTGGAATGAGGAGTCCATGGAACCTAAAAAATCATCTAACATGTATTTTTTGATGATATAAATAATAGAGGGTACATAATAATAAAATTTTACATATCCAATTCAATATAACATAGTATCATGGGTGAATGTGAACAGATAAAGGAAGTGAAATAGTTTGATTATATGAAAAATTATTAAGAGGTGGCTATATTGTGGGGATTTTAGTCGGATATATTGAATATTTAACGGTGATGTATATAAAGAATAAGGAAAACTAGTAAGGAAAGAAAAAAATAAAAAGATTTATTAAAGGTAAGATAAGTTAACATAATGGAGAACATGGAATCCACCTGTTGGGAAGTAATACAATTACAATGGAAAATTATAATTATATATTATATATAATAATTTGGTGGTTTTAAATTTGATATTGAAAATATGAAAGGTCTATGTATTGTTTTTAAAATAAATGTAACACCCCAACCGATACCATCATTTCTGAGCCTGAGAGCGACATAACACAATGGACACCTTCCCATATACAAGAGGTTGTCATCTAATAGCGAGGGTATAAAATACATAAATGGAGAGACAATACCCCCATTTTCATATCATTAGAAAAATAATATAAATAAAATAAAACAATAACTCATATTAGTCATTGTAAAGAATAAAATATCATCTGAAACATATGTTTTACAAAATTAAATTGGCTCCAATTATATAAAACCACACCGGAGTATTAATGGAAGCATGTAAATAAACAAATAAATTTTTTAAAAATCTACCATAGTTCATCCCAATTATACCACTATCTTTGTGCTCCACGATACATTTGTTTTCCATGGGCCCTTTTCCCTTAATTGGATCCCTATACATGAAGTATGTATGCACATCAAGATTATTGTGTAGGGTGTGAGTAATAAACTCAGTAGAACACTACCAATGTGTACTTAAAAATGAAAAAGGTATACCAAGTATATTCCATAATAATCATAAATGCACAAAAAATCACAACAACATACAATCATGTAACACCTAGTTGTGAACTAACCCAGCCACCATTATAATTACTCATATTTTACCAATTTTATTTTTATAAATTATTTAGGAAAATTCCGAGACTAGTCACTGAGACGGTGTTCCATTTCGAGGCCCGATGTGACCGGATCAATTCATTAAATTTTTTTATGTTTTTAATAACAGTTGTGTTATTATTTCATAAAAAAGTATAATATATTCAAAATGGGTTGCCAAATTATAAATCTGAGGGAACCATTGAGCTCATAATGGTGGCTTTACTATAGTCACGACCTAAATTTGGTCACTACGGGCCATCTTAAAAAATTCCCCATGGACGTAACCATAAATAAATTTAATAAATAAATTATTTATTTTTAAAATCCAAATGACTAATGAAAGGTGAATCAGATTGGAAATTAGAGACAAACACTGAGTTTATAATGTAGTGTTTTCCCTAGGCGAGTCCTAACATCTTCCGGCATAGTTCAAATGTGAGAAAATATTTTTGGATGTTTTAATGAATAAAACAAACTATGAGATTATTTTATTTTGTTGTTACATTGATATAGAAAAGCTGTTTATTTTAAATGAAGAAATTTCTAGGGACCCAAGGTTAGGTTCATAACCCAATAAATTTCCTGGAGGCTCTGGAGAGGATCCTTAGATAATTCTCTCAGAAATAATGACAAACACCGGGATCATAGATCATTCTTGATGGATTACTAATAGCAATAAATCCTCAATAGTGAGTGATCCATATCCCAGGTAGGGAGTTTGATTTGTTTGTTATTTTCCCCCATTATTGGTTTTCATGATTAACATGGGTCAATCCATGAACAAAATGATCTATGGTTCGATCATTGTAGGATGGTTATAATTGCGGGGTTAATTAACAAGAGTTTTTTTAGATTCTTCTTCATCCTTTGTTATAACATGATCGAATTGAGGCTGATGGAAACAATGGTTGATTTTAATTACATGGACATTATTTGTGCTTCCTTTATCCCCCATTCATCTCATTCATCACTGTTGGACCCCCGTGGCCACGATTTGACTTACCGAGTGGACAAAAAAGTGATAGGTCCCCCAGATTGGAGAAAACTCAGAAATAAAGTCCACGTCTATGTAGATCATGATCCAAGGAGCACGAATCTATAACCATTTTGAAATATGGTAATCATAGGTGATGTGGTGGTCCATATATAGGACCACCAACGTAGGTCTAGCATGACGGTCTGTCAAGACAGTGCGAGGCGGTGTGGAGATCGAAGGTGGAGCATGCCATATGGGATGTGGCGGAGTAGAGTCGTGGGACGTGGAGGAAACAGATCCGGGGATATGGATAGGACATGGTAGATGGCAAGGCAACCATGTGATATGAAAGGGTGATCGTGTCGAGCAGAAGCTGTCACCATAGGTGACTACAAGGAGCAGAGGTTGCCTCTAGGTGCACCAACTACGATAGCATAGATGGCTCGTAGTCGAGTGGGATGGGCCTGGGGAGATGGGCATGGACCAGGTGGAGCAGGTCGATCCCAAGAGAAGTAGGCCGGGTTGGCCCAGACGGATCAGATCGGGTCATCCCAGTGGACCAAACCAGATCCGGGCCAGGCCCTGTATCAACCTAAGGTGGTCGCACAGTAGACTACAGAGCAGTCACACACATCGATCATGGGGAGGTCGACTGTGGGGTAGACCGACTATGGTGGTTGACCGCCATAGTTGGTGGACTGAACATGAGTCGTTTCATGGGACTGGTGACCCCCTATCTTTTAAAACATCAAACCCCCATAAATTTCAAACAATGCGTCTGTTTGATGTACCATCTATATTATTGGGACCCTTAGCATGAGATGGTATTTTGAAGATATCCTATATTGGATAATGTGGTAGTGTGCATAATACCTAACGGATTGATTTGTGAGTTCTCTTGGAATGATCGCACTTAGAGCAAACATTTCAATGGATTACAGTGTCCTAGAGACTTTTTGCAATATATAGATTGTGTGTCTTATGGAGATTGTTGGTTGTGTAGAGACTATGTGTCCTATAGAGATTGTGTGTCTTATAAAGACTATGTGTCATACTGATATAGTGTGTATTATTGGTTAGAGTATATCTAGATGTTCTTGATATAGTTTTTGTGTACACATATTTGTGTGGAGATAACAATGAATTCCTTTGTGGTATTTCATTATGGTATTACCTAGTAGTATTCCCTCATGGTATTTCATTTTTGGTATTCCGTGGTGGTATTCCTTCACGGTATTTCCATTGTGGTATTTCCATTTTGGTATTCCTTTATGGTTTCATGGTTTTCTTACTAAGTATCATTATAATCACCCTTGAATGGAATTTTCCCACACGTTTCATATATTGTACAAAGGATCGACTCTTTGATGGAGTTCCAGGTAGACTAGGACCAGGCAGTTCCTTATGAGACCAGATAGGGTGATCTGTGATCCAGAAGCTTTTTCGATGATAGTCTGTGTACCTCTTACTTTACAGGTTGGACTTGTGGCTACATGAACTTTTTTGTGGGAGTGTTTTTTCCCTATTTATTATCCAATATTTTAATTGTTGTACTCTGGTAGTGGGATATAGTGATTTTCATGCATTTTGTATTTAGTTCTTTTACATTTCAGCATTTGGGTCTTAGATATTTGTTCATGTGTACGGGTAATTAGGAAATTTCCTCCAATTGTGGGATATGCCTACTCGGTTCTAGTCACCATCCCCTAGACTATTGGAGGAAGGCATGGGGTATTCATGACATGGGTCCCTCTGGGAGGGGCTATTATAGAGTGGTATCAAAGAGGGTCAGTTCTACATGAGGACCGAGAGTCTATGATGTTGGTGTAGGGCTACAGTATAAAGTGTTTTGAGTTCATATATCACTATAGGGAATCCAGTGTTGGTGTGGTAGCCGACGAATCCATACACTAGGACTCCAACCACATACTTTTCGACTCGGTACATGAAAACACAAGTTGCATGAAAAAAATGGTACATGAATCATATTGGAATGGTTGTTTTTACCATGTCTTCTTGAGTCAGCTCTCCAGATATACTCTATTAACTATTGTAAATCTTGTTTTACTTCAAGATTCTTCCATTAATACAGCCAACTATGATTCCATCTTGGGATCGCATGTATGATCTTCTGGGTGATGAGACATTGGTAATGGGATTTGTAGCAGAGATAGAGCCTCCATGTGGTGCACCATATATACCGCCACCTGTAGAGTATAACTTGGTACCCACAATACCAGCGGATGAGAAGTGTAGGTTGAACATGCTTCTCGAGTTTCAGTAGTAGAGACCCCTCATGTTTTGAGGAAATCTTGACCCTTAGGCAGGTGAGGACTAGCTTGAGGAGGTGACTTGAATTTTCCATATAGTTAGGACACCAGTAGATCAGATTGTGGCCCTAGAAGTGAGCCTTCTACATGGATCAATAGGGCGATGGTGGGGTTTGGTTACCTGATCCTGTGATGAGAGGACTTTTCCATGGATAGAGTTTGAATGCCTTTTCATATAGGAGTTTCCACTTTTTAAGATGAAGTCTATGCGTGTCTAAGAGCTTATATATATCTGGTAGGATGACATGTCGGTATCTGGTTATTCATCGATACATACCAACCATTCTAGGTACTCAATGGATGTGATACACAACCAATACTATAGGGATCAAACCTTCGTTTGAGGTCTATGTATGGACATCTGATCCATCATTATTTATCTCTACATTCCTACCAACTATGGGTGTTGGAGTAAAACTTTGTGGTTGAGAGTTCCTTAGATGGGAGAACACCAGATGTGGGAGATAGTAATGGGAATCAGGTAGCTAAGACCTCGACACCAAACACCTGATAGAAGTCACATGGATCCAAGTGGGTTGGGCGCTTCAAAGGATGATCCTAATATGTGGGGTTAGTGGTGCAGTATAACACCCCAAACATTTTATGGTATGCTTCTCTTAAATATTTTCTATTCATATCCTATATTTCATAAAGCACTGTGTTCCTTTAAAAAAACTTGGTTATTTAGGATATAGTCATAACATATCCATTAAACATAAATTTCCCACTTCTATGTTTTGTATTTTGAAAACAGTCATCTAGAGTTGTGGCTAGTAAGTCATTTGGAGTCTGATAGAACCAACTTGATTTTTTGATGAATAGTAACATACCCTTATAAATAGTAATATGAATAGTAATATGACCCTTATGAATAGTAAATACTGAAAATATTTTATTTTTTTCTGGTAATAATATAATAAGATCTTAATTAATTATTCAATGTGATATAAAATTAATTATACCTTTAAAATTGTTATTTTTCAATTTAATTGTGATTCTATTTAAAAATTAAATTAAAAATACATATAAATTTATTTTCAAAAAATGGAGTTAATTTTTTAATTCTACATGTAAGAAAATGGTTAGGGTGAATACTTGGGATTTTTCTAAAATACATGATTTTTTCTTGAATAGTAAAAATACAATTTTGAGTTTTCGGTAGTTTAATGACATCATAATTATATAATAATTAATATAAAGTGCTGGTAGACTCGTTTACAGTAACATAGACATGAGGTGTCCCAAGTTTCTAAAACCATTGGAAAATACCATGGGGAATCCCATGGTTTTGCAAAATCCACTAATGTGGTGTCCCTTTTAATTAATAAAAAACACCCTCTCATTTACTATAAATACCCACTCACCCCCTTTGTTTTATTTAATTATAAACACATTATCCTCTAATATCTGGTATTATTACCTCCCTAGGAGTCCCCCAAAGGTGTCCTCAAACCCCCAAGGTCTCAACCTTCATGTTTTTAGAGTTACTCTACAACGTAATAGAATCAACCACCCTTCTCTTTTCATAAATCTTTCATTTTCTGTTTTCTCTTCTATATTAAATTGGATTATGTTGGGATATTTCATTCCATTTTCCATTTTCTTTCCATATTATGTATGAATGATGATATAACCCCTTTATCTGATCAAACTATTTTATGAAATTTTAAGTGATGTCGTTAGGCTACCAAATTTTCATGAGAGATTTCTTAATTTTCAACTATTTTGAGTTCCATTATTTTATACTTATTTTCTCATATACCCTCATCCAAATGAAATGATAATTCTATTACCTTACCTAAACTAGAATTATATTATACTAATGGAACATTTCATCATCATATCTCTTTCTCCTTCCACTTATATTAAAAATGAATACATCATCCGAGATGTGTTAATTTATCACATTCAAGGACGGTGGGTTCTCAATTTTCATTACCATGTTCAATTATGGTCATGAAACCATTTTTATGCTTGAAACAGATCATAATATATGTGTTTTATCTCATTAATGTTCTTTAATCCTTACACATTCATAATATAAAATAATAATACAAAACAAGTTCATTATGAACAAAACTGCCAAGTTAATCCAAACATTTGTAATTAACTTTTAATTAATGGATCATAATCATGGAATATAAAACAAAATCTTTATAAATCATTTATATATCTATAATGTCATTGGTAATATATATTAACAAATAAGTATGTTTAACCACATTTCAAACAAACTTCCATTCCTGAATACAAGTAAAAGGATCATGAAAACCAAGGAAGAAAATGCATCCAAAACAATAAAATTGAGCCACCTAAACCCATAAAAAGGGACATGAATGAACCTACTAAGGTTATAATAAAACAATTAAATGTATATGAGGTTATTTAATTATTAATTAGTGAAGCTAAATTTTATTATTTAGGTCATTAAAACAAATGAAGAACACACTCAAGCATATGGTAAGGGGGTTTTCATCTCACTTTAATTTCTGGGAGATTTCTATTGTTCGCCAATTATTTCATTCATGTGGTATATGTTTAATACCATTTGATATATAAGAACATGATTTTATTTATATTCATGTTATTCAATGATTTTATTGACGGTTATTAAGTTCTGGTCATGTGATTCGACTAATTACATTGTGGTAAGGGACTTTGTATCAACTACCATTTTTTTGTGACTAAATTTCTATTGTGAACCTAATAATTTTTATGTGGTGGACCGACTACTCATTTTAGATCAATTTTAATTTGAAATTATATTTCTATTAAATATCCATATTCTCATGTCATGGATATTCTTACCATTTTACATATAGTGTTTATTTGGAAAGTTATTTTAACTATGGAAATATTGATGAATCTGTATTCTCTACTCTATACAGATATTGAGAATAAATATTGTACTTGTATTAAATCTATGTATAAAGAATGATTTTTACTTGTAGTGGTGGGTGGGGACTTCTTATAGCCCCTCAATTAATCGATAGGTCTCATGAGACAAATTAGTGGGCAACAAACCCTTCGAGTTAGTTTCCAAAAATCAGATGGGTTTCTACCCAAAAAAACTAAACCATTTTAAAAGTATTATAGTATCATGTTCCAGATACATGACATCAAATTAATAACCATTCTCTTTATTCATTATCAGCTATTACTATCCATGAGGTTTTCACTATGAAAAAATATATGGATGTAGTTTCATTCTCAGTATATAAATGGCGTGAGTTTTTCATTTATTAACTATTCCATATTGATTACATCAAATTGTTTACTTATTATTGAATTCATGATTCCGATATTTGTAACCCTTACTAAGAATTTGAGATCACCTCTTTAATTTTTTTTTACCTTCAACAGGTTATGAAGAGGAGATCATTTATTGAGTTTCTGTGGAAGCAGTTTTTAATTTTTGTTATGTATTGTGTTTTGTTACCTTTCCCAATGTAATTTGAGTTACATATATGTATCTAGTTTCTTCAAGACTACTAAAATGATAATTGCATAGGGATTTTATTCCTTATAAACCTTCCAATTTACATAGTAATGTACTATCTCTGGTCTAGAGGGGTCGGGGTGTTACATGCTTGGATCCCAGTATGGCTCGAGTTATCTCAAAGATAGACTATATTACACTTGCAGAAGTTAGGGAAATCTGGAATGAAATTTCCTGACCCATCATACAGATGATTAGGGGATATTAAAAGTACAACCAATGCATACATAGAGACAAGATTAGGGTGGTCAACAAGGTGGAAGTCATGGAAGAGGAGTAGGCAAGGTAGCAGGTGGTGGTCAGATGTTCGACCTATTACCACCAATACCCCTAGGTGGCCACGCCAGGCTTAGGGAGCTGGTGGATAGGCATGAGGATTGCTGCAGGAAATGGAGGATTATGAACCAGGGTCTCTAGGGATGATTTGAGGTATGATCTAAATCTTTTCCGCATTATATATAGTTTTGATAGAAACATGTTCAATTCATTCCTTTCTTTCCATGATCATTGTTTAGGACTTGTAGATTCCATTTGAACCACTAACTTGAACCTTACACTTAGAGACTTCTAAGAGAGAGGATTCAATGATATCACACTTGTGTCGATAGTGTGACCTAACTATTGGAGGTGAGAGTTTCGGTTGGGATCCCTTGGTAGCGGCGTTGAGGCCTTACGACATCATTCTTAGTATGAACTTCTTATCCATAGTTCATTCATAGATTGATTGTTTTAGTCATAGAGTGAGGTGTTTCTGAAGTAATGGGAATATGATTTCCTTTGTTGGTGAAAATGAAATGCATATAGTGCAGTATGGACTCACACATAGGAGGGTGCATCTGATTTCTCATCAGTTGGATAGGATCACCCTTGGTGTAGTGGATGATATGGGCCCTAGTTTCCAGTAGTGGTGGAGGATTATGAGTACGTATTCCCTGAAGATTTTCGTGGTTTACCCCCTCATAGAGAGATTAAATTTTATGTTGATCAACACCCTGTTACAATATTGATATCTACACCTTCATATTGGAGGGCTCCCATAGAGCTTCATGAGCTGAGGGTGCAGTTGGAGGAATTTCATAGGAAGGGATTCGTGAGACCCAATGTTTCACCCTTGGTAGCCCCAGTTTGGTTTTCCAAGAAGGGATATGGGAGCTTGATGTTATGTGTGGATTTTCATAACATTAATTGGGTGAAATTGAAGAATAAGTATCCCCTACCAAGGATCAAAGTCATATTTGATCAGTTGAATGGTGTGTGGTGGTTCTCAAAGATCAAGCTCATATCAGTCTATTACTAGTTGCAAGTACAATATGAGGATATAACGAAGACAATTTTAAGATTTAGTTATGGTAACTATGAGTAAATGGTGATTCCATTTTTCCAGAAAAACACCCTAGTAGTGTTCATGGGACTCATGAATATGATCTTTCAAGCTTACTTGGACCAGTTCATGATGGTCTTCTTTGATGAAACCCTAGGGTACTCAACATCCGAGGAGGATCACATGAGATACATGATGATGGTCCTATACACACTCTAATAGAACCATATTTACAAAGTTCTCTCAAAGTGAAAGAGGTCCATCTTTTGGGCAAGTCATCTCAGAGGTTGGAGTTGTAGTGGATCCAGTGATGTTTGAGGAATTCTTTTCTTGGGAGCCACCCAAAAGTGTTACGAAAATACATATTTTCGTTGGTTTGGTAGGTTACTATAAGAGGTTTGTACCTGAATTATCTAGAGTATTAGAACACCTGACAACTTTCAGACAAAATGGGTGTCCCTTAATTTGGATAGAAAAGTGCCCTAAGAGTTTTCAGCTATTGAGATAGAGATTAACTTTCACTCTCATCTGAGTTTTCCAGATTTGGGTTTCGATTATGTGCTGTTTTGCGATACATCTGGGATAGAGCTTGGTTGTGTCTTGGTGTAGGGGAAAGTAGTGATTTCCAATGGTCCACATCATTTGATACTGCATGAGCAGAATTTCATGATCCATGATTTTGAGCAAGCAGTAGTAGTTTACTCATTAAAGATATGGTGACACTACCTGATGGGCGAGTGGTTTATCATCTACTATGATCACAAGAGTATCAATTATATCTTCTCTAATAATTATTTGAACTTGATATATAGGTGATTTCTAGAGTTCCTCTAATACTATGAATTTGATATTGTTTATACTCTAGGGAAGGGGAACATGGTGGCAGATGCTCTTAGTAACTGATCTAACTTGAGGATGTTGAGTGAGGTGTCAAAGTAGTTGGAATCATTGTATTTATCTTTTATGGATAGAGATAGAGCTACATAATCTAGTTGATGGTTGTCACCAATACACTGTAGAGACCCAAAGCTTGATGTACATGGACATTACATTACTTTTACGGAATACTTAATACATTACAAAAACATACACACAAGGACCGTAATAGTTTAGTGTCTTCGGAAACTCGGAATATAAACATCTAATCCTGTTGATAGATCTTCAACAACTCCCATATCGATCTTCCCCTTTTGTTTTCTTACATAAAACCATTCTTTATATCCTAGGGAAAATAAAACATATAAAGGGTGAGCTCAAATGCTCAGTAAGGGTAAGCAAGGATAAAATAAAACAAATCATATACATTTGAGCTTAAAAAAATGAACATAATGTTTAAACATCAAAAGCTTGAGAAATGACATAAAACATGGAAATATGTAAGACAAAGATCATAAAGAAACATTAATAATGATAAAATAGCATGGGAGTAAAACATGTAATTGTGGAAACCATTCAGCACATGTCATGATTTCCATAGTCGCCAAGGAATTGCTGCCAAGACCATCTTAGTGGACAAAGTCTCTTTCTGAATCGAGTTCACTCCTCGTTCCAGTCCTTTAACACTGAAATGGATTAACTTACCATTCCATCCATGTCTATCTCATGAGATATAAATCTTTACCCAATGCATTGGAGGGAGATATAGGTCCCACCCATCTCATAATGATATCATTCTTACTTGTGCCACCAAATAAACATACATCATTCATAATAACCCAACGAATAAAATGGGTTTCATAAACATCATCGCATCATCACATAATCCATATAAATGAAATGGATATCATTTCATAATAAGAAAAGTGAATCCATGTAAATCATAGAGGCATTATACTTTAAACATACACATATGAAATAATGTTATCTTATATAGAAAAATGGTTTTGATAAAACACTTGAAATGAATTCTTGAGGAAAATATCCATTCTTCTAAAAAATATATTTCTTTTCACAAAACTTCATGAAATTTTAAAAGAAATAGATTTTGTTGAAAATTGTGATGAAATATTTTGGAGGAAGCTTCATGAAAATAAGGCTTTATAAAACCGTAAAAATCAGTTTGTGTCGTATAAGTTAAAAAAACATTCTTCTCGTACATTTGCCGGAAAAGACAAAATGGTACCTCATAACGTAATCAAAAGAAAGATTCCTTACATACCATGTAGTAAAAGTCAAGAATGGGTAAAAAGGAATTTAAACATACATGAAAACACTTTTATAAAACATGGACATGGATGATAGAAACAACCCCAGTAAATACATACGTATAAGCAATCTCGGATAAAAAATGAGATTTGAAAAATTATCCCTTACCTTAGGTCTGATATGCTTCATACGTATCCAAACCACCATTATAATGATTTAAACAATGTCATTGAATTATTAAAGAATCGAATTCTTTGTTATTATATCATATATGGTTCACTTATGACTTTATATTACCCGTTATTTTGTAGGTTCCATGTTAAAGTAGCGTTTTGGGTAAAATCGTTTTATTTATCGTACATGTTTGGACTTTTTGTTCTTAATATTATTAATTATAACCTGATTTACTTAATTCCATAATGTAAAACATGATTTATATGTAATATATATTCAGCATATACATATATATATATATATGATAGATCGATAAATGGAATGAAATAAACCGTTCATGGAGACGGTACGCCGTACATACGCATGAACGCTATTTTCGTTTCCTTATTGAATTGAAAGAAATTAAGTAGATGACATACATATATATATACATAAATCCAGTATTATTATTATTTCATATATTTCAGGATTACTTATTATATATACATTATAATAATTAATTAATGGTTAACATGGAGAATGAATCTCATCACGTCGTGGAGACGGTAGTCCGTACGTACGCATGAGCGATGATATCATTACGATGATCGTGGAATTGTATTGAAGTGTATGTATACAATTTCAGAATCAATATCACTTTAAAATAATCATATATATTAATTATTTACACCATTATACCCATACAAGTAAGGTGGTGGTGGAAAATATATTACACCACGGCGTGGAGACGGTATTCCGTACGTACGCACGCATGGTGATTTCGTTTTCCATAGGATGGATAGATGGTGAAATAGGTTTGTTTGATACTTATAATAACATATCAGCATATGAGTGATACTTATGTTATTACTTTATAATGAAAAAAATAAATAAGAATAAGTGGAAGAAGAAATAAATTTTAAAGAATCGGTAACGAACATTACCTCTTCTTTGAAGCGCCTCTTTGAGACCTCTTCTAAGGGCACTAAAATTGGTCTTTGAAAATACCAGGACCTCTAGGATGTTTCTAAGGAAGTGGAGAAGAGAATGTTTCAGGGTTTGGCCGAGATTGAAGGCTCAAAGTGGTGTGAGGAAGATAGGTAGGAGGTGCCCTTTTATAAGGGGGGAGAGGGGCACCTTTGGAATCCTACAAAATATTAATTTAATATAAATTCAAAGCCCACATAAAAACCTCCAAAAATGAATCAATTCAAAGATTAGATGAGATAGGGTTGTAATCTCATCAACCAATAAAATTTAGATATGTTATGAAATTATTTTAAACATTATCAACTTGATTTATCCTTAATTAATCAATTTAAGTTTATTTGTGGTAATAAAATTCTAAATTTTAAATTATAAAAACAAATTAATTTTTTGCTGTTAATTTTCCATAATTGGATACTTTATAAGATTTAAGACCATATAAATTTAAATTTATAATTTATATATATTTTTGTTATTTTTAAACAATTTTATAATTTGTTATTTTTATAAAATAACAATAGCATCAATTTTGATACTATTCATTTATATGAATTTAAATAAAATATATAAAAAAGATATGTTCGAACTAAAAGGTTTAATAGATTTATAAAAGGTCATATGTATCTATAAAATTTTTGTAGAACATTAAATAGTTCATAAAATATTTATTTTATTATTTTTAAAACCATTTATTTGGTTTATCTATTAATAAAATAATTACTACAACATTTTTGTATAATTATTTAATATACATATTTGTTTCATAAAAATTAAAAATAAAATCCTATGATTAATATAAATATATTACCTTTCACAATAATACTTTTACAAGAATTTTTCATCTTAAAATCACAATATTTAAATTCTTATATTTATTAAATTATTAAGGTGACAACTATGGCATCATTTAAAATAAAATAATATTAGTGTCATAATCACTTTTATAAGACTCCAAACGGTTATATATTTGGTCATTAGATGACTATGGTATAGATATACACTACCAATAAGTTTTGGTCAGGTTTTTTGGTCTTTTAATGGGTATTATTATTTCAATAAAAACTATATTACTGATTTTTCACTTAATAAATAATTTCTACATCATTAATGTATCACAATTAATGATAATTATTTAATCCCTAAAAATTCTAAATAAATTATCATGATGTAGATAATTTTATTAGAATTCTGGAGACTATTCATGTTTGAAGTTTTATGATGTTTATCACTAAATTAAAATTATTATACTTATATGATTTAAGAGAGTGACATGTTGTCACTTTCTTTGTTTTAATAATAATTAAATTATTTTCATGGTCAAAAGTCCATAAAATGAATCTAATCCGACCCTTAAGTGATATGGGTTTACTTTTAGCCATCCAATATAATTTTTTCATGTGTTAGGGTAATATTATAATATTATATTTACCCTTAATTACCCGATTTATCTTTAACTATGGTAAATAAAATTTACCATAGTTACTATTCATAATTCCCAAAAATAAAAAGTTGCCTATTAACATAATTTGGACCCACTGATTCCAAATATGGAATCCATTTTTTAAATTCAATACACAGAATTTGTAGAAATTAAATTAAAATTAATCCCATTGTCGAATTAAAACGAGTTTTTGTTTAAAACATTACAAAAGATTGAATTGAATTAACCTACGAATTCAAGGTAAAATCAATGCTAATGACATACATTATATTAAATGGTAAAAATATATTATATTTATAATTTAAAACCATTCAATATTATAATTTAACCACATAAATTATTACGATGAAAAAAGTTGTTTTTAGTTAAAATACAGTCTGTTTTTACTATTCATTAAAATATGAAAGTTATCAGAATAACATGAAAAATTTATCCAAGGTAAAATATTATATCCTAATTCCAATGAATAATTTTATTTTGTAAAATTGAACTTATAAAAATGTCAAAAACTAGATTTAATGTGGGTGCGCTATCAAAAGGCGGCAAAACTGCATTTTTAAAAAAATATTATTTTACCCAAAAATTTTATTTTGTTCTTATACCATGTTCTAGAAAATGTGTAAGATGAATATTAATGTTATAAAATTAAAAATTTAGTTAATACAATTCATAACAGCTAGTTCAAAATAATATTATAATAATATATCGTTGTTTAGTAAAACTCGGTATTGCGTACAACACATACTATCGAGGAAGGTCGTGATTGTATGTAATGCAAGCCAAGTCAGGGTTGTATGTAGTGCACGACTCCTTTGTTGTTGCATATAAAAAAATACATTGAGAATATATATATATACTCAATGTTTCGTAGAATAACTACTATCAAACAAACATGAAATTGTGTGTAACACGATCCAAGAATAGTGTTGCGTATGCTGCAAGCTAATATGGTGTTGCGTATAGCTCAAGATAATCTTGGTGTAGCGTACAACAGAAGATATGAAATAAATTAAAACGAATATATCTTATAAAATCTCGGGTTGTTACATTCTACCCCCCTTAAAATGAATTTCTCCCTCGAAATTCATCGGGGTTATAAATCATTTACTATTCATAGAAACCCAGATCGTAAAAAGGAATACTAAAACTTAATTTTAAAAACTAAAGTATGAAATGTAACGATTACCCAATGTAACTCATCAATGGGTTTCCATATAGGAGAACATAGGTGAAAATATGGATATGGAAGAAAAATCTAACCATCAAGTTCTGATGGAGAGTGGTAGAGAACATGGCTATGAAAAATCCATAAATCACAAAGCCATAAATTTGTGATGATCTAAGGTATCATCTGATTAATCGGATATAAGAGCACTAGGACAACATTTTTGGTTTTCAATATCATTTCCCTCAAGTTGAAAATTTTTCATCAGAAGAAATACTTGCTTGATTTTGGTACAATCTCATTGTTGTTCATGCTTTGAACAATTTCCACATCATATCTTAAAGAAATGAAGTTGAATTTTTTATTTGTGAAGTGTTAACAGATCATGTAATAGAATGATGGGTCATTCTATCTTCTTCAAACAAAAGGTTAGCAAAAGTTATCAAATAGACATAAGTCCATATATGGTGAGGTTAATCGTATACGATTCCAAAAATGAATTTATACTTCATCTATCATGCCGCTTAATAAAATAAAACTAGTTTCTACTAACTAGGGAATTATTGTAGGGCAGTGGCAGGCGATAAAGGCCTGTCGCACTTCGGTTGTGGGTTCGATTCCCACAGCCTTGTCCGACGCGATGGGATGTCTCCAGTCCTGCAGGTTGTCCTTTTTCTAAAAATACATTACTATAACATCCCATCAATAATATCGGAAAAAGTTCTATCCTTAAACAATACTAACTTCTGTCCAATATAATTCATTCCAATCTTTAGGCTTATCTAAAATACTTCGGTCCAAGCTCATAGTATAAAGAAAATTATTACTTGAAATGTCACATAAAAATCACATGAATTCCATCATTTATCCCCCATATATCAGAAGATATATCTTGTTGGTCAAATTACAAACAAGTGAATACCTTAATCATGTATTCTCTTGAAGAATGAATACCCATTGAACCTTAGTGAAAACATGAATATTGTTAAATTTTAACACTTTCCACATACCAAAATCCCAAAAATTCTATATACTCAAACCATAATATCACTTAGTCCTTATGTCAGACATGATCTCATGAATACAATCAAACATCTCATTACCTTCTTATCCCTTCATTATGTGCATATCATCTACATTCCAAAAATATATTCATAACCTTCCATGGTTACCGGTACCATAAAATTATTGAAAACCTCAATAGACTAATACAAAAAATATTCTAATACACCATAAAAGTACCTCAACAACATTATTCACGAATACCAATACATAAACACTTCGATCCATCCTCTTCAATGATTGTCCTAGAATAAGTCCTTCCTTGATTTAGAAGTAACTTTTTAGGTTAGGGCATTGAGTTGGGTAATTCCCATGTTCCCCACAAATAAGACATTGAACTCCATAACAGTCTGTCACTCTATGACCCTTTTCTCCACACAGATAACATTTTTCCCACCATTTGAGGTATTCTTCAAGGTTCTTCTTCCCTTATTTATAAATCTAAATCTTCATTTATTTATGCTCCTCAATATTAGAACATGCATAAAAGTCTATCTTCCTCTTATTTGATGAATTAGGCATACCACTAAATTTCACCTTGTTAATCATATATCGCGATGACTGATTCAACATTATCACAATATCTTTCTCTCTAGGCATTAAGAAATTTTGTTGCTCATAGTCACCAATTTTTCCCTTGGATTCAATGTTAACTGAATTCCTTCTTGTTCCCTCCATTAACTAAAACACAAAAAGAATTCTGTGAGAGGGAAAAATCAAACAAGGAAAATAACATAATCATGGGGGATTACCTTCGACATCTAACAACTTAGGTTTAATTCTAAGATCGTTAGTGTAATTCTAGGACTATAACCTATATGTATACTTATCCTTAGGGACATCCCTAGACATACCTTAGAAATATCTCTAGGGATCTCACTAACGTTTTCGCATCCTAGTTCCCATAGGTTGACTAAACATTTCCTCTGATACCAACTATAGAGACCCGAATCTTGATGTACATGGACATTACATTACTTTTACGGAATACTTAATACATAACAAAAACAGACACACAAGGACCGTAATAGTTTAGTGTCTTTGGAAACTCAGAATATAAACATCTAATCCCGTTGAAAGATCTTCAACATCTCCCATATCGATCTTCCCCTTTGGTTTTCTTACATAAAACCTTTCTTTATATCATGGGGAAAAGAAAACATATAAAGGGTGAGCTCAAATGCTCAGTAAGGGTAAGCATGGATAAAATAAAACAAATCATATACATTTGAGCTTAAAAACATGAACATAATGTTTAAACATCAAAAGCTTGAGCAATGACATACAACATGGAAGTACGTAAGACATAGATCATAAAGAAACATTAAGCATGATAAAATAGCATGGGAGTAAAACATGTAATTGTGGAAACCATTCAGCACATGTCATGATTTCCATAGTATCCAAGGAATTGCTGCCAAGACAATCGTAGTGGACAAATTCCCTTTCCGAATCAAGTTCACTCCTCATTTCAGTCCTGTAACACTGAACCGGATTAACTTACCGTTCCATCCATGTCTATCTCATGGGATATAAATCATTACCCAAATCATTGGAGGGAGATATAGGTCCCACCCATCTCATAATGAAATCATTCTTACTTGTTCAACCAAATAAACATACATCATTCATAATAACTCAACGAATAAAATGGGTTTCATAAACATCATCCCGTCATCACATAATCCATATAAAAGAAATGGATATCATTTGATAATATGAAAAGTGAAACCATGTAAATCATAGAGACATTATACTTGAAACATACACATATTAAATAATGTAATCTTAGATAGAAAAATGGTTTTGATAAAACACTTGAAATGAATTATTGAGGAAAATATCCTTTCTTCTTCAAAATCAATTTCTTCTCACAAAATTTCATGCAATATTAAAAGAAAGATATTTTGTTGAAAATATTCAGGAAATATTTTGGAGGAATCTTCATTAAAATAAGTCTTTATAAAACCGTAAAATTTTTTTCATGCCGTATAAGTTAAAAAAACATTCTTCTCGTACTTTTGCCAGAAAAGTCAAGAAGGTACATCGTAACGTAATCAAAAGAAAGATTCCTTACATACCATGTAGTAAAATTCAAGAATGGGAAAAAAGGAATTTAAACATACATGAAAAAACTTTTATAAAACATGGACATGGATGATAGAAATAACCCCAGTAAATACTTACGTATAAGCAATCTTGGATAAAAGATGAGATTTGCAAAATTATCCCTTACCTTAGGTCTGATATGCTTCGTACGTATACAAACCACATGTATAATGATTTAAATAATGTCATTGACTTATTACAGAATCATATTAATTTTTATTATATCATATATGGTTCACTTATGACTTTATATTACCTGTTCTTTTGTAGGTTCCATGTTAAAGTAGCGTTTAGGGTAAAATCGTTTTATTTATCGTACATGTTTGGACTTGTTGTTCTTGATATTATTACTTATAACCTGATTTAATTATTTACAGAAGATAAAACATGATTTATATGTAATATATATTCAGAATATACATATATATATATATATATATGATAGATCGATAAATGGAATGAAATACACCGTTCATAGAGACGGTAGGCCGTACGTACGCATGAACGCTGTTTTCGTTTCCCTATTGAATTGAATGGAATTAAGTAGATAACATACATATATATATATACATAAATCCAGTATTATTATTATTTCATATATTTTATGATTACTTATTATATATACTTTATAATCATTAATGAATGGTTAACATGGAGAATGAATCTCATCGCGTCGTGGAGATGGTAGTTCGTACGTACGCATGAGCGATAATATCATTTCCATGATCGTGGAATTTTATTTAAGTGTATTTATACAATTTAAGAATAAATATAACTTTAAAATAATCATATATAGTTATTATTTAACAAATTATACCAATACATGTAAGGTGTTGGTGGAAAAACAGATTACACCACGGCGTGGAGACGGTATTGCGTATGTACACACGCGCGGTGATTTCGTTTTCCATAGGATGGATAGATGGTGAAATTGGTTTGTTTCATAAATTAAATAACATATTATTATATGAGTGATACTGATATTATTACTTCATAATGAAAAAACTATAGAATAAGAAGTGGAAGAAGAAATAAATTTGAAAGAATCAGTAATGGACATTACCTCTTCTTTGAAGCGCCTCTTTGAGACCTCCTCTTAGGGCACTAAAATTGGTATTTGAAGAATACCAGGACCTCTAGGATGTTTCCAGGGAAGTGGAGAAGAGAATTTGGCAGGGTTTGGCTGAGAATGAAGGCTCAAAGTGGTGTGATGAAGAGAGGGAGGATGTGCCCTTTTATAAGGGGGAGAGGGGCACCTTTGGAATCCTCAAAAATATTATTTTAATATAAATTCAAACCCCACATAAAAACCTCCAAAAATGACTCAATTATAATATTAGATGATATAGGGTTTTAATATCATAAACCAATAAAATTTAGAAATTTTATGAAATTATTTTAAACATTGTCAACTTGATTTATCCTTACTTAATCAATTTAATTTTATTTGTGGTAATAAAATTCTAAATTATAAATTATAACAAAACATTACTTATTTGTTGTTAATTTGCCATAATTGGATACTTTATAACATATAAGACCATATAAATTTAAATTTATAATTTTTATATATTTTTGTGATTTGTAAACAATTTTATAATATGTTATTTTTATAAAATAGCAATAGCGTCAATTTTGACACTATTCATTTATATGAATTTAAATAAAATATATACAGAAGATATGTTGGAAGTAAAAGTTTTAATAGATTCATAAGATGTCATATGTATCTATAAAATTAGTGGAGCACATTAAATAGTTCATATAATATTTATTTTGTTATTTTTGAATTCATTTAGTTGGTTTATCTCTTAATAAAATAATTACTACAACATTTTTGTATAATTATTTAATATACTAATTTGTTGCATAAAATTATAAATAAAATCCTATGATGAAGATAAATCTATTAGCTTTGAAAATAATACTTTTACTCGAATTAATAATCATAAAATTACAATATTTAAATTGTTATATTTATTAAACTATGAAGGTGACAACTTTGGCATCATTTAAAATAAAATAATATTAGTGTCATAATCACTTTTATAATACTCTAAATGGTTATATATTAGGTAATTGGATGATTATGGTATATATATACACTACCAATAAGTTTTGGTCAGGTTTGTGGGCCTTTTACTGGGTATTATTATTTCAATAAAAACTATATTACTGATTTTTCACTTAATAAATAATTTCTGCATCATTAATGTATCACAATTAATGATAATTATTTAATACCTAAAAATTCTAAATAAATATTCATGATGTATATAATTTCATTAGATTTATGGAGACTAATAATGTTCGAATTTTTATGATGTTTATCACTAAATTAAAATTATTATACTTATAAGATTTAAGAGAGTGACATGTTGTCACTTTCTTTGGTTTTATTAATAATTAAATTATTTTCATGGTCAAAAGTCCATAAAATGAATCTAATACGACCTTTAGGTGATATGGGTCTACTTTTAGCCATCCAATAGAATTTTGGCATGTGTTAGGGTAATTTTATAATATTATATTTACCCTTAATTACCCGATTTATCTTTAACTATGGTAAATAAAATTTATCGTAGTTACTATTCATAATTCCCAAAAATAAAAAGTAGCATATTAACATAATTTGGACCCACTGATTCCAAATATGGAATCCATTTTATCAAATTCAATACACAGAAGTTGCATAAATTAAATTTAAAATAATCCCATTGTCGAAAAAACGGGTTTTTGTTTAAAACATTGCAAAAGATTGAATTGATTTAACCTACGAATTCAAGGTAAAATCAATTCTAATGACATAAATTATATTAAATGGTAAAAATATATTCTATTTATACTTTAAAACCATTCAATATTATATTTTAACAACATAAATTATTACGATGAAAAAAGTTGTTTTTAGTTAAAATATACCGTGTTTTTACTACTCATTAAAATATGAAAGTTATCAGAATAATATGAAAATTTTATCCAAGGTAAAATTTTATATCTTAATTCCAAATCATAATTTTATTTTGTAAAATTTAACTTATAAACATGTCAAAAACTAGATTTAAAGTGGGTGCGCCATCAAATGGCGGGAAAACTGCATTTTTTTAAAAATGCTTATTTTACCCAAAAATTTTATTTTGTTCTTATACCATGTTCTAGAAAATGTGGAAGATAAATAATAATGTTATAAAATTAAAAATTTAGTTAATACTATTCATAAAGGCAAGTTCATAATAATATTATAATAATAAATCGTTGTTTAGTAAAACCCAGTATTACGTACAACACACGTTATAGAGGAAGGTCGTGATTGCGTGTAATGCAAGCCAAGTCAGGGTTGCGTGTAGTGCATGACTCCTTTTTTGTTGCATATAAAAAAATACATTGAATATATATATATATATATATACTCAATGTTTTGTAGAATAACTACTATCAAACAAACATGAAATTTTGTGTAACACGATCCAAGAATAGTGTTGCGTATATTGCAAGCTTATACGGTGTTGCGTATAGCACCAGCTAATCTTGGTGTAGCGTACAATAGAAGATATGAATGAAATAAAATGAATATATCTTATAAAATCTCGGGTTGTTACATAAACTCTTACAACGATTTAGGGAGGCACAACTTAGGGATACCAACTATGAGACCATATGTTCTCAGTTGTCTACAGGGCTTTCACCTGATGGATTTTTGAAAGGTGGGGAGCATGTCATTCTCTTTTGAGGGTGCAAAGTGGTACTAGTGATGTTTCAAGAATAGGTTCTTAGGTAGTTCCATAAATCCCATTTATAGGTACATCCAAGTGTTCTAAAGGTGTACCAAGACCTCAGTTATCATTTATGGTGGCTAGGGATAAATAAGAGAGTTTCAGAGTTTATTTCTCGATGCCTCACATGACAGTAGGTGAAGGTGGAGCACCAAGTTTTAGAGTTTTTTACTCAACCCATTGAGGTTTCCGAGTGAAAGTGGGATTGGATATCTATGGACTTCATGTTATATTTACTATGTATATCTTGGGTACATGATACCATTTAGGTGATCATTGACCAACTCAACAAGTCATCCCACTTCCTAGCTACTCGGGAGTAGAGTTTAGTAGAGAACATGGGATACCCTTACATGAAAAGATAGTTCAAATCTATGGAGTCCCATCAATGGTTGTTTATGATATTTATTCTCACTTTACATCTCGATTTTGGAATGTGTTACATGAGGATTTTGGGACTCATTTATGCTTGACCACAATATTTCACCCCCAGAAAGATGATAAGACTGAACGGACCATTCAGGTTATGAAATAAATGTTTCAGGCATGCATGATAGAGTTTGTCCATAGTAGGGAGGATCACCTACCACTAGTGGAGTTTTCATACAACAACATCTACCATTCCGCCATTGGTATGGAACCATTTGAGGCCTTGTGCGGGAAACCCTTTAGGTTATCACACTCCTAGATGGACCCAAGAGAGCAAGCAGTCATGGGGTTGGAGTTGGTGTATGAAATTATAGAGAAGGTATAGATCATCCAGGAGTGGATGAAGACTATAATGAGCAGTCCAAAGTCTTATGATGACAGATGATGGGTGGATTTGGAGTTCAAGGAATGATACCCCGTGTTCCTTCGGGTGTCACCTCAATGCATATTACTGAGATTCGGCCAAGGTGGAAAGATATTTTCGAGGTTCATCCTACCTTTTATAATACTACGTAGAGATGGAGTGGTGGAATACCACTTAGATCAACCACTGATCTTGATCAGGTTCATGATGTATTCCACATGTCAAAGTTGAGGAGATACATTCATGATCCATCACACATTATTGAATGGGGTTGGATGAACATCGAGGAAGGGAAAACTTTTCTGTAGTACCTAGTGGGTATCAAGGTTTAGAATGATAGGATCGTTCACAGGAGGAAGATTCATTTGGTGTTTTTTCAGTAGGAGAAAGGGAATTTTTTTGAGAGTGCATGGGAGGGGGAGGCTCAGATTCATGATCATTACTTTCATTTGATTTAGTATCCCATGTTTTGTATTTTTAGGGATGTAAATCTCTAATGTTGAGATATTTTAATGACTCGGATTTTCCTGTTTTTTTAGAAGTTATTTGGGAAAATACTATAACTAGGAACTAAGACCCCATGCGATTCCGAGGCTAGGTGTGCCTGGAATAACTCATTGAAAAATGTTATGTTTTTAATAGCATTGGTGTAGGTATTTCTTAAAATTGTGGAATATCTTCTAAAATGTTTCTCTTATTATAAATATAAGGTAATTATTGAGCTTAGAATGGTAGCTCTACCCTAAGCGCAACCTAACGTTGGTCGACATGGGTCATCTGTAGAAAAATTCACCAAGGACGTAAATGTAAATAAAATTACCAAATAAAATTATTTTTTTTAAATACTAATTACTGATGAATGGTGACTCATATTAGAAATCCAAGACCACACATGAGTTTATATTGTGGTGTTTTCTGTAGGGGAGTCATATCATCGGTCAGTGCAGCTCATCCATGAAAAATAGGTTTAGGACATTTAATTAATAAAATAATCCATGATTATATTTTATTTTAATGTTATGTCAACACATAAACACTATTTATTTTATATAAATATCTTGGAAGGTACCCTATGATAGGCTCATAACCCTAGAAATTATATAGAGGATCTGGAAAGGATCCTTAGAGAATTTTCTCATCAGCGATGAAAAAAATTGGGATTAGAGATCTTTCTTGAAGAATCCACAATGATAATCGATCTTAGATAGTGAATGATCCATATTCAAGGTAGGGTGATTGATTTCATTGTGATTTCCCCCATTCTTGGTATTCACAATTAATGTACCTTAATCCTTGAACAGATTGATCTGTGGTTTGATCGTTATGGGATGGTTATAATTATAAGGTTAATTAATGGGAGTTCGTTTTAGATTTTTCTACATTCCTCATTATAACATGAACAAATTGAGGTCAACATGGAAAAAGGATGATGTTCTTTACTTGTGAATTCTTTGTTCGTCCCTTGTCCCCTATTCTTTGTTATTATCGTCATTGGAACCCTGTGGCCATAGTTCGACTTACTGGGTGGATCCAAATGCTATCAGACCCCCAAACTAGAGGCAAATAGATAATGAAGGTCGGTTATATATAGATTGTGACCCTAGGAAAATGTATCTATGAATATTTTGAAATCTGTGCATTAGAGGTCATGTGGTGCTTCACAGAAGGGACCACCGACGTGGGTCTGTCATGGCGGTCCGATGAGGAGGTGCGGCAACCAGAGGTGGAGTGGGGCACGTGGGACATGGTGGAGTGGAGCTGTGGGACGGAGAGGAAATGGATCTGGGGATGTGGTGAGGCCATAGGACATGGAGATGTGGCTACATGACACAGCGGGGAAACCTCGTTGAGCAGTGGTTGTCGCCACAAGAGACAGTGTGGAGAGGAGGATGCGCCCATGCGGGCCTTGTGTTATATCCCATATGGCCCACACACGAGAAAGATTGGCCAGGAGAGACTGGTTGGGACCAGGAGGAGAGGGTGAGGTCTAATTGGGGTGGGTTGGGTTGTCCCAGACTGAGCGGGTTGGGATGGCCCAACCTACCAAACTATATCTGGGTTAGACCTGAGTCAAGCCTGGGTTGAACCCCCGATCGACTCAGGGTGGTTTCACGGTCGACCACAGTGCAATCGCATGGATCGACCATGGGACAGACCTACTGTGGTGTTTGATTACCATGGTTGGTGGACCAACCTTAATCTGTTCTATGGGCCTAGTAACCCCCCTGTCTTTTGAAACATCAAACACCAATAACATTAAAATGGTGCATCCATTTGATGAGGTATCTGTGGCATTATGACCCTTAAGAAGAGACAATATTTTATATATATACTAAGTGGGTTTTTTTGGAGCATTCATATGACCTAATGTCTTGATGAGTGAATTTTCCAAGAACGAGCACAATTTGAGCAAACAATTCTATTGCTGACTATGACCTAGAGACTATATGTATTATATATACCATGTGTCTTATGAAGACTATTTTTATTATGAAGATCGTGTGTCTTATAGAGACTTTTTGACTTATAAAGACTATTTTTCTTTTTGAGATTGTGTGTCTTATTATATTGAGAATATCTATATGTTATGAATATATTTTTTTTAGATATATATCTGTGTGGAGATGACCATAAATTTATTTTTGGTATTCCTTTTTGTAATTCCTTTGTGGCACTGCTTTGTTGTATTGACTTTTTTGTATTCCATGGGGGTATTACTTTGTTGTATTTTCTTTTTTTTATTCTTTCTTTGTATTTAATTTGTGGTATTACTTTATGGTCTTCCTCCAAGGGATTTCCTTTGTGGTATTTCCTTTTTGGTATTCTTTTGTTGTTTTGGGGTGTCCTACTGAGTATTTTTTTACTCACCCATGCATAGGATTTTCCCATGTGTGTCATGTATTATGTAGAAGATCGACTCTTCGATGGAGTTAAGGGGACACCAGGACCATCCAGTGCCTTGTGAGACTAGATTGGCCAAGGTTTTTTCTAAAAACATTTCTGATGATAGTCCCAATACATCATACTTTACATGTTGGACTTGTGGTTGTAGATTATTTTCTTTTTGTGGGATTTCTTTGGCCCTATTTACTTTCTAGTACTTTCACTGTTGTACTCTAGTTGTGAGATATAGTGATTTTCATGAATTATTTACTTAGTGATTTTACATTTCAGAATATGTGGCTTGGATATGTGTACATGCATATTTTTACTTAGTCAAATGCCTCCCGTTTGAGATATATTCCTACTTGGTTCTAGTCACCATCCCTTGACCTATTGGAGGTAGGCTTGGGGTAGTCCCAACATGGGACACTCGTCATTAAAACCACAAACCCCTTCTATACCTAATTTGGTTTCATGAAAGAAGGGTAATTGAGTTTATTGGTAAATATAAAAAACTATCCAAAAGGTTAATGAACATGTTACTCGCTATCCTCAAGGCATCGAGTCTCAATAAACATACAAGGAAGACTAGTGAACATATACTCTATATCTAGATGGTTTTATGCATCGTCACATTGCTTGGTATCCACAAGGAATTGTGTTTGAACATGATACATTTTATATTCAAGGAATATTGTTTTCTTATGCCATAAGGGTTTAATTCTCTTACCCCTGATATGGTTCCATCATCATTGTCACCGCACATCATGCACCCCCCCCCCCCTCTAAGGTATAACCATAATACACAATAAGGAAAATGTGATAGAAAAAACATAACATGAAACCATGAAAAATATAGTAGAATCATATAACAATTTGTGATCAACATCATGCATGGTAACAAGATATTCTAGAAATTCTCTTGTAAATTTTGATCTTATAAGGGATAATGAAAATGCACACTCCCTCTAGAAATCATCATAGATCATGATCAACAAGATATAAAAACAAATTAATCACAAACTGGAAAGAATTTAATTCAAAATCCCCACACTGTAAAGAACTTTATATATCATAGTTTTTGATGTTATCATAATGGTTTTCTACAAAATCTTCACTCGAATCAGGTCCACATATTCATATACTCTGCCTCTCTATAAGGACTCATAGAACCAGTTCATGTTATTTTATATCTAAAATAAATAAAAACATTACATGTGATAACATATTTATCTCTTCTATATAATTCCAAAATTATCATTTTGAGCCATATCATGACCTAATATTTTCTTCCAAATATAATAATTACAATTTCACATGCATAAATATTATCTCTCTAGAATAATCCAAAATAAGGATGGTAATTATTATTTATCTACCTTTGGAAATTCAATGATATTGTCATTTAATATTTATTCATCAAATTTAAGGAATATTATATATGAGTTTATTCCATAAAAAAATTAAAAATAGAAACCCATATAGTGTTATCCCATCGAACGTAGAACGCAATATTAATGGTGAGAGAGGGTTCTACCATAACTAGAAACCAGAATAAGAACATAGAATTTATCATATAAGAATTTTAAAATCATATTTGAAGAGTTTTTAGACTTATTTGACTCAATATGATATAAAAAATGAATTCATCATTAATTTGGCTATTTTCAAGAGGACAACCATGTACAAGTTTTTCACATTGAAACCCTCAAATTAAATTCATCAATTTTTTTACTTTTAACACTTCTTATTTATGGAGAATTAAAAACCATTAAAAATGAGTTAAAATTATTAGTGAATAATAATAAATAAATTCCCATGATTTCTAGCTATTAAAGTCTTCAAAAGGGTTATAGAATTGAGATGCGTCGAAGAAAATGAGGTTTTTAATTTTTTTCCCAAAGTGAAAACTCTATAAGGGTAACTTGGTTTTACACTTATGTAATTCATAACTATCATGTGATTTTAATATTTTATCATTAATAATCATTTATAAATCCCAATAAACATTTATGTATAATATTGGTAACCCTTACATAACCACTGGAATCTAAGGGCTACCATTACACAACTTTAAGAAAGTGGGAGTTACCCTTACACATAAGCTAGACTACCCTCGATAGCCTTTAGAAACTAATAAATAAATTTACATAGAACCATATTTACCATTATGAAACATTTTTATAGTTAAAATTACCTTTACACTATCCATTGGTAACCTTATGTAGCATATATATACAATATCACATGACAATAATTGATGGTGTGTATTTTTGGTTCATGCATCTTGGACTATTGTTCTTTGTTGTTAAAGGTAATAAAATTTGTACCATAAGGTGAAATAAGCTTAAAAAGTATTAGGAGTAATAATTATAAATTATTGTATATTTTATAGTTTATCCTAACAATCGAGGTAGTTGAAGGCATCAATCGTACATTTGGTTAGAGGATTGGAAGGCTTGATTCCTATGACAAACATGGTAAAGGTGTGTACGGAATAATTCATAATTTCAGACCATTTTTAATCACCTCATATCCATCGGTGAAAATAAATAAGTAAGGATGAATAGAAACCCTTGAGGTGTGAACCAGACAAAGAAATGTAGGGCTTACACTAAATCAGTATATAGTTCATTGTACTAGCCTCAACTGTTGGGAGTTCCACAAAGAGGAGTGATTATTTAACGTCCAAGTAAAATAATTGGGTATTATATAAGGATTAAAAATATGAATTTTTTATCAAGTAGAAATTTTTGGTGGCTAACTAACCATACTAGGAGAGAACATAACATAAATTGGGCTTATAAAAAAGAAACATGCAAATTGGGGCTTGTCGATGAACTCAAGGAAAAGGTAGGAACCTCCTTAAATGAATTTATTATAAAGGGTATATTTAACACACTAAAACCTTATTTCAGGTTATTGTATCCCTATTTATTTATATTATTAGGTTTGGGTCTCCTGTTGGGTTGTTTTGGATGACTTTTAGAGTTTTTATATGTTTCTATGCCTATGCAAGGTTGGAGCATGGTTAGTGAAACCAGTGAATATTTTCTAAATAATTTTTTCACTCTTTGTTTAAGTTATATATAAGGAGAAAAATTAGACATACAATTAGTAATAAAAATTTGGAATACTCCTCAAATCATGTGGCTTGTGGAAATGGGGTAATCTATGGGTAGTGCAAGGTTGGAACAAAATTATCCAAAATATGTGACATGAATTTATTATTCTAATTTTTTCATTTAAGACCTGATAAAAACCCATTTAGTCACATGATTATTAAATTAGAAATATTACTTGACCAAGGAGACTCTTGTTGAATAGTTTTTTGTATTTCATGCCTTTTGATGATTGATTTCGAAGGATATTTGATTATTTATCTATATTTTGAAGGTGTCTTATGATTTATTATCTTTATTTTTTATTATTCAAGATCCAAATTTATTCTACTAAGTGGAATCATATATCAGGGCTGTAAATGTTTTATTCATGGTTTGTGATTTGATTTTATTGAATTTATTATAAATCCACCATGAAATTGGAATTTTTTTCTAGATCTTCATTGTTCATTGGGTGTTCTTCAATAATCATTGTGGTATCTGTTCTCTCTCTCAATTATATTGTTCTAGAGATATTTGATTAAAGATTATTATTTGAGAATTGTGGTTCTATTGTTCATCATTTATCATTCTAGTCATTAATTCTTTGTTGGTGGATCATGTGTGGATGTTTATTGAACCTTATTATGGAAGGTGGTTTTATAAGAAATATCTACTAATTGAAACCATTAATACAAGTAAAATTTAAATTGTTTTTCTAATTGGTTTCTAAACATTTAATCGATTTTCTTAATATGTGATTTGAAATTTTATGGTTTTTGTGTGAAAAAATTCCAATTAAAAATGGATTTTGAAAGAAAATGTGATTTTCAAAAAATGTTCCTAATAAGGTACGAATGATTTGAAATATTATTTTGATGAAATGAAAAGGAATAAAATGTTTTATGATGATAAGTTAATTGATTTGAAACATAGGCATGATTTCTTGATAAGAACAAATTAATGTTGGTTTTCTAAAACGAAAGTAATGTTTTTAAACTTGAACATGGAATGATTGAAATGATTTATTAGAATGATTGAGATTGATTGTATTGAATGATATCCCCATAAATTATTGATTTACCATGAATCACAACGGATACTAGGTTGTTAGGTGAAAAGAAATTTAACTGGTATTGTATTAGCTCTACCAAGAAATATATTAACAGTGAAAACACTAACTAAATTATCTTGAGTGTATGGAGTTTATTAGTTTTTATTCTCTCATATTTTACATAGAGTTGGGAAAATGAGAGTGTGTTCATATATGGGTCCATACATAATTTATATGTGTGATATTCCCTATATTAATATCATCTTGAGTCTCGTAACCATGGTTCTATGATTGAAATTTAATATACATTCCATTGATTGGATGTAATATTTACGCATGCCTTTTTTAATTAAAATGATTTGTTCATGACTATTTTGAAAAATATGATTAATCATGCCCACATTGATATAAATTAACTATTATACATGTTTTTACTCAAGAAATTGAAATTTTTCTGTATGTCATTTTTTCATTTGAACTATGAAAATATTTCAATAGAATGTTTTATTTGAAATAGAAACAATTGATTTAATTGTTATAGATTTCTTAAGAAATATTTGATGAGATATTTTTGGAATTTATTACTCAAACCAAAAATTTTATTTTAGGTTTTTTTAGGATTTATTATGTTGGGTCTAGGAAAAAGAGAGGCACTACTTAGAGGTGGTGGGTGTTCTCAATTAGCAGGATTATGGGAGTTGGAGATAACTACAAGAGCTTGTGACCCACTTGTTGCATAGGTATATCTGGTGTTAATGACTTGATAGTTTTATTAATGGATTTTGCTTAACATACCTATTTTTAGACTTTTTCCATTATAATTGTTGAATTTTATCATTTGTGGAGTGTTTTTTATACCAACTAATTATTCATTTATATCCACTCCATTCTCTTGATGAGTTATTTTTGTGGAGAAATCATTTCCTCTGGATTGTTTTGATACCTAGTTTCCAGTATAAATCCCTTTAGGATAGGTAATTACCTATGTTCTATATAAGAACTTATTAGAGTATCGTTTTGCTATTTTATCCTTATTGGTTCATTAAAAAATGGTATCAAGGGAGTTCATGCCTCTTTTTTGTAACGACCCAATGTTTTTCAATGGAAATTTCCTTCTTATGATCATTTCATATAATCACATGAAATTAATACACAATTAACTACTACGTACTATGTGACCTTTAAACATAATTTTGACACTTCTACGTTTGGAATTTCAAAAATCTGACATTCACAGTTGCGATCAGTAAGATGTTTGGAGTCCAATAAGGAAAACATAATTTTGGATGAATAGTAAAATAACCTTTAGTAATTTTACCCTTATCAATATTGATATTTCCTAATAAATTGTAAACTTAACTATGATTTTATATAAATAACATTCAACTGAAAGTATGGTGTACCTATATTTTGGAATAAGTAAATATGTTTTTTAAAACTGTTTTTTTAGAATAAATTATGAATTTAATTAAATATTAAATTAAAAAAATATAGAAAATTATTTTTGAAAAATGGATTTAATTTTTGGATTCTAAACATCAAAAAATGGTTAGGGTGAATTTTTGGGATTTTTATGAAATACATGGATTTTTGGTGAATAGTAAAATACATTAATTTACCATATAAATACATTATAATTTAAATCAACTATTACTAACATTATAAGTGATGTAATCACCAAAATACAGAACTAAGATGAAATTATTACTATTCTTGGTCATTGAATCATCACTATTTCTTGCCTTATGAAAAATTAATAAACTAATGATTATAATATTATGAAAACCCTCCTCTCCACCATTAAAAATACCACCCATCCTTACCTCTTCTCTTCACTCCTATAAAGCCTTGGGACTTACTTAAATTTTGCCCAAATATCATACCCACATCCTTCCACACGTCCAGAAGCCTTTGGTATCCTCAAAAGACCAAAAACTCTCCCCTTATGAGGTTCTCAAAAGAGATTAACTCAAGAGATAAATTCCTCTTTCCAATTATTTTATTTCCTTTCAAGTTCTTTTCTTTTATTTTTTATTTCCACACCTCCCTTCATGAAAATGGTATGATAACTCCAGTAAAATACATGTACATTAATTTTTTTATACTAATGGGATAATTCAATATCATATATCCTTTCTTCTTATTTTATACCAACGAAACAAAAACACCGTCCGAGATGTGTTAATTTATCACATTCAAGGACTACAGTTTACCAATTTCTATTACCATATTATATTCTGGTCATGAAACCATTTTTATGGTTGAAATGGACTAATAAATATTTATTTTATCTTAGTTTTTTTATAGAATTATCTTGCACACTTTATGTAAAATAATAAGGAATAATAAATTAATTTTGAGCAAAATCGCCAAATTAATTCAAGAGTTTAAGATTAATGTTTTATATAATGATTCAACTTCAATCTAAATAACTAAATTAAATATTCAACCATGTTACCTTCTGGATGTTCAATAATAAAATATAACTTCAATTCTTGACAAACACTTTCATCTTAAATGTTTATCCGAACATGAATATAAGTGAACCAATCATTAAAACCAAGTAAGCAAACAAACCTGAACAATGAAATTGAAACTCATAACCAATCAAAATGGTTATGAAGGAACTTAAAAATATTATAATAAATATTTTAAATATATAATAGGTTCTGGAATTATAAATTAATGGAACTAATTTTACTATTCAGTTCATTGATATCATATATAGAACACCAACAATCTTAAGGTAGGGGATCCCCTATTTTATATTTATTCAAGATTGTCTTCTATGTTAATCCATTTTATGTGTAATTAATAGTGATTGTGTATGATTATTAACCAAACCCATACTTTCCTCATGATTTTTAAATTATGAGAAACCCATTTCTCTCTCATTAATCCCACATAAGTACCCAGGATACCATGCCGATATTCCGTGAGGGATTCAACCCAAACCTCCTTTATTCCTTCGGGTATCTTTATATTTATTTTTAAATAAATGATATTTTCTATTATTATTATGTTCTTATCATAAATTATATTTGAATTTTACAAAATAATGTAACAAGTTCCATCCATCATTATCTTTTAGGGATATACATGTTTTTAAGTGATTCCCTCCGCAATACTTCTTGATAAGAAAACCTGTTTTGTGGGAGCTTCCCGATTTCTTACCTGATTTCAAGTGAATTGTATCTTATGTTTTAATGGACCATATTATTTATATAATAAGTCTTTTTATTGTGAAGACCTTACTGGTTCACTTCTGATTTTGTATAAAAGATTGTTCCCTTTTCTGTTTTAAAGGGTCTATAGTATTTTCCTTAAAACTGCTCAAAAATGTTTTTATGCCAAACTTTCTGGAATTATTTTCATACATTTTGTCACTTATAATTTATAAAACTCACCATTATACATATATATTATTACTTAAGAATATCTATGTATACTTTAGTTCCCTCCTTTCAGGGACACTTTGGTATTACACCCATTTGTTATGTTTTATGACATGATTGTGGTACCCAATTCTTACCATGGGTAACCCTTATGTTTATGTAAGATTAATTATTTATGATTATTTATATGGAAAAAATATTCATGAAATGTTATTATGGGTGCTCCTAGATAAAACTCCAATGCATTGGGTAAAGTTAAGTCTCATGTGATGTTATGTGCGGCGGTCTTGGTGGTTAGCCTTGGCTTATTCTACTATGTGAAATGATCTTGGTGGTTAGCCTTGAATCATACTAAAGTCATGTTTTATATTTCGTGCACATTTTTATGACTCCGTGTTTATATTATTATATGTTTATATGTTATGGTTCCATATGTTAAATTCTTTTTTATACCATCATGGCATGCCTTGTATTCCTTGTGCTAATGCTTTGTTCTTATGGCGATCCCCTTACTATGATTTTTAGATCATCCATTTGTTTATGTTATTCTCAAGTTATCCTATGATGATGTTTGAGAAAAATGAAAGATAGGTTCTATTTATGAATACTAAATAAAAAAATGTTTTATTTAATTCCATGTTTTTTGTTTTATGTACCATGTCTTCCAAGACACTAGACATTATGATCCTCAGCTTGTACTCTACTATATAATTATGCTTAAAATTATGTAATGTTATATTTAAAAGGATAGGGTCACTATAGTTGGTATCATAGGATTTTCTAGTTATTTAATGAAATTAGGATTAGATAACCTTAGGGAGAACCTTAAGGATAATACTATGTTTAAGAAAACATTCCTAAATATTGGTAAGTATAGAGTAAGTGGTTTATCAAGAATATACATCCTTGTCTGGATACAAACAGGTAGAGGTGACTATGGATTAGAAGTACCATGGATTTAAAACTCCAATAATGAGTTTCCGGCCTGACCTGCAGTATCCTATTATACGATAATGTGGCTTTCTTCACTCTTGGTTTGACACACTTGAGGGATATGCTTTGGTAAATTCATGAGCTTAGCACAAACCATTATTAATAGAAAAAATACCATAAGAATATAAGTTAATTAATAGATCAAGGATAACCTAGATTTAAAACTAAGGAATCACAAGTTAGGATATAATTATATTTTAAAAGTGTATCCATTTATGGTCAAAGTTTTCTTTTTATACTCAAGAGCTAAGTATTCAATCCCTCTAATTGTACATTATTTTTCATTGTTAATGGAGGGAAATAAAAGAACACACGCCAAAAATCAATGTGAAATGTAATGTGATTATTTCCCTAATGATATGCCTGATATAATGGGAACACATGCTCAAAACTTCATGATAGTACATTCTTTGAAGGATCAAGTTATGAATAATAACTTGAATAATGTGGAACACCCCCTCCTCCAACGAAAAAGAATGTTGTCGTTAAATACTTCATACAGAAAATGCCAATCTTGTTTAGAAGATATTATGATCCCCACCTCGTAGAATAGTGGATTCACTCTATAGGAATGATATTCTCTATCCTCCAGTGATCATAAGAAGAGACAGTTGTACTCGTGGTATATTGTTTTTATGGGGAAGCTGAGCAGTGGTGGAAACTGATCAAGAATACAAAGTCCCAAGAGTAAATTTATTCCATGGGTTGGGAGTAATTCAATAGGATGTTTTTAAATAAATTTTTTCCTCTAACCCTCCATCTCAAGATGGAAAAAGAGTTCCTTGGACTCAAGAAGAAGGAAGATGATTCCATCAGGACGTACGTAGAAAAATTTACAAGGCTTAAAAGGTATGCCTCTGGCTTTGTCATGAACAAGAAAAGAATGGTGGATCTCTTCTTTAGCGGGCTAAATCCAAGTCTATGAAAAGCGTTGGTGATTCGATACTTTGACAGTTATGAGAAGATTGTCCACTGTCCCATCAAGGTTGAAATGTAGATTGGAGACTCTCCGTGGTCTCATGGTCCCAGTGATAAGAAGCCAAAAATGGAGAACAACATGGGTGGTTCAACAAACAAATACCATGATGGAAAGAAGCCGGAATATACCTGTAACACCTCAAGCTTCCACGATACGCTTCTCTTTCAATAATGCAATATCTTGCATTGTACGCAAGTTCGAGATTCTAACACACCGCGACCAATCAAAATAGCCATTATGAATAGTAATACCCACTTTTTAAAATTATATATATATTATATTTCCAAATGGACTTCATTTTTGTATTCGTAATATCGAAATTAGCTTATGTTTAATTTTTGGTATTTTTCTGAGAACTTCCAATTTTTTATGAATAGTGAAAAATACTTAAAAACAACTTTTTTAATCAAAATAATTTATAGTGATAAATTATAATATTGAGTGGTTTTAAAGTATAATTATAATATATTTTTACCATTTTATCCAATGGTGGTCATTAGAATTAATTTCACTTTGAAATTAGACATAAACAATTGTCAATCTTTTAATATATATTGTTTCTTAAAAACACGATATTTGTTGTGACAGCGGGAATTAATTATAAAATTAATTAATGCAACTTATATTTTTTTAATTTTGTAAAATAGACATAATTTTTGAATTCGGAATATCAATTATAGCTTAAGGTGAAATATTGGCATTGTTCTGAAAAACTTCAATTTTTGATGAATAGTGAAACCACTAAGTGGTAGTTAAAAAACTGATTTTTTTTAAATGAAACATTACCACTTCTATGTTTTGATTTTCAAAAATCTGAAATACCTGGTTGTCATTAGGAAGTAGAATGTGGTTCAATGGGATAAAAATAATTTTTTGGTGAATAGTAACTTTTATGTTTAATTAATCTCGATTAAAGGTAATTAGTGAAATTTAAGGTAAAAATGATATTATAAAAATATAACAATACCCTTACACTTGTCCTACCCCTATTGAATGAGTCATGGCCGACCAAGAAAATCCATGGGTCAACTTTGGGACCCCATGGAGCCACTTTGGTAGGAAAATGACATTAAAAACTTTTTATTTAATGTTAAAATAAAAATGTCACAAACATGTGTTGTTTTACTAAAACAATTTTCAAATGGGGTAATACAAGTCATATTTTTTACTATAAATATTAATTATAAATAAAAAAAGATTTCCTACATCATTATATATTTTAAAATTTTTAGACATTAAATAAATTTAATTTTTTTTGACACCATGATGATGCAGCGATTACCTCATTAATTAACGATTTAAATAAAATGAAAAGATAATGTAAAATATAAAACTTAAACTTGTAAAAAACCTATTGGATGAGTATATTTCGAACCCTTATCACCTTATACTCTAACTATATAAGTGTGGGACCTTTAAAATCCGAAACTCATTATATAATAAAGTAACATTTCATTACTTTCCAAGAGTGCCCCTCCTCTCCTCTTATAAAAGGCCGCCACCTCTCCCACCTTATTCACACCTTCAAGCCATTTGGCTCATCCAAACTCTACCCAAATACTCTCCCAACTTCCTTCTCTTACTCATAGAAGCCTTAATTTGGGCAGAAGTCTTCCCAAGGAATCCTTTGGCTCAAATAAAATAGAGTTACCCGATTTTAAGGTAATGTATTCTCTAATGTTGTTTTGTTTTATTTTGCTTCTCCAACCCCCTAAACTCCTTTTATTATTTTTTTTGTAACCACACCAGTATATTTAATATACTAGGATTCTGTTATGAGATGTATTTTATTTACACTTACACACACCTAGATCTAATGGTTAAAGAACATAATGTTTCTGTTGATGGCGAATTTCTGCCTCACGAAACGATGATTGTTCAACACTCATATAACACCTCTCATGGAGGACATTATGATGGCACAATTTTTATATATGATATATATTATGTTTTTGTTTCTCTTATGATTCATTATTTTTTATTTATGGCAGACCTTTACGATTTCCATTATGGGTAAACATGATAATTTCATTTTAGGAAGTTCGGACTACCCCCCCCCCTCAAAGTGATTTGAATCGTTAATGACATATGTGGGATGTATAAAGGATGGAGTAAATGGTATTATAAATTATATTATACTGGAATTATATTATAACTTTATATAATTATAACATCATTCCATTAAATATGAAATAGAAATGAATGTAGCGTTCATGTGTACGTACGGCTTACCGTCTCCATGAATGGTGCATTTCAATTCTTACCTCTAAATGTTATGTAATATTATAAATGCATGTATATACTGGATATATATGATATATATGATATCTAAATCATGAATATAATTCTGGATACAATGGATATTTTATCACATGAACAACTTGTAATTATAAGAAGTGTATTTTTGACTCAAGTACCAAAGATCGACAAAATGACCGTTATTAACTTAAATAATTACATTATGTTCATAATATGGTAATAAGTGATATAAAAGGAATAATGAACATGAAAAAGGTTATTAAGAAAATAGAAATTAACTATAGTTTATTATTCAGGAGATTAAAGAACTATTGAGTCAAGTCGGACACGAGTTAAAGGAATTTCTTAGCCCAATTTCCATTCTTTGGGTTAATCTCCTACTTTCAAATTATGTCATGATATTATTATGTAATATCTTGTATTTTTACTTTCTTTATGTTTACTTATAGTGAATACACATAATAGATCTATTTTATTTAAAAAATGATCTTTTAAGGGAATTCGTCTTAGTCATCATTCATTGAGGCATATTTTGTTTTATACACAAATTTCTTTTATACGGTGTATAAACCCCTTTGACTTTTACATTTATTCAAAAGGAATCTTTTTATATGAAGAATTTTACTAAACGACAAAAAGGAATGTTTTTATTTTTGTACGTATGTGGCTACAATGAATTCTTCGCCGCCATGACCATTATTTGATTTTCGACTTCCTCTATAAGCCATAATTTTTTTAAAATGAAAAATAAATACCAAGTTTTAATTTTCTTTCATTTTGGTATTGAAAATGGTTTTGATAATTTTTTTATTATATCAATGTGCTGTATTGATATCTTGTGATTGAAATGAGGAAATGTTATGTTTCCTTTATGCATGTTTTATGTTATACGATTATGTTATGGTTTATGATATGTTTAAACCTATTCATATGAGGAATGAATTGGACTTAATAAGTGATGGGTGGAGCCCGCTATAGCTCCTCAATGCATCGGCAGGTCTCATGAGACAAACTAGTGTCTTGGCATGAGGCCTTGAAAAAATCTTATTTGTGGTCTTGGAATGAGGCTTTGGCTACGTGGTTATGGTAGTCTGGCATTATGCATTCCATCATTATGAAAGTGGTTATTGATATTGCATGTGATTTTTCGACCAGTAGAATATCCGTGTGAATAAGTAAATGGCATTATCTCATTTTACTTTTTCCATATTATGTTGAAGTTCAAGTTTAAAATGATTTTGTTTTAGTTATACATTGCCTTAAATGTTTATGTTTATTTATGAAATCATCCGCTATATTTTTATCCTTACTGAGCATCTGAGCTCACCCCTTTCAATGTTTTAATTTTTGTCAAGATGTGATGAAGTATATTTTGAATGACCTGCAGGGATAGTATGCGGGGATATGAAGACAGGATGTTTATTTTAGTTTTGTTTTACTTTACAATGTATTGTAAGGCTTATGAATGTATCTAGTGTTTCCAAGACTACTAAACTAATCGGTCTTTCGAGACATCATCTTTTGTGATCATGAAAATGTTACACAATAATGCACCGATTCTGGGTAACTGGGGTCAGGGCGTTACAGATGGTTTCAGAGGCAGTTTTGTACTAACCATGGAAGCTAGATTTCGATAAACTATGATTAGAGAACATATCCCTAAGATAGACATTGAGGATTAATATAGAATAACTTCCTAGAATTTCAATATTATAGAGATTTTTTGAGTTTTCCGAACAATAAATCCATGTCTGGATATGAGCAGGTAGAGGCGGCTCTGGCACAGATGTACCTAGGGGTAAAACCCGAAAACACTTCTTTGAGATAGACTCGAACAGGAATTGGTGCATAACAATGGTCCTTGCTGCACTCTTGGTTACGACACTCCCGGGGGATATGATTAGGATAATTCTCATTTTTTTACAAACCATTATGAAGGGTTTATGAGTATAAACTTCCTCAAAGAAAACATTTTTTATGATTGTGGATTATATCCATAAACCATTCAATTTACATTAATTATTTTACATGTTTGTAATTATTCATTGCAATTCATAAACTAACCTAGTTTACGCCATTGTATAGAAATGGTGCCCAGTAGAAGGAATGTGAACTCCATCAATACGTATGATCCAAAGAGTAAGAAGGATCATACCTTTCACGGTATTAAGCCAACATTTAGAAGGGAAATAGTCTCCCATGTGTTCTAAATATATGAAGAAATAGTATCATGTGTTAATAAGATAAGTAAATAATTCTATGAGTCTTATGGATTTGAGGGGATGAAAGAGTTGAAAAGGATGGAAAAGAGAATCAAGGATAAAGGGACGAGGGAAAAGAAGAATTTTCCAATATGTGATAACTGTGGGAAGAAACACCTTGGAACTTTCTTTAAGTGAATGGGAGTTTGTTATAAGTGTGGAGAAAAAGGAAACCAAGTGCGTGACTGAAAGGGTATGAAAATGGTTTCAAATGTACAATTCTTCATCTGCAAGGAGTGGGGACACTACGAAAAATAATGTCCAAAATCATCAGAGTGTACCCTAAATGATGTTATTGGATAATAATCAAGTTATGATACTACCACAGATGAGGAGGAATGATTAGAGTTCTTATGTTTTCATTAAATAATTCTGCCATTTTAGTGTTGTATCAATGATGTACTGGTTATAATATTTATGGAGTATATAAGGATTGTACTACAGTACTATTTCATCAAGGACTTGAGATTGTGTGGAACCAAGAAAAGTGACTCCACAACAGGTTAAATTTTTGGAAAATATATGGTTGAGATAAAGATACACCATAATATGGTTCTGATGCCGAGATTGTAATTTTGGAATAATACATGATTGATTTGGATAAATTATATTAGATATTCTTAAAACAGATTAATGATTTGTATACATTTTTGGATAGAAGGAGTATATCTAGTATTCTATAAGGAATAAGGGATCATGAATGTAATCAATAAGGATTTATGGTAATTCTGGATGTTGTATTGTTTTAAAAGAATACATGATGAAGGTGTTCACATGTTGTTACGTGAAAAAAAGGATCTTCATTATGCTTACCTTCCTTATAAAATTTGGACTGTGAGTTGGACAAAAGTATTTTGGATAACTATAAAGGTTGGAATGGATTAAGTTAAACCTTGGATAGTATTGTTTAAGGTTAAAACATTTCTGAATATTATTTTTGGAATATTATAATACTATAGCTTTAAGAAAAGGACAACCTGCAGGTTGGGGGATAACCCGTCGCGTTGGAAAAAGCTGCAGGAATCGAAACCACAACCACAGTGCGACATGCCTTTATTACCTACCAATAGCCTACAGGAAGTCCCTGGTTATTACAAAATAGTTTTCCTAATCTAAATGGTATGTGTTAATATTTTGAGCCTTGTATGATTAGGATAAATATAATATTTTTGAGTTCTATTATCTTTTTGAGTGAAAGATGAGTTTGTGGTCGAAATTATATGAAGGTTGAAACTCTACATGTCAAGCATAAATATATATATACCTATCTTTTATTCTATGAATAAATTAATTCTTAAACTTTAGTAATGGGATATTAAAACAAAAAAAAGTGATATCCTAATACCTTATGTCTTGTTGAACTTATAATATTGAAGGCTTTGAGGCCCTCAATTTTACACTTGTTTGTGATTGATGACCACAATCACTCCCTACAAATATTTACATTTTCCCTCCAATAATATGTCTCTAATTTCCACCAATGTTCTCCTTATCGAGATCATAATTTGGTGGTGACTTTTTCATTTCCCTTTCCCTCTTATTAAGGCTAAATTTTATTAACCTTATTTCTGTTGTGGGTTTTCCACAAAGGTATTTTCTATTTTCAACCTTTTATTTTCAATGAAAAATTTTAAATTACAAGGACACCATTTATTGAAGTAGGGGAGAATGTAACACCCCGAGCTTCCACGATACACTTCTCTTTCAATAATGCAATAGCTTGCATTGTACGCAATTTCGAGATTCTAACACACCGCGACCAATCAAAATATCCATTATGAATATTAATACCCAATTTTTGAAATTATATATATTTTATATTTCAAAATGGACTTCATTTTAGGATTCGGAATATCGAAATTAGCCTATGTTGAATTTTTGGTATTTTTTTGAGAACTTCCACTTTTTTATGAATAGTTAAAAATACTTAAAAAAAAACTTTTTTAATAAAAAAAATTTATAGTGATAAATTATACTATTTAGTGGTTTTAAAGTATAATTAGAATATATTTTTACCATTTTATCCAATGTTGGTCATTATAATTAATATCACTTTGAAATTAGAGATAAACAATTGTCAATCTTTTGATATATATTGTGTCATAAAAACACGTTATTTGTTGTGACAATGGGAATTAATTATAAAATTAATTAATACAACTTATATGTTTGTAATTTTGTAAAATAGACATCATTTTTGAATTCGGAATATCAATTATATCTTAGGGTGAAATTTTGGCATTGTTCTGAAAAACATCAATTTTTGATGAATAGTGAAACCACTAAGTGGTAGTTAAAAAACTGATTTTTCGTTTAAATGAAACATTATCACTTCTGTGTTTTTATTTTCAAAAATCCGACATACATGGCTGTCATTAGGAAGTCGAATGTGGTTCAATGGGATAAAAATATTTTTTGGTGAATATTATCTTTTATGTTTAATTAATCGCGATTAAAGGTAATGTAACGACCCAAAGTTTCATAAATAGAAAATCCATCTTGATCCAGTTAAATGTTTCTTTATGAAAAATGTTTTTATAAGATGTCAACTTCTTTAGTTTTACGTTAAGATTTGTGACCGTTACTTTTATAGCCGTTGAACAGTGATCATCTGAGTAGTATAAATATAAGGCTTTAACGAACCCATTTCTACTCAGACAAAGGAAGCGATGGCCTCATCCAGTAGAATTGCCCCTTATGAAGCCCATTTGTCAGAGCTCGGAAAAGAGGTGGTGTCTTTGGGATTTTCCCTTGACCAAGCCCAAGCTGAGCTTCATCAAGTCAAGCTCGAACATGATCGTCTACGGGAAAAGTGGAAGTTGATTGAAATTACAACTCGAGCGATGTTATCCGAGCCACCCCAAGAGTTTGTCACCATCGCACACCTTACCCTTAGGTCTTATGCGGCTATTTTAAGGGGTTATGTAACAAATAAGTAGCACCATGTTCATGTACATTTTTTCTGTATATAATAATGAATATAATTTCTAGTCATTTTTGATACATTGTAATTAGTTTTTAAAGTACAAATGGTGGTTTTAGTTATTATTAAGAATTATATTTTATTAAATTAAATTATTTTTGAATTAAATAATATTTTAATAAAATATTATTATTAATATTAAATGAATTTTTATTAAATATATATGATCTTATAATTTTATGAAAGAAATTAAAATTTTTATTAAGGTTTGAAAGCCATTTCTGTCAAAACCCGTGAATTTTTTATAAATGTCGGTTTTTATTTTAAAAGTGAAAATTCACATATTTAGAAAATTATTCAGATAAAATAAATATTATTTTTGGAATCAGGACGTCGAAATTATTCAATGGTGAATTTTTCATAATTTTCCGAGACAGTCAAATTTTTGGGTAAAAATTAAATACCATTTAAATATATAATGTGTTTTATGACATCATAATGACCCAATGGTGATGTAATAAAATACCATAATCCTTATGTTCGGCCAATATATTTTTTATCATTAAAATAATGAGGTTTTGGGTTTGTTTGACTTACTTTTAAAAGCATTAATGGATCCCTCTTATTGTTTGAATGATGGGAGACCCCTTTCTCTCTCATCAAATGCCTCCCATATACACCCGTTACCATGCCGAAATTCCGAAACGAACCTTTTTCTCCTCTTTTATATTTCATGCAATACTTTTGTATCATGAATCTAAATTCCTTTTCAATTGTTGGTACATGTATCTATGTGACCTACTTACTGTCCATTACATGTAAATATGATGAGGAACCCCTTTCTCTCTCATCAACCTTTTTTATGAATTCTTATGTCACGCCGTTACGCTGCCGAAATCACACCGAATTTCTAAGCCAATATCATTGTGTAGTGATTACCATGCCCATTTCTCCATCAAGGGTATTCACCTTTATGCACATTTACTTATTGATTATAAAGTTTCATGTAGGAATTCCACATTCCTTTATCGTGGAATAAATGATTATGTTTTATGAATCCATGTTTTATGATCCGTGTGGCACACTTATGCATGAAATGAAATGTTTAAGAAGGGTGCGCCCTTTATAGCGCTCCAATGTATTGGGTAAAGTATAGTATCATGATACATCATGTGCAATGAGTATTGACTCATGCTAATTCAAGTGAAACGAGGGTTTACTCGTGCTTCAAGTGCAATGAGGGTTTACTCGTGTTCCATGTGCAATGAGCATTGGCTCATGCTAATTCAATGTTAAGTGTTGTTGCCACATTTCCAGTTTATGATTATCATGCTTTATCATGCCTTTATGTTCATGTTTCTCTTATGCTCTATTGATATTCCCATTGCCTAACATGTATTGTACTCCTCATGTTATTCATTATGTACTCCCTTACTGGGATTTATAGCTCACCCTTTTCTTATATATGTCCTCAGGTTATCCCTTGCAATGCTAAGTACGAAGAAATGTAGTGGTCATGTAAAGGAAGTTTTCAATATAGATGTTGTATTTCAAGTTTAAGGTTTTTATGTAATGATACTAAGCCCCAAAGACACTAAACCTCTCGATCTTCTTTGTTGTATCAAGTGATGTTTTATGTAATAAAGCATGTTTAAGTTGTAATAAAAAGCAGGGTTGTCATAGTTGGTATCAGAGGATAGGTTTAGTTTTTTTTGGGATTAGGAAACCCTAGTAAAGCCTTAGATACAAGACTAAGCATAATAAAAACATCCCTAAGTTTTGCTAAATTCTAATTACGTGGTTTATCAAACAAATACATCCCTGTCTGGATACGAGCAGGTAGAGGCGGCTCTAGCACAGATGTATCCTAGGGGTAAAACCCGAAAACACCGCTTTGAGATAGACTCGAACGGGAACTGGTGCATGACAACGGGCCTTGCTGCACTCTTGGTTACGACACTCCCGGGGGATATGTTTTGATAAATTCACAATCTTAGTATGAACCCTTATTAATGGAAAAATGCCTCTAAGATGATATATTAGAAGGAAGATCATGAAAAGCCTAGATTGAATCCTATAGACTTATGAGTTAAAGAGATTAATGTTTATTTATAAGTCATCAACTTTTGTCTTTGGATTACCCTTTATGTGTTACCCTTAACTTTCCTTTTATTCCAGCGAATGGCCGGTAATAGGAGAACTCGGGCTAACAACCGTTGTGAAGATCAGTGTGATGATTGTACTTATGAGATGCCCAATCCAATGGGAGTGGGAATCGCGAACATTGTCACGCTTCTCTCTTAGCTAACTCAAGTTTTGAATAGAAACACTGGTCAAGAGGAACGTTCAACCCCCCCAAAGAATGAACAAGTCGTTATTGAAAGCTTCATGAGACAAAGGCCTCCTACTTTTAGTGGATCATCCGATCCCACGATCGCTGAACAATGGATCAACTCCATTGAAAAGATATTCTCCATCCTCCAATGCTCTGAAAAAGAGAAGGTTCTCCTGGCGGATTATCGTATGGAGGGTGAAGCTGATCAATGGTGGTCGTTGATCAAAAATACGAAGCCTGAGGAGGAGATTGAGGCTTTGGAATGGAAGGAATTTCGGAAGATGTTTTTCGATAAATATTTTCCGCGCACCCTCTGTCTTAAGATGGAAAGGTACTTCCTTTACCTCAAGCAGAAAGATCAAGAATTTGTGGGAGCGTACGAGGAAAACTTCACAAGGCTTGCACGATACGCTTCCGGCTTTGTCGTTACCCCCGAATGCAAGGTTGACCGCTTCTTTGGTGGGCTGAAGCCTAGCTTGCGGAAAGCATTAGCAATCCGTGACTTTGACAGCTATGAGGAAATTTCCGATGTGCCCTCAATGTTGAAATGGAGATCAGAGAATCACATGGGTATCATGGGGACAAGAAGCGTAAGGTGTACTTCAATGCTGTTGGTCCTATGGATAAATCCAACGGCGCTAAGAAGTTCCAGCACCCTACTTGCAAAAAGTGTGGAAAGAAGCACCCTGGAAATTGCCTTAGGGGGAGAAGAAAATGCTTCAAGTGTGGAAGAGAAGGGAACCTAGCTGTTAACTGTCAGCAAGAAGGACCCGCGGCAACGACAGAGGAGAGGAACGCTCCGTTCGAACTTCAACGCGTTGTTCAATGCTACAAATGCAAAGAACCGGATCATTTTGTGAATCAGTGCCCTAATCCAAGGGTTATCGGAGGCAACCAGCAACCTCTAAGACAGCAAGGAAGAACTTTGGCCATCACTTCTGCCGAAGTGAACCCCGACAACGAAGTGGTGACAGGTACACTAATTATTCATTCAAGAATAGAGAACGTACTTTTTGATTCAGGTTCTACGCATTCTTTTATATCTCAAAATTTTAGTAGAATAATCCCTACACCACCACAAATCATGGAAGTAAAGATGTCGGTGAGTACGGAAAATGGGGAAATCATTGCATCCCATGAGTATAAGTCCTCCCCTGTTATAATATGTGAATTGAATTTCCCGGAGAACCTCTTCATACTCCCTCTGGTGGAATTTGATGCAATTCTTGGCATGGATTGGCTTTCCTTATATAGAGCCAACATAAATTGTCGGGAGAGGGAAATCACACTCCATATGGAGAATCGACCCCGGATTCTTTACAAGTGTCAGGAGGAAGATGAATTTCCTTTAGCTACATTATCTCAAGCATGGATATTAATGCCTTATGAGCATGCATATCTGGCTCAGATGATTGAGTCAAAGGAAGAAACCACCCTTTAAGAAATGCCTATTGTGAGGGAATTCGCTGAAGTATTTCCCGAGGAACTTCCTGGTCTTCCTCCAAGGTGAGATGTTGAGTTCTCAATTTAACTTATATCTGGGGCGCTACCAATATCCAAGACTCCATATAGAATGGCTGTTGTTGAGCTTGAAGAGCTGAAGAAACAGCTACAGGAGAATCTGGATAAAGGGTTTATACGCCCAAGTGCGTCACCATGGGGTGCACCAGTCCTCTTCGTCAAGAAGAAGGATGGGTCAATGCGGCTTTGCATCGATTATCATGAACTTAACAAAATCACGATAAAGAACAAGTATCCTCTCCCAAGAATCGATGATTTGTTTGATCAGCTGTGTGGAGCACAATACTTCTCCAAGGTGGACTTGTAGTCAGGATATTATCATGTAAGGGTGAAGAAGGAAGATATCCCCAAGATTGCTTTTCGTACAAGGTACGGGCACTATGAATTCATAGTAATGCCTTTTGGACTCACCAATGATCCACCAATATTCATGGACTTGATGAATAGAGTCTTTAGATATTACCTTGACAAATTTGTGGTAGTCTTCATAGATGATATTCTAATATACTCCAAAACCAAGGAGGACCATGAGGAGAATTTAAAAACTGTACTAGAGACTTTCCGCAAGGAGAAGCTCTATGCAAAGAACAACAAGTGTGAGTTTTGGTTGAAGGAAGTCTCATTCTTGGGCCATATCATCACAAGCAATGGGATATCTATGGACCCCTCCAAAACAGATGCAATTGAGGGATGTCCGAGGCCAACATCGGTAACTGATATCCGTAGCTTCTTGGGGTTAGCTGGATATTATCGACGATTTGTGAGAAATTTCTCACGATTGACCAACCCTCTTACCAAGCTAACTCGAAAGGGAGTAAAGTTTGCTTGGAGTTATGAATGTGAAGAAAGCTTCAAGGAGTTTAAAAGGAGGCTTATCACTGCACCCGTACTCACTTTACCCACAAGTGGGGAGCTTTTTGTGGTATTCAGTGATGCTTCGAAGAAGGGATTAGGATGTGTGCTGATGCAGAATGATAAAGTGATATCCTATGCCTCAAGGCAGTTAAAAATCCATGAGCGAAACTATCCAACGCATGATCTGGAGTTGGTGGCGGTGATCTTTGCCGTGAAAATATGGCGGCATTATCTCTATGGGGAGAAATTTGAGATATATACTGACCACAAGAGTCTTAAATATATATTCACATAGAAAGAGCATAATATGCCCCAGAGAAGATGGATAGATCTCATCAAGGATTATGACTGTTCAATACATTACCACCCTGGGAAGGCGAACAAGGTGGCAGATTCCCTAAGTAGAAAGGATCCAGCGATTCTATCAATGATGAGAATTGATAAGGATCCAATCTTCTTAGACTTGATGAAGATGGACGTGGGAATCATAAAGAAGGGAACATCATCAATCCTTTCACAAATGATTGCTCAACCATCTCTTTTGGAAAGGTTAAAGGATGCTCAAAAGAATGATGCAGGAATCCAAGAAAAAGTGGAAGCTATCAAAAAGGGAAAATCCTCAGAGTTTAATGTCAATGAAGAAGGAATTGTGCGGTTTGGGAAAAGACTATGTGTTCCATCAATTTCGGAGCTGAATAAGGAACTTTTGGATGATGCACATAGTTCAAATTTCTCTACTCACCCAAGGAGCACAAAGATGTATCGAGATCTCCGAGAAAACATTTGATGGGATAATATGAAGAAGGAGATCACTGAATATACATCAAAGTGCCTGGTGTGTCAGAAAGTGAAGGCAGAGAGGCAGAAGTCTAAGGGGATGATGAAACCATTTCCCATACCAGAATGGAAATGGGAGAACATCACCATGGACTTTGTCACCGGACTTCCAAGGACATCCAAAGGCAACAATGCATTCTGGGTTGTTGTGGATCGTCTTACAAAGAATGCACACTTCATTTCTATTCGAGAGGATTTCTCTTTGGATCAACTGGCACGGATATATATCAGGGACGTGGTACGGTTGCATGGAGTACCACTATCTATTGTTTCTGATCGAGATCCACGATTCACCTCTATGTTTTGGAAGAGTCTTCAACATGCTCTGAATACTGAACTAAACATCAGTACGGCCTATCATCCTCAAACTGATGGCCAATCTGAGCGGACTATCCAAACACTTGAGGATATGTTTAGAGTGTTCTCAATGGACTTTAAAGGAGGATGGGATAAACATATTCATCTGGTTGAGTTCTCTTATAATAATAGTTTCCACTTGAGCATCCAAATGGCACCATATGAAGCCCTGTATGGGAAATGGTGTAGAACACCGGCATGTTGGGATGAAGTCGGTGAACGTAAGCTGCTTGGACCAGAAATGGTCGAAGAAATGGTGGAGAAGGTGAAAACCATTCAGCAGCATATCAAGGCAGCCCAAAGTCGACAGAAGAGTTATGCAGATAATCGTCGACGAGACCTTGAGTTTAAAGTCAGAGACATGGTGTTTTTACGCATATCTCCATGGAAGAAGGTCATGAGGTTTGGAAAGAAAGGGAAGTTAAGTCCAAGGTACATCGGCCCCTTAGAGATTCTTGATCGTGTTGGGGTTGTGGCCTATCGACTAGCACTTCCACCTACTATGGCCAAGGTTCATGATGTCTTTCATGTATCCCTCTTAAGGAAGTACATACCGGACCATCACATGTTCTCTCTTCTGAGGTGGTACAATTGGAAGATGACCTTTCTTATGAGGAGCAACCAGTGAAGATCTTAGATCGTAGAGAAAAGGTTCTACGAAATAAGACAATACCCCTCATCAAGGTGTTGTGGAGAAACCACAAGTTTGAAGAAGCAACATGGGAGTCAGAGGATATGATGAATCCGAGTTACCCACATTTGTTTTAGTGTGGGAAAAGGAAAATTTCGAGGGAGAAATTTCTTAAGGGGGGAATATTGTAACGACCCAAAGTTTCATTAATAGAAAAACCCTCTTGATCCAGTTAAATGTTTCATTATGAATTTTTTTTTATAAGATGTCAACTTCTTTAGTTTTACGTTAAGATTTGTGACCGTTACTTTTATAGTCGTTGAACAGTGATCATCTGAGTAGTATAAATATAAGGCTTTAACGAACCCATTTCTACTCAGACAAAGGAAGCGATGGCCTCATCCAGTAGAATTGCCCCTTACGAAGCCCATTTGTCAGAGCTCGGAAAAGAGGTGGCATCTTTGGGATTTTCCCTTGACCAAGCCCAAGTTGAGCTTCCTCAAGTCAAGCTCTAACATGGTCGTCTACGGGAAAAGTGGAAGTTGATTGAAATTACAACTCGAGCGATGTTATCCGAGCCACCCCAAGAGTCTGTCACCATCGCACACCTTACCCTTAGGTCTTATGTGGCTATTTTAAGGGGTTATGTAACAAATAAGTTGCACCATGTTCATGTGCATTATTTCTGTATATAATAATGAATATAATTTCTAGCCATTTTTGATACATTGTAATTAGTTTTTAAAGTACAAATGGTGTTTTTAGTTATTATTAATAATTATATTTTATTAAATTAAAGGACTTTTGAATTAAATAATATTTTAATAAAATATTATTATTAATATTTAATTAATTTTTATTAAATATAAATTATCTTATAATTTTATGAAAGCAATTAAAATTTTTATTATGGTTTGAAAGCCATTTCTCACAAAACCCATGATTTTTTTATAAATGTCGGTTTTTATTTAAAAAGTGAAAATTCACATATTTAGAAAATTATTTAGATAAAATAAATATTATTTTTGGAATCAGGACGTCGAAATTATCCAACTGTGAATTTTTCATAATTTTCTGAGACAGTCAAATTTTTGGGTAAAAATTAAATACCATTTAAATATATAATGTGTTTTATGACATCATATTGACCCAATGGTGATGTAATAAAATACCTTAATCCATATGTTCTTCCAATATATGTTTTATCATTAAAATAATGAGGTTTTGGGTTTATTTTACTTACTTTTCAAAGCATTAATGGAGCCCTCAAGACTTATTCAACACTTTGCCTTTTTAAATTAATTTCCATGGGTGTGTGACTCACCTCCACATAAGAAACCCTAATTTTTTAATACGTTCGGACCTTGGCCTTGTAAAATATTTTTTTCCTCTTTCCTTTTCCAGAAACCATTGGCAAATACCATGGGATGGTTTGTGGTTTGGATTATTTTAATATAAGGGGTCCCAAACCTAAATAATAAAGAATTCTCTCACCTTCCTATATAAACCCACCCAAGCTCCCACTTCCTCCTCACTCAAATCCCTTTATGTTCGTCCAAACTCTGACCTACTCTATCTAGAATCCTATCAAGGTGCCCCAAGCTCTCAAGAAGCCTCTCACAAGCCTCTCTCTAGCCTTTGGAAGCACAGTTCCAAGTAAGGGGTTTTCTTCCTTTCTCATTTTTGTCAATTTTCTTTAAGTTGTATTGCCCTTTTAATTTCAATTATGAATGTTGGGGTATGGTTTCTCACCTCTCCCATACTTCCCTCTTATTGTTTTAATGATGGGATACCCCTTTCTCTCTCATTAAATGCCTCCCATATACACCCGTTACTATGCCGAAATTCCGAAAGGAACCTTTTTCTCCTCTTTTATATTTCAAGCAATACTTTTGTATCATGAATCTAAATTCCTTTTCAATTTTTGGGACATGTATCTATATGACCTCCTTACTGTCCATTACATGTATATATGATGAGTAACCCCTTTCTCTCTCATCAACATTTTTTATGAATTCTTATGTCACGCCGTTACGCTGCCGAAATCACACTGATTTTCTAAGCCAATATCATTGTGTAGTGAATACCATGCCCGTTTCTCCATCAAGGGTATTCACCTTTATGCACATTTACTTATTGATTATAAAGTTTCATGTATGAATTACACATTCCTTTATCTTGGAATAAATGATTATGTTTTATGAATCCATGTTTTATGATCCGTGTGGCACACTTATGCATGAAATGAAATGTTTAAGAAGGGTGCGCCCTTTATAGCGATCCAATGCATTGGGTAAAGTATAGTATCATGATACGTCATGTGAAATGAGTGTTGACTCATGCTAATTCAAGTGCAATGAGGGTTTACTCGTGCTTCAAGTGCAATGAGGGTTTACTCATGCTCCATGGGCAATGAGCCTTGGCTCATGCTAATTCAATGTTAAGTGTTGTTGCCACATTTCCAGTTTATGATTATCATGCTTTATCATGGCTTTATGTTCATGTTTATCTTATGCTCTATTGATATTCCCATTGCCTAACATGTATTGTACTCCTCATGTTATTCATTATGTACTCCCTTACTGGGCTTTATAGCTCACCCTTTTCTTATGCATGTCCTCAGGTTATCCCATGCAATGCTAAGTACGAAGAAATGTAGTGGTCATGTAAAGGAAGTTTTCAATAAAGATGATGTATTTAAAGTTTAAGGTTTTTATGTAATGATCCTAAGCCCCAAATACACTAAACCTCTCGATCTTCTTTGTTGTATAAAGTGGTGTTTTATGTAATAAAGCATGTTTAAGTTGTAATAAAAAGCAGTGTTGTCATAGGTAATTAGTGAAATTTAAGGTAAAAATGATATTATAAAAATATAAAAATACCCTTACACATGTCCTACTCCAATTGGATGAGTCATGGCCGACCACTAAAATCCATGGGTCAACCTGGGGACCCCATGGAGCCACTTTGGTAGGAAAATGACATTAAAAACTTTTTATTTAATGTTAAAATAAAAATGTCACAAACATGAGTTGTTTTACTAAAACAACTTTTAAATGGTGTTATACAAGTAGTATTTTGTACTATAAATATTAATTAGAAGGATAAAAATATTTCCTACATCATTATATTTTTTTTATAATTTTTAGACATTAAATAAATTAAATTTTGTATGACACCATGATGATGCAGCGATTACCTCATTAATTAACGATTTAAATAAAATGAAAAGATAGTGTAAAATATAAGACTTAAACTTGTCAAAAATCTATTGGATGAGTATATTTATAACCCTTATCACCTTATATTTGAACTATATAAGTGTGGGAACTTTAAAATCAGAAACTCGTTATATAATAAAGTAACATTTCATTACTTTCCAAGAGTGTCCCTCCTCTCCTCTTATAAAAGGCACCCACATCTCCCACATTATTCACACCATCAAGCCATTTGGCTCATAAAAAATATGCCCAAATACTCTCCCAACATACCTCTATTACTTATAGAAGCCTCACTTTGGGCAGAAGTCTTCGCAAGGAATCCTTTGGCTCAAATTAAAAAGAGTTACCCGATTTTAAGGCAATGTCTTCTCTAATGTTGTTTTTTTTATTTTGCTTCTCCAACCCCCTAAACTGTTTTTATTATTTTATTTTTTAACAAAACCAGTATCTAAAATATACTATGATGTTTTTATGAGAATGATTTTATTTACACTTACACAAACCTATATCTAATGGTTAAAGAACATACTGTTTCTGTGGATGGCGAATTTCTGCCTCACGAAACGATGATTGTTCAACACTCATATAACACCTCTAATGGTGGCCATTATGATGACAATATTTTTATATATGATATATATTATGTTTTTGTTTTCCTTATGATTCTTTATTTTTCATTTATGGCAAAACTTTACAATTTCCATTATGGCTAAACGCGATAATTTCATTTTAGGATGTGCGGACTACCGCCCCCTCAAAGTAATTTGAATCGTTAATGACATATGTGGGATGTATAAAGGATGGAGTAAATGGTATTATACATTATATTATACTTGAATTATATTATACCTTTATATAATTATAACCTCATTCCATTAAATAAGAAATATAAATGAAAGTAGTGTTCATGCGTACATACGACTTACCGTCTCCATGAACGGTGCATTTCATTTCATACCTCTAAATGTTATGTAATATTTTAAATACATGTATATAATGGATATATATGATATATATGATATCTAAATCATGAATATAATTTTAGATATAATGGATATTTTACCACATGAAAAACTTTTAATTATAAGAAGTTTATTTTTGACTCAAGTGCCAAAGATCGACAAAATGACCGTTATTAACTTTAATAATTACATAATGTTCATAATATGGCAATAAGTGATATAAAAGGAATAATGAACATGAAAAATGTTATTAGTCAAATATAAATTAACTCTAGTTTATTATTCAGTAGATTAAAGAACGATCGAGTCAAGTCGAACACGAGGTAAGGGAATTTCTTAACCCAATTTCCATTCTTTGGGTTAATCTCCTACTTTCAAATTATGTCATGATATTATTATGTCCTATATTGTATTTTTACTGTATTTATGTTTAATTATAGTTAATACACATAATAGATCTATTTTATTTAAAAATTGATCTTTTTAAGGGACTTCGTCTCAATCACCATTCATTGAGGCATATTTTGTTTTATACACAAATTTCTTTTATACGGTGTATAAACCCCTTTGACTTTTAAATTTATTCAAAAGGAATCATTTTATATGAATCATTTTACTAAATGATAAAAAGGAATTTTTTTCATGTCCTACGTATGCGGTGATAATGACTTCTCCGCCGCCGTGACCATTATTTGAGTTTCGGCTTCCTCTACAAGCTATATTTTTTTTAAATGAAAAATATATACCAAGTTTTAATATTCTTTCATTTTTGGTATTGAAAATGGGTTTTATAAGGTTTTTATTAAATCAATGTGTTGTATTGATAACTTGTGATTGAAATGTTGATATGTTATGTTTCCTTTATGCATGTTTTATGTGATACGATTATGTTATGGTTAATGATATGTTTAAACCTATTCATACGAGGAATGCATTGGAAATAATAAGTGACGGGTGGAGCCCACTATAGCTCCTCGATGCATCGACAGGTCTCATGAGAAAAACTAGTGTCTTGGCACGAGGCCTTGACAAAATCTTATTTGTGGTCTTGGCATGAGGCCTTGGCTACATGGTTATGATAGCCTGGCATTATGCATTTCATCATTATGAAAGTTGTTATTGATATTTCATGTGATTATTCAAACAGTAGAATATCAGTTTGAATAAGTAAATGGCATTATCTCATTTTACTTTTTCCATATTATGTTGAAGTTCAAGTTTAAAATGATTTTGTTTTAGTTATACATTTCCTTAAATGTTTGTGTTTATTTATGAAAGCTTCTGCTGTATTTTTATCCTTATTGAGCATCTGAGCTCACCCCTTTCAATGTTTTAATTTTTTCCGGGATGTGATGAAGTATATTATGAATGAACTGTAGGGATAGTATGATGGGATATGAAGAAAATATGTTTTTTTAGTTTTTTTTTAATTTATGATGTAATGTAAGACTTATGAATGTATATAGTGTTTCCAAGACTACTAAACTAATCAGTCTTTCGAAACTTGATCTTTTGTGATCATTCCAATGTTACGCAATAATGAACCGACTCTGGGTAACTTGGTTCGGGGTGTTACAATACCACTTGTAAAAGTTGTGGGAAGAATCTTCCTTGGATCTATCTAATGGGAACCAATAATTGCTTCAAATGTGAAAAGTTGGGATATTTGGCCAAGAACTGCCGAAGGGATATGAAAAATACCACTAATGTGGAAGAATAAATGAAGGTTCAGATCAATACACATCCAGGGGTGCAATGTTACAACTACAAGGATCATGGGAAATATGCAAATAATTTCCCTAGGCCAAGGGTTTTCGGAGAAAATCAACAATACCTCCAAGGAAACAAGGATGGGATTATGCTATCAGTACTGTTGAGGTGGAGTCGTACAATGATGTGGTGATAGGTGTGATAGTTATTCATTCAAGAATAGTGAACATAAAATTTGATACCGGTTCTACGAATTCTTTTATATCATGAATGTTTAGTAGAACTATTCAGACGACACCTCAAAATTTATAGGACAAGTTGTCTGTGAGAATAGAGAATGAGGAAATTATTGAGTTTATGGTTTATAACTCCTCCCTGATTAACATTTTTTGACTGAACCTCCTAGAAAATCTCATCATACTTATTTTAGTAGTGTTTGATGCTATCCTGGTCGTGGATTGGCTATCATTATACAAATCCAACATCAATTGTCGGAAAATTTAGATGACTCTTCACATCTTGAAGAATCCTAAAATTCTTTACAATTGTAAGGAGGAAGATGAATCTCATTTAGAATCATTGTCTCATGTGTGGATATTAATTCCTTATAAATAAGCATTTCTAGTTCAAATGACTAAGACAAAGGATATAATCTCACTCGATGATATTCCCATCGTGAGGGATTAAACTATTGTATTCCCTGAAAAGTTTTATGGCCCACCTCTTGATCTAGAGGTTGATTTCTCAATTGAACTTATTTTTGGATCGCTGCCTATATCAAATACACCTTATAGAATAGCCATAGTAGAGAGGGAGGAGATGAAAGATAAGTTACATTAGAATCTTGAGAAGGGTTTTATATGCACGATTGCTTCATCATGGGGTGCGCCAATTCTCTTCATCAAGAAGAAGGATGAATCAACGATCCCATGTGATGATTATCGTGAGGTAAAAAATCATGATAAGGAACAAGTTTCCACTTCCATGGATAGATGACATGTTCAATCAGTATTGTGAGGCCAGTTATTTCTCTAAGGTGTACATTCGATTAGGATATCACCAATAAAAGTTGAGGAAGGAAGATATTCCCAAGACTTCCACTAGAATGAGGTATGCAAAGAGGAACATGAGGAGAATTTGAATACTATGTTAAAGACATTGTGAAGGGGAAATTTGTATGCAAAGTATATTAAATTTGAGTTTTGGATTGAGTAAATATCATTCCTGGGGAATGTTATCACTAGAAAAGGGATATATATAGACCCTTACATGATGAAGGTGATTAAAGAGTGGCCCAGGACAACATCTATAATAGAGATCTACAACTTTTTGGGTCTAGATGGGTATTATCAATGATTTTTGAAGAACTTTTCAGGATTTTTGAACCCAATAACCAATATGACATGGAAAAGAGTAAATTTAATCTAGACTCAGGAATGTGAAGACTATTTTAAGGAGCTGAAAAAGATCCAAATCACTATGCTAGTACTCAAGCTTCAAATAAGCGGAGAAGTCTTTTTAGTGTACAGTTTTTATTCATTGAAGGTATTAGGATATGTGATAATTAAAAATGATAAAGTGATAGCCTATTACTCAAGGAAGATAATAATCCATGAGTAAAACTATCCTACGCATGATATGGAGTTGGAAGTAGTGATCGTTGCGTTAAAAATATCGAGGCATTGGATAAGAGTGAGAAATATACTGACCACATGAGTCTCAAATATATATTCAAACAAAAAGAAATTAATATGGACATTGAAGATGGATAGATCTCATCAAATATTATGACTGATCAATCCACTACCATCCCAGTATGGAAAATAAGGTGGTAAATTCTCTAGGTAGATAGGATTATATATCTTTGTCAATGATGAAAATTAAAAAGAATCTAATCTTATTAGATTTGAAGAGGATAGACATGGGGATCAGTAAGGGAGAACATCTTCAATCCTTTCTGAAATGGGTGCTCAACCATCCCTCATGAAGAAAATAGAGGATTCTCAATGAAAAGATGTGTAAATTTAGAAAAGGGTGGGTGCTATCAGAAATGGAAAATACTTTGATTTCAAAATTGAAAATGACATAGTTGTAAGAATTAGGTCATGATTATGTGTGCCATCCGATCCAGAGATGAAGAAGGATATGTTTAATGACACACATAGATCTACCATCTCTATTCACCTTGGGAGAACAATGATGAATTGAGATCTCCGAGAAAACTTGTGGTGGGAAAATATGAAAAAGGAAATTGATAAATATACATCAAAGTTCCTGGAATGTTAGCAAGTGAAGGCGGAGAGGAAAAAGTCTAAGGGGATGATACAACCACTACCCATAACAACATGTAAGTGAGAGAAAATATCTGTTGACTTTTTTACTATACTTACAAGGACATCCAGAGGAAACAATGCTATTTAGATCATTATGGATATACTTACAAAGATAGCTCACATTATCTCAATTTTGAGAGGACTTATCATTGGATCAACTTGAATAATTTGCATCAAAGAAGTAGTAAGGTTGTATGTATTACCACTATCTATTATATTCAATTGGGATGTGAGATTCACCTCAATGTTCAGGAAAATCCCTGAACATGCTCTAATCACTGAACTCAACTTCAGTATGGCCTATCATCCTCAAATAGATGGCCAATATGAGAAAATTATTTAGAGACTGGAAGATATGCTGAGAGTGTGTTCTATGGAATTCAAAGGAGGATAAGAACAACATCTTCCAATGGTTAAATTCTCTGATAACAATAGTTTCCACTCGAAAATCTGAATGGCACTATATGAATCCGTTTATAAGAAAATGTATAGAACACCGGTGTTTTGTGGTGAAGTTGGTGATTGTAAGATTCTAACACCTAAAAAGGTTGAAGACATGGTGGAGAAGCTGAAAACCATTTAGCATCATATCAAGGTAGCCCAAATTTGAAAGAATATTTATGAAAACAATCATCGAAGAGACCTTGAGTTTAAAGTTGTATACATAGTATTTCTATACATATCATTGTGGAAGATGGTTATGAGCTTTGGAATGAAAATGAAGTTTATCCCAGGTACATCAACCCCTTTGAGATTATTGATCATGTAGGGGTTATGACCTATCGACTAGAACATCCACCTACCATGGACAAATTATTTGATTTCTTCCAGGTATCCCACTTAAATAAGTACATACTAGACCCTTCACTTGTACTATCTTCAGAGGTGGTACAGTTAGAGAATGACCTTTCTTAAGAAGAGCATCTAGTGGAGATCTTGGATCATAGAGATAAAGTTCTATGTAACAAGACTACTCACTTGTTCATGGTACTATGCAATAATCATAAGTACGAAGAGGAAAAATGGGAACTGGTGGAGGTAATTAAGGAAAAGTACCCACACCTGTTTATGTCTTAGAATGTAAAACAAAAGTTTGAGGGCGAAATTTCTTAAGGGGGGGAGAATGTAACAACCTAATGTTTTTTAATGGAAATATACTTATTATGATAATTTCATATAATCACATTAAATCAAAAAATAATTAACTAATATGTACTATGTTAGCTTTAACCATAACTCTTACACTTCTGTGTTTGGATTTTTAAAAATCTGACATTCATGGTTGCGATCAGTAAGATGTTTGGAGTCTGATAAGACAAACTTATTTCTTGGTGAATAGTAACACACCCTTATAAATAGAAATGTTACCCTTATTAATAGTGATACGAAATAATGAATAGTAACCTTACATATTATAGTATATAAATAATATTCATGTGAAAGTAAGATGAACCTATATTTTGGAATAAGTAAATAAATGTTTTTAAACTATTTTTTTAGAATAAATTATGATTTTAATTAAATATTAAATTAATCATATTTAGAAAATTATTTTTAAAAAATGGATTTCATTTTTGGATTCTTCACATAGAAAAATGGTTTGGGTAGATTTTTGTTATTTTTCTAAAATAATTGAATTTTTTATGAATAGTAAAATATCTTAATTTACCGTAAAAATACATTATAATTTAAATACACTATTAATGACATAATAAGTGATGTAAGAAACCAAATCTAGAACTCACATGAATTTATTAATATTATTGTTCATTGCATCGTCACTAGTGCTTGTCTTGTTGAAAAATAACAAACTAATGATTATAGTATTATGAAAACCCTCCTCTCCTCCACTATAAATATCACCCATCCTTACCTCTTCTCTTCAACCATATCAAGACTTGTTCCTTACTTAAATTCTTCCCAAATCTCTTCCCAACATCCTTCCCCACGTCTAGAAGACTTTGGTACCCTCAAAATTCCAAAAACTCTCCCCTTAAAAGGTTATCAGTGTAGATAAATTGAAGAGGTAAATTCCTCTTTCCAATTATTTTATTTCCTTTCAAGTTATTTTATTTTATTTTTTCTTTAATCATCTCATCTAAACAAAAATGGTTTGATAACTATAGTAACATAAATTTAAAATAATTTTTTTATCCTAATGGTATAATTCATTATCATCTCTCCTTTCTCCTTCTTTTATACAGAAGAAACAAAAACACTGTCCGATATGTGTTAATTTATCATATTTAGGATGATGGTTTATCAATTTCTATTGCCATATTCTATTCTAGTCATGAAAAAAAATTTACGGTTGAAAAAAAATATTAAATATGTATTTTATATTATCTTTTTTTTCTGGAATCCTCTAGAACACTTTATGTAAAATAAAAATTCAAAACAAGTTAATTATGAGAAAATTTAACAAATTAATTCACTAGTTTATCATTAATGTTTTGTATAATGATTGGACTTCACTCCAAGTAACCAAATTAAATTATCAACCATGTAACCTTATGTATGTTCCATAATAAAATATATCTTCAATTCTTGACAACCAACTTAATCTTACATGTTTATCCGAACACGAATATAAGTGAACCAATCATTAAAACCAAGTAAGAAAACGAACCCGAACAATGAAAGTGAACTTCCTAACCAATAAAAATGGTTATAAATGAACTTAAACATATCATAATAAATATTATATATATAATAGGTTCTTTAATTATTAATTAATGAACCTAAATTTACTTTTTAGGTCATCGATATCAAGTGGAGAACACCAACAGACTTAAGGTAAGGGATCCTCTCTATTTAACTTTTATTCAAGATTGTCTTATATGTTATTCCCTTTTATGTGTAATTAATAGTGATGGTGTATGGTTAAAAACCTCACCCATACTGTCCTAATTATTTTTAAATGATGATAAACCCCTTTATCACACATCACTCCCTCTTAAGTACACATGAAACCATGCTGATATTCTGTGAGGGATTCAACCCGAACCTCCTTTATTCCTTTGGGTTTATTTATCATTTTTTTACCAAAATGAGGTTATATATTCTTCTTATGTTCATATTATAAATGATATTTTAATGTTCTAAAATCATTTGTCGAGTTTTATTCATCATTCTATTTCAGGGATATACATGTTTTCAAGTGATTCCCTCCTCAATACTCCCCGGTAAGCAAACCTATTTTGAGGGAGTGTCCTGAATTCTTAACCGATTTCAAGTGAACACTATATTATGTTTTAAGACACAATTGTATTTATAAAATAATAATTTTTATTTTTAAAACCCTCCTAGTTCACTTCTATTTTTTATAATGTATTTTTCCCATTTCTATTTCAAAGGATCCATAGTTATTTCCTTAAAATCGCTTTAAAATGTTTTTAGGCAAAAATTTCTTGAACAATTTTCTTACATGTTTTCACTTATACATGAAATAACTCACCATGATATATATATATTTTTCCTTATGAATGTACTTGTATACATTAGTTCCCTCATTTGATTGACTCTTTTGTATTACTCCCATTTGTTATGCTTTATGACATGATTGTGGTACCCAATTCATACCATGGGAAACCCTTATATTTATAAAAGATTGATTATAAATGATTATTTATGTTGAAAAAATATTCATGAAATGTTAATATGGGTGTAACTATATATCTCTATAATGCATTGGGTAAATTTATATCTCATGAGATGTTATGTGCGACGGTCTTGGCGGTTAGCCTTGGATTGCTCTAGTATATGAAACGATCATAATGGTTAGCCTTGAATCATACTAAAGTAATTTTTTATGTCTCTTACACATTTCTATTACCCCATATTTATATGATTATATATTTAAATGTTAAGGTTGGATATTTTAAATGATTTTTTATACAATCAAGTCATGTCTTCTTTTCATTGGGTTAATTATTTGTTCTTACGTATATTCCCTTATTGGTCTTTTTATCTCATCCCTTTGTTCATGTTATCCCCATGTTATCCTATGAAGATGTATGATCACAATGGAATTTAGGGGGTTATTAAGAATACTAAATTGAGAAATGTTATATTTAATTCCATGTTTTCAGTTTTATGTACATAATCTTCCAATAAACTAGACTTTATGATCCACAGATTGTAATCTGATGTATAATTATGCTTAAAATAATTTAATGTTATATGTAAAATTATAGGGTCTCTATATTTTTCATTGTTGGTATGTATTTTGGGATGACTATGTATGTATGAGACAAGAGTTTAGGGACTTAAGGGCTAGTTTATGCATGATTTCCGTGACATATCTCTTCATAATGAGTCTTATGTTGCAATGTGATATTGGAAAAAAGTGTAATTGAGGAGTTTTTCATATGAATATAGTATTTTACCAAATCTTTAGTTTTATATTTTTCTTTCCAAATTGTATTTTTATTGATATAGTATATGATCTAATTTCTCTTGAATGATGTTTTAATTACTCTCTATTTATGTTCGGAAGTAACACACCCCCAAGAAGATGTTTGAACAGGCCTCATAAGGGAACTATTGATGAACTACTGAGGGTGAAAACACCAATTGATTAGAAGCTTATTATGGTTTTTGTAAAAGTGGTCCAATATCTGGCTTAGGTAACTACAATTTTTCCAATTCAGTCTGCAAAGGTAGTACCATTGAGGGATAATGGTATGAATTGTGCCTAATAGTTCCTTTATCTAAATCCACTATCTTTCTAGGTTACTAATAAATATTATTATTCATAAGATTGGATGAATAAGGTTGATTACCTCTTTGAGTTTTTAGAGAAGCCAAGTTTTGTTAAGCTAAAATGTGGAATCTTATAACTATAAGGACCTAATAGAAGGAGTTAGTGTTCCAATAGGGCAGATTGTGTGATTGAGGTTTAAATGATTCAAGTATATTTTTGTGGACTAATTCAATCTAAGATAAATGGTGTTGGATGATTTGATACCGTTTCTTAATCATGGGGATGGTGATCAGAAATTGACTCAACATTCTAATTGCATTTACAACCTTGTTATTTTCTCACCTATAGTTGTATCAAATCAGGATATAAATTTTCAGAGGTGTGAGATGGGACTTCAAGAAAATATCCAATATTATACTTTTCTACTACTTATTTTTGTATATACAGATGTTTTGGATTGTTATTTATGGAAGAAAATGACTTGGATGATAAGTGAGGTTTAACGAGAGTTCCTTATACTCCAAGTGGTGGCTTGATTGGTCCCTTAAAAGGGAATATAAACCAGGATGAGTCTCGTGGTGTATATCATAGTGGTGAATTAAGAATTATACTACTTAAAAATCATATTATGTATCTAGTAAAGGACCACTTACTTATTTACAGTGAGGAATGTTTGGGCACTCAAAGTGTCCTTGCATGACTGAACTGACGATCTGGAGCACTTATATATTCTTAGGCCACTTGTAGAGGTTTTTTGAAGTTTTTACCACTCCATATAGTGGTAAAGAATCAATTATATAGGGAGGATATGTGGTTTAGTTATATTATTCAATAAAATTGTGTTCCATCTACATGGACAAGAAAAAAATAAAATTCACATAGTGGATGAGTATCTGGGGGAATCTGATTGGGGTCATGCAACCTTGAGAGATACCATTACCACTTATTTATCTCTAGTGACTATTTTATTTGATACTATTTCATATATTTCTTTAATATCTACTTGTATTTTGTAAATAACAAACCATTCTGTAGAGCTCATTAATTATGTGATAAATATTTCTACAACTCTATGGATAATGTTATTGAACGATGTTTGATGGAACTATTGAGATTTCTCTTTATCAGAAGTTGATATTACTTGGGGATATTTGTTTCTAGATATAAAACCTTTTTATTTAATTCCCCTGATGGATTGGATGATTTCTTATAAATCAAATATCAACTATTATCTTCGGTGGGAGTCTTTTACTTCCACTGATGGGATGTGTTGTGTTTTTTAAGGGGGGAAGGGACCTGAGGTCACCTAATTTCAAACATCCTCTTCCCAAGATTGATTGGATGATATTATTGTTTTATTTTGAATTGGATCATGATTATTCAGGTGGTAATATTATTTTAGTGTTCATTGAGTTTCCTAATTTTTTTTCATATTTTTTTGGATTTCTACTTGAGATGGTGGTGATGTTTTCTATTAACTTTTTACCAAGTACCCAACCTATTTATATCTCCTCTTACTACATGGTACCAGATAAATTAATGGAGTTAAAGTCTCAGTTGGATGAATTTTTAACCTTGATATTAATTCTATACAGTTTGTTTCGATTGGAAGAGCTTGAATTTTTTTTCAAGAAGCCTGATAATACCCTTCGCCTATGTGTTGACTATTAAAGACTCAATCATGTTATGGTCAAGAACATGTTTCCATTTCCATGTATTGATGACTTATTAGATCAACTGAAAAGGGTGAATTAGTTCTCAAAGATTTATCTTTTTTCTGGTTATCACTATATTATGATTGAGGAGTCTTATTTACTTATATCATTTTAAATAGAAAGTATGGCCCCTATGAGTACCATGTTATTCCCTTTAGTCTAAAAATTATATTTTTGTGTTATTTGAATTAATGAATAAGATATACCATAATAACTATGATTATTTTTCAGTGGTATTTTGGGAATAAATATTGGTTTACTCCATGATTGAGGAGGATCATGTGCGTCACTTGAGAATAGTTGTAGACTACTTGAGAAATCACAGACATTATTCCAATATTTATGTGTGAAACTTTTGGTTTCATAAAGTTATGTTTGTGGGACACTTGTCCCAAAAAAATGAACTTTTTGTTTATCTGGAGAATGTAAATGATGTTATGACTTGTGAGGAAGCACATAATGTCTTTATGATTCATAGAATCATTGTATTTATCTTCTATTATCATTGTTTTGTGAAATATTTCACAATATTGTCTTCTCTATTAACCTCTCTCAATTAGAATGGAGTAAATTTCATATGGGATTTGAAATTTTAGGCTTACATTGATGATTTATATCATAGGTTGACTTCATATTCTATTTTAACTCTTCTAGATGCTTGGAAGGGCTATGTGGCATTCTTTTATGTAGTAGTCTTCAGGTTGTAACGTGTTCTTATATAGGGTGATCATGTAGTGGATTATGGTTTTCATCAACTTCAGCCTCATGAGAATAACTATCCCACACATGATCTCAAACATATAATTCTGGTGTATGCTCTAAATAGTTTCCCACATTACCTTTCTATATAATTGTTTACCATCTTCTGAAATTACATAATATTGATTCATATATTCTCATACAAGGATCTAAATATTTGGAAGAGGCGATGGGTTGAGTACCTACAATCCTTTACATTGAAATTTCCTAAACCCTTGTTAAGGGTAATGTTGTTGATAATATTTTGAGTATGAAAATTCAATTCTAGGACATGAAATAATCATCTAAGGAGTATAATTTTATGTCTCTCATTTCTTGTATACACTTGGGAGTCTGTGTGGATGAAACAGAGGTTGAATTGGGGAGTCATCATAACTTCTAGAGATGATTCTTTAGGAGAAGAAAACTAATCTTGAGTTAAGAAGATTTAAATATTCTTTTTATGTTGGGGATACCATCGATGATTGGTTACTGTATTCTAAGGGTATCCTATACTTATGAAGATAATATGTCATTCCCTTGCCTTTTAGGAAATTTTTGATAGTATATTTCAAACATGAAGAGTGGGTGGTACACCTTGGAACCAATAGTATGTTTTATTATATGAGGTGATTTTTTGGTGGTAAGATATGAGATGAGACATTACTAATTTTTTTTCTCATTGGTGTACTTTTCAGAAGATTAAAGTCATGCATCAAAAGCATTCTAGCCTGATTCAGATACATATCATGCCAACGTGTAAGACGGATGAGATATTGATTGAATTTTTTGTTGGGTTTCTACATACATCGTGTGGGAATAATATGATAAGGAGGGTGATTTATAGATAGACCAAATCATCTCACTTTATTCCCATTATTGAGAAAACTAATGTTGGGGACTTGTAGAAATTTTATGTGCAAGAGATTGTAAGATTAGAATTAGTTCTTTCTATAATATCTTTTGATTGAGATCCTTAGTTCACACCCCATTTTTTAAGAGGCCTCAAGGGGTTAATGAGATCCTAGGAAAATTTGATCATGACATATCATCATCAAGTAGGTAGATATATGGAACAACCTATATAGATTTTCGAGTACATTCTTTGAGATTGTTTATTTGACATTAGAGGAGCTTGGGATAGCCACTTGGGGCTAGTTGACTTCATCTATAATAACAGTTAACAATATTCTATCAAGATTTCACCCTTTGAGGCTATACATGTATGGTTGTGTAAATCTCCACTCTTTTGGTTGGAGATTGGTGAATCTTTCTTGGTTATACCTAGTTGGGTCTAAGATATTCTAACAAATATTCAATTGATTCATCAAATAATGGGAACAACCCAAAGAATTTATAAATATTATTTTTATTTTCACTAATTCCATTTAGATTTCTTTGTTGGTGAATTGTTTTTCTGAGTGTTCACCTCAATTAGGTCACCAAAGGCTAGGAAACCTGAGAAACTAGCACTAATATTGGTGGAACAATTTTATATTATTGAGAAAATTGGAAAGGTGTCTTTCCATAAGTCTTTTCCAACTTATATTAAAGTTATCCATAATGTTTTCCACATGACGTACCTTATAGATATGAACATTTGGTGCATGGTAATTGAAAACCATAAAATATTTTCCAAAGAAATATTCACTCTTTGTTAGAGTTTCAGAGAAAGTGCACTTTTAGGTATACAATTAGTACTATCCATGAAGACTGTCACTAAAATATATCTTTTTATGATTGTGGTGTTATTCATGGTTGTTGAATGGTTTTTCAAATCATGCATCGAATTTCTGTAACTCTTCCGGTATCCTAGAAAGAGATGCATTGTTGACACACAGTCTGCCAAACTATGGGTTCAAATTGGGTGATGTAAAATTTTTATTATATAATTTTATTTTTGGACCGAATACCAACTTGTTTGGTTCCATTATTGATCTATTGTAAAGGGATATCAACCAATAAGACTCATATCTAAATTTTTGGGGTTCGCTTTTATTATATTAATTGATTTAGATAGATCTTTGATTGTTGGATCTATATTTTTTTAATTATATTCATGAATTTTATCATTTTTCTTCTAGATCCACCATTCCTATCTTGAATAGACTCAAAGATCTGGTTGATTTATTCTATATCTATGTTCTTAAATTTTATTTAATTGTATTTCTTATATATACATCTTGAAATTGGGATTTGTTTTTCAGGACTTCATTGGTCACTCTAAATTCATCAAGAATCATTAAGGTATGTGTTCTCTATCTCCCATTGTTCTATGGATGTTTAATTATAGGTTATTATTTAATAATTATGGTTATATGCATTTAATTTTTTTTATTTCTACTGAATCTTTTTTGGTGGATTTCATACAATTATTTGTTGACTAGGATTAAGTTTGATGTTTTATAATGAAATAGCTACAAATTGAAACCTTTGATTATTGTCAATCTCAAATTGGTTTTCCAATATATTTTTAAAGATATAATTGATTCTATTGTTAAGTGATTTGAAATTTCTATTTGTGTGTCATGAAATTACTTTAAAATGTATTTGAAAATGATGTGTGGTTTCTATAAAATTTTATTGATCGTGTATGAATGATTTGAAGCTTGATTTTGATGAAATGAAAAAGAATGAAATGATTCATGATGAGCATTATAATCATTTAAAATGAAGGTAGGTGGTTTTGATAAAAATCATTTGATGTTATTTTCTGAAATGAATAGAAGGTTTTGAAACATTAACATAGGGATGATTGAAATGATTTCTTGGAATGATTTTTATTTATTCAATATAATGATAGAATCATATATGTTTACTTTACCTTAATGGAAATGAGGGACTCAATATTTAGGTGATAAGAACACATTATGGGACTACATTATATCTATTGGAAAAATATTATTGATGGAAATTCCTACTAAATTATCTTGATAAATGGGAGTTTATTATATGTAATTCTCTATTATTCACCCTCATATTGGGATCTAGAGAATATGTAAACACATGGATTCTTACTTAACAGAGATGTGTGGGAATCTATGTACTAATATAACCTCAGGTCTCCTGAACATAGTCTTATAAGTAAAATTTTTTATACATTCCATTGATTTATTAAAATCTTTATTCGTTCCTATTTAAATTAAAATTATTTATTGATAACTAATTTAAAAAATATTCTTGAGGATGCCTAAATTAATTGAAATTAATTTTATTCCTATTTTTATTATATCAATGGAAATGTTTTGTAATGATTTTTTTGATTCAAACAATTAAAATATTTCAATGCCAGGTTTTATTTCAAACTGAGAAAAGTTTTTTATTTTTTATTGATTACTTATGAAATGTTTGGTGAGATCCTACTAGGATTTGTTTCTCACACACTATCTTTTCCTTTAGAACATTTTATATTTCCTTATTCCAAGTATGGTAAATGTAATGGTAGTTTATGATAACGGTGGATATTATTTATCAATGGAACCATGGTAGATAGACAAAATTGGTGGAGCTTGTGTCTAACTTAGTGCATAGTATTATCCAGTGTTAATGTCTTGGTGGTTTCATCCTAATATTTTCAATGATGTACTAATTTTGATACTTGTGACTATATACTTGTGGTATTTCCTCTCTTGTGGAGTGTTTTTCAGTATGATTATTTATTATTTTATATCCAATACATTGTTATCATGAGTTATTATTGTGTTTAAATCATTCCATATTGATTATTTTGATGCCAAAGTGTTAGTGAAAGGCCCTCAGAGATCCGGAACGCCCTTTGGGCCTTATCAGGACTATTAGTGTACCATTTTAAGGGTTTATTCAGGTTATTTTGTGACATCATTCAAGTTTTTATTGATTTAAAAGTCAAATTATCTATTTTTATTTATACTAATCTTGTTAATTCCTTGAAAATCCTCATTATACATTATTGTTGTGTAAATAAATTTTTATACTTAAAAATTCCTTTATCAAAAAATAGTTTTCTATTTCATTTTTAGAACATAAATTAAAATTTAATTATACCAATGATAGAAATTTAATCTTAGAATGTTGATTAAATATTTGTAATTTTAATGTTAATGTTTGGAAATGTGGTTAATTACATTTTTAGTCATAATTAATAGTTACCATGGTAAATGTTTGTCCCCATGAAAATTGATAAATTGGGGTTACACTATGAAATAAGTCTAAAAATATATCAAAATATTTTATAAGAATAATTTGGTGATTTTTTAACCTTAATTTATCCATTTTATTAATGTAAAATAAATATGAACCAATTTTCATTACATATAAATTTATTAGACTTTAAATTTATTATTATTTACCAAAACTCCTCCCCATTTATTATAGGTTTCTTCCCCACCAAAAAACTTATCTTAGAAGGTTTAAGGTGGAATGAAATATATCCAGGGAAGAGGTATAAGTCTAAACCAAATTATTTTGAGTTTATTTCTTCTTCTTAATTTTCAATATATATTTAAAACATAATAAAATATAAATATAAATATAAATTTAATATTATTAAATGTTATTATATTTATGGAAAAATTATTTTTTTCCTCCATTTCATCCATTGGAAAACGTAAATGTCGCTCGTGCGTACGTGCAGAATACCGCCTCCATAATTTGATGTGTTCATTTTTCATAACCACCTCACTTGGATATTAAGAAGGATGTATTTAATGTATAAATATTATATTTATAATATTTTTGTGATTATATAAAGATAAACCATTATCGTCTTTAATTATTTTGCATCTACTGGTAAAATGAAATCACCTCTCATGCAAACATCAGGACTAACATTCCCATAAATGGTGTATCTCATTTTTTAATTACCATATTAAATGGGTGATTTGAAAAGTACATTTTACTTTAAAAATAAAATTTACAACATATTTAATATCATATATATTTTGGAACTATAACCCCTTTTACCAATAGTCAACAAACTAAAGTTATTTTGGACTAAACAAAATCAAATAATCCAACATAAACTTAACTAATTTAGAATCTAAATAGAGAATGGAATTAATTGAAATAAAAATACCAATAATAATAAAATTAAAAATAAAATGGTTCTTAAGAAACAAAATAATTAAAATTATTTTATTATTCGAGAGTTAGAGAATTTATTAAGAATGATTAAGCTCAATGTAAGGGATTTCTCAACTAATTTTTTTTTTGAGAATTATAACTTTTTCACCCCATACATGATTTTTTGTGGTGTATAGACTATCATATAGATGTTTTTTTATTAATTTCATGAAATTATATTTTTCAAATCAATTTTATATTCTTTGATTGAATGACATTTTGATTCAAAAGTTACAAAAGTACTGAGCAGTTTTTACTTAAAACTTTGTATTACTTTTCGTGAAGTATTTCCTTAAAATATTTTCTTTCCATTACTATGTTTAGAAAAATGTTATAGGAATGTAATTATTTGCACTAAAATTACTAATTAATTTAATTCTAACTTATAATTTACTTTTTTATAACTAGTAATTCGCATGTACAATTTTATATTCTTATTGACCATTTATTTATTTAGGTTTTTAATTTTTTTATTACGTGTTCAATATGATTATTTTTTTGTTCTCAAGGTAACACATAAAATTTTGTATAAAAACATAATAAAAACTATTAAAAACATATAATGCAATGTCATATAACAATTAATATATTTACAAAATTTATTTCTACAAACAGAACATGTTATCTCTCTATTTATTTTATAAATGGCCACAATTAGTGATTTTTAAAACATAATAAAATTATAAAAAAACCTAGAATGAAAAAAGAATTTCATTAAAGCTTTGAACCCCCTATTCACTAATATGACAAAAAACCATAAAGTAAAACAAAATAAAACAAAAATAACTCTGAACACAATACTATTGTATCCCAACATAATAGGTAGCCCTAATTAAAAAAAACATCCACAATAAAGTTAGAACTGCTTTAATTTGGATAGTTGCTAAAAGTGGGTCCATATGAACCTGGAATGACACAATAACTAACTATCCTATATAATTAATGAATGTATTTAAGAATATAATCTATTACACTAAACAAAAAATATTTAATACTCACAAAATCATTGAGAATAGAAAATAAAAGTTAAATAAGGACAAAAAAATATGTAAAATAAGTTAAATCACATAAATAAATGAAAAAAAGAAAAATAAGATAATAAAAAATAACATTTATTTAAAATAAAAAATATAAGAACAACCTACTTTTCAGCATGTATTCACTCATGGAAAAGGGCATTCTTTTTGGCCATTTGGTTTTGTTAAATACTATATTGAATAATATAAAAAAATAAAATTCACTTAGAGAAATTAATTTTTTACACTAAATTAAAAAGTAATGATAAAAAATATTGGATATGTTTTTTAGTAGTTATTGGGAAAAAATCCCTCAAGGTGTCCCCTAGTAATTCTTTGGGTGTGATTGTGTTTGTTGACCAAGCCGGATGATCATGAATGAGAATGGGTGGTGTTTTCCGTAGATGGTCTTTATGGTGGCCCATTTTCCTAGTGTTTTTCAAATTTTTGCGCCTCAAAGTCCGGATTTTGATGATGGAAAATGAAGGATTTATTCATAAGAGTGAGTGGAATGAATAACTTTGAATAATGTTGGAAAAGGATTAGGATCTCTTACCAAAGCTCATAGATTGCGTATAATGTTCCTGGAACGGTACGTGGAGCTGCAAAAACAGTATTCCAGAGTGGTTCACAAAATCAAAAACGGTTTGTGGTGGAAGATGGTGTGGTACATGGATGGATTCATGATGATAGAAGAGAGCGATCACTTAAGAGCAAAGGTTGTATGCAGAATTCATATGAAAAATAGTTCACGGATGGCTTGCAGTTCACGACGACAGTAGGATCGGTACGTGGTGGAGGCTAAATTGAAGATTTGGAAAATCATAGAAAAGCGACTTTTGTGGATATATTTACCTATATAAGAATCGCTAATCCCACCGATTTCTATTGAGACCAAATATAATTAGAGAATCTATTTTTGGTTTGGGATTTTTGCACTGTCCAAAGGAAGTTCGTAAGGAAGAATTCTGCGAAGGCCAAAGTGGTTCTCACAGAAGAAATTTTGTAGAAGGATTTAGCCAAGAACTAAGAACCGCAATGAATATGGTATGTAGAAGGAGTTGACTTGGTTTGAGGAGGAGTAATCTCTGGTACGCAAGAAAGAGGGTTCTGTTAGCTGTACGTAGAGGGGGATCTCCGGTATGTGGATGAAGAATGTGTGGTATACGATAGCAGTTAGCGAAGATAGTTCATGAACAGAGAACAATTCCCAGACAGAGGTTGATTCGCAGTGAAGGTTTGCGGAATCATTGCATGGTAGCGGTATGCGATAGCAAAGGCAGAGGTTGTCTATGGACGAAGGGTGGTTCATAGAAGTGGTCGTAGTACGCGAAAGGAGTGATCCACATACCAAACCTGGTAATCAGTACGTGGGATATAAGGTGGTTCTATATTTTCACAAGGAAACTTGTGAAATCATCAAATCAATTTTGCGAAATTGTTTCCTAGTACCTAGAAGTACTCGGAAAGGTGGAATTCATCTATGGGTGAAGAATGGACTTCAACAAAGCATCTAAATATAGGAGAGGACATAATAATTCATGTAAATGATTGGACCTACATGTCCATACACTATGTTTGACCTATAAATCTATAAATGGTGAGTGGATTCCTTTCCAAGAGTGGTGAGTGAAGGAAGTGCAAGATGGTGAACCTTTCCACTGATAGTGATACGGATAAAAAGGCATAAGGAGTAAACTTTAGGAATTTAGTGAGAAGAACCTAAAAATTGTAACCGTAGTAAGAATGGGCATAAAATATATACATTGAATATTGTACTCATTATTGGTCGTGAGCCTTAGTGAAGTTTGTACATCGGTACACAGACGTTGTTTTCTCCTTCGACCTAGCCCAATGTGGGTGAACCAAGTAAAAATCATTGTGTCTTATGCATGATTTCATATCTATTCGTACATTGCTACAGGAGGAAGACAGATATGAGTTTTGTCTATCAACGAAACAAGATCCGAATGGGAGAAAGTTTTAATCTGTTATACCCTGATTCGCCCCCCTCTCAGGTTAGATGACCTAGTGGACCTACAAATAATCAATAAAAAATAGATAAAATGAGAATATTAAAGAGGTGATGATAAAATTTCAATAATTTTTCAACATTAATTTTTACGATTGTATTTTTAGAATATTATCATTCATTAACAGAGTCATTTGAATTTATAGAACTAAACTCATACCCATGTCACATTATATTGAACCTTCATCTTTAAAAAAATTATTGTATTATATCATTAACCTATATAAAACTAATAAAATGAATAACATTTCATCCAATATTATAATTTTGATCCTATTATTGAATTACTGATAGATTTCATTGGCTGGTATTGATACAAATGTGCAATAATGTCTACAACATAAAAAACAAAAAAAGTAATGAATATAATGTGAGTGGAATTTTTCTACATAGAAGTGCAAGTAAATTTTTTATGATTACATGTGTTTTTTAATATAGAAATAAAATACTTAAACTAGAAGGAAAAGTTACCTATAAGATTCCCTTATCGAACCCTTTTTTGAAAAATAGCATCTAAAGATATAAAATAAATTCTAAATATAAGAAAATTTATATCATATGAATGAAATGGGTGGTTGATATAAACATAATTTTTCATCCTTATTGAGTTTCCAAGAATATAACCTCGTTTGATGCAATTTTAGAATTCTATATAATATAGCACAAACCATCACAAAGGAGTAATTTGAACATTGAGATTAATGAGTGCCTAATTATTTTACACTAAATCTTAATTCCTTTCATAAAATACATTAATATTTCAAATAAATTTTGAAAAAAAACTTATTCTCATTTTGATGGAATGTTGAAATTAACTAATAGAACATATTAATAGAAAATTATGAAATTCAAAAATAAACAGTGTCGTCTATATGTCACACTCACATTTGAATAAAAAACAATGAGTTTTAAAATGAAAATACCACTAGAATAATTGAAAGATGTAGTGTACCACAAATTGAGAATCTAAACGTGAATTTTTATAGTTTCCTCATATTTATGGACAATTTCATTTAATGAAGTATAAATCAAGACATTGTTGTAACTAAAAAAATTTGAATTCATTGGACATATAAAATAATTTAACAATTTATATATATTATTACTATATAATTAATTTTAATGTAAAAAATAAATTAATTAAAAATTAATATAACTCAATGAATACCTACTAAAAGTTATCAAAAATTTACTTACATGTAATATTGAATATCGAATAATATAACATGTCATATTTACCATGTACCACTATTTTAAAACCATGTGACTTGAGATACTGCACCTTACAATTTTCCATGATAGATGAAATTATTTCCAATATATAACCCAACATATGAAAGTCACTAGCTTAGATTTTTTTAAAAGTCATTTCATAAGAAAAAATCCAAGGATATTATCTTCTATATAATTTGAAAGGTAATCTAGAATCTGATTGTGTCATATTATTCCTCCATATGAATGCAATATGACCTCAATGAAATCCAGTTAAAATATATATTACAAAATACATGGAAATAAAATTTTGTAATGATCAACTAAGTACCATTACCTAACCATAATGATTGATCATTTTTGAGAAAGAAAATTGGGACCCCAATTTTTAATGCTTTTTATGGAGAGGAAACCCAAACATATTGATACCATTTAAAATTTCATGTGTGTATATGTTCTTTTTCTTGTTAATATCAAAACATTCCTTATACATAGAATTAGAACTTAAATAATAAAATGCTTCAAGATTATTTAGAGATAACATGTAGTTATTTACTTCTTGCACAATATAAAGGGTTATAGCCAACATAGCATGGTATTTCAATAAATTCACATTGTGATTTGGGTATATGAAATTCAAGTATGTATAGTTTACAATTTTAGGTATTGGGAAGTCAATTGAGGTAAGAGATATGTTTAAGGAATTTGAATTATGTTTTTTCCATCATTTTAGTCATCAATTTTACTATCAAAAATATCTAAAATCCATAAAAAAAATTCTTTGAATTTAGGTAAATCAGCTCTATAATAACCCTAAATATGATAAAAAAATTGACTTATGATTTAATGTTTTATTATATTATATGGTTTTAGAAAACACATGAACTTTTTTTGATTTATTATATTCAATTAGATTTAATTGAATGTTAATAATCTTTACCATTGATAATATAGTTTTCAAATAGTGATCACATGATTTTTATAAATATAGGGATTTAAGAAATCCAATTAACATAGAAAAAGGAAGTCATGGCATTATCCAGTAGGATTTTACCCTATGAAGGCCATTTATTAGAGCTTATATGGGAGATTGCATCACTAGTATTTTCCCTTGACCAAGCCCAGGTAGATATCCAACAACATAAACAAGAGATAAACCATTTGTGGTAGAAGTTCAAGCTCATCGAGATCGAATCCCAATCTATGTTCACCAAATGGCCCCATGAAAGTATCACTATCATGCACCATACTCTTAGGGAATATAACAGTGTCATAAAGGGACCTGTATCAATTTTATAAAAATATGAATAAATATTTTTTAGAATAATGAATTTATTTTCATTTTTGGTTTTCATTCAATTAAACACAAATTATATTTTCAGGTAATATTAAAATTCAATTAAGGGATTTATTATGTTCAATTAATGGATTTTTGAAATAATTATTATTTTAATAAAAAATTTACTTTTAAATAAGTTTTATTAATAATAAATTTTCATATAGTTTTTATGAAGTGAAATGTACTTTTTATAAGGGTTCAAAAACAATTATTTTCAAAAAACCCATCATTTTTTAATAAATGTAGAATATTATTTTAAAAGTGAAATTCTCATATTTAGACATTTATTTATATAAAATAAATAATATTTTAGAATAAAAACTTCAAAATTATCCAATGGACAATTTTTCATAATTTTCTGAGAGATTAAAATTTTTGGGAAAAAATTAAATACCATATAAATATACGGTGTGTGTTATGACATCATAATGAATAGTAAATGGTGTAATAAATGCTATAATGGGTATCATAGGCCAAATACATGTTTTCCCATTAAGTTAATGTGATTTTATGTTTATTTGATTAATTTTATATTGCCTTTATGAATCGTCCAAAATATATAATATATTTTAGGATTTTGAATTCATTTATTTAAAAGTGTGATTCACATCCACATAATTAAGGGTAATATTTTAATATGTTCGACCCTTTTCCTAGTAAAATAATGAAAACCTGCACAATTTGGAAAAAATCATGCACAATAACCATGGGAAGGTTTGTGGTTTTGAATATTTTATTATGTAGAGTAAAAAAGCTATGTTTGATAAATATTAAAGAATTACCCTCTAATTTCCTATATAAACCCACCCAATATCCTACTTATATTCACTAAAAATTCTTGGAGAAAATAAATATTCTTTTCTCCCCTCTCTATAATCTCTAAAGGTTCCCCAATCTCTCAAGAGGCCTCTCCCAAGCCTTTGGAGTCACACATCCGCGTAAGAGATCCTCTGTTTGTCACTTATATTCAAGAATATCATCTATGTTATAACCTTTTATATTAAATTCCTAATGGTCGGTTAAATTTTTTCACCTTCCTCATACCTTTCTTATAATTTATAAATTATTAGATACCCCCTTATCTCCCATTAATCCCTCCCAAGTACACATGTTTTCATGACGAAATTTTGTAAGAGTTCTTTCATTTATCATCATTAACAATGTTTCTTTATCTTTTTATTCACTTTTATATTCAATTAATAATTATGGGGTATGATTTCAAACCTCCCCAAATACTACCCTTATTATTTCAAAATTATTAGACACCCATTACGCTCTCATTAATCCCTCTGACGTGCACCTATTACTATGCTAAAATTTCATAAGCATCTTTTCTCATTTATTTTTCTCAAGATTATTTATTATATTATTCCTTCTTTTTATAATTATATATATGTTTAAATGTAATTACATGTACCTATTTATGTATCTTTAATTTTAAAATTATGATACATCCATTTATCTTTCATTAACCCATTTATGAACTTTTTAAGTAATGTCGTTATGCTGCCAAATTTTCACCTCTGTTTTCCATTCCAAACTAATTTTGTAGTGAATATCATGCCCATTTAATATTAAGGGTGTTAAATTTTATGCACATATAACTTTTTATTATGTACTTACATATATGTGTTCCACACTCCTTTACTATGGAATAAATTTTGATGATGAATGAATCCATGTTTTATGATCTTTGTGGCACACATAAGAATTAGAATTAAATTAAAGTGATAGGTGTGCTAGAATTATATATAGTTACACTTAATTGGGTAATGTTTAGTATCGTGATATTTCATATCTGGATAAGGAGTGAATGTGATTACTTTATGGTACTTTTCCGTTTTTATTTCTCGGCAGGTATCCCTAACCTATGATGAAGTGTTTTAAGATTTTACCACATTCCCATGTTTCGATTATGTTAACATGCAATATTATGTCTTATCATTCATGTTTATGATTAATACACTTTATATTCCTTGATAAGCCTATTTTCAAACATGTTTTACCTTTTTCCATGTTTATTCTCAGAGTGGGATTTATGGCTCACACCTTTCTTATGTATTTTCCCATGTTATCTAATTCATTTATAACCTCAAGTAGGTTAAATAAATTTTCAATAAAGATTTTTTAATTCATGTTTAATGTTGTAATGAAATGTACCTAATTCCCAAATAAACTGTAATTCTTGATATTTTGGTTTGTATTATGGGTAATTTTATGTTATTAAATCATGTATTAATGTTTAATAAAGATATGGGTTGTTATCATTTGTATAAAAGAAAAAATTTATTTATTTTTGGGAATTAGATTATAAAAATATAGAGAAAACCGTTTGGATAATACTAAGTATAAGAAAACATCCCTAAATATTGGTTAGTATAGAGTAATTGGCATGTCAATCAAATACATCCTTGTATGGATACTACAAGTGGACGTGGGTTTGGTATAGATGTACTTAGGAGTAACTACTCTGACAAGGTGTTCCAAGCTTGGCAGAAGGTATCCTAGTACATGACAATGGGCCTTACTGCATAACTATTTTGACACTTCCAGGGTATATTCTTTGGTGATTCATAATATAATTATGAACCATTAATAGGGGAGTAAAATAATTCACATAAGAGTATATGTCAGAAAATGGATCATGAATAATAAATACTAAATCCTAGAAATCCAAAATTTTAAGAAATACATGTATGTTATCAGTTATCCCTTAATTTAAATTTCTATTTATGTGTTAAAAAGTTAAAAACAAACATCATTAATTGTTCTTTTATTCTAGCTAATTGCTGTATTTAGGATGAATCAGGTAAGATATCAATGTTAAGAGCAATGTCATGGCTACCCTATGAGATACCCAACCTGATGGGAGATGGAATCACACACTTCATGATGATGCTATCTCAACTGAATCATCTTTTTAAAAGAAACATGGATAATTAGGAGATTCCAAAACCCCATAAGAGAGAATAATCCCAAATCAATAGCTTCATTCATCAAAGGCCTCATACATTCAATGGGTCATCTAATATTATAATCATGGACCAGTGGATTAAATATATTGAAATGATCTTCTCCATACATTAATTTTTGAACATGATAAGGTTTTGTAAGTTATTTATCATATAGAAGGTGAAGCTGATTAGTGGTGAATATTGATAAAAAATATGAATCCTATAGAGAGGTCGAAGCAATGATGTGGACGTATTTTCAGAATTTTTTTTGATAAATATTTTCCACTCACTATATATTATAAAATGGAAATTTATTTCCTTTCCATAAATTAAAAATATGTAGAATCTCTCAAGCCATATGAATAAAACATCACGAGCCTTGTACGATACTCATTTGTCTTTGTCGTTACCCCTGAGTGCAAGGTTGACTGCTTCTTTGGTGGGATAAACCCTTACCTATGGAAAGCCCTAGTGATCTTTTACGTTAATGGATATAAGGAAATTTTATGATGTGGTATAAATGTTGAAATAGAGATCAAATAATCTTATGAGTATCATGAGGATAAGAAGAGGAAATTAGAAGTCAATTAGGGCGGTCAGATAGATAGATCTAATTGTGCTATGAAGTTTCAACATCCCACTTCCAAAAAGTGTGGGAAGAAGAACCCTATATATTTCCAGAAGGGGACAAGGAAATTATTTATGTACGGGAAGGATGGGAACAAAGATAGTGATTTATGATAGGGTAAAATTTCTACAGCCATAGAGGAAAATAATTCTCTTGTCAACCCTTGGCATATTATTGATTTCAAAAAATGTAAAGAAATACGGAACATTTCAAACCAATGCACTAAGCTAAGGGTTTTCAAAGAAAACTAAATACTTGCCAGGTATAAATCGTCATCTTTTTCAATAACTACCACCAAATTGAATCCTGAAAATGAAGTGGTTATAGGTATACTAGTTATTTATTCAGAAATGGAGAACATACTTTTTGATTCTGGTTCTACTCATTTGTTCAATCATGAAAATTTAGTAGGATTATTCAAACACCACCTCAAAACATGGAAGTATATTTTTTAGTGAAAATGGAAAATGGGGAAATTATTTCATCCTAAATATATAACTCCTCCCATGTTAATGTTTGTGGGATAAAATTACTAGAAAACCTTGTCATTCTTCCTTTGGTGGAATTTTATTCAATTCTGGGCTTAAATTAAATTTCCATGTATAAATTCAACATAAATTTCCATGAGAAGTAAATCACTAAACATAATGTGAATCGACCCCTGATTCTGTATAAGTGTAATGAGGAGGGTAAGTCATCTTTATCACAATAATCTCAAGAATGGATATTATTTTTCTATGAGAAATATTATCAAGCTCAAATGATTTATTCTAAGTAAATAATCATCCTTGAAGAAATGAACATTGTGAGGGATATGATGATGTGTTTGCCAAGGAATTTTAATGTATTCCTCCTAACTAAGATGTTGAGTTATCACTCGATCATATACTTGGGGTGTTACAATTATCCAAGACTCTATATAGAATGTATGTTGTGGAACATGAAGAGATGAAGAAACTAATACATGAGAATCTAGATAACGGATTCATATATCCACGTGCTTCACCATCAGGTGGACCAATCCTCTTCACAATAAAAAATATAGGTCAATGCACCTTTTCATCAATTATCATGAGCTCAACAAGATCCTGATAAAGAAAAATTATCATATTTCTCAGATTTATGACTTGTTCAATCAACTATATAGAGAACAATACTTCTCCAAGGTGGATTATAAGTCGGGATATTACCATGTTAGAGTGAAGAAAGAGGATGTCCCCAAGATTGATTTTCATTCAAGGTACATGCACTATGAGTTCATAGTGATTCTTTTAAGACTAACTAATGCTCCAAAAATCTTCCTGGAAAAGATGAATAGTTTATTTAGGGATTAAATTAAAAAAATTCATTTTAGTATTTATAGATTATATTCTAATATACTCCAAATGCATGAAGGAGCATGATGCACATTTTAACACTATGATAAAAACCTTATGAAATGAGAATCTTTCTGCAAAGTACATCATGTGTGAGATCTGGTTGAATAAAGTCTCATTCATAGGGCATATCATCACAACCAATGGGATATCTGTCCACCCTTCAATGACTAAAGAAATTGGAGGATGTTTGAGGCCAACATCTATGACCGATATCCGTACTTTCTATGGGTTATCTGTGTATTATCATCGATTTGTGAGAAATTTTTCATGGTTGTAAAACCCTATTTCCAATCTAACTCAAAAGGGAATAAATTTTACTTGGACTGATGAATTTTAAAGAATATTAAATGATTTTCAAAATGTGACTTATCTATGTGCATGTTCTCATTCAACCCCATGTAGAGTTCTTACCATGGTTTTTAGTGATGCTTTGAATAAAGTCAGGGGTTATGTGTTGATAAAAAATTTCCATGAATCAAGGCAGTTGTGTGTTCTTGAATATAACTACCCAACAAATGATCTAGAGTTAGTTGTAGTGATTTTTTGTTTTTAAAAAATTTCTTTTATTAAATCTTTAGGTTATTAGAGTAAAATATATACATATCACAAAAATCTAAATTATATATTCACACAGAAATAGATGAATATGTGCTAATGGAGATGGTTAGAGATGATCAGAGACTATGATAGCTCAATACACTACCATCCTGGGAAAGAAAATGAGGTAGAAATGTGCTAAGCTAAATGGATCCCTAAATTCTGTCATTAATGATAATAGAGAGGGATATGATCTTATTAGGATAGACGTAAAAATCATAAAGGAATGAAAATCAACAATTCTTTCACAATTGATTGATCAACCATCTCTTCCAGAGAGGATAAAGGATGCTCTAAGAGTTGATGTGTGAATTCATAAGAATGTGTAAGCTATAAGGAAATGAAAATCCATGGAGATAAATCTTAATGATGAAGGTGTTTTGAGATTTGGGTAATGACTATGTGTACGATAAAATCTTGAGTTAAAGAAGGAGTGTTTCGATGATTCACATTGCTCAACCTTCTACATCCACCGAGGAAGAACAAGGATGTATCACAATCTCTGAAAAGACTATTGGTTGGACAATATGAAGAAGGATATCACAGAATATTTATCAACATGTCTTTCATGTTAGCAAGTTAAATTGGAAGGAAAAATATCAAATGGGATGATGCAACCATTACTCATACCTACATGGAAATGGGAAAACATCACCATGGATTTTTTCACTAACCTTTTAAATACATCACGACGGAATAATTCTATATTGGTTATGTTGGATCATCTTAAAAAGATTTCACACATCATTGTGATATGAGAGGAATTCACAATGGATCTACTTACGTGGATAAACATCAGGGAAGTGGCTAGGCTGTATAGATTACCACTATTAATTATATCTGATAAAGATCCAAGATTCACATCTATGTTATGGAAGAGTATCCCGCATGCTCTAAATACTTATTTTAACTTCATCACGACCTATCACCCTCAAAATGAAGGCCAATTTTATCAGAATATCCTGACACATGAGGGCATGCTGAAAGATTTATCAATAGACTTCAAAGGGGGATGGGATAAATATCTTCCCATGGTTGAGTTCTCTTACAACAAAAGTTTACACTCGAGAATAAAAATGGTTCCATATGAATCCCTTTATGGGTAGAGGTTTAGAACACCTTCATGTTTGGATGAATTTGGGAGAAAAAACATATAGGTTATGAAATGGTTGATATAATAGTGTAAAATGTTAAGAGCATTCAGAAAAACATAAAGGATTATCAGATATCACAATGGAGATATGTTGACCATCATCGATGAGACCGAGATTTTGATGTTGGAGACATAGTAGTCCTCTTCATATCTCTATGGAGTAAATTGATGAGATTTGGGAATAAGGGAATGCTTTTTCTAGGATACATTGGCCCCTTTTAGATCCTTGATCGCATTGTTGTGGTGGCCTATGAATTTGGACTCCCAAAAATCCTATCTCATGTTTTTTATGTATTCCATGTATCACTATTGAGGATGTACTTACCTAACCCCTCACATTTACTCAATAAAGAGGTGGTACCATTGGAGAATGATATTTCAAATAAGGAGTTACCAATGAAGATCTTAGATCATAGTGACAAAGTTGTGAGAAATAAGAAAAATCACTTTATCAATTTGTTGTGGAGAAACTATAAGATTAAAAAAGAAGTGTGTGAACCAGAGGAAGTGATGAGATAGAATTACCCTCATCTTCTTTGAGGGGGTGAAATGAAAATTTTGAGGGAAAATTTTTTCAAGGGGGAAGATTGTAACGACCCAACTATTGTAAATAAAATTTCCTTATGATTTAATGGTTTATTATCTAAAATGGATAGAGAAAAAACATGAAATTGTTTTGATTTATTATATTTATTTAGATTAAAAATGCTGTTAAGAATATTTACCATTGATAATATAGTTGTTAAACAGATATCACCTGATTAGTATAAATAAATGGCTTTTATGAATTCAATTGATATAGAAAAGGGATGTGATGGTCTCACGTAGTAGGATTATACCTTATAAAGCCATTTTTTTAGAGATTATGATGGAGATATAATCACTATGATTTTATTTTGACCAAGCCCAAGCTGATATCCAACAACTTAAACATTAGTAAAATAGTTTACGGGAGAAGTTCAAGTTCATTGAGATCACAGCCCAAACTATGTTCGTCGAATGACCCCATGAAAGTGTCACCATCTCACACCTTACTATTAGAGATTATTCCAGTGTAATAAAGGGATATGTATCAAGACTTTAACAATATGAATATGTATATTATATAAAATAATGTTTTATTCATTTTTTATTTTGTTTCAATTAAACAATACTTATATTTTTTATTAATATTCTAATTTAATTATGCAATTTATTTTGATGAGTCAATTTTTTTTAAATAAATAATATTTAATAAAATATTATTATTAAATAATATTTATTAATCACTAATTTTCATATTATTTTCATGAAGTAAAGTTTACTTTTCATAAGGGGTTAGAAATGGTTTTTTTTCAGAAAACACAAGGGTTTTCAATAAACGTAGAATCATATTTTATAAATGAAAATGAACATATTTATAAATTTATTTAGATATAATAAATATTATTTTTGGAATATAAACATTTAAATTATTCAATGGTGAATTTTTCATAATTTTCTGCGACAGTCAAATTCTCATGTAAAAATTAAATACCGTATAAATATATGTTGTGTTTTATGAAATCATAATGGACCAAAAATGATATAATAAATAATATAATTGAAATAATTGGCCAAATATATGCCTTCCCCTTTAAATAATATTATTTTAAGTTTATTTTATTAATTTTATAATTTATTTGTGAATCCTCCAAAATATATAACATATTTTATGATTTTAAATTCATTTCCTCAAAAGGGTGACTCACCTCCACATAAGAAAGGGTAATATTTTAATATGTTTGGCCCTTTTCCTAAAAAAATAATGAAAAAAATCTCCACTTTAAAAAACCATTGGAAAAAACTGATGGGATGGTTAGTGGTTTTGAATATTTTATTATATTGCGTCCAAAACTGAAGTTTATGAAATATTAAAGAATTCCCCTACCATTTTCAATATGAAATAATCGAACATCCTTACTATAGAAATTTTATTGGAGTTGTATGTTTATTTTCATATTCAAACCCTGATAGTTCATCCAAAAATATGATGCATTTATTCTTGGAAATAAGTTTTTATTTTTATTTCCACCTGGTATTATAGGTAATATTGGTCTGATTTCACCCCCCAAGACAATAGTAAAACAACCCAAATTTATGTTTTAAGAATTTATTTATTTTTCTGAAATTATAACTATAAAAGAATTATTAATAGATTGAAAATAGTTTTTATGAATCATTGATTCCTCATCCAAAATAATAAGTTTTTATAATTAAAGAAGTTATGTAAGATCACTTTCTTATTGAAAAATAAAAATTGATTGTTCAGTAACAGATACTAGAATAAAAAATTTAGGGTGTGTTGTCCTTCCACTTGAATGTATTAATGATTTTATTCAATTTGAATAAACTATATGAAAAATAATACATTATGATTGAAATAGATGAGTTAATGCTCTCCAAATGAAATCATTCATGGTTATATATATTTATTCAAGAAAAAAAATCAACAATAGAAGATGATATTGATGACATGACGATATCAATAAATTGTTTTTGTTCAATGGAAGTCCTACCCTATATAGTTTTTTACACATTCTTGAGTATTAAATTATAATAATTAAGTTCTTCTGCAAATAATCAATTTCCTGGAATATATGGTCCTAAATCTGAAATTGTAACAGGAGGATAAAAATTTAATGATCTACCATTAATATATAGTATGTTGTCTATTTTGATCAAAACATTAATTTTACATTGATTATTAGAGAGTGATAAATATATGAAATAGAAATATGTATTAGAAACTATTATAATAACAGTGTTCAAGAATTATTATTCTTTTTAATATAGATAACAGATATAAAATAAGATGATAATTTTTTTTTAAAATTAATCAAAAAGGGTATATTATAGAAGTGAACAATCATTTCAACAATGATTTCATTTAAAAATGTTGGACAAACAAGTGTAATTTAATAATAATATTCAATTTTTCTTTTAAGACTACATGTCTATAATTTAATAAATTTATAGATCAAATATTTAAAATAATACATATGACAACACAATTTCAATATTTGTTTAATAAAAATGTTACTAAAATATTGAATCTTTTTTAAATAGACCTCACACACAATATCTAACATAATCATTATTTACAAAAATACATATACTATAATTGGAATAAATTCAAAATTAATTATTCATACATATTTTATACACTATATTATAATATGAATTACAACAGAATGGAAAATATGATTACCTTAAAAAAACAAAAACAGAGTGAAAATGTATACCGTATACTCAAAACCTTTCTCATTGATCATAGATAATATCTTTACAACGAATACTCTAGGAATATTTATAAATAATATGAATTTGGGAAATATTGTTTCCAAATAACATGATGGAAAATAATCTATGAGAAGAGATTTAAAAAGGTGGTTTCCCTATACCAAACATGATATGTACTTTTAAATTACTAAATAATCTATACAGAGTGTTATGAAAGATTTATTTTTACTATAATAGTGTTGACCCTTTTTCAAACACTATTTAAATTTTAATGCCCTTATATTATCTATTGTATTAATTGGATAAAATAGTTTCTAGCTATAATGAGAACTTAAAGATACTATGACATCAATGTTAATCATATGTCATGTTATATAGATAAATCATATAGACTAGACACATATGATTTATAAATATCATGTGATGGGAGATCATAAGCATTGAGACTTATTCTTAGGAAGTTCCACTTGGTGATCTTAAGTGGAGGAGATCACGAATGACCCACCAATAGGAACACCACATTTTTTAAGTGTAGTTATTTATTCCTATTTATGTGAATGTGTATTTAACTTTATACTTGATATTATTATCAATTTATACCATTTGAAAATTTACTTTGATTCAATACTAAAACAATGGAATTTATGTCGAGGAGTGGTAGCTTAGGTTACTTGAGTCATTAGTGGTATGACAAGGAAGAGGTTCCAATATCCTAGTATACTAGGATTGAATTAACATTATTAATTTTGTGTACATGGTGATTGAAGTAAAATCTATCTATTAAGGTCACATATAAATAAATTCAGAAAGGATAATGACATAAATTGTGCATTCTGCATTATGATATATCATGAGGAAAAGAGATTATATTACATGGCATGAGTTCGTAGGAGGTTATGATTTTTTTTACTACACCTTATCTATATTGGGGCCTTAATGGATTGTTAGAATCTTATCATGGTCTATATATAGTACTCATATCAATCGAGATAAGGACCTGAGGGTTACATGCAAAGCATATTCAGAAGCTTGAACAATTCTAGTGAATTTGATATTATGACATAGTATGCCCCATGGTTGTGGCCATGTAATGTTTGAGTTAAAAAATCACATAAAAATAAAAAAATAAATATTATTAATGTTTATGAAAATAATCGTTTAATTTATTTAATTGTATTATTTTGAATTTATTTATATAATATAATTAAAAATATTTTTTGAACGAATATTAAATATCAAATATTTTATGTTCTTCAAATATCTATTTTGGAGAATTGAATTGAGGTAGTGACACATATTATATCATGTAATATTATTTTAGTGTTTCAGGTATTCCATAATATATTTATGAACATTATAACACATTCTCTAATATATAATTATTGTTTGGGGTATATGTAAGAGGTTAAACTTATTAAAGGGATAAAGTTAAAAATTAAATTAGTTTAACCAACCTAAATAAGATCAAAATTTCCAAAAATCATGGGTACAATTTCTCCCATACAATTTATAGAATTTGTATCCTCTCCTTTGTGCTATAGATACATTAAAGAAAGTTTAATGTAATCTTATACAAGATCTCCCAACCATACTAAATAATTAATGATCCAGCGATCATATCAATGTTGTAAGTTCCTTCGACTATCTATGATAGAAACTAGATAATGAATATTGATTATAGATAAATATTCTATAACATGTGTTGGTGATCTATAGGGTTCCATGGTTAGGACTTTTGAGAAACAATATCTGATGATGAGAATAACAAATTTCCAATTTGAATCAAAAGAGGTATGGTTTTAATTTAATTTTTTTTCCGAAATTAAAAAGTTATGGGATCCTCTAGCTATAACTGAGAATTGATTATTCATGAGATAATGTCTCCAAATTAATAATAATGTCAATTTTTTAAATACATGATATTTTGGGCTTTTGTTTCATGACTTGTACCAATGAACGTTTTTAGAGAATCCATTTGATTATTTGAAACAAAAAAAATTAAAATTTAATTAAATTTGTGTTGATGGGATTGTAATGATCACATCATAATTAACTGATCATTGATCAGATTATGAATGGACATGTTTTGGAAATATGATGTTTTAAATCCTTTTTCATTTGATTTTATGGTTTATAAAAATTGAAGAACACAAATACATGTGTTTTGTTTTTATAGTGGTGACTGTTCACATGGTTCTAGATAGATTCTAGTTGCTGAAACATTTTCTATAAAGGGATAATTTCCACACCTTTTTAGAATTGTTAAAAAAATTCAAATCCCAAACTATATAGGGTTTATATGTTAAAATAAAAAAACTATTATAAAATAAAATTCATAGGGGGTCGATGGGGACACACACAAAAAAAGATAAAGGGGTGGGGGTGATGAACCACCCCCCTTGAATTTCGATCACCCAAATTATATGTGGGGTAGATGAATTAAATTCGCACTAGCCTAACATGAGTGGTTCTATAAAAAATCTATTTAATAAAAAAAATTGTAGGATTTCACCCTTTCCCCCATTCTATTTCCCTGTATAGATCACGAAGTTTTACAACTGCCTAAGCCAGAAGCCAGACCGAGTCAGACCCTACTAGATGATCCCAACCCCATTTGGGCTTCAAAATTTCATAGAGCCTCATTTTATAGGTTTTTGGTCGACCTATTGTCCCGAGAAAAACATTTATGTAAAATTAAAAATAATATTAACATTTTTGGAATGAGATTAATCTTATTTTGGGATAGTATGACATATATTATATGAATTAAAAAAATATTGTGTTATTTTAAATTATATTTATTTATATCGGGACAAATTTATCACAATTTTTATTTTATTATGCATTTATTCTGTATTTTGACTTATATTGAGAATTCACAAACCAATCTTTATGTGAAGTTTAATTTATTTAATTATTTATTTAAATGATGTGCGATGATTGTAATAAATTATTTTTAAATGATATTTTCACATATGTTCTTCCCTCTTTATTTGTATTTCAGACAATATGTCCATCAGTGCCTTCTTACATGTGTATTTCACATCTTCAGGATCCCCTCACATGCATGTCTGTATTTTTTTATAAGGATGAGGACTAAAGAATATTAATACCATGTAGAGATGAGGTGATTTTCCAAAAAAACATATATACATTGTATTGGGGTAATAATTTCAGCATGATTTATACATGACTCAATTAATAAACCATACGCCCATGGTTGATCCATTTACACACAATGGATCAGCCAATAATAAATTATCAAGTTCAATTAGGTTAATTATTTATTTATATAATGTTTATTATTATTATTTTTAATTTTTATATGTGTGTAATCACATATAATAGTAATAGAGAATGAATAGATAAAATAAATCAGGACACTCTGAATGCTTTTCTATTTGAATTTTTTTTAATTTGAGATCGTGATTACATAAAATGATAATGTTAGTTTGAAAATGATTTCCCTTGTTGATAAATAATAAAACCCCTAAAAGAAATTTTATGTTTCAATTTCATTCATTTCTTAAATTTTGAAATTCTAGGTGTTCGAGGTTCTTGACAACCCTAGTTGAGAGTATGTACAACTACTAGGAGTTTCTATGAGAGTGATGGGTCAACTTAATGAATGTCGGAAACATTGATATATTCATAGTGATATTTTTAAAACTTATAGGTAATTTTTTGAGAAATTAATGGTAACCCTTTTCAATATATGAGACTTCAATCAATAGATAAAATATCTATGAGTTGATGTGGTTGGATAGATAAAACCCACCTTGAAACTCTCTGAGTAGTGGGGAATCCATAGTATGAACTATGTGGAGAGGTATTAAGAATATTTTCCACTATAATACTTTAAGTGGCTTAGTATTATGAATCTAGTTGTTTTGGGATACTATGGTTCAATAAAATTGTGGGAGACATTAAAGATAATAAATCTATATTGTTTAAAAACATGAAATCCTAATAAAGGTACTAATATTCTTATGTATGATTTTTTAGAAAATGGAGACTTATACCACATATAAACTATGATAAATATTAGAAACTGTATATGTTTTTATTGATATAAATTTACAATAGTGGTATAGGCACTTCTGTATAGTACTACTATATGAAAGGAATTATAGGTGTTAGAGTTCCCATAACATGAATACCCTCCAAATAAAGAAAGTAAGAATGGGTAAGATGCCTATAGAAGACTCTTGAAAGATGATTTGTATATCTATATCATTATTCTATAATCAATTTTCGAAGAATTTCAAATAAAATATGAGGACATGGATGGTTTTACCACATTTTCTTATCTACAATAAGCATGTAAGGAGAGAGAGAAGTGATAAATTAATGAGATTATTATCTCACATATCACATAACTATTGAAAGATATAACTCAAGTAAGTCCCCATATACTCAGGATGATATAGAACATTTAATGAATATAAGAACTAGGATTCATGAAGAATAAATAACATTCGGTTCATCTCATTCTCTCATCTTCACCACCTAGTTTCTCTAGTTTCATTAACATTTATCAAATGATTATTATGGAGAACCCACTTAAATATGTTTTGACAATTTCTCCAAGAACATGATAATTTAAAGAGAGTTTAATATTTAATTCTTAATGTGAAATCGATTATGAAATGGAGAAAAATCAAACTCAAAGTACACTGCCAGACATACTTTTGCATCATATTTCTAAGAAACCAAATATAAAGAGGTAAAGTAATTAACATGAGAATATTTGATTCCTAAATGGAAAGATAGATCACTAGAAGAGAGAATGTAATTAATTTAATAATAAGAAATCATGATCTTCTACTTTAAGTATATTAATCATTAAATATAAAATTTAATTTTTACCCCTTGGGTATTTGATTAAATATTTCCTTACATGCTTATTCAAAAACCCAAGAACTATGGAAGTTAAGAGACCTTAATAGTTGTCAATCTATGTTCTCCATGAAGCTAAGAAAGGATGATACCTATATCAATGATGTGAAGAACATGTTTTTTATTTCCAAGTGAATGGTTCTTATGAAACTATAACTATGTTTTGAAATAAAAAAACAAAAATGAATATTTTATGGTATTTTGTTCACAACTAATGGTTCAGTAATATTTGAATCATTCGAAATGCATGGAGAATAAAAAAATTTAAGACACTAATACCTTGTTTTGGAAATATAATTATTTTTCTATTAAAACAAAAATTAGTTGCTAATGATACACCCAATATGGTATTTAGACTCTTTGGATATAAAAACACTAGGTATTATCAACATATTTTCTTATCTTGTTTTTTGAAAAATAAATCTTTATAACTTAAAAAAATCTTCAATTCTTTTGTAATTTGTTAAGATAAAGAGCATGAGCTATTCCAAGGAGAATGTAGAGGTAAATTATTATATATTATGAGATTTATTTAAGGGTTTTATATAGTGTAAATATAAATTAAAGACCTTTCATGGTCAAAAGATATGATTTTATTATAGCCTATAACCTGAAGAATATCTCAATAATTCATTAATTAATCATTAAATTTGTAGAGTAGAGTAATTATTAAACTCACATTTCATTATACACATGAATTCTATGATGTTAGTAAGAATAATATATAATGAGTCTTATATTCAAAAATTGATCATTAAACTGTAGAAAAGAGTAATTCCTAAAGGAAAATTTTCTTATACACATTATAGTAATATTATTAGAAAATAGGTAATCGATTATGAAAAACATATAATTGAAAAATAATCCATTATATTTTCGACACATTGCTTCAAAAATAGCAGTGTTATCTCATATCCATATCTCAATTATAATGAAAATTTTATATAATATGATTTATAGTATGAAATAAATTCATTATCACATAACAACATGAGTTTATATGAAAATAGTTTGTTCGATATAATTCAAAAAAACATTCTTCAATTAAAAAACAAATTGCATCTCCTTCATTATCCTAAAGTTCATATAAGATGTTCCATAAATCCCAAATATATAAATTTAAAAGTCAAGAGATAGGATATATTTCTATAAAAGAATGTACATAACTATTTAACATTGTGAGAGAAGATAAAATTTGGTTAACTTAATTCCAATGGTTTATAGGTATTTTTCATATTAATATGTTGCACAAACTCTTATTGAAAAAAATGTTACAGATACATACAAGATATAAATGCTAAACCATAGTGGTGATTTTATATTGATAAAGGAGGGTGACACATTATTCATTTTCAATAATGGACCCTATAATTAATTAGTAAATGAAAATCATATTTGATTAAAAATTTATAATAATTCAACCAAAAACTTGTTCATAGTTTTGTAGTTTCTCTTATTGATGTAATGTTATAGGTGTGTTTTAAAAAGTAAATATATATTGATGGTATTGGAGTGGTACAAATAAGTATTTTCTGGTTATACCAAATCATCATACATAAATACGTTTGAATAAAACTTGTTATGGAAACTTTATATGATCATTATATTTTGTATTTGATTTTAAGACATGTTTTATTTGACTATTTTTAGGAGATTCAACTAGAAAAGTTTGATGACACAAAATAATTCTAATATGAAATGAATTTTTTATAGTTTCATTTAGGTGTTAATTCAAGAATTGTGATTATAGAAAAAAAATTGAAAAAATGTATTCCAAGCATCTTTGATAGGTTAGTGAGATCACCATAATTTTCTAAGAAAAATATGTTGATAGCATATGCAAAATAGTTGTTTTTTTATAGTTAGTAAAAAAATAATGAAAATAACCATCCAAATGTTGACTTAAATTATAAAATTATTTCTAGAGAATAATATCAACTGATCTTGATCAAAGGGTTTTTTATACAAAGTAAAAGTACATATAATGAAATGTTATTTGAAAAGTAAAAGTTTGGAAAACTTGAAAGAGGTTTGTTTCCCTTGTTAAATGGCATAAATCTATCCAACAATACATTCATGATATATAGAAGGATGTTATTATGATAAATAGAGTTTTATATAGATATATTATTGAACTATCTCATATTCAATGCTATGTACTAAATGTTTACACTATATACATTGTGATAGGAAAATATTAGTTAAATCAATGATAATTATATACGAGGTTTCCAAAACAATCCAATTAAACATGAGAAATTAAAAGGCACGTGTAACTAGTATTTACATGTTAATGAACACTAGTTATAAGGGGACACAAAATAGTCTTACTGTGGATCAATGTTATCTAATATCATAGTTATAATATGTTAATTAAAAAGGTGAAACACATTGAAACCATTGGATACCATATCTACAAATACTGAGTATGTTACACCTTCTAATGCAGCTAAAGAACTAGAAAAAAATATTTAATGATTTCTACCATCACATTATTTCATTCCCAAATGGTAAATAATTATCATTTTGATAAAATTATGAAAATATTATTATCCAATAAATAAATGTTATGATAGAGGATGGTGGGATTTATATAACGATATCATCTCTTTAGGGTTTTTACTAAATGTTTTAAAGTCACAGATAGAAGGATATCCATTGAAGGAAACATTAAAGAGACTATAAATAAATCCATAAATTTGAAAAATCAAGACCTTATAATGTGTGATCTAACTAGTACGATTAGAAATTTGGCCTAATTATATGTGGGAGTATTGAAAATGTTGGTTACTAAGACCCAAATTTAAAATCCCTTCTCAATTACCAAATAATGTATGTACAGAGTTATTCATGATTAATAATTACCATAATAATGTAAGAACTTATGTGTACACTATTTATATAGTAATTTCCAAATATTATTTTTTGTATCAATAGGTTATAGTAGTTCCCAAATATAATGGTAACCAATAAATACTTTGACATTAATCACAAACATATATCCTATGGTCTAGATATTTCATACTGACCATACATAGATGATGTTTTACTATAATGTGTTAGGGGATTATAATCATTGATAATTATTCTCAGAAATTTTAAACATTGTGATCTCAATTAGAGGAGATCATGAGGATAATCTCATAATAATAATGATGCATGTTTTAAGTGTCAACGATTATTAATATTTATGATCATGTGAATTGGTATTTATAATTGAGATAATTATCTATGTATACCATTTGATCGTGTCATTTTCTTCAAGATGAAAACGATGGAATTTATGTTTTGGTGAGGTGGCTTGTGTAGTTTGAGTCATTAGTCATCTGACATTGGTTGAATGGTAATTATTGAATTTATTGCTTTTGAAAGGGAGAGATATCATAGGCCAAGTAGACCAGGATGGTAGTACCTTCATTATATCCATGTATATGGCTATTGATTATTATATACAATAAGGGAACATATAAATAGAGTAATAAATGACGATGAAATAAATTGTGCCTCTTATCTAATGTGATATTGCATGGAAAATAGATTATATGAAAAATGATGTGTTCATAGGACATATTCATTTCTATGACTACCCCTTAACTCCTTAGAGGCCTTGATGAGTTTCTATACATTTCCCATGGTCTATGATTGATAATCAGTGCTATCGAGATACATACATAGTGGGCTATACACAATGATAATTTAGAAGCTTAACCAATTCTATTGAATTGATGATCGTGACATTGTGGACCCCATGATAATGGTCAGCTAATTTTGATGTTTAAATGGTAGCATGGAAATAAATTTGTTCAATATTATTTAAGTTTAGAATAATGACCACTGAGTTTATTTACATATTATATTAACAAGTTATTAAAATAATATAGTAAAAAATATTTCTTTGATGAATATTTTATACTTAAAATATGTGGCTTGTTAAATATTTATTTTGGGGAATCAAGTCATATTAAATATCTATATTTTATTAAAAAATTTATTTTAGTGTTACAAGTATATGATGATTTATTTATGACTATTGAGACAAGATTTCTAGTTTATTATGTTTTATGGGGTATGTTTAAAAGTTTAAACTGATTAATGTGCCCAACGGAAAATTTAAATAATTTTAATCTACCTATAAGAGTAAAAAATGAAAAAATTAAAGGAAAATGTTGATCCTGCAACTTTAAGAGAATTTTTCTCCTCTCTATAAAGATATAGAGAAAGATTGTAGAGTTTAATGTACTGTGATCCATGTTCTCCCACCCTAATCGGCTAATTAATAATATTGGCATCGTATTGACATCATAAGTTCCATTGACACACCATAATGAAACCCATAGAGAAAATATCAAGGATTTAGTAAGCTTCTGGAGATGGTGTGGATGATTATAGGTTTCTGATTTTGGTTCCTTTGAGACATAATATCTAATAATGTTCATAATACAATCGAAATTAGAAGAGGTATGTTATCTATTGAATTTTTGTGCTTAAATGAAATTATGTGGGATCCTTGGGTTGTAACCAGTTAGTGATTACATTAGTGATAAAGTCATTATGTTTATCATAGTGTAAATTTATTAAATTCTAAATATTTTGGGATTCCTCAATGCACCCAATACCAAAAAACGAGTGTCTCATACCCCAAAGTGATACATATTTAATAACTTTAAGGAAGACACTATCATAAGATAATAATCATATACTATAATAGGACTCCCTCGATTCATGATAGATATTGTTTTTTATGTCAATATATCTTGAGAATAATATGTAACATTAAACTTAGTAATCAATATTCTCAAGTAATAGATCCATCTAGTTGTGAATTGTAGATAATATGGTCTTCCAATATAGATAACATACTTTCAAGGGAGATTTTTCATTAAAATGAATTTAAAAAAATCGATAAATATACATAAGAAATCATTCTACCTTCTTTATATGATTCATTTTCTTCAAACTAAGAATAAAACATTTTTCTAAAATGTTTTGTTAGTCAATATATCTTCAATATTTTCACCATCAGTGTAGTTGACACTATGTTTTCCTAATAGATGACAATACAATCTATCTAGTGGATTATATCTACAAAAGATATCATAAATCCATCAAAATGCTTTTTAAGATGATTTTTATCAACAATCATGATACATTTTAATCACATCTAAATTTTTCTCATACAATTGATTACCATTGGTCTCATAAAGTTTCATTCTCATTGGGAAATTTCACTTACTGATATATTTAAAAAGGCATTTGATAAAAGATGACTTCTTAAAAATAACAGTTTTTAAATGAGCTTGATACATTAGTAGGAAAACGGTAATATAAGGGGAAAAATCTAGTTTTCCATATGAACACCATTCTTCAAAATATTACTTCTAATATTCCTTATTTAACAAATTGTGCAACCATCATCATAAATTATTGAATGGAAAAAATAATTCATTCAATAAAACATAGAAGACTTTTATTTTTTATACAACATTTTCAACAATTAGCATCACCACAAGGTCCATGTATCATAAAATTTATAATGTTTTCATGTACTCATGTAAATGTTGCTTTATTTGTTATTTTATAAAATATAAATTTTTTTATATCTATTGGAGTATATGATTTGTATTCATTAAAAATAAACTATAGTATGTGCATATTAATTAATCTTTTTTTAAAATTCCATTGTTAACATGACTACATATAAAACAATAGAATTAGTGAAATGATAAAGAATATGATAAAAAAATAATTAATTATAAAAAAATAGAATATTATCTTTGAACTACATTACCTACTCGAGACTTAATAAAGAACCATCCTTCACGTAAATCATTCATTAGATGAAAAACCTTCATTTTTAATACTCTTGATAATATTTTGGGATAGTTTTAAGGTTGAATATTGTTTTTTGTAAAAAAATTGATATTTTTGGCTACTTTATATTACATGTGAATATTAAAAAAATCTAGTTATCCTACCTAATTAGATATTTTTATTATATCTTGGTAATTTTGTTTCAAATGACTTAGACCACCTATGATGTTTGAAGGTAAAATAATATACTTTCCACTTGTAGAACCATCACGGGAACCTCTAAGGTATTATTTTTTTAATTAACTTTTAATATAAACTCTCAGTTTTTTATTAAAGTAGGTAAATGAAAGTCTTTATGACAAAATAATTATATAATTATATATAACACACTAATAAAATATTCACCTATAATGTAGTAGTGTTGATCTATTAATGAACGAAAACTAAAAGTGATAAAAAAATTATTCTTTCATGGTCAGTTTTTGGAGATTATAATTTGTATTGAAGGGTGTTTGATGATGATAGATATTGCCAACATATCTATATTTCCCACCTATGAAAATAAATTGATATTGTAATGGAAGGTACAATGGGTAAATATCAGGCATGCATTGTAGTTACCCACTTCTATTCTATATGATTATATTCATTTATTGATTAAGATCTTCTGTATCACTAACAATAACCATCACAATTTAAAATATTTTTTGTAATTTATATGTCAATGAATTTGTTCCTCATCTTTTAGGAAGTTGTATAATTAAATTTAGAATTTTATTTAACTGAATAATATCCCATTTATTTCTTAATTGATGATCTAAATAATTTTTTTTCAATATTTTTTTGTAGGTTCTCCTCAATATAAAAATTAACTGATGATTTGAAATTACATTCAAAGAATTTATCTGAAAATAATATGATACTTTAAAAAATGGGTTTTTAAAAAAATGATTACAGAATTTTATAATTACCTAACCAGTCGAATTCTTTTATGGGTTACAAATCCAGTTTCATAAACATAATGTTGTGAAAACATTGGAATTTGTGCATCATTAGGAAATAAACTACCAATGTGATGGTAGTTGTGAAAATTCATACAAAATATTTTTGGATACCCACTATTGTTACTGATTTTCAACTCTTCCACCCATTGATGAGAATGATAACATTGAATTGTAAATGTGAATTTATTCTTTTAATATTTTGTTCTGGATAGAAGTATGATTTAAAACCAATGTTTTTAGGTATGTTGGAGAAGATGTGAGTAAGTTTATCATATTATTTCCCAATGACCGGTGTAAAGAGAAATGTTTATTTTGTTTGGTGCCATATTTTTAATTACACTTATCAAACCAAAATTCTGAACAACAATATATGAAAAAGTGAAAAGTATCACCAATATATTAGTATATTGACAATTTAATGAAACATATTTTGATGTGTTTCATGAAATGTAATAATAATTCCTAAATAATATGTAACATATGTTGTTATTATAAAAATGGAGTAAAGTTATCAACTAACACGTGTTTTCAATAGTTTATAGTAATAGGGTATTTTAAGTATCATCGAATGCCACTATAATTTAATGTATTGTTTAGTTTTTGACTATGAGAAAATTAAAAAAAAATTAAAATATCCATAATAACATTTATGAGTACATGCTTACACAATTTTACACAAAATGTATCAAAATATTTTATATTAAATATCTTTCAATCAGAAAACAATTCATTGAAGGATGAACATGTGCTTATTGCCTATGACAGACATAAGTAGCTGAATATTTCACTAAAAACATAATAAAACAATGTAAAATTTTTATATTTGTCTAATTAAATTGTGCTCCTAGAATTATATTTTTTATATACATTCCTGATTATGTATATAAATTAAAATTTTCTTTATCATTTTCAATAAAACAATACCCATAAAGAGAGGAATGGATCAAAAAAATTATTCATCAATTAAAATTCATCAAAATTTAGTGCTAGTATGAAACCTATGAATGTAAAATAATTAATACATCCTTTCGAATAACAAACCACTTTTCAAAATATCATTGAAATTATTGATTCATGAATAATATTTGTATCATTCCTCAACCCAGTGTGACTAGGAAGATAAAATTGAGTGACTATATACATCAAAGTATTATATATGGGACAATGTATTAATAGTATTACTATAACAAAATACTTTTAATTTGGAGGAACATTTTTTTAAACTTTTATACATACTTTGTTTTTAATTTTTTAGTATAATAGATAATATAGAAAAATTATGATGTTCTTGACTTACTATTAATTAAAGGAAAGAATAATGTAAAAAATTCATGTTCTTTATGATCTCATAAAAAGTGTCAAAATATTATAATGGTAATATTTAATTAACCTAACCATTTACTAATATAGATGCTAATAGAATATGTATCTCTATTTATGTGATTTCATTTGTTAAAATTGTATCACATATACCCCCAGATGATATTCCATTTATTATAGTCAAAAATTTGTAAGAGTGGAAAAACCTATGTTTTAAAAAATAAAATTAAACCCTATTGTGAATGAATTTTAATTCACTAAAAAAGTTTAATTAAGTATAAATACCTCTTTGAAACAAATATTTTTTCTACTAATTAATTTCTTATTTAACCATGCTTATCTATAACTTTATGGGAATTAAAAATTTACATATTATATCTTCATAATGTGTTATTAAAGAGTTCAAAAATCATGGTTTATAATATTATGTGAATATAAATTATCATGTTATTTATAATCACTTATAAAAAATTTCAATAATCGTGTAATACACCATTTTTATATGATACATTAATGGTTACTGTACATATATTGAAAAATATAATGGAATAAATGTGAGATAAATAACCTTATAAAATATACATCATGTGGTTAACCAATTTAATAGTTTGTGGATGAAAATAAATTAGAACACAATTTTACAAATATATAATTACTATTATTTTTTTAGGTTTACCTAAATATGAAATGGTATTCTTCAATAGCATCAAACAAAATTCAATATGGTAATAACATATTTGAAATTTAACAATGAAAATATATATTTGAATGGTTCTAGTAAAAGCATATTTATGAAAAGTGGAGGAATATTTGTAGAAAAAGGAAAATGGAATACTATCATATTAGGGAAATAATAGTTTTGTCACATATTGAGGGGTAGGTTTCCATTAATATATAATATATTTTATATAAAAAAAGAAATTAATTTAATAATTGCTTACCTAAATAGGGATATGTTTTTATTTTTTGAAGAAACTAATTATTGAACATGACATAATTAATAATAATATATAAATAAAAGTAAAAGAACCGATTTTATGAATCAATAGGAACATTTCCAATATATATGTACAAATATATTTTATTCATAAAAATAATAGGAATTAGTTTTTGAATTGATGTAAATTTCTTATAGGAATGGATTTTATAAATAATGAACCAATTAATGGGAAATGTTTTCAAGGAATCAATGCGAAACATTATTTTAAATTATATACACAGACATGAGGAATGAATAATAATTTTTGTGAGGAGTGTGTTAGTTAAAAAAGGATATGATCTTATAGATCGAGTTGTATTGGGTAAGATATAGTATCTAAAGTACATACATATAGAAGTAGAATATCTATATAAAATTCGATAAAATCTAAATGAATACCTTCATTTAGATTTTATGACAAAAAAAATTAAAGAGGTGGATAAGGTTCTTGGGAGAGATGTTACAAGGGTTTATAGGAAGATAGGGAGGAAATGGTAGTAGCAATGAAGGTGGGGAGATAGAAGATATGGAATGGAGATGTTGTGGTGATGGAAATAATTTATTCAAGGAGTTATGGAAGAAGTGATCTATAGTTGGATAGGATAGTGTAGTGGGAAAATATGTAGCAAGGCGGAATAGGGTAGTTGGAGGAATATGGATGTTGTGGAAAGGGTGGGTAGTTGGTAAGATTAGAAGTCTGAGGGTGGGGAATGGAATGGTGTGGAAAAGGTATGAGTGGAGATAAGGAGTTTGGGAAGAATATATTAGCATGGATCGATAGTAAAGATGACATAGCAGGAAAATTGGGACAGATGGAGAATCCCATAGTCAAAGGAACGTGCCAATGAATTGGAGAAATGAACAGTTTTGAGGGAAAATATGAGATAAGGAAGAGACATGTGTATAAAATAAAACACTTGTTAAATATAATGGTAATTTTTATTAATTATAAACCTTTTAATATTTTTTTCTTGGTCACATCCCACAGTTTTTAAAAAACTACAAAAATAATGCAGTTTTATAGTTTACCACTTTATCTCTTTCTTCCTACCATCAAATCCATTATTTGTTTTTAATCTTCTTATATGAGTTTTATTGTCTTTTAAAATAATATCATACTCTAATGAATCTATTAATTTTTTATTTTTATGCGTTTTCAATGGAAAATGATATTTCTCTATATTTTAATGTGAAAATGGAATGTGATTTTTATTATGAGTTGAAATAAGTTTTTTAAGAATTTTATAATGAAAATTTTTAATCTCATTAATTTTTTTGGATGATATTGTACTTGGTAATTATAGATTATCATGAGAGGTAATGGGATATAACTATACAATGAATTGGGTAATAATTTATTCTCTAGAGAAAGGATGATAAGAATTAATTGATTGTTAGTTATTATATATGAGTGAAACACGGTTTAAGAATGTTGACGAATATAATTTCCCAAGGTGATTCCATGGTTTTTCTATAATTTTGATGAGTTTTAATGGATTTTTTTCAAGAATATAGTATTTGAGATTTTAAAATTCAAAATTTTACTTTCAAAAAAATTCATTTTCAGGGATTCTTATGTTTTTTTAATATGATGACATAGTTTTTCTTTACATGCAATGGGTTTTAATGGAAATCTATTGATTTCAAAATTTATGTGTATGATATTTTAAATTTGAGATGTTTTTTTAAGATCCCCTATTTTAATGGTTTCTCATGTTTTCTCAAGATTCCATAATGGTTTTTATATGCATTATATGAGTTTTAATGGTTTTATTTGAGGAAATTTTGATTTTCACATGTGATTAAGATTTATTTTATATCAATAATGTTTATTGTAAAAAAGTTAATCATTTTTATTTTTATGGTTTTGCATGATTTTCAATTTACTAAATTATTTCCTTCATTTTTACACCACAAACTGAGTTTTTACGCACATCCCTCATTTTAAAATGTTTTTCAAAGGATCTATGGACTTTTAAGAACAATATAAAATTCAATTCTTCCACTATGGATAATCTTCTTAAATTATTAAAAAGTTTCTTAATTAAAATAGGGGTGTAAATTTAAGAACGTATTTTTATTGAAAAAATCTACGATACATGGAAATTTCTACTTTTTTATATAGTGGTTTTCCTAATTCTCTAAAACACTTATCCTAACAGATCATGAGAATTTAATAATGATAAATCCTTTCAATTAAAATCATAATTATGGGTTATATTTGATGGGGTTGTTATAATTATAGTATTATAGTTAGATATTCTAATTATGTTCAACTTTTATTTTATAAAAAATAATGCCACTATTTTTTTACATTGAAATTTAAATCTTATTTAAAAATATTCAATATATTAATTGTATAATGATATATCTAACAGTTTTTTTTAATACTTAAGTTTTCTATTTTTTTCATCATTTTAAATGATTAAAATATTTCAATATATGTTATAGTGTACTGTAAGGATTGTTTCTTATAGTTAAATGTTATATATATGTTACGATGTTTGAATTTTATGATTCATTTTAAAGTCTTAATACTCAAAAAAGTGATGTTATATACTCAAATGGTTAATATTTTTAGGTTTTAAGTTTAAATTTTTTATTTTTCATTTGATATGATAATGAGTTTAAAAATTTAGGTTAAGGTGTTATGTTTCATTAAAGCGAGGTTTGAGGTTCCATTTATATCAAAGATTTATATTTCATTAATTATTTATTTTATATTTTTTAAAAAGATACTAATATCTTGATAAGAATGTTTTATATCTAATGAGTTTAGTATTTCATGTTATGTGTTTGATGTTAAAGAAGTGTGTGTCTATATTTTTTAATCAACTAAAATTTATTTTCAATTTTTAGAATATATTCAATGGTAATGTGTACTTAATTACATTAAATATAGGCTCTAGTTGTTGGGAGAATGAAAATAGTTTTTGGTAATATAACCCATCTAGGGAGAGTGAAGGTGATGAACTATAGAATTTTATGATTTATGAGAAACTTGATAGTTTATGTTTTGTAAAATTTTGATATTATGTAATTCGTTGTATATATTCATATAATGTATGAACATGCACTACTATTTCTTATTTTTCAATTGGTTGTGTAAATTTTAATATTTTCGTTTTATTATGTATATTGTGATATAATTTCTTAAATTGATTATTAGTTTTCAATAAAATTTCTATTGTTGGTAGTTTTAACTTCCATTGATTATTTCACAATGGAAAAACCCACTATTGACAACAAACCGCAACTAAAATGTACTATATATATACATGTATATATATATATATATGTGTGTGTGTGTGTGTATAATTTTTCGTATTATTTTTACAACCATTTCTAAATAAAGTTTAAAATGTTTTTCATTTAGTTATAGTAAAAATGTCCTTTAAATACATAGTATTTTTACAATATATAACCAGAAATTGAAAATATAAAAATTGAAAAAATTAATTTTTTCAGAACAACTATAAAAAAGATCATAAAATAAGTTTGACTATCATTAAAAATATATCATTAGAGATGTACATAATTTTATTTAAGACAACCAAAAAATAATTATTGGTGGTTAAAACCATTATGAATCATAAACCCCATTGTGAATCCAAAAAAACCAACACAATGAACTTTATTCCATTCATTGTCCACTTCCACTATTTTTATCCATGTGTTATGTAAGGAGGCATAAATTTATGAAAATTTATAACAAGTGTATTAAAACATTAAAACAATTTTGATGCATGTATAAATATTAATTAATTTAAATTAATTTTTATTCAATATTTCATAATATTATAATTAATACTATTTTTTGTGATTGTATATTGTTTATACATAATATGGGTTTTCTTTCATAACAGAATAATAACTAATTATGGTATAATTTCAATTTCAATAATGGTATGGTTATTCTAGATGGGTGGTTTTTTAAGTCTCGTTGAGAGACTACTTTGGGAACAGATTAGCATGAATTCATTTTTATAAGGAATTCAAATAATTAAATATTATACGGAAACCCATATAAGATATAATAAACTTATAAATTGAATAGTTATGGAGGAAAAATAAATTACTTGAAGTTATCATGCGAAGGGTTCAAAAATAATAATCAATACACCAATAGCAACAATATAGAGATTTGTATACCCTCGATTTCAAGGGTAATTCTTCCCCTAAAATTCCATACCTATAGTAAGAACTATTGAAAAATTAACCTACCAATAAGTTTGTTATATCTAGGGATAAAATCTCTTAACACCACCACTAATGTTTTTTAGATAATATAAAAAATAATATATATAAATAAGGTATTTGAATATAAATATAATCACCATGTTCCTCCCTAGAACTCACATGTTTCCTTGTGAATGAAGAATACTAATATATCCATATGTGGAAAAAATTCAAAAATAATCAATCAGTATAAATATCCCAAAATTAAACCATCTAACTACTTTCACTCCACACCACATAATCATCTCACTTTCTAAACCACACTCTTAACCCATCACACATCATCAAATTAACTCTACTATGATAATAAACCATACCAATCTAAAACTAAAAACAATGTGGTCCTCCACCTATAGGGACCTAACTATAATATCCTTATGTAGTTTACCACCCATAGGGAACTTAATATAAGACCACCACATTAAATAAATTCCATACTTATAACACCCAGAAGCTCTGCTTACATGCTTGACCAAGAAGACTGTGAAGTTCGATTGGACTTAAGGTTGTGAGAAATATTTTTGGAAGTTAAAGGGAAGACTCACTTCACCACCTATTTATATTATTACTAAGCTAAAAAGAAGTTATACTATATACTATGAAGATTTATGAATTAGGTTGTGTGCAGTTCTAATGCAGGGTAATCAAGTCATGGAATGTGGATCCTGCAAGATAAAACCTCATGAACATAACTATCCTATGTAAGAACCTGATCTAGAAACTTTGGTTCTTGCTCTTCGATGTTGGAAGCACTAGTTATGGGGTGAGTGGTTTGTCGTTTACATGTCTCAAATACATCACTAATCATCGGGACATGAATTTGAGGTAGTGTAGGTGGGTTGTATACCTAGAGTCATTTGATTTTTATCTTGCTTATACACTAGTAAAGGAGAATGTAGTTACTGATGCCATAAGCTGGAAGACTCAGACACAAGATATCAAGGGGGCCAGTGGTGAGTGGTTGTTTATGACTTTGTTTTCTAAAATTCATAACGAGGTTATGGAACAACATGGGAATTCTATTATAGAATCTACAGTAGTGACATCCTCTCTTATGAAGTCAGTCTGAATGTGACAACATTCAGATTTTTGGGGACTCATTTTGAGGGAAAGCGTCACAAGAGTGAACATACATCCTGGTTAGGTTTTTGATAGTAGTGAAACTATACTATTCCATGGTTTTGTATGGGGGACTACATATATATGAGAAGAGATGATGAGGGAATATCATGCCTTGGGACGGACAATTCATCCTAGCGTCACTAAGATGTATCATGATACACATAATTAGTAATAGTGTCCTTGTATGAAGTGTCAAATAGCATGTTTTATTATTAGATGTTACACATGTAAGCAAGTGAGGTTAGATCACCAATGACCTTATAGACATATACGACCTCTCCCTATTCATGATTTGAAAATTAATGATGTCACCAAGGATGTTATTACGAGATTTCAGAGATATCCTTGAGGTGGTGATGTAGTATGGGAGATCATCGATAGGATGACTAAGGTCGTGCACTTCCGACTGATCTGGGAGACCTTCTATATCAATGAGTTAGGGAGTCTATACATTTGAGAGATAGTGTGAATTCATGGAGTGCCTCATTCTATCCTCTCATATCAAGACTACCACTTTGCATCATAGTTTTTTTAAGGTTTACAGTAGACATTGGGTTCACAAGTGTTCTTAAGAACTAAATATCACCCTCAAACTGATGGGAAGTTTGAGAGGACTATAGAGGTGTTAGTTGATAGGCTACGGGCCTATATCCTTGATTTTTGAGGTTCTTGTGAGAAGAATATTTCTTTGGTTTAGTATTCCTACAATAAAAGTTCTAATAAACAATTAATATGTCTCTGTATGAGGCTCTCTATGGCAGACTATTTCATCCACCACTATATTGGATAGAGGCAAGGGAGGTAGCTATATTGGGTCCTTGTCTAATTTAGGAGACTTTAGAGCATGTCTAGGCAATTCATAAGTGTATGGGTATAGCTCAATACATGCATAAATCTTATTTTTATTATCATCATAGACCACATTAATATGACGTGGGATATCAGGTCTTTCTATATGTATCACCTAGATTGCAAGACAGATGAATCATGAGATAAGTAAAGTTATCACCAAGATATGTCGGGCCTTTCGAGATAGTAGAGAGGGTTGGGAAGGTATCCTATTAGTTTCTATTACCATAGAGGTTTCATTTCATGCATTATTTCTTCCATATATCTCAGATTCAATAGTAACACACAGACTCTTCCCTTTCGTTTGACCCTAATGAAATTAAGTTGGAAGTGGATTTGTCCATACAGAAGTGTCTGATTTATATCATTGATCGGAGCATGATGGTTATCTTATGTAGGTTAGTTCCTCTAGTCCATGTGTTATGGAAACATGGACGTATATAGGATGAATCCTGGGAGTGGGAAGCTGATGTGTGGGTATAGTGGATAGAACTCTTCTCAGAGGGCGCACTACTACCCTTGGAATGGAAACTTGAGGATAAGTAGTATTATATAGTGGATGTTGTAATCCCCTAGATTCTCATAAAGTTACATTCCATTGATTTTTGGTTTCTATTCCATTAAACGTACATAAATATGATTTCTAATCAAGGTGTGGAGGTCTCAGGTGCATCTTGGGCTCAGCCAGAGATGGAAAATCAAAAAAGGAATAGAATAATGGGCCACAATATATGTCTTAAACCATTAAACCCGAGGTGTAAGACCATACAGACTATTTTAGATAGGGTATATAACCTTTTTTCATAGTTTGTGCATGGTTAGTCAAACTATGCCACAAACCCTGTGGGGTTCCTTTAGGTAATAGCGAACTGCGAATAGTTACCACACGGTTTTGACAAACTATGTGGCCATACCATGAATAGTGTTAAAAGTGGGTGACACTAAATTTTTATCCCATTTTTAGGTTTAAATTATTTTCTTTATTTCTCATTTTTTTTCTCAAGTGGATGTTATATCTCCTCTCGTGAGAAACCCTCTTCCTCCCTCAACTAGGACTCAATGTTGAGCCTCCATCTGAAGTCTATTTCTTAATCCTTTAGAAGAGTTGGACTTCTTATGGTAGATCTAACAACAACCATCCCTCCTATATCTATTTTAATTTGGATCTATTGTGATATTTATGTGCAACAACTTTTTCCCTATTTTTAAGTTAATATGATTTTTTTTCTTCATTTTCATCCAATATTGTTCAAATAAAATATTGAAACTAGATGAGGATATATCCATGAGGTTAAGTTAATTGTTCCTGCCCTCTTCCATTTGTTTTATTGAATTCCATAAATCAGGTCATTGTTCCATGAGTTGGTATTTTCTAGTTTCAATCTTAATTTTTCAAATTAAATGAAATTTAATTCCATGTGTACCAATGGGAAACCTGGTTAAGTGGAGAATCATCCCCATGGGTGGATTTAATTGGGATATTCCACCCAAATGGGTTGGGCTACACTTATAATGATAATTTTCCCACTTTTGTGGTTTGTTAATTGTTTATAAGTGTTTACATGTTAAATTGAATGTTTCGGGCTATGTTTTTAATTTATAGGGGTCTGGAACGTAGATATTAGCCTTGGCCATTCCACATAGGGATGGGTGGAATTAATTTTAATTGGATAAGTGTATTTTTACTGTTTCATGTGAGTTAAATATAAAATTCCCAATGATATACCTCGACTTATATGCCTAATGTTATATAATGGATTGAATTAAATGAAATGGGACCTCTTTCATGGTTTGTTATAAATTCATTACTTGTTTCCTAACAGGTTTCTAAAGGTGAATCAAGGGGTTATAACTTAAGTATACCTTCTAAGGACTCTTGTGTCTTCTTCCATAACTTTTAATGGTTAGTAGGCACAATGGGAATGATACAATCCATTCCTGGGATAGTTTCTCCAAACGTTAATTATATTTAACTCTAGATGAGTGTTACCAGTTTTCTTAGGGAGACCCCATGGATAGTATCGATAGTATGGATAGTTATACCATGCATTGAGAGAGACTCGTAACTCTATGTGTGATACCAGGATCAGACTTGGAGGTTGGTTTTTGTTGTTTTCATACCATTCCAGAGAGATTCTTGATATTTCATATTTGGGTTACCTTGGACGGACTCCATGGAATTAGTCCATCAATGAGCACATTGAGTGATACTTGGAAATTCCTCTCAAATTACCAAGGATGGGCACCAGGCGACTTAAGTTATTTTATAAATAAAAGATTAAAATGTTTTCAAATCTATATGAATGATTTTGAATGGGATTTTTTCAATTAGTTTGTAAAATGTAGGATTGTGTCCTCTAATCCCAATAAAAAGCTAGGATAAAGTCAGTCCTATAGAATTATACCTTACTAACCGTATCAGTTCAGGTTTCCTATCACCTCATACACACCAGATTATGAAAAAGTAGGTAGTTGGGTGGTTGTACATGTTAAACCCAGTCCAAATATTTTAATTATTTATTTCTATCTTTAATTTTAATTTAATATAGAACACTATGTTTTTATTATTACATGAAATGGAATGGTATTGATAATGTGGGTGTCGGCCTATTGAGATTGTATCTCACACCCTACTTGGGTGCCTTTGGTACCCAAGTAGACATGAAGATCACAACTATAGATAGAATTAAGTATCCAGATTCTAATGCATGATTTATCTTTCTAGGATGAATTTGGGACCAAATGACCCAGCTTATGCTTGAGATGATAGCTATATTCGTTTTAATATTTTTTTTAGTCTTTCGTTATGTTTTATATGCTTGTATCCCTTTCTCCTACCTTCTTATTTTTATATAACATGTGACATATTACAGTGATCTGTTTCTTTGATTATTTATTCATCTTCTGCACTTTATTACTTTTTCTTCAATTTTTATGCATTTGATTTATATTTCTATCTAGATATTTTCATTTCTTCTATTGTTTCATTTATTTATATGTATGTTCTCTACTATGGGTAATTAAGGCATCGTCTCACCAAGGACTTAACCAATCCCTTCGTTGCTAGTTGGTATCATATAGAATTTGGGGAGATGTGATTGAGGTATTGTGGCCAATCGCCTGAGGTCACTAGTATGTGGCACCCGATGCGGGACGTTACATGGCACTTAGGAGACCTAGTTATGGTTTTAGAGGGTCTTTAAGATCCCCTTTATTGTATTTGAACCCCTGTCTTAGGTGATTGGTTTATGAAAATCCTTAATGAGTTCCCTTCTCCTCATTTTCTCTCCTATATTCTTTATCTAGAGAAAATTTTTGTAGAGTGGTTTGGCTGGTTTGTGTAATTTTGTATCTAAAGATCGATGGGGGAAATTTAGTTAATGATTTTTAATAAATTATTATTGTTCCATTGAGTTATTTTTTATTAATTATCATCTTATTCTTATTTTAATATTTTATAGTAAATTGTAATTCCTTGTTTGAGGTAGGGGATTCTAGTTCTCTCTTTAATTTTGTACATCTATGGGTTTAGTATGAATTTTTTCTTTAGTTGGATATAATGGATTATCTTAATAATAAAATAAACCAGATTGAATTTAAATGGATGGGAAAGAAGGATGTGTTCAAATGTTTTTATCTGGTTCCTTATAATTATCGCTTGATCTTTCCTTGTTACAAGATGTTGATGTGATAATGAATTGCTGCAACTGTGACATGTATGTTTCACTAAGAGTTATGAAACCCAATCATGTTTGATTTTTCAAGCTCACTATTCCTAAAATTTTAAGCATATATATATGGCTATAAATGGGTTATGTGTTAATCTTGAAATTGTGGGAAATCCCATGATAGTATTGATGAAATGTTTTGTAATTTCTATTTAATAATGAAATAAAATTGTGATGATTTTTCTGAAATAAAAACCTAATTTTCCCCCACTGATGTGTTTTACTATTATTTTATTTATTTTGTGGATCTATTGGTGTTTGTATGATAATGGTGGTTACTAGTTTTCTTGAGTAATCTGATGGGTAGTGGGTTTGTGAGTAGTTTGGCCTAAGATATGTTGTGAACTAGCTGGTAGTGTTTTTTTATGATTGTTGTTTGATGGATAGGCTATGAAAGTGGTTTGGAAGGGGATGATAATGTATTTATTGTGATATAGTTAGGTTTTTGTTTTGTTTCATGGGGTTATATTTTCTTAGTAGTAATGGGATTCATTTCATAACCATGAAATAGAAATGGAAAGGTCTATGAATTCAATGAGTGTTAATTGATTTATTATTTGAGAATTGATAAATTTGTGGAAATAAAATTTGGTTATGGATGGAGTTGTTTTTAATTAAATATCAGATTAAAATTCTAAAAAATGGTACTTTTTTGGTAAACTGGTAAATCAAGAAATTGGTAAAATTGTAAATATAAAGATTAATTGTAGATTGTGTGTTTGGATAATTTATTTGGTTAGGTTTCATTTATTGGTTTCATGAGTTAGTGATGGATGTCATGGGGTGATAGGTAGAGATGTGGGTTATACTAGTCCCATTTAATATGAATCCATAGGTTAGTTATTGTGTTTTATCTATATATAATTTTATTTTCATTTTTCTTCTATAAACACCCCACCCAAGATGAATACTCTTTACTAGTGCCCAAATGTTTTATGATGTGATTTCACAAATAGTGAGGGAAGTGATGGAACAAATGGTTGATTATATCCTCTTTACCATTCTCCATTTGGCAGTAGTATATAGAAATGAAACCATGTAATATGTGATTACCCACTAACGATGTCCCAATTAGTGAAGGTTATAGATGATCAGAGAAATTGATATGTGGTTGGGGTCTTTCATGGTACAAGGTGGGAATGGACTTAATGAAATTCATGTTCACAACACCCTACTATACTTTTTATGAGGTTATGTATGGATTTGTGGTGGTACATATGATGATATGACAATATCAAGTGATATTCAGATATTAACTAATTCGAGCATAAGTTGCAATGCCATGTGAGAGGCTGGGGTGGTAGGGCTACAACCCAACCCATATCTAACAATAAATGATACCTAATGTTTGATATATAGATATGTAATGGATGAGAACACATAAATTTTTTTCATTGGAGTGTGAGAGTGGAAACAAAGTTGGGAAGTGGATTTAGGGAACCTTTATCTATATTATATTAATATATTTCAATACAATGGATGCATTATTTTGTGATGGGTGATTAGTTAGATTTGGATAGATAGTTAAACTATTTAAGTGAATGTTATTATTGTTTTTTATTCACTGGTATGTTAGTTTTCTCTTTTAAGATTTTACCAAGAGAAATTATGTATGATCCTATAAAGTATACATGTTTTTCCCACCCTATGAATATATAAACATTTTTCAAGTTTTCGACAGGATTTAAGAGAAAGAGATAGGAACTACTATATTAGAAGTTAGAGTAGTTGGGGAGTTGATGCTATAGGATTTCCTATGGTGTTTTTTTTCAGAGACTTTTTCTTATTTCTTAATATTCATTATGGGATGTTGGATATTTTATATTATTTGATATAGTTTTTTGGAGGTTTTTTATCTTATCACATAATCATATTCACTATATTAAAGGTAATTCCTCCCATTTTTTTGAGATTTATACTCTTAGTTCTTGTCACAAACAAGAGTCTAATTATAGGTGTAATTTAGGGTCCACTCCTCTTCATTTTTAGCCCAGGGAGGGGAACCGATGGAGGAGTTTTGGGACATACATGTTCTGAAACACCTTTACTAGCCATCTAGAATCAAGAATTAATTACACATAGCCTCTATTTTGAAAATCCTTCCACACACATAACTATTATATAACAGAATATAGATTATAGAATTATTACATTTTCATGGACCCGATAATGTTACTCTACTAATAAAATCTTGTATGTAGAAAATTTCCTAAATGTTTCATGACCACAAGTTGTTTTGGAACAACCCTCCATTGATTTGGGATCATGCCTCTTGGGGGACTATGTATGTCTTTGGTTTGTTGGGATATAAATTTAAATAAAGTGTAAGGATATCATGTTGAATTGAAACACCCCCATTCAAAATTTTGGAAATATCATCTCTTCACCCCATATTTCTTTTCAAGAACATTATTTTTTATAGTGGGTAGGGAGGAATCCCCCCTCTATTTATTAAACCAAGAATAACCTCTTATTATTGTGGGTAGAGGTAACCCCACACATGACCCATAATCTAAATAATTATGAAACCCCATGAAAACACTAACCCATTAGTCCAAACATAACCTGAATTCACTAACCCTTAGGTATTTTGGGCACCACCACACCCCCATAGTCATACCTTGTGGCTAATTTGATGTTTTAATTCATCTCTCCCCTAAGGAAAATATCTTCCTCCAAAATAATAACATGATCTATATCCAAACTAGAGAAAAACACCATATACTGATAAAAAACAACACATGATTTTAATGGGTATAACCATTCTATAACAAGGATGAAATCTTATGGTTTCATCTATAATAATACAAGATTTTGAAACACAACTATCTCACAATTACACACCTCAAACAAGCTCATATGACGTCCCACTAGAGTAATGAACTCTAGTGGTCTATGATTCTTACCTATTAGATGTTTTAACCCATAAACTAGAGAAGATACATTATATTGATATAATCCATTAAGCTCATGAAAATAGACTAAATAAGAATTATAGTAAAATAAAATTATAACTCAAAGCAGTATTCGTATCTCCACATCTTAAATTTATATATCTTATATTTTTATTCAAGTAATTCTAAACAATCCTAATCATTAATGATTCCATACTTGACAATATTTTTTATGATTTCCCAATATTTAAGGATGTTAATCTCTTATATGATACCCTCTTTTGGAACAACCCAATGATATGGTCTCAATGGTCCATTATCCAACTATTTTTAAGGAAATTATTGTTGAGGAGGTTGATGAAACTAATAGGTTTGTATTTCAACAGCACACTCTACACATTAATCCACAATAGTCCCTTAAAATATGAAAGGATAACCTGGATATAGTTCATATGAATATTACTGAAACATTAAAATCCATAGGTTTTATTAGATAGTTATATAATAACCACACAAAATAAATGATATCATGTTGGAATCAGACTCTTGTGGCCTTCTTAAACCTTGATTACATGAAAACTAAATAGCTTCTTCCTATAGATCAATAATTAGTGAAACCCTACAAAGAAATCTCAAATAAATATCCTATCCTAGTAAATAAATTAAAAACTATATTAGGAATTTTTTAATATATAAATAATATAACTTGGATAAAATTTTCAAAATTGAGACTGAATTTTGATCCTCAAATCTCTTTAAAAATTATGAGATCTCAGTTTCTCATCATTTATAAAATCATAGGATAGCATATCAACTCCATAATCTTCTAACTATAATCTCACATGGAATAAATTCTCTATTTTATTTCTAATATCTCCTACTACAACTCAAGTTGAAGATCCTCTAATAAGAACTATTTTTTAAAAAAAAACACTGATTTCATATGATCATATTAAAATTTTGATCTCCCAAAAATAGCATTCACCACTAATACAAAGAACATAATAATAAAATCACTACTAAATGAACATATTCCTCATATCTCATATGGATCAGTTGAAATTATATCTGAAACTACTCCAACCAATGCTCCTCCCAAGTATATAATAATGAAAATGTCTAACATAACTACCAGATAATTCTCCCACTATATGGACTATCACTCTACGAACATCACATATAATCAGCATGGCCCGAAAAAATAAGATTTATGAATCCATTGATATCATGATGACTAATAATTATATTGATATTTCTTATGAATATATCCCAGTATATTAAGTCCCTACATAGTTCACAAGGCCCCTTTCACATCAAGTATCTCTAGTATACCTCACATGCTAGGTTTATCTAATACTACTTCCTTACCACCTATACAATCCTCATCAATTCTTACTCCAAAATAAATCATAAATACACCCAATTAAATATAATTATATCCTGAACATCCCCTATAATGACTAAAAATGAGTAGATAAGGAGTTTGAGTGTGGTCCCTAGAATCCCAACATCAATAGACCATGGGTTTTTGACAAGCACGAAATTTATATATTAACACTTATATAAAAGGAATTACACATTTTAAATAAAATCACCACAATTCAAAGAATATTATAAAATCAAATCAAATATATAATAAATGAATAGTGTATATTAATTCATTTCATTTCATAAATATCCATGAAAAAATCATTAATAAAACCATAAATTTTAACAACTCCTTTATGCCTCCACCAAGATACAATGCAATCTACCTCTACCAAAAATACTCTTGTATCTAGAGACAAGGACTCATAAAACAACCAAAGACTATATACATATATTATAAAATAGTATATATAAATATGTTGAGGGCATATAAATAACTCAGTAGGTTACTCCATAGAACACTCATGCGTACATAAAAAATAAGCATACTAATTCATCCATGTACATAATAAATGAATCAAAATAATCAATCAACATACATCTCTAGAATGTCAATTATCCGACCAATTCCATTTTATGCCACAAAATCACATGAATTTTCAATTCACTATACCAACCCCTATAACACATCATCACACATTCACAATTATAATAAAAACAACCACCAATCCACATTGAAGAACCGAGAAATTTTTTATTTACATGGGGCCTCATTTCTGTATCTTCATATAGATATATACTCATTGGAAAATTAATATAATTTCTATAACACAATTTATCTATCCACCAATAGTGAAATAAATATAATATATCCATGTATCTTTCCACCTAGAGGGGCTTCACAGAAGTTTATTATTTTTTTGTATCATTTACCACCTATAAATACATTTTCTATTTCCAAGGTGTGTGCTCTTTAGGAAAGCCCCCCATTTAAACCTATATCAATGGGTAGTTATACCCTATTTTGGATTTTTTTGTATAACCATGTGTCCACTACTAGATGCACTCTTCTCCTTAACCTACATCATCACCGCAACACATCAAATGTGTAATTTAGATATACATATCACATGTACCATTATCATTTTTATATCAAGACCCTACCATATACACATCACTATCAAATATTACAATAGAATTTAGACCCCCATAATCTATTTGTTCTCTCTCATAGTCCATAACACAAATAATGGTATAAGGTATTATAACCACTTCACAGAAATATTCTATGCTCCCACCTAAATCAACCACAATTCATATCCTAGGGACTATAATCATACTACATCACTAACATTGCCCATATCCAAATATGAAAAAATATTAATAGTAGTACCAATACCATCATAACAGTATATGAAATGATCCAACCCACCAGTGACCATCCTCGGTCGGTATTATACTGAGTACGCTGCCCCAATCTAACATTTAATAGGATAAGGTCTTGAAATTAGCCCCAAAAAAGGAATATCAAACAAATGGGTTTCCATTATCCTATAACCAAAATATAACAACACATATTTAGATAGTATATATACCAATAATAACCACATATTCATAAATATATAATCAACTGTAGTATAAAATTCATTAAACTCGTAATAAATATCCCAATGAACTAATATATATCAATGTTAGTATACAAGAGAAAAGCATAAGTCTAAAGACCCAATGGTGAAGGAAACCTGTGATTGACTAATACCGATGAACTCCACATCACATCAACCCTAAAATGTTCACTACCAACAACGAACTCCATAAAGATCCTCTAAGAACTTTCTCCACATCATCTAACATCACCATCAAACTGTGTTTTGTCTACATAGACATAACACATGTGGACATGTGTCATATGTTGTTGTGAGTATAAACATACCCTATAGTATTCCTCAAACATAAAAATGGATACAATGGATAACTATTCATCTCAAATATAATATACCATGTTATTATGTAATATAAAAATTAAATGAAGGTTATAAAGGATCATAGTCTTTATAGACCATATCCATATAAGTATCATAATTTAGGGAACTTGAAATACTCTAAACATCTCTAAACCCATAAAGCTCAATCAAACCAACTTTTTTCACATCAAAATAATAAATATTCAGTAGAAATGGGGTGTCTCTCAAATCACTTATAATTTTACATTTTTCAAGGGTGTATCAACACCTATGGAGGAATTATACACTGTCATATGGTGTATACATTGGTTGATGGGGTTTATACTCTATAAGTATAATTATTGTTCTATATCACTAAGTGGTCTTACTTGATACAATAATTATATAGAGTACCCATTCCCTGTTGTTGGTATATCACTTAGGGGATTACCGAACCTGTGTCTACTCCAAATATATATCCCTCGCTCCATAATTATATCTTAAAAGATAGGAAAATCAAAATATATTAATTACAAAGATATTACCCCAAGATGATCAAGATATATAAACCATCATGTTATACATGGATGAAAAAAATAATTAACTTATAATTTTTCCAAAAATAACGCCATGGTGAGAAAAAATGAAGAACAGTAAGAACTTTCTAGTAAAAGACATGTACTCTAGAGTACAATGAATTATTCCTAGAAAGTATCTAGGAACATTAAACCACAATTCAATTCACATGGGATTGAACAAGGGTACATGGTGTTTTGGGTTACTAGGGAAGTTGTACATGTATTATCATGGACGTGTGTTCCATGTAATGAATTACTAAACATGTAATTTAGGGTAATAAATATATAGAACCATTAAGGATAGTCAACATGTACATTGTTATATGAAAATCATCTTTCTGGTTGTACATTGTGTTTTTGGTGAAACACAAGGTGTATGGGTTAGACGCATTGACATGTCATGTACTAGGGTATGCGATAAAGCACATGGTCATAAGATACATAGTGTGCGACTCAGATTCATGTCATATGAAAAAATTTATAGTATATATTAAACCCAAGATATGTAGGTTATAGACTATATATAGTGTGAATTTAATGTTGAATTGTCATGTAGTTACATTATCTAAATCTGGAATATGCGACTCTTTGTGTTCCTTGTGGTGGTTAGTTATTCTACCTCTACATCTTTCTAAACCTCAAATTTTGGATTAAATATATTCTTCTATAGCCTCCATAATACCTCACTAAATATACAATAACCATAGCTCAACACCCACATCCATCATTTCCATCATCCTTTATCGATTCTTTGACTTGAATCTCATTAGAATATTATGGATTCACAATGATGCCTAATTAAAAACTAACCCAATGAACATTCTCTATTACTTCACCTTTTAGAAACATTTTATCCTTAAGTTGAATAATGGGGTAGATTAAATTTATGAATGGTGTTTAGTGTGAAACCTGGCCACCTAAATCATGTTCATGTTCAAGACTGATGAATAAGGTGAAACATGAGAAAATGAAATAATAAATTATTCAATAAGGAAAAATATGTTTTGTGGAATTGACATAATGAAAATTTCAATAATATTGTATTAACTTATCAACAAAGAAAAATAATCCTTATAATTAATAAACCTAAATAGTATAATATTCTATGAAAATTCATTGAAATACGTGATTAAGAAAAATTTATAAGGATTCAATTCCATGTTGATCTAATACCTAAAAAATCATCAAATAATAAATAATGTGTCCCTATAAAAAATAAATAACTAATTAAAATTCATTTCTACAATAAAAACATAATCCTTGTAAAAAAAATAAAATATTTATATTTTTTCCATTAATTAATAAATTGTCATTTAGCAATAACTTTTTTTCATGTAGCGATGTTAGATAAAACATAATCTTTAGAATTAGAATTATAATATGTGAATAAAAAGGTAAATTTGAAAGATATATGGCCCCATAGTGATGGTAAATTGTAATTTAATGTATGATTCTATCTTGATTGATTTTCATTATTGACACCACATTGAAAACAATCCTCAATGCATAAAGAATGAGGGAAATTATGTCGTATGTTTTTCACCATATATGATATCCAATTACATTTAAAACATTTTAGAATTATATTTATAACCTAAATTAGGTTATGGATGTCAACCATTAGGTATTTCAATTAAAAATCAGAAAATTATTGGATTGAGTCTATAAATACTAAAACAAATGTTATCCCTTTCCTAAAAAATCCTCATATTCCAAACACATCTTTGGTGTTAGAATTTCCATTTGATACTCCATTTAATAGATATTATTTATTTTCATGCATCTTGATAAAAATAATATTTTTAATATATTATTTATTTTTTATGACTAGTTTCATAAATAAATACAAATCAACTTCATGAAAAACATTATAAAAATTATTAAAACTATTGTATGGAATTTATTATAAAAATTCAACTCACTAAATCCTCTCCATAGGGTTTTATTTCAAAAAATGATAAATCATGTAATGCTATGATGGTATTGAGGTCACATCTATCTTCCATGATCCCATGATATATCGAGATGTTTATGGTGCTATTGTAAGATGTACACCAATGTAAACACTCACCCATGGTGGATTTTCACATAGTGATCCTTGATATCCATTAACTGTTCAGTTAATAAAATGGAATCATTGATGTAAACTCACCCTAGTAAATAACGTATGAAATATCATGCACATAACACCATATGGAAAACCTTATGCACTCGGTATTTCTATGGGTGAAATTATTGAAAATAAGAAACCTAACCTACCTTTTTGGGAATTATAAATTGTCCAATGAACCTATGGTATATCTTTTTACTGTAAATATGGATCACCAAACCGCTCTAGGGAGAAACCCCCAGGAACACATAGTATCCCTCCTAAAATTGCAAGGATTCTTTATTTCTATGTATGAATAAAATTAAATATAGGCTATCAGCATACCCTCCTAGAACACATGTACCTTATCCATCATCATCTGAACTAACACAGGCCCCATAAGATATAACTCACCAATATACTTCCAGTAAAAGGGTGACTTACAAGGTATTTGGTATAGAAAATAAAAATGTATTATGCCAATAATAGATTATTTTTTAATAAAAATGCAATTAATTCTAGATGAATAGGACAATATTACCAAAATTTATCACCGTAGATTACATCATATCCTTAAGAACCTAATTAGTTCTCTATGTCTAACCACTTGTCTTGGTTTGGAATGTCATACACAGTCATCATTGGATCCTAAATTCATTATGTATTATACTAGATATATAGGACATGAATTATGAGTTTTAGTTATATAATATCATTAAGGGTACCCCTAAAATAGAATTATATTATCTGTGTAAAAACACATCAAACTCTCCATAGAACCAAACTCCAAAAAAGGACAAAAATGATATGACATGGTCCCTTAGTCAACAATCACCTAAATAGTTTCGTGAAACTTCATTGATTGTGGAAGTATAGTTAGAAAATATAATGAAATTCAATCCCAGTTCCACTCTAGAATTTCAATAGGTTGTCTTAAACCTATAGTAACCTTGGTCTCATCCTTCACCTATAGACATGTGAGGTACCATGAAATTAACACATCAATACTCCAATTAATTCTTTGACACAAAAAATAATATTTAACATAAAATTGAATATTTATCATTCCCATATGAATAGTTAATGAGTGGATTATCATAGGGACTCATCATGCATATTTGGTGAGTGGGAATGATCACTTTTCACCTCAGTGAATGATTCTACTCACACATTTGGTTTCAATCACATATCATTATTTCATTCAAACAAAAAAACTCCATTAGTATGAAGAATTGTCTAAAATGATGGAATAATTAATGTGTAACAAGTAGATGAGTGCAGTTATGTAAATATAATGCATATTAATGATCACATTGTTTACACACCATCTTCAATGTTGCATCGTAATTAGAGAAATAAAGTGAGAAAATAAAATATATAAATTCAATTGCACCATTGTAATTTCCATTAGATCTCCCACTGGGGGTTATATTTCCATAATCATGGTGTGTAGAGATCTCAATGACATCAAATGTATTTATAAACACAAATAAATTGTGGGAAAAGAGAACAAAACAACGTATAATTGAATAGAAATATTATTGGAATTAAAATTATAGAATGAAAAGAAGTTTCTTTTTATAATCGGTATATACCAAATGTTTATACTATGAGTGGAGAAACATGTTTATATAAATTACCTTCTCTATCCATCCATGAATTCACTACCGAGAATCAAAAATATTATTCATCTAGATGAGTTTCACATGTACAATATCAAGTGTCGGGATGGATTCTAAAAATCTTCATGAATCATATTATCTCATAAATTCTCTGTATGATTGATCTCTTCACACCATATAGAAAAATCAGAGGTAGATTTATCTACATATTATTGGGTCCAATAATAGGCGAGTACTAGGATATTTTTATACATTCCCTGCATGAGGAAAATAAAGTGATTCTCATGGGTCTGTTGTGAGATTATTTGGATAGAGGTTTTGATGGATTTGGGTTTGGTCTTGTGGGTGTATTTGGTCTCTGGATTAGTTTATATTTACATGAAAGGGTTATATGAAATATATAAATATAGTACTTTGAAAAAATATGGTATTTCATTGATCAAAATATTTCGACCTTTAGAAAAACCCAATGCCACAACATTTGGATGATTCTAGGTCCCTTTATCATCGTATTGAAACTTCAAAAAGGGAATCCCAATGAGTAACAAAGTCAGTACACAACTCAACCAGGAATTGATTATTCATATAAAATTATCCAAGATTGAATTCATCCCAATTTAATATTAAATAAATATTAACAAAACATAACTCAGTCCATACACTAATCCCATGTCCAGTGTATTAGATTACACTCGATCATTACATCCCATCTTCAACCAGCTTTCAATATCTCGGTATCCACATTGGTTAGTTGGGTACTCCTTATTTTAGTTTTAGTAAATAGATAAAATTAAAATTTCCTCTGGTATAAGCTTCCTCATATGGAAATCTATTCATTTCTCAAGCTCTATATAGACATATAGTTGAACACCCAGAGTGTATAATTCTATGTCCCCTTCATTGCATCAGCTATAAAGTATGGAGGCATTCCCCTGTGTAATCTTCTTCAAAAACATTAATATAACAAAAAACTCAAACCAATGATCAAGATCATGGGGCACCATCATTTGGAGTCAATTATAACTTCCAAATTCTTCATTTTATGTTAATAATGGGTCAAATTTTTAATTAACACAATTTGGTAATTAACATTTGTTGAAATAAGATGAAATATACCCTTCCTTAGCTAGTTCATCGGGTTCAAATCATGTTCATCAGTAATATTTATACATGGTTCAATCATGTCATCATATCCACCAATAACATTCTCACTCAAGGATAATTGTAATCAGTCTCATTTTCATTTTATTTACCATTGTAATTCAATAATCTCAAAACATCAATTTTACTTCCACAATTTCATTTGTGCTTCTATAGATTCAATCAAGTTCGTAATGTAGAACCACATTGATCATCTAGAGATTTTCATGGAAGTTCAATAAGGCCTATAGTAATGGTTTTTTTGAGTATGTTCAACCATGAATGGGATTCTCATAGTTGGGTGAAGTTCATCAAGGTAAAGTACAAAGTCGACTAAATTGGTGGTCTTATAGTCGATGGAGAAGGTGGTGTGGTTGGTGTGTGGACAACCATAGAAGGATGGGGGTATCACAACAGAAGTTGGATTGGATGATCATCCAAATGGTCAAGGGATTATCACATAGAAGAGAGTGTGGGGTGTGGAATTGAATACTGGGTACTAAAAAAGTTGTAACGAAAAATATAACCCCACATAAAATCTTGAGCATAAAAGCATCGTGGCCGAATTGTCCGGTTTTATTTCACAAATATATAAAAACTATAGTGCAGGATTTTGTTCAAATTTACTGTGAAATTAAAAAATTAATTTCAAATTCATAATTTAAATTTAAATTTAAATTTAAAATGAGGATTCATTATTTAAATTCATGGATTAAAACAAATTCAATATTTTTATTCCAAAAATTCACTCATCCAGATTATTTTCATATTTTTGTAAGACAATAAAAAAATGAATTCTATGTCCTTAAATTTTATTTTCACATACTTTTTTACCAAATTAAAATTTCTTCAGTTAAATCCAAAAAATGTATAAATCACTAAAATACACAATTCAATTCATATAATAAAAATGTCAAAAATGATCCAATGTAAAATATTAAAATGAATTAAATAAATATTAATTAAATAAGGTGGTTATAAACAATGTAAATCAGTTTAAATTTTTTAAAATTATGTTCTCTCATCACTCCCCCACACTTGAACTATTTCACTCTTTGGTAATACATTAAATTCCAAAAAAAAATATTCTAAAAAACATTATCCTTTTCAATTTCAAATACACATACCAAGAATGAGAAAACCAAAAAATCTTCCATCAATTTAATTACCATTTCTCTTGAAGGAATCTAATATTTTGTCTCATATCTATTAAAAATTATGTTACATATGTATGTTTTTATAGAGTATATTCAAATGGATTCATAATGTTAACAATTGACACTGGCATTTACCTCTTTATCCTATGATTCTTAAATAAGATATCCCTTTCCATTTAACTGTTATAACTAAAATTAATATTTTATAAGTCAATTCGCCATTTCTTTAACTATATTCAATATTTCCTTCGCATAAATTTATTCATATTTTAAAATTATTTACTTTATTAATCTTTTTCCCATCCATGTATTTGTGAAAAGAAGTATGAAAATTCACTTAATGAATTTAATAATGGTTTTTATTTTCTCAAATATATGGTGACTAATAGAAGAAAGATTCATCATGGGATCCCAAATTCACTTTTTATTCCAAAATTACTTATATAAATTTTTATTGAGTTGGATCCCTAAGGTGTTCAATTTCTCAATGGTTAAGCTACCTAAAATTAAGTACAAAATATCAACATCTTAATGATACAATTTTGATTCCACTAATTTATTTTATATTGATAAACTTTTTCATAGTTCTCATAAAAACATATATATGGAAATAGTGAGAATTTCAATCAGAAAGAATTTAATTCTAACAATTTTAGAACCAATGAATTATATCTTATCTATAATTGGATTTAAACTAATCGGGGAAAAATTCAGTTCAAAAAAGTTTAAAAAAACACCAAAAAATATACATTAATTACTCTATAAAATATTTACAAACTAATTGTGTTTTTTTTGTTTTATTAATCATTGTTAATTTTTCCTTTTTATTTCAAAAAAATATTCACTAAAACATAGTTAAAATAGAAAAAATTCCATGGAAATGAAAATAAACCAGGAAACCATGAGTCACCCCCACCACACTTAATCATTATTGAATACTTAATATCATTAATTATATATTAGGAATTTTCCAATAATATTTTTATTAAGAAAATGTAGAAAAAGAAGTGACATGGAAGAATTTCACCTGGTTGTGATTATTTTTTGGAGTTAGCTTTGGAAGAGTGTAAATACAACTGTTATTTGGTTTCAAATGATCTTAAAGAAGGCGATGATGTAATTTTCTTGAATTCTTTATATATTAAAAACAAAAAAAATTATATGTTTGTTAGAATAAAAATATAGAAATGAAAATAAAAAAAAAGTGAAGAATTGAGGGAAGAATCTTGCGTAAAAACTCTCCAAGAGGTGTTGCAATTTAAACTGTCTATAGATAGACACAATTTTTTTATCCCCAATCTGTTAGTGGGTTTGGATTATGTAGTTGGAGCCACAAATTGTTTGTGGTACCCTTATTCTTCACAACTTGCTTCATCTCTCGGAGTTCCTCTTAAACAGAGTTCTTCAAATACATCCCCTTAGCAGTGTAGTATAATTCACTGAGTGGGGATGAAAGGATGTTATATAGTGATTCTATTTATTTTTACTAAATCAAGAGGTCCAGTTCCCCTTAGACCTATTCTTCTTTACCTAAAGAATAATGTGGCTCAACCTGACTAATAAATTCAAGATTGATATAGTTAAATATATTATTAGGTAATGAAAATATAATAAAATAATATTCCAAAAAAAATCCACTCCCATTTCTGTAATGACCATTAGTTGTATCTCTGGAATGAATCCCTCTAGAAAGGTTTCTTTATGAGTGAGCAATGGTACTATCAGATTTTCCTCGAGGCCCAAATTTCCTTTTCAACTTACTCAAAATAATACTCTAATAAAATTGAATTTCAATCATAAAAAACTAGGTTTTATATTTCAAATTAAATTGAGAATAATTAAAGACGAAAGATTTAGAATTTCGGTCATCCCCATCAACTTTTTTTTACTTGGAGATCATATTGTTACTTGAGTGCCTCAGGTATCATCGCAAAATATGTGTAAGTTAGAGATTTTCATGTAGTTCCTCATTATGTAGGATTCCTTCTGGAGAAAATTTCATAGTTACGAATTAATATTCTTCTTGTTTTCTTATTTTATCCATATGTGATTGGAGTTTAGTGAATATTGTATCCATCAGTTCCTTTAAATATATCATTACTACTTCATGTTCCATCCATTTTGGGTCCTTTAGTGAAGAGACATCGATGATATATTTAATCTCTTTTAGTTTTATTTGTTTGTCTCTATGGTATATGCTTAAATCAAAATAATATTACTTTTTTACCATTTTAAATTTGAAATAAGTGTAATATTAACAAAGTGAAAATGAATGTGATTCTCAGACCTAACACCCTTGAAGTGGAACTAACTTGATGAGTATATTTTTATTGAGACTCATCAAATAGAATTGAAAAGAATCAAAGAATAAAACATAGGGTTGAACAGGGTCATCTCCCAAGAAGTTGGGAATGTTTTGGTCATCAATATCTCAATCACTTATGTAATTTTTTTTATAAGATTCGAAATCATCCAAAAAATATGTTCCTTTTTTGATATTTTATGAATTTTAAATGAAATTAAATTACTGTAAAATAGGTTAGGAAGAAATTCATGTCGTTTTACGGTGAATTCCAGTGGGTTAGATCATTATTTTAATTTGTTCAAAATCTACCAACTCAAAAAAAGACTCAATATCATTTTTTTATACACCCTCAATTATTCTATTTTAGTATAGAACAATTAATATACCCTGGAATCCTCAAACATACCAATTATAAACTCCTTCGTTAATAGGGAATAGGACTTCTCAATCGAGTGAATGCTTCTACTTGCACACTTGAAAACAATCTCATACCATTATTCCTATCAAACCACAAAACTCTATTAGTATAAACAATGGTCTAAATAGAAGAATAAATTTAATTGAAACATGTATAGGAGTAAATTATTTTTAATGTAATAAAATTTGTTGATTGTATCCTCTACACACCATCTTCATTGTTTCACCAAAATAAGGTAAATAGAGTTATAAATTTAAACACATGAATTAAATTACACCACTATAATCCCCATCTTATTACCCACTAGGGTTTAGATCTCCATGATCATAGATTTTAGAGATGTCAAAGATATAATAAAAACTTGGAAACATAATGAAATTGGGGTAGAAGAGAACATCATAATAAATAACTGAATGGAGACATAATTTGATTGAATTTTTTTTGAAATAATACAAGTTTCTCTCTATAATTTGTAGATATTTAAATTTTAAATTGGGAGAGAAGAATAATATTTACTTCCATTTCCTTTTTCACCCCTATATGAATTTACAACCGAGAAATGAGATTCTTCATCAACTGGATGCATTCTATATATAAAGTATAAAGGGTTGGGATAGATTCATAGAATCTTCATGAATCTCATTGTCTTCGAAATTACCTCGATGATTGAGCCCCATACACCTTCAAGAAATATTTGAGGTGAATTTCCCCATTTCATCATGGCTTCAGTGGAAAGTGAGTAATGAGACATAGGTTATGTATGAAATATAGAACACTAGGACTTCATGATAATGGGATATTTATTCAAACACTATAGTGATACTTTTAAAAATCCCAGAACCATGTTATTTGGTTGATTCTATGTCCCTTTTTCATCATGTTGAACATGTAAATAGTGAATCACAACCATCAAAAAAACAATCAGTAACTCGATTTTGATTTAGTTCTTGATTATAAATTCACTAATATTTGTTTCTCACATTTATTATCTTCTATAAATATTTACTAAACATAACATAGTTCAGACATCAATCCTTGGTCCATGTGTCCATCGTATACTCGGTCATTGCATCATAGGTTTGATCAGATTTAGATATATTATTATCCTTATCATTCAGAAGGGTTCTCCTTATTTAGGTGTTGGTAAATTTATAAAATATTAATTTCATCTGTTTAGAACTTCTTTATCTGGTCATCTAGGATTCTCTCAATGTTTAAAGAAAAATTAGTCGAGTAAATGGAATAAAAAATTATATATTTTTTCAGTTGTTTCCCTTATGTAGTATTGAGGTCTTCCCGTCCATCATCTTCTTTAAAACAATCCCTACATCAATAAAAAATCACAAAAATGATCTAAAACTTAGTTCAAATGAATCATCCATTGATTCCAACCCCCAAATTATTTATTCAATGTCAATGTAAGGGAAAATACCAATTAAATAGTTGATTGAGGATTTTTTTTCCTTTTGGCATTTGTGTTTTCTCTAGAAACAACCCACCTAGAATGAATCTACCTTATTATAAACCATCATTGACGTAATCATCGGTGGACCATTTTTCAAGAGTTGATGAACCACTACAAACAAACACCTTGAATGATTTGATAACTCCATCAATGAAAAAAGATCAAAATATAATGAATTGTAATCATGGTGTGTATCCTTCAACGATTTATCCTGATATAATAAATTGAATTATCCCCCTAATATTGTTGATTTAGGAACACTATCGAACAATATAAATCCTTACATTATTCCATTTTTCTACGTTTTTGTGTTCTTTTTCACCGATAAGAAGTTTTGTTACCCCAATAAAGTTATATCAAAGTCATCAAGGTCGAAATGGAAAAGGTTTAGGGAGGTTTTCCAATGATAGAAAAGTTATTGGTGGCCAATTAATTTTGATGCGATATTGGTGAAGAGGTCGACAAGTTGATTCCAATGGTGAAAATGACAACAAAAATATATCTGAAATGAATTGGGTTGAGGAAGTAAAACTTTCAGTCAACTTGATGGTGCTACGATACCCCCTTTCTAGAGATTAATGTATTGTTCACATTGGTGGTGACTTTCTGGAGATATTTTGGGCCATTATTCCAGTGAACCACATCTATTTCACATCATTTGTTCAATCTAGACCACTAAAACTATTTGAGATATATCTTGGCCAATATAAGTCAATTTTCAGTGATCCAAGAGTCGTATCAAACATTTTCAACCATTTCAGACACATATATAAATTTAGATTTTTTTAATTTATCACTAAATAAATAGAATAAAATACTTGTAAAATGATTAATCGTACCAAATTTAATTATTCCATCTAGAAACCCATAATGGAGGATCCTTTATATATTAATTATTTTTATAAACAAATAGTGGACACCACTATCCCCATTGTTGGGAAAGTAGAGGAATAAACAACAAGTGATCCATCATGTGAGAAGATCTCAACCAGTACCCCACTTGTTGATGTGGAGTGTGTCAATATCAACTGGAAGTATGCTTCCAAAATCATACATTGGATCAACAATACTATCTTCTATAATTTTCCAACAATATTGATTATTTTTTTCTATGGTGAAAATTGGAAAATATTTGTGCAAGGATAACCACATTGAATAGAGAAAACCTGATACACCTACTTTTCAGCTTAAATTTCGAAGATGGTACCAACATATCATATCACATGAATGAGTTTCAAGGTACTACTAATCAGTTGAATTCCATGAAAATGATTATTGATGATGAGTTATAAGAACTACTGGTGTTTAGTTATTAACAAAATATGTGGGACACACTAGTATGTTCAAACATCAATTAAACTCCAAACGGAACTCTCAATGTGGAAAATGTGAAAGAAAGAATGATGAACTAAGAATCTTGAAGGAAGGAAAAAGTATGTACACTAGAATTAGATTCTCTTATTGTCACAACCCGATATTTTATGATAAGTATTATTTTTAATTTATTTGATGTCATGTGTTTTATGCTACAACAAGATTATCTTGTTCTATACGCAACACTGTATTATCTTGCAGTATACGCAACACTATTCTTAGATTGTGTTACACACAATTTCAAGTTCGTTTGATAATAGTCATTCTACGCAACATTGTGTGTATATATATATATTCAATGTATAATTGAAAAATGGTTGGATTATGTTATAAGGAAACAACAAAGGAGTCTTCCACAACACACAACCCTTACTTGGCTTGCATTACATGCATTCACGACCTTCCTCGATAGCGTGTGTTGTACGCAATACCGGGTTTTACTAAACAACAATATATTATTATAATATTATTATGAACTAGACGTTATGAATAGTATTAACTAAATTTTGAATTTTATAACATTATTATCTATCTTACACATTTTCTAGATCATGGTATAAGAACAAAATAAATGTTTCGGGTAAAATAAGTATTTTTCAAAAAATGCAGTTTTGTTGCCTTTTGATGGCGCACCCACTTTAAATCTAGATTTTTACATGTTTATAAGTTCAATTTGAAAAAATAAAATTTTTATTTGGAATCAGGAAATAAAATTTTTAACCTGGATAAATTTTTCATATTATTCTGAAAACTTTCATATTTTAATGAATAGTAAAAACACGCTATATTTTAATTAAAAACAAATTTTTTCATCGTAATAATTTATGTCGTTAAATTATAATATTGAATGGTTTTAAAGTATAAATAGAATATATTTTTACCATTTAATATAACTTATGTCATTACCATTGATTTTACCTTGAATTCATAGTTTAAATCAATTCAATCTTTTACAATGTTTAAAACAAACACCCGTTTTCATTCGACAACGGGATTAATTTTAATTTAATTTATGAAACTTATGTGTATTGAATTGGAAAAAATGGATTCCATATTTGGAATTATTGGGTCCAAATTATGTTAATAGGATACTTTTTTATTTTTTGGAATTATGAATAGTAACTATGGTAAATTTTATTTACCATAGTTAAAGGTAAATTGTGTAATTAAGGGTAAATATAATATTATAAAATTACCCTAACACATGACAAAATTCAATTGTATGGCTAAAAGTATACCCATATCACCTAAGGGTCGGATTAGATTCATTTTATAGACTTTTCACCATGAAAATAATTTAATTATTATTAAAACCAAAGAAAGTGATAAACATGTCACTCTCTTAAATATTATAAGTATAATAATTTTAATTTAGTGATAAAGATCATAAAACTTCGAACATGAATAGTATCCAGAAATCTAATAAAATTATCTACATCATGATAATTTATTTATAATTTTTAGGGATTAAATAGTTGTCATTAATTGTGATACATTAATGATGCAGAAATGTTTTATTAAGTGGATAATCAGTAATATAGTTTTTATTGAAATCATAATACCCATTAAAAGGCCCAAGAACCTGACCAAAAATTATTGGTAGTGTATATATATACCATAATAATCCAATGACCTAATATATAACTGTTTGGAGTCTTATAAAAGTGATTATGACACTAATATTATTTTATTTTAAATGATGCCAAAGTTTTCACCTTCATAATTTAATAAATATATCAATTTAAATATTGCGATTTTAAGATGATAAATTATAGTACAAGTATTATTGTGAAATATAATAGATTTATATTCATCATAGGATTTTATTTTTAATTTTATGCAACAAATAAGTATATTAAATAATTAAACCAAAATGTTGTAGTAATTATTTTATTAAGAGATAAACCAAATAAAAGATTTTAAAAATAATAAAATAAATATTATATAAACTATTTAATGTGATCCACTAATTATATAGATACATATGACCTTTTATGAATCTATTAATGCTTTTAGTTTGAACATTATATTCTGCATATATTTTATTTAAATTCATATAATTGACTAGTGTCAAAATTGACACTGTTGTTATTTTATAAAAATAACATATTATAAAATTATTTAAAAATCACAAAAATATATAAAAATTATAAATTTAATTTTATATGGTCTTAAATGTTATTAAGTATCCAATTATATACAATTCACAACAAATAAGTAATTTTTTGTTATAATTTAAAATTTAGAATGCTATTACCTCAAATAAAATTAAATTGATTAATTAAGGATAAATCAAGTTTATAATGTTTAAAATAATTTCATAACATGTCTAAATTTTATTGGTTGATGAGATTAAAACCCTATCTCATATAATCTTCTAATTGATTCATTTTTGGTGGTTTTTACGTGGGGTTTGAATTTATATTAAACTAATATTTTTGAGGATTCCAAAGGTGCCCCTCTCCACCCTTATAAAAGGGCACCTCCTCCCTCTCATCCTCACACAACTTTGAGCCTTAAAGCTCGGCCAAACCCTGCAGAATTCTCTTCTCCACTTCCCTAGAAACATCCTAGAGGTCCTGGTCTTCTTCAAAGACCAATTTTAGTGCCCTAAGAGGAGGTCTCAAAGAGGCGCTTCAAAAAAGAGGTAATCTCTGTTACCGATTATTTCAAATTTATTTATTCTTCCACTTAATCTTATTTAGTTATTTCATAATGAAGTAAAAATATCAGTATCACTCATATACTGATATGTTATTGTAAGTATGAAACTAAACTATTTCACCATCTATCCATCCGACAGAAAATGAAATCACCGTGCGTGTGTACGTACGCAATACCGCCTCCACGCCGTGGTGTAATCTGTTTTTCCACCAACACCTTACATGAATGGGTATAATGGTTTAAAGAATAATTATATATGGTTATTATAAAATAATATTGATTCTGATATATTATACCATCCAATCCAATTCTATTCAATAATTATGGGAACGATATGATCGCTCGTGCGTACGTACGGATTACCATCTCCATGACGCGATGAGATTCATTCTCCATGTTAACCATACATGAATGATTATAAAGTTTATATAATGAATAATAATGAAATATATGAAATACTAATGCTACTGTATTTTTGTATATATATATGTATATCAACTATTTAGTTTCATTCAATTAAATAAGGAAACGAAAACAGCGTTCATGCGTACGTACAACCTACCGTCTCCATGAACGGTGTATTTCATTCCTTTTATCGATGTATAATATATATGTATATGATGAATATATATTATATATAAATCATTTTTTCCATTCTGGAATTATGTAAATCTGTATATAAGTAATAATATCAAGAACGACAAGTTGAAACACATACGATAAATGAAATGATTTTACCCGAAACGCTGCTTTAACATGGAATTTACAAAAGAATGAGTAATATAAAGTCATAAGTGAAACATATATAATATAATAACAATTAATATGATAATGTAATAATTAAATGACATTATTTAAATCATTATACAGGATTTTCAGATCCATACGAATCATATCATACCTAAGGTGAGGGATAACTTTTCCAATAGTGTTCTTATCCGAGATTGTTTATTCGTAAGTATTTGCAGGGGTTATTGTTCTCATCCATGTCCATGTTTCCTAAAAATGGTTTCATGTATTTTTAATGTCATTTTTACCCATTTTTGACTTTCACTACATTGTATGTGTGGAATATTTCTTTTACGAGGTACTTTTTGACTTTTCAGGCAAAAGTACAAGAAGAATGTTTTTTTAACTTATACGACACGAACAAATTTTTACAGTTTTATAAAACCTTATTTTCATGAATCTTACTCCAAAATATTTCATGAAAATTTTCAACAAAATCTTTTTCTTTTAAAATTGCATGATGTTTTGTGAAAAGAAATTGATTTTGAAGAAGAAAGGATATTTTCCTCAAAAATTCATTTCAAGTGTTTTATCAAAACTATTTTCCATCTAAGATGACATTATTTCATATATGTATGTTTCAAGTATAAAGTCTCTATGATTTACATGGTTTCAGTTTTCTTATTATGAAATGATTTCCATTTCTTTTATATGGATTATGTGATGATGGGATTATCTTTATGAAACCTATTTTATTCGTTGGGTTATTATGAATAATGTATGTTTATTTTGTTGCACAAGTAAGAAAGATTTCATTATGATATGGGTGGGACCTATATCTCCCACCAATGCATTGGGTAAAGATTTTATATCTCATGAGATAGACATGGATGGAACGGTATGTTAATCCGGTTCAATGTTACAGGACTGAAACGAGGAGTGAACTCGATTCAGAAAGGGACTTTGTCCACTAAGATGGTCTTGGCAGCAATGCCTTGGATAATATGGAAATCATAACAAGTGCTGAATGGTTTCCATAGTTACATGTTTTATTCCCATGCTATTTTATCATGATTGATGTTCCTTTATGATATATTCCTTACGTACTTCCAAGATTTATGTCTTTTCTCATGGTTTTAATGTTTAGATTTCATGTTCAAGTTTTTGCTTTCAAATGTTTATGGATTGTTTTATGTTCTCTATGTTTTCCCTTACTGAGCATTTGAGCTCACCCTTTTTATGTTTTATTTTCCCCCGGAAATAAAGAAAGGTTTTAGGTAAGGAAACAAAAAAGGGAAGATCGTCATGGGAGATGTTTAAGATCTTCCAACATGACTAGTTGTTTATATTCTGAGTTTCCAAAGACACTGAACTATTACAGTCCTTGTGTGTTTTTTGATATATATTATGTATTCCGTAAAAGTAATCTAATGTCTATGTACGTCAATCTTTGGGTCTCTATAGTTGGTATCTGAGGAAAGGATTAGTCAACCATTGGAAACTAGGATGCGAAAACGTTAATGATCCATAGAGGTATTTCTAAGGTATTTCTATGGATGTCCCTAAGGATAAGTATACGTATAGGTTAGAGTAATATAACTATGGTAACGATCTTAGAATTTAACCTAAGATGATAAGATATTGATGGTACTCCCCCTTTATTATGTTGTTTTCTCTATTACGATTTTTTCCTCTCATAGTATTCGTTTTGGGTTTTAGAAAATGGCTAGGAACAGGAAGATTCACGATAATGGAGGATATGGTGGACAATGGAATGATATTCTTCATGAGAAACCAAATGAAATGGGATTTGGAATTCCAAACATCGTTATTATGCCTAATTAGCAATCTCATAATATGATCAATAATCTCAACACTACAGGAAATCCCATTTTTACCAACGCTTATATCCCAACGGTTTGATAAACCGTTGGGAATGGTTATGTATACCAACGGTTTTAGAAAACCATTGGTATAGAGGCTTTTATGAATAATTTTACCAACGGTTTATAAAACCGTTGGTATGGGCCTCAAATAAGACACTTTTACCAACGGTTATACACTAACCGTTGGTATATATTGGAATATATACCAATGGTTCACACAAACCGTTGGTATAGGCCTTAGTTAAACATACATTCCCAATGGTTTTTAAAAACCGTTGGGAATGTTTCCCCCTAAATCCAGTTCGGGTTTCCAGTAGCCCCTCTGCTCGATTGTAGTCCCCCTCCACTCGAATGCAGCCCTAAATTGAAGCTCTCCCGAAGCACTCTCATTACCCAGTCTCAAAAACTCCATACATCCTCTTCAATCAAACAATTTTTCTGTTCTACACTTTAAATCTGTAAGTTCTAATGTTCTTCATCTATTTTTTATTTTCTATTTTGATTTGACCTAAACGTCTGGGATATCTCTATACAAGGACTCGGAAACTCATTCCACTCATAGATCCATCTTAAATCAAAAAAATTTGTAGTTCAACACTCTAAATATGTAAGTACTACCTTAGTTTTAATGTTTTGTACCTATTATTTTTTTTTCTGTTTTAATTTGGTATAAACTAGGTTTTGTTGTTTATGGCATGCGAAGGTTAGTGATATTAAGGATGAATTGGATGTTGGTTGGGTGATGGATTTGAATTGTGATTTTTTTTGATTAATTTTAGTTAATTTTCCATGAATTATTTAGGGATTTCCTCCCATTAACAGTGCCCCAACTCCTCATGGACCCTAGACACCCACCTCTTGGACCCTGGACAGTCCCCCCCCCCCCTCCTGGAACTTGGACAGCCCGTCCCCCCTCTTTCCTGAAACTTGGACATCCCCCCTCCTGGACCCTGGAAAACCCCCCTCCACCCTCCTCTCAGGACCTTGTATATTCCCCCTACTTCCTGGACCCTAGGTAGCCCCCACCATCCACCTTGGACCTTGGATAGCCCCCCTCCTCGATGGACCCTGGACAACCGCCCCTCCTTCCTGGACCATGGACAACCCCTTCTCCCCTTCTCCTTGACACTGGACAGCCCCCACCCCCCTTCCTGGACCCTGGACAGCCCCCACCCCTCCTCCTAGACCTTGGACATCCCCCTCACCCCCCTCCTCAACCACCAAATTCCCCCCACTTCAAAACTTTGACCACCAAACTTGGACATGCTGGATTTTCTATAAAAAGATAGATTTCTCCTCAAACCACCTCAATATTATCCTAAACAATGATTATAATGTGGTTTTCACCACATAGCATCCAATTGTATTCCAAGTCACTAGTGTATCCTCCCTTGGCTAGATTTTACAAAAAGCGTTCAACCTTAAGGATCCAAATAAAAATAAATTGATATAAGACATTTGATAATGGATTAAAATTTCAAATTGGGATCCAATGAGGAATATATGAGATATTATGCCTCATGTCCATGAGTAAATCCATTTTTATATATCTGATAAGTTATTTTTCACAATTTTCACATATTAATTGTTTGTAAAAATGGGACAAACATTTATAAAGGTTCTAATATATAAAAATGAATCTATTTGTGGATGCAGCTTAACCAACAATGTCTAGCTTGTCTGCCTCTTCCATGATCATCTATGTGCACGTCTCGTCTCCATCTGACCTCGCAAGACGGGTGAATTAGCATCTAGCTAATGACGAGTTCCAGATTCTCTTACTTCCACACCATATTCACACCCGCTACGCTCCTGAAGTGATCAATCCCACTAAGCGTCCCTGTGAGCTTGATAACACGGCCACCAGTTCTTGTAAGAGGCAGAGGAGTTCTGAGCTGATGGACCAAGACGATTGACTCATGTCTATCCATCTGGCTGAAGACGTAAAACTTAGAGCTTCCTGGGAGGCAACCCATATTCTATAGTTTCATCATTTTACTTTTTTTACTTTGTTTTAGGAAATAAACATGGCATGTATGCAACAATTTTTTAGCTGCTTCTGATCTGTATGTGCACTTGTCATTACTCTGCATGACTGCTTCTATATTGTCTAATCCTTGGTGTTATTTTTTATGACATGATGTGGCTATGTGCTATCTATGTGTATATTTTACAGGTACATAAGTATGTTCACTTTTCATTATTCCATTCTTTCAGTGCTTAGGCCGATGGTACAAGGGAGGTTCGTACCAGAGGATGACGAGCATCTCCGCGTACCCGACTAGACCCTTCCCCTCCGACCAAACGCATTCAGATTCTGTTGAAACATAAGAGAAACTATCCATGGGTCAAATGTGACATTTATAAGTCAACCCCACCTCAATAAAAGGCACGGTGTGGCCAGGATCACTCAAACTGCCACTCTTTTGTTCAAAATTGACTTATTTTTATGTGAAATCAACAACCGACATATGGGAAACCGACCAAAAACCTTCGGATTGTGTTGAAACTTTAGGAAAACGAACCATGGGTCATATGTGACATGTAAAAGTCAACTTCACCTCAATCCGATGCGCGGTGTGGTCGGTATCACTCCAAGTGTATGTATTTTGTTTAAAATGGACAATATTTTACGTACATACAGCAATCCCATCAAAAAGCTTTTGATTATGTTGATACTTTTTCACAATGATCCATGACTCATATGTGACATGTACGAGTAAACCCTGCCTCAATTAAGGGCCTGGTGTGGCCAATACCACTCAAAGTGCCTCTGTTTTGTTAAAAATGGACTTAATTTTAAGTGAAATCAACAACTGACATACGAAAAACCGACCAAACACATTAGTATTCTATTGAAACTTAAGTAAAACGATCCATGAGTCAAATGTGACGTTTATGAGTCAACTCCTCCTCAATACGATGCTCGGTGTGGCCGACACCACTCAAAATGCCTCTGTTTTGTTAAAAATGGAATTAATTTTAAGTGAAATCAACAACTGACATACGGTAAACTGACCAAACGCATTCAGATTCTTTTGATACTATAGTAAAACTATCTATTGGTCATATGTGACGTGTACGAGTCAACCCCGCCTCAATACAAGGCGTGGTGTGGACGGTACCATTCAAAATGTATCTTTTTTGTTCAAAATGACTTTAATTTTAAATGAAAACAAGAACTTCCATACGTAAAACCAACCAAATGCGTTCCAAATCTGTTGAAACTTTAGGAAAATGATCCATGTATCATATGTGATATGTACGAGTAAACCCCGCCTCAATCCAAGGCACAGTGTGGCCGGAACCACCCAAACTGTCCCTCTTTTGTTTAAACTGGACAATATTTTACGTACATACGCCAAACAGATCAAACGGATTCTGATTGTGTTGATACTTTTTCACAATGATCCATGACTCATATGTGATGTGTACGAGTCAACCCCGCCTCAATTCAAGGCCCGGTGTGGCCAACACCACTCAAAGTGCCTCTGTTTTGTTAAAAATGGGCTTAATTTTAAGTGAAATCAACAACTGGCATACATCAAACCGACCAAACGCATTTGGATTATATTGAAACATAAGGAAAACAATCCATGAGTCAAATTTGATGTGTACGAGTAAACCCCGCCTCAATACAAGTCCTGGTGTGGCCGAAACCACTCAAAGTGCCACTTTTTTTTAAATGTACTTAATTTTAAGAGAAAAAAACAACTGTCATACGGAAATCTGACCAAACGCCTACAGATTCTATTGAAGCTTTAGAAAAATGATCCATGGGTCATATGTGACATGTAAGAGTCAATGCCACCTCAATCCGAGGCACCATGGGGCCGGGACCACCCAAACTGCCTCTCTTTTGTTGAAAATGGACTAAATTGTAAGTGAAAACAACAACTATCATACGGGAAAGTGACCAAATGCGTTTTGAATCTATTGAAACATTAAGAAAACGATCCATGGGTCATATTTGATGTGTAAGAGTCAATCCCGCCTCAATCTGAGGCGCGGTGTGGCCGACACCACCCAAACTGTCTCTCTTATGTTTAAAATGGACAATTTTTTACGTACATACGTCAAACTGATCAAATGTATTTTGAAGGTGTTGATACTTTTCAAAAACGATCCATGACTCATATGTGACGTGTAAGAGTCAACCCCGCCTCAATCCGAGGCCCGGTGTGGCCAACACTACTCAAAGTGCCTCTGTTTTGTTCTAAATGGACTTAATTTTAAGTGAAATCAACAACTGACATACGCCAAATTGACCAAACACATTCGGATTATATTGAAACTTAAGGAAAATGATCCATGAGTCAAATTTGATGTTAATGAGTCAACCCTGCCTCAATCTAAGCCGTGGTGTGGCCGGGACCACTCAAACTGTCTCTCTTTTGTTCAAAATGGAATAAATTGTAAGTGAAATCAACAACTGACATAAGATAAACCTACCAAACACCTTTGGATTCTATTGAAACATTATTAAAATGATTCATTGGTCATATGTGATGTGTACGAGTCAACCCCGCCTCAATCCAAGGTGCCATGTGGATGGGACCACACAAAATGCCTCTCTTTTGTTCAAAATGGACAATATTTTACGTACATACGCCAAACCGGTCAAACGGATTCTAATTGTGTAGAAACTTTAGGAAAATGATCCATTTCACATATGTGATGTGTACTAGTCAGCCCTGCCTCAATCCGAGGCCTGGTGTGGCCGACACCACTCAAAGTGGCTCTCTTTTGTTTAAAATGGACTTAATTTTAAGTGAAAACAACAACTAACATACATCAAACCAACCAAACGCCTTCGGATTCTGTTGAAACTTTAGGAAAACTATCCATGGGTTAGATGTGACGTGTATGAGTCAACCCCGCCCCAATATGAGGCCCGGTGTGGACGACACCACTCAACGTGCCTCTCTTTTGTTTAAAATGAACTTAATTTTTAGTGAAAACAACAACTGACATAATCCAAACCGACCAAACACCTTCAGATTCTGTTGAAACTTTAGGAAAACGATCCATGGGTCATATGTGACATGTACGAGTCAACTCTGCCTCAATCCGAGCCATGGTGTGGCTGGGACCACTCAAACTGTCTCTCTTTTGTTGAAAATGGACTAAATTGTAAGTGAAATCAACAACTGTCATATGTGAAATCAACCGAACGCCTTCAGATTCTATTGAAACTTTAGGAAAACGATCCATGGGTCATATGTGATCTGTACGAGTCAATCCCACCTCAATCTGAGATGCGGTGTGGCCGAAACCACCCAAATTGTCTCTCTTATGTTAAAAATGGACAATATTTTACGTACATATGCTAAACCGATCAAACGAATTCTGATTGTATTGAAACTTTAGGAAAATGATCCATGGATAATATGTGACATGTATGAGTTAACCCCACCTCAATCCTATGCCCGATGTGCCCAACACCACTCAAAGTGCATCTGTTTTGTTTAAAAGCGACTTAATTTTAAGTGAAAACAACAACTCGCATAAGCCAAACCGACCAAACGCCTTCAGATTCTGTTGAAACTTTAGGAAAACGATACATGGGACCTATGTGACATGTAAGAGTCAACCATGCCTAAATCCGAGCTGCGGTGTTGCTGGGACCACTCAAACTGTCTCTCTTTTGTTGAAAATGGGCATAATTTTAAGTGAAAACAACAACTGACATACGCCAAACCAACCAAACGACATCTGAATCTTTTGTAACTTTAGTAAAAATATCCATAGCTCACATGTGATGTGTACGAGTCAACCCCACCTCAACCTGAGCTGTGTTGTGACCGGGACCACTCAACCTGTCTCTCTTTTGTTCAAAATGGACTAAATTGTAAGTGAAATCAACAACTGACATACGGTAAACTGACCAAACGCCTTCGAATTCTGTTGAAACTTTAGTAAAATGATCCATGGGTCATATGTGATGTGTAAGATTCAACCCCTCCAAAATCTGAGATGTCGTGTGGCCGGGGCCACCCAAACTGCCTCTCTTTTGTTCAAAATGGACAATATTTTACGTACATACGCCAAACCGATCAAACGGATTCTGATTTTGTTGAAACATTATGAAAATGATCCATGGCATATATGTGACATGTATGAGTCAACCCCACCTCAATCAGAGGCCCGGTGTGGCCGACACCACTAAAAGTGCCACTGTTTTGTTTAAAATGGACTATATTTTAAGTGAAAACAACAACCGATATACGCCAAACCAACCAAATGCCTACGGATTCTATTGAAACTTTAGTTCAACGATCCATGGGTCATATGTGACGTGTATGAGTAAACCCCACCTCAATCTGAGCCTCGGTGTGACCGGGACCACTCAAATTGTCTCTCTTTTTTTTTTAAATGGACTAAAATGTAAGTGAAATCAACAACTGACATATGGGAAACTGACCAAATGATTTCAGATCCTGTTGAAACTTTAGGAAAACAATCCATGGGTCATATGAGACGCGTACGAGTCAACCCCGCCTCAATCCGAGGTACCATGGGGATGGGAACACCCAAACTTCCTCTCTTTTGTTCCAAATGGACAATATTTTATGTACATACGCCAAACCGATCAAACAGATTATAATTGTGTTGAAACATTAGGAAAATGATCCATGGATCATATGTGACGTGTAAGAGTCAACCCCTCCTCAATCTGAGGCCCGGTGTGGCCGACACCACTCAAAGTGCCACTTTTTTTTAAATGTACATAATTTTATGTGAAAACAACAACTGTCATACGGAAAACTAACCAAACGCCTACGGATTCTGTTGGAATTTTAGGACAACGATCCATGGATCATATGTGACGTGTATGCGTCAACCCTTCCTCAATCTGAGCTGCAGTGTGGCTGGAACCACTTCAACTCTCTCTCTTTTGTTGAAAATGGACTAAATTGTAAGTGAAATCAACAACTATCATACGGGAAACTGACCAAACGCCTTCCGATTCTATTGAAACTTTATTAAAATGATCCATGGGTCATATGTGATGTGTAAGAGTCAATCCAACCTCAATCCGAGGCGCGGTGTGGCCGAAACCACCCAAACTATCTCTCTTATGTTAAAAATGGACAATATTTGATGTACATACACCAAACCGATCAAACTGATTCTGATTGTGTTTAAACATTAGGAAAAAGATCCATGGATAATATGTAACGTGTACGAGTCAACCCTTCTTCAATACGAGGCCTGATGTGGCCGTCACCACTCAAAGTGTCCCTCTTTTGTTTAAAATGGACTTAATTTTAAGTGAAAACAACAACCGACATACGCCAAACCAACAAAATGCATTCTGATTCTATTGAAACATTAGTAAAACTATCCATGGGTCATATTTGACGTGTAAGAGTCAACTCTGCCTCAATCTGAGCTGCGGTGTGGCCGGGACCACGCAAACTGTCTCGCTTTTGTTCAAAATGGACTAAATTGTAAATGATATCAACAACTGACATACGGGAAATGGACCAAACGCCTTCATATTCTGTTGAAACTTTTGAAAAACCATCCATGGGTCATATGTGACGTTTACGAGTCAACCCCGCCTCAATTCAAGTCACCGTGGGTCTAGGACCACCCAAACTGCCTCTCTTTTGTTCAAAATGGACAATATTTTACGTACATACGCCAAACCGATCAAATGGATTATAATTGTATTGAAACTTTAGGAAAATGATTCATGGATCATATGTGATATGTACCAGTCAACCCCACCTCAATTGGAGGCCCGGTGTGGAACTTATGGAGTCACAAGTGATGAGACTCCTAAGAAAATACCTTTTCACCACATATTAGAAAAGTGGTTGTCATATATAGATTGAAATGGGTGTAAATAATATTTGAGTTATTGAAACTCTTATTCAACTATACTGGATGATTTTTTTCATATGAAGATTTAAATGGAGAATTATTCACCATGTCTCTAATAAAAGACGTGGTGTTTTTTTTAAGTTTGTCACTGTTTTAAGTGTTGTTTTGTATGAAGGTGTATGCACTGGAGGGGCTACTGGAGGGGCTACTGTGCAACAATTCTGGAAATACACAATACCAACAGTTTACAACCATTGGTATACTTTGAGAAATAGTTATACCAATGGTTCAATAAACCATTGGTAGAAAAACTATCCCAACAGTTACAAACCGCTGGTATAGTATTTTTTATTGAACATATGCCAATGGTTTCATTGAAACCGTTGGGAAAAAAACTATACCACCAATTGTAAACCGTTGGTATAATATCAAAATCATATAATTCTCAACGGTTCTAAACCATTGGGTAAACCTATCCCAACGGTTCAACAAGAACTGTTGGCAAATCAATACATAGAGTGGGCTATTCCAACGGTTTATTTCAAAAGGTTGGTATAGATTTTTCCCCATGCCTTACTTCCCTATGGTTTGGACAATCGTTGGTATAGAATATACCAAAGGTTTTCCAGCCTATATCAATGGTTTATAACCATTGGTATATCATCCATTTCCAGTAGTGCAACTTTGGTATGTTTCCCGACTCAGATAATAATAGAATGATGGAGTTTCATGATGATCATAGAGAAAAAAAAGGTCAATTTCCCTCATGTAAATCATGTGGGAAGAGGCATCAAGGAGATTGGTTCAAAGGAAATGGAAGATGCTTTGGGTGTGGAAAATAAGGACACAAAGCCAGTAAGTGCAGAGGAAATGGTTCAGTTAACAACATGGACAAGGATAATTGTATTTCTACGACATCAACAATGATTAGATGTTTTAAATTTGGAATGTATGTGCATTATGCAAACCAATGCCCTAAGGGAAAATCTCATGAAGAGAATCATCATGGTCATACAGGTAGTATTTATGTGGATGATGATGAAGAGACTACAAATGAAATATGAGATGAAAGAAATGATGAAGCTCAACTAGTGGTTTAAGAAGTTAGTGGAATGATTGTATGTTTATAAAGAATAATGTATGGTACTATGGAATAAAGATTCATCTAAGGATAGTTACACTATTATTTTTCCTAAAGTATTTGAAAGTATATGTTGAATGGTACCAGTAACCATGGAAGGTTATTCAGATATTTTTGGAAAGTAGATGATATGTCCATAATGAAGGGATAAGAAGATAATGAGATGTTTGATTGTATTCATGAGCTCATTTCTGGTATAAGGACTAAGTGATATTATGGTTTGAGTATATAGAATTTTTGGGGTTTTGGTATGTGGAAAGTGTTAAAATTTAACAATATTCATGTTGTCACTAAGGTTCAATGGGTATTCATTCTTCAAGAGAATACATGATTAAGGTATCACATGTTTGTAATTTTACCAACAAGATATATCTTATGATATATGGGGGATAAATGATGGCATTCACGTGATTGTTATGTGAAATTTCAAGTAATAATTTTCATTATACTATGAGCTTGGATCGAAGTATTTTAGATAAGCCTATAGATTGGAATGAATTATGTAGGACATAAGTTAGTATTGTTTAAGGAAAGAACTTTTTTAGATATTATTGATGGTATGTTATAGTAATGTAGTTATAGAAAAAGGACAACCTGCAGGATGGATGACAACCCATCGCATCAGACAAGGCTGTGGAAATTGAACCCACAACCAAAGTGCGACAGGACTTTATTGCCTACCACTGGCCTACAGGGAGTCCCTGCTTAGTGGAAAGTAGTTTTATTTTATTAAGAGGTGTGATAAATAAAGTATAAGTCCATTTTTGGAACCATATACGATTAATCTCACCATAATATGGTCTTATAACTTTTGTTAACCTTTTGTTTCAAACAGATGGAATGACCCATCATTCTATCACATGATCTTCTAACGCTTCACAAATAACAAATTCAACTTCATTTAGTTAAGAGATGAAGTGGAAATTGTTCAATTGATGAACAACAGTGAAATTTTACCAAAATCATGTAAGTATTTCTTTTAATTCATCAAATTTAGGGAAATGATCTTGGAAACCAAAAATGTTGTCCTAGTGCCCTTATATCCGATGAATCTGATGGTACCTTATATCATCACAAATATATGGCCTTGTGATTGTTGGCTTTTTCATAGCCATGTTCTCTACCACTCTCCATCAGAACATGATGGTTAGATTTCTCTTCCATATCCATATTTTCACCTATGTTCTCGTATGTGGAAACCCAGTTATTAGTTAATTTCGTTAACCGTAACATTTCATACTTTAGTTTTTTATGTTAAGTTTTGGTATTTCATTTTACGATGTGGGTTTCAATTAAAGAAACTTTCAAGTAGAAAACCATGTATAACCCCGACGAATTTCGAGGTCGAAATTCATTTTAAGGGGGGTCGAATGTAACAACCCGATATTTTATGATAATTATTATATTTAATTTATTTGATGTCATCTGTTTTATTCTACAACAAGATTATCTTGTGCTATACGCAACATTGTATTAGCCTACAGTATACACAACACTATTCTTAGATTGTGTTACACACAATTTCAAGTTCGTTTGATAATAGTCATTCTACGCAAAATTGAGTGTATATATATATATATATATATTCAATTTATAAATGAAAAATGGTTGGATTATGTTATAACGAAACAAAAAAGGAGTCTTTCACAACACGCAACCCTGACTTGGCTTGAATTACACGCAATCACGACCTTCCCCGATAGCGTGTGTTGTACGCAATACCGGGTTTTACTAAACAACGATATATTATTATAATATTATTATGAACTAGCCATTATGAATAGTATTAACAAAAATTTTAATTTTATAACATTATTATTCATCTTACTGATTTTCTTGAACATGGTATAAGAACAAAATAAACTTTTCGGGTAAAATAAGCATTTTTCAAAAAATGCAGTTTTGTCGTCTTTTGATGGTGCACCCACTATAAATCTAGATTTTTACATGTTTATAAGTTCAATTTGAAAAAATAAAATTCTTCTTTGGAATCAGGAAATAAAAATTTTACCTTGGATAAAAGTTTCATATTATTTTGAATACTTTCATATTTTAATGAATAGTAAAAACACGCTATATTTTAACTAAAAACAACTTTTTTCATCGTAATAATTTATGTGGTAAAATTATAATATTGAATGGTTTTAAAGTATAAATATAATATATTTTTACCATTTAATATAATGTTTGTCATTAGCATTGATTTTACCATGAATTCGTAGGTTAAATCAATTCAATCTTTTGCAATGTTTTAAACAAAACTCGTTTTCATTCGACAATGGGATTAATTTTAATTTAATTTATGCAACTTATGTGTATTGAATTTGAAAAAATGTATTCCATTTTTAGAATCAGTGGGTCCAAATTATGTTAATAGGTTACTTTTTGTTTTTGGGAATAATGAATAGTAACTATGGTAAATTTTATTTACCATAGTTAAAGGTAAATCAGGTAATTACGGGTAAATATAATATTATAAAATTACCCTAACACATGCCAAAATTATATTGGAAGGATAAAAGTAGACCCATATCACATAAGGGTCGGATTAGATTCATTTTATGGACATTTGACCATGAAAATAAATTAATTACTATTAAAACCAAAGAAAGTGACAACATGTCACTCTCTTAAATCTTATAAGTATAATGATTTTAATTTAGTGATAAACATAATAAAACATCGAAAATGAATAGTCTCCAGAAATCTAATAAAATTATATACATCATGATAATTTATTTAGAATTTTTAGGGATTAAATAATTGTCATTAATCGTGATACATTAATGATGCGGAAATTATTTATTAAGTGAAAAATCAGTAATATAGTTTTTATTGAAATAATAATACCCATTAAAAGGCCCCCAAACCTGAACAAAACTTATTGGTAGTGTATATATATACCATAATCATCCAATTACCTAATATATAACTGTTTGGAGTCTTAAAAAAGTGATTATGACCCTAATATTATTTTATTTCAAATGATGCCAAAGTTGTCACCTTCATAATTTAATAAATATTACAATTTAAATATTGTGATTTTAAGATGATAAATTCACGTAAAAGTATTATTTTTAAAGGTAATAGATTTATGTTCATCATAGGATTTTATTTTTAATTTTTATGGAACAAATAAGAATATTAAATAATTATACAAAAATGTTCTAGTAATTATTTTATTAAGAGATAAACCAAATAAATGGTATTAAAAATAATAAAATAAATATTATATAAACTATTTAATTTTCGCCAATAATTTTATAGATAAATATGACCTTTTATGAATCTATTAAAGATTTTATTTTGAACATATCATATGTATATATTTTATTTAAATTCATATAAATGAATAGTGTCAAAATTGATGCTATTGTTATTTTATAAATATAACATATTATAAAAATGATTAAAAATCACAAAAATATATAAAAATTATAAATTTAAATTTATATGGTCTTAAATGTTATAATGTATCCAATTATGGAAAATTAACAAAAAATAAGTAATTGTTTGTTATAATTTAAAATTTAAAATGTTATTACCACAAATAAAATTAAATTGATTAAGTAAGGATAAATCAAGTAGATAATGTTTAAAATAATTTCATAACATGTTTAAATTTTATTGGTTGATGATATTACAACCCTATCCCATCTAATATTTTAATTGAGTCATTTTTGTAGGTTTTTATGTAGGGTTTGAATTTATATTAAACTAAACTTTTTGAGGATTCCAAAGGTGCCCCTCTCCCCCCTTATAAAAGGGATCCTCCTCCCTCTCTTCCTCACACCACTTTGAGCCTTCATTCTCGGCCAAACCCTCCCAAATTTTATTCTACACTTCCCTAGAAACATACTAGAGGTCCTGGTATTCTTAAAAGACCAATTTTAGTGCCCTAAGAGGAGGTCTCAAAGAGGCACTTCAAAGAAGAGGTAATGTCTGTTACCGATTCTTTCAACTTTATTTCTTCTTCCACTTATTCTTCTTTAGTTGTTTAATTATGAAGTAATAATATCAGTATCACTAATATACTGATATGTTGTTGTAATAATGAAACAACCCTATATCACCATCAATCCATCCTATGGAAAATGAAATCACCGCGCATGCATACGTACGGAATATCGTCTCCACGCCGTGGTGTAATCTGTTTTTCCACCAACACCTTACATGGATGGGTATAATGGTTTAAATAATAACTATATATGGTTATTATAACATCATACTGATTCTGATATGTTATACCATCCACTCCAAATCTATTCAATAATTATGGGAGCGATATCAATGCTCGTGCGTACGTATGGATTACCGTCTCCACGACACGATGAGATTCATTCTCCATGTTAACCATACATGAATGATTATAAAGTTGATATAATGAATAATAATGAAATATATGAAATAATAATGCTACTGGATTTATGTATATAAATATATATATATATGTATGTATGTCATCTATTTAGTTTCATTCAATTCAATAAGGAAACGAAAACAACGTTCATGCGTACGTATGACCTACTGTCTCCATGAACGGTGTATCTCATTCCTTTTATCAATCTATAATATATATGTATATGATGAATATATATTATATATAAATAATGTTTTACATTCAGGAATTATTTAAATTAGTATATAAGTAATAATATCAAGAATGACAAGTCAAAACACATACGATAAATGAAATGATTTTACCCGAAATGCCGCATTAACATGGAATTTACAAAAGAACGAGTAATATAAAGTCATAAGTGAAACATATATGATATCATAACAATAAATATGATTATGTAATAACTCAATGACATTATTTAAATCATTATACAAGAGTTTTGGATCCATACGAAGAATATCAGACCTATGGTAAGGGATAACTTTTCCAATCTCATTCTTATCCGAGATTGTTTATTCGTAAGTATTTACTGAGGTTATTATTCTCATCCATGTCCATGTTTCCTAAAAATGGTTTCATGTATTTTTAATGTCCTTTTTACCCATTTTTGACTTTTACTACATTGTATGTATGGAATCTTTCTTTTACGAGGTACTTTTTTACTTTTCCGGCAAAAGTACGAGAAGAATGTTTTTTTAACTTATACGACATGAACAGATTATTACAGTTTTATAAAGCCTTATTTTCATGAATCTTACTCCGAAATATTTCATAAATATTTTCAAAAAAATATTTTTCTTTTAAAATTTCTTGATGTTTTGTGAAAAGAAATTGAATTTGAATAAGGAAGGATATTTTCCTCAAGAATTCATTTCAAGTGTTTTATCAAAACCATTTTCCATCTATGATGACATTATTTCATATGTGTATGGTTCAAGTATAAAGTCTCTATGATTTACATGGTTTCACTTTTCTTATTATGAAATGATTTAAATTTCTTTTATATGGATTATTTGATGATGGGATTATGTTTATGAAACCCATTTTATTCGTTGGGTTATTATGAATGATGTATGTTCATTTTGTGGCACAAGTAAGAATGATTTCATTATGAGATGGGTGGGACCTATATCTCCCTCAAATGTATTGGGTAAATATTTTATATCTCATGAGATAGAAATGGCTGGAATGGTATGTTAATCCGGTTCAGTGTTACAGGACTGAAACGAGGAGTGAACTTGATTCAGAAAGGGACTTTGTCCACTAAGATGGTCTTGGTAGCAATGCCTTGGATACTATGGAAATCATAACAAGTGATGAATGGTTGCCACAATTACATGTTTTATTCCCATGCTATTTTATCGTGATTGATGTTCCTTTATGATATATGCCTTATGTACTTCCAAGATTTATGTCTTTTCTCAAGGTTTTAATGTTTAGATTTCATGTTCAATTTTTTGCTTTCAAATGTTTATGGATTGTTTTATGTTCTCTATATTTTCCTTTACTGAGTATTTGTGCTCACCCTTTTTATTTTTTATTTTCCCTAGGAAATAAATAAAGGTGTTTGGGAAGGAATAAAAAAAGGGAAGATCGTCATTAGATATGTTGGAGATCTTCCAACATGACTATTTTTTTATATTACGAGTTTCCAAAGAAACTAAAATATTACGTTCCTTGTGTGTTTTTTTATATATTTAGTATTCCGTAAAAGTAATGTAATGCCTCTTTACGTCAAGCTTCGGGTCTCTACACTTATCACTAAAATAAAAGGGAATCAATAATGGGAGTAATAAGCATAGGAAGAGAACCCCATGACCAAATTTAATAAAGTAGGAAGTGATTGGAATCAGAATTGAGATATGACATGCAGTGCCACCACTATGGAAATCCAAGATACATCATCGAGGAGTGTATGAGGTTGAAGGAGGAGCATAGGAATCAGGAAGTTAATACCCAAAATAATAATGTTGGAGTTGTTAATAAAGATATTTTTATTATTTATAAAGATAATCAGGTCAGTTTTACAATCCAAGACTCGACATGGGTGATTTATTCGGGTGCCTCTAACTATGTCATAGCTAGAATATATTTCATCTCATCATACACTTCAGGGATTTTTGGAAATTTGGATATGGTAAATGATGGTGAATCCAAAATCACTGGTATTGGTAGTATTTTTTTGGAAACTAATATTGAATTTTGGTTAATGTTTAAGGATGTGAGTAATGTTCCCAATATTTTCCTCAATTTGATTTCTAGTAGAATTCTTCATGATGCTGGATATATTAGTTCCATCAGTGATGGGAAATGGAAGATTACAAAATGTTTCTTGGTAATTTCTAATACAAATAAATATACCTATATTTATCTTACAGATGTTAGATCAGGTAAATGAGAATCCAATGCATCTAAAAAATATGTTACTAAAGAAGTTTAGCATAGGTGACTTGGTCACATGAGAGAGATAGGAATCAAAATACTCTCAAAGAAGGATCTCTTTCCGAGAATAAAATTTACACGTTTGGATACTTGTTTGAATTGCATCATGGGAAAACAACACATAGTATCATTTCGTCGTTCTTTTACAGACAGAAAAGAAAATGTTTTAAATTTGATTCACATTAATGTCAACATGATGAAAAATAAGTCAATGGGATGTGATATTTATTTTGTTACCTTCATATCTGATCATTCTTGAAAATATTGGTCTTCTCTTTGAAAATAAAATATCAAGTGCATGATGTTTTCATGAAGTTTAATATGAAGGTGGAAATAGAAACAAGTATATGGTTAAAGTGTGTGCAAGAAAAAAATGGAGGAGATTATCATTGTACTTTTGAGGAGTATTGTACCACATGAGTTTTGGAATCAGGCCAGAAAAATCAATATCAAATATACCTCAGTATAAAAATGTATCTAAGAGGATGAACCGAACAATTTTTGAGAGTGTCAGATGTATGCTCTCGAATGAAAATTCAGGAAACACCATTTGGGTGGAAGAAATTAGTACTATAGTTGATCTTATCAATAATTATCTATCTTTTCCACTAAACTACTATGTTCTAGAATTTTTCTGGACATGCAATGTTTTTTTATACGAACACATGAGAGTATTTGGTTGTAGTTCATTTGTTCACATCCTTAATGTTGATTAGGAGAAGTTGGATAGAAAAGGAAAGAAGTTTATTATTTTGGGATATTATAATGGAGATTTTGGATACCTTTTTTGGGATCCTATCAGTAGAAGGATCATTAAAAGAAGATATATTCTGTTTCTTGAGAATAATATGATTGATGATTTTGAGAATCCCAAAAATCCCTAGAAGTTATAGTCTAGGGAAATTCTAGTCAATCTACAACTAGTCTCACCACCATAAGTTTTATCTAGTGTGAGAAACATATTTAACACTTATTATACATCACTACCTAGTAATATTTATCCATGTAATGATATGTCTCTACCATATGATGTTCTAGAATAGATTCTCCCAAAAGACCAGTTGAGCAGATTCACTAGAGAACAACATCTAATTCATAGATACTCATCATATTTGTATTTGATGCTCACTTACTAGGGAGATCCTAAAAGTTTTAATGATATGTTCAAGATTTATCATAATATAGAATGGAAAAGTCCATGTAAGAGGTTATGATATCCTTACCTATGAACCACACATTTGATTTTGTAGAGTGTCCACAAGTAAATAAGGTACACAATAAAAAGTGTGTGTATATAATCAAATCAGAATATGGAATCCCACATCTTCACTAAATAAGAAGAATTGTTGTGAATGGATTCAGACTGAATAAAGTTATTTAATTTGATGAAATTTTTTATCACGTGCTTAATATGACTTCAATTAGAGTTTTTAATGGATTAGTGGACAGTCTTCACTTAGAGGTTCAACAACTAGAAGTGAAGACTATATTATTACATGGTGAACTTGATGAGGATATTTACATGGAGAACCTATATGGGTTTCAAGTGAAAGGTATATAGAACCTATTATAAAAACTTAGGTAAAGATGGTATAGTTTGAAAGAGGTACTAAGGAAATGGTAAAGGAAATTAAACTTATTCATGTAGACAAATGAGTAGAATATGATTGTTGTTGATCATCACATTTTCCTAAAATAGCTTTCGGATAGTGATTGTATTACCTTATTGATTTATATTGATGGCATGAAGATTATTGGTAGAGATATCACTAATATTGACAGGTTAAAGAAGTATTTGAAGAAGTCTTTTGAAATTAAGGACTTGGGAGATGCTAATTAAATTCTTGGTGTGAAAATTACTTGTTGCAGGATGAATCACAAGATTTATCTATATTAGGAGGGATAAATTGTAAATGTTTTTGAAATATTTAACATGAGAAAGGTGAAACCAGTTAGGAATCCACTTGAAAGTCATTTCCGGCTAATGACTAGTAAGATTCCATCAATTGTGGAAGAGAAAGAAGAAATGGAATGAAGTTCTCTATTAGTTAGTAGTTGGAAGTCTTATGTATGTCAAGATATGTATCATAAAATACATTTCTCATGATGTTGCAATTGCTAGAAGATTATTAAAAATACAAGAAAGGATAATTGGAAATTTTTTAAATAGATATTTAGGTATCTCTAAGGTACATCTAGTCATTTTTTATGTTTTGGAAGTGATAAAAAAATATAGAATGATACGTAGATAGAGATATGGATTGAGATATAAACACAAGGAAATCCATATATGGGCACCTAATATCATTTTCTAGGGGAGAAGACACATTGAAATAAAGAATTCAGAAGTGTTTTTCCTTATCTACCACAGAATATGAGTATATCACAGTCACTACAGGATGCAAGGAGATGATGTGGACGATTAAATTTTTATAGTAGTTGGGACAGATTCAGGAGAGTTATATTCTCTATTGCAATAGTCAAAGAATTATTAATCTTAGAGAGAACCCAAAACTTCATTGCAGTTCTAAAAACATCGATGTATGATTCCACGATGTATGAAATGTGTTGTAAGGAATATTTTTAACCGGAGATAACATCCCCACCAATGATAATGGAGAAAAAATTATGGAGAATGTTCTACTGAAGGTGCTGCTAGAATCCTACAAGGAGACTTGAGCTTTAGATTCTAACACAAATTGGTTGTGAGGTAGAGATTTTTCGAGGCCACTCCCAATTAGGGATTTGATTGTGGAGTGTTTTATTCTATCGGTATTTGGGTTTTCTTTCACAGCAACCAACATAGGTGAATCCTACCATTGAAGCATCTATCATTGAAGCAGTCAGTGGTGGGAGTTTTTTCAAGGGTTGATGAACCCACAAAAACACACCCCATGAGAGCATTGGTAACTCCATATATAAAATGGGTTCACAATGTCATGAAGTGTAATCAATTTTTGTATCCTCTGAATGTAATTTGGAGATAATTAATTGAACTACCCCCTTTTCCTGTGGATTTAGTCACACTACTAAACTATGTAAATCCTTATGTTCTTCCACTTTTAAACTCTATTTGTGTTCATTTTAGTCTCCAAGGAGTTCTACAACAACAAAAAATGTCAATAGTGGGAATAATTATTCATCAAAATGAATCATCACATAATGTTCATTAACCTTATCCAGATTCTACCCTTTTGTACTCAATTCGTCATGTATAAGTCCTCTTCATCGGCAAGATTGATACTCGATTCGATCAACTCACCATCACCACATAAAATCTTCACAATAAATTATTAGCATCCTAGAACTCATTATCATTATATTTCCATTAATAACTCAAAAAGATCAAAACTCATATTTTTTCTTTCATAATTTAATATGAGATTCTATGGATTCAGTCCATCTTTTTTTGTACAAACACATTGATCAACTAGAGAATGGTCATGGATGCCAAACTTATCCTAGAGTGAAGGTGTTTCGGAGCATTGTATATCATGGATAGGAGTCTCGATATAGGTTTTGGTAGATCTTGGGAAATTTCAGGCTTGACTAAACTTAAGGCCTTGTGGTTGATGGTGAAGGTGGTGCAGTTAGTCTTTGGACTGCCACAGAAGGATGGTGGTCTCACTAAAGCAATTGGCATGGATGATCAGCCCCAAAAGCAAGTGATTCTCACATAAAAGATAGGTTGGGATCTGGTATAGACGAATGGGTATGGATGGAGTTATAAGGTCAAATGGAATTCTACACGGAAGCATGATCATAGAATGAGGGTTGCTCACAGAAGACTGGGATTCCAGCAAAAGCTTGAGGTATTTTTCAAATTTCTATATTCAACCTACATTTAACCAATATATAACATTTTTTACTTGAAAATTTTTACTAGTTTAATTTGAAAATATATAAAAAACTATAATCATAATTTTATACTATTCATAAAAATTAGATTTAATTCTAAATTATTCATAACATAATAAATTTCAAATTATTCCTTTATAAAAAAATTAAATTTTAAATTGATTTTTCACTATTAAAATTCATAGACTAAAGTAAATTCAATTAATTCATCTAGAACATTAACTCATTCAGTTTAATTTAAAACATATATAAGATAATAAAAGATATAATTATATGGCTTTAAATAATTTTTCCAAGAATTCTTACTCAAAGTATGGATTCTTTAGTTAAATATAAAAAATGAATAAATCGCTAAAAATAAAATTTTATGTCATTAATAAAATAAATTCCTGAATTATACAAAGTAACAAAAATAAATGAATTAACTTAGTTTTAATTAAATTATGGTTTTATAAATAATTAAAATAATTTTAATGATTGGAAATTTTTGGCTCTCATTAATAGTTAAAGAGGTGTGAATCTCCTAACACCTCATCTCACAATGATGTAGGTATCATTGTACACCCTTGGAAGAAGATGGAATGATTCCCACCTTTATAAAATCCATATTGTGCATCTCCAAATATAATTTGGTCACTCAAAATCTCTCAATAGGTATCTTTAATTTGGTTCTACTTTCTTGAGTGATGAAGTATAGGGGATAACCCCATCCACTATAGGTATGAAACTGATCCTTATTCCAAAAAATCTAACCATATTGAATTTAACTACTATATTTCCTCCTACATCCACAGAGAATGGGATTTAATTCTTTGAGAATCAACTATAACATTTAAATCTATAGGTATATAGAATATTTCAATGTTGTAGTCCTGCAGGAACTTCATTCATCATCTCTACCTCAAATTTACGTCCCTTTATGAAAATTTATACATGAAACTCATATGTTCTACAAAGACTGAAAATTTAAAACCTAGAAGATATTGTCTATATATTGTCAGAGGAAACACAGCTACTATAATCTCTATGTCTCAGGTCATATAATTCTACTAAAGGGTCTCTATTACCAAGACCCATAAGCAATCACAACTTATCTCTACATCAGAAGTATTCCATTACAAAATTAAAATAATCTTAGTAAACCTCATAAATTACTTACTAATACGGTAACTATATGTCTTGGGTACTATTAAACCTCTACTTAATCACATCAAAATATCTATAGAAATTCATTGATAAAATGATAGGATTCCTTTTCTAGGTTGGGGCATTTGTCAGAGTTGTATTCCATTATAATACTATCGTGAACCACTAGTAATATCTCACCAATTCAAGGAAACTATGTACCTAAAAAATTATCTTCAGTGGCTCACAAACCATGATATCTATGAACTTTAAGGGTCCAATAAAAACTATTCAATCTAATCTGACACTCCCTCGGAAATGAAATTTATGAATCCATCAATTACACATCATGATATTTCCATATATCTGATTCTCATGAATTAAGTCTAGAATGTTTTTAGTAACCTAAGACACCATTATAGGGGAGGGGTGAATTAGTGTGTGATTTGTTTCTTTTTGATTCATTCTATAATATCCATGTATTGGTTGGAAGGTGTTTATCATATCATAGTAATTTTTCCATCCACTATAAAAATATAGAAATTAAAACAAGGATCAATGATTTTACTAGTTTCACCCCTATGGGATAGTCCATGGATAATAAACACAACTTTATTCTAATCCATCAATATTCGCTAATCTCTACTAGTTTAGTGGATATAATTTCTAATTGCATTCAATTTATATAAGGCACACTACCCTTCACATGATTTTATGCATAAGAACATTGCCTCCCTCGAATCACATCCATTAACCCCTTTGTAACCATAGCTTAAAATAAACTCATCCTTATCATAAAGACTTTAAGGAATCTTCCATATCATGTATAAATAGTGAATTTCATTACATCATGAATACCATAGTATGATACTGAAATAAAGTACCTATGCTTGGATAAGATATTCCTTCATAAAAGTATGGATTCACTTCGGTCCCCTTATTTTCTCTTGTATGTATCTACTAAGCACCTTCAAGGAAGTGAGATTTATAAAGAAATCTTTTCACAACCTCCTTCACCAAGATATGTTTACTCAAGTGCTTTTTTTGTTACTCATTTTGATCAGGTGAGTTTACACAACTTCATTCACTATACTATGTTCAAGGAACAATGTTCACTAAACTTTCTTCGCTCAGGTACGTTCATATGACTATATTCAAACAAATTCCTTCTCTCAAATATTCCACTCAAGTATAATTCATGAAAGTAACACTTACATAAAGAGGGATCACTTAATCCACGTCTGAATCTTATAAATTTTCTAATAAAGGGAGACCATCATAAAACATAGAATGAAAAATAAAAAAAATGAATTATTTTTTTTAACTCTACCAATATGGTGCATCGATTATTACAATTCACATGATAATCCATCATCATGCCACCTTCACACAACTTCCACTCATGAGAGTTTGGAAATAAAATTTAAATCACTTGAATTAGCATAAATCGTGCCCTAACATGAAAAAAACCTCTAAAATGGAATATAATATCCTCCAATAGTTTTAATGTACTTTGACTTGCATGAAAACAATTTGAATACTACAAATTCATACAGAAAAAATAAAACTACAACATTTTCACCAAAAAACAAATTTTCCATTATTCTAATAAACCTTTTGCAATGTTTCTCACCCATAAATTTTTAAAACACTAAAAAAACTTCTTTATATCCCTAAGTCTTGAAAATCCTTCATCAACATAGAAATGGATTGAAAAAAATAGGAAAATCAATATCCATCTTGGATTACCTTGGATCCAATATTTTTACCCTTTGGATTTGTTGAAAATCCAAGGAGAAATTCAATCCCATATATGTTATTCATATCTTATAGTCATCAATATCAAAAATCATCTATCACTATATGTAAATGTGATTATTACTCAATGTATAAAATAAGGGATTAAGAAATAATTCAATGCCACATGTCATTCCCCATTCCAAAATATCCCTCTGTCATTTATACCTTGAAATCCCCCTTGATGAGAGAATATCAGCACCATGGAAAATTTTTTGAAAGAAAATTCATTATTCTCTTATGGTATTCAATTTCACCACTATATTTCAATGAATTTCATCAATATTTATCCCCCTTTTTCTATAAACACAAGGAGAAATAACTTTCTTCGCACAATGCATCCAAGTATTCACTTATCAGTATAATATAACCCATGGATAGTATCTCTTCCAAAAAAAATTAACCACTTCATAAGTAGTAATTAAAAATTAAATTCATTGGAAGATGGGCTCATATCAAAACCCCCTCAAGCTGAGAGGTGTGGCCGAACAGAGAGGATGAAATGATTTTTCTCAAATGTTGGTGTGGACAATGGCTTAGTCACAATGTCTTCTACTTTTTCATTATTTTTAACTTCCTCCACTATGACTATTCCTTACATTAACTTTTTCATAATAAATTGAAACCTAATATCAATATTCTTGGTATGATATTTTTTAATAGATTATACATTAGATTTTCCCACAATTATTATCATAGAATATCAACATATGATGTTTTCCTTATTAACATATATATTATAAATATTCTTTACCTGTATATGTTTAGTGATCACAGTAGATACATCAATATATTATATCATTCTCATTTATAGTGAAGTAATTTACTACTTATTACTTAACTAGCTCAATCATTTCTTTTTAATGAAGAATGCACCACTACTATTTGAATTTTGGTCTACCACATCACTGGCTCAGTCTGCATCAAAAAATTATGATAATTCATGGTTCATCCCAACATCAAAGAGAAATCCAGAATCAAGAGTAAACTAGATATACCCCATGAAATATATAAAAACTGTGAGATTCTGTTTCTTTTTATTACTCTAAAATGAACTGCTAAGCATGTTGAAAAGAAAATATCTGGCTACGCTATAGTCAAATTAAGAAATATTTCAATTATCCTTTTATAAAAGGGAGGATCCATGAACTTCCTATAATTATGATTCCCAATTTTGGTACTAATAGAAATCCCAATTGACAGCATTATGGAATCATGGAGTAAAATTTCTTCACCAATTTTTTCATGTCATTGTCTTGAGAGTTAAACATGTGTTTCTCCTTCTAAGTCACTTGAATCCCTATAAAATATGTGATCTCTCAAATAATAGACATATTGAACTCTGAACTCATAAAACAAGAAAATTCAACTATAGATTTTTTTCAGCTTCCACCAAATATGATATCATTGGGATAGACTACTGCTGTTTTTTTAAAGGTTGGGGCCGAAGACATGATTTATTATTAAATCAATGTCCTCTTTAGACTGGGTAGAGGGTGACCCATTACATAGCCCGAAGGTCCAAGTCCAAGTGGACTGTATACATGTCTAGAAAGCCCATTTTTATCCCAAAGGACCCCTCGGTGAACAGTTTTTCTATAGTACCTGCACAGCTACAGTGCCACCGCCACTACAGTACCCTGCTACAGTCCCTCCGCCGCTACAATGCTGCCGCTGCTACAGTCTGCCGCTACTATAGTATGGCTACTGTTACCTACTACAGTGCTGCTATAGTACCCTGCTACATTACTCGGGAATTCTCCCCTACCGGGATTTGATCCTGGGTCTTTTGGATGCCAAGTAGGAGCCTGAACCACTAGGGTACAAGCTCGATGGCATTTCCATGTTTTTCAAACTTATTCTTAAATATCCACTTCATGTTCATAAATTTGTGATGTTTAGGATCCATTCCCATTTCCCATTTTTTATTTCTATTAATTTGATCCAATTATTCTCTCTTGGATCTAACAAGTGACTTATTCATTCTTATTTATTCAAATGATATCAATACCACTATTCATAGTAGAGAAGTATTCTTAACATTACCCATTACTAATATCTATGTATGTGATGTTTTATATACAATAACGTTAGATAGATCAATATCTATTATCCAATTTCTCCATTGAATTATATGCTTATTTTCTTCATAAGTTGTATCCTCTTTCAATCATGCCTCAGAAACATCATAATTTCGGGATCATTTTTAAACCACAAGATTAGTGTCAAATTCATCCTCTTCATAATATATATCATCAATATTTTTAATCTTTGAATTCTTCCCATAATTTTACTTGTTGAATATGACATAATTACTCTCCATAATTTTATTTATCCTATTTTTGAATAATTTGTAATCCTTACACTATGTTGAGTAACCTAGAAACACAAATTCATCTACTACATCATCATACTTAATCTATTTTCATTATTTGTTTCTAATGTACAATATAATACCAATGAACTAAAAATATTTTAGATTGGGCTTCCTTACATTGAAATATTTATATGGTCTCCTCCCTTCCCATCATCTAAGAACTGACTAGTTTTTCATGTACATGACAACTATCACTGCTTCCTTTCAACAGTTGTGAGAGATTCCACTTTCAGAGACTATTTTTTCCATATTATTCAAATAAAAATTTATTCATTTGAAAAGTAAAATATTTTATAGAGTTATTACTAATGATACATCATTCTTAATAACTTGTTTCTCAAGGTAATTTTTAATTTCAAGGGATTTGTATTCCATTTAATTTTAAAATTAAAAAGATCTTGATTGTGCATATAGTGTCATTATATATTCTTTGAATGTAACTATTTTTGGAGTCCATAAATTCCTTGTTACTATATATAAATATAAAAAATTCCTTTATTCTATAATCATAAACAAAAAACTAAATATCATTCCCCATATGTGTCAAATATATTCATTCGCTCACATACCTCAATATTCACCATGTTAATGAGATTAGATTACCTTCTCTTATTTTTTAAATATGGGGTTTTTACCATTTTTACCTAAATAAAAACATAAAAATTCTTATAAAAATATCACATAAATTTTCAAATATCTACTACATCATTTTTCTAGGAAAATTCTATATCATTGTCTTGGTGAATGTGGCATATTATCTCATTCCACAAGTTGTTATCCTATTCCACTATTATAAGAATATTTTTTCTTTGTTGTTAGCCTATTATAGGTTAATTTTCATCCTCTATCATTTAATTATATAATTATCATCCTTTCCTTACATCAAACATATTTTCTAATTGAAGGTAACCTTAAGTCCAAATCCAAAGACTTCACTCACACTCAGGATATCATGTCACAATCCTTATACATAGATAAAATATATTTTATTTATCTCGTCACCTCTATATCATGGATTTATACTCAATTTGATCTTAAATGCTCCAAAATTTCCAAAAAACACTATTTAACCAACACTTTCCTTCACATTCTTTATCATGATTTTCTTTTCGATCACATGGGATGAGAACCCAATTTCAAGGATCCAGGTTTTATTATTGTTAATAGATGTGAGATCAATTTCAATGAGATTATAATTATATATTTTATTCTATTCTTTCCACTAAACACCCTGTTGAGTTGAGGAATAATATAGAACCTCATAATTATTTTCAGCATAAGTATTATAATAATACTCATATTATTCTTATAGTTAGGTTTATATGTTTTGTAATACTATCTTTTCATGGTGTTTAGAATTCACTTTTCTCTGAATTCCATGATTTTAACCAAACTTTTATCTCATTTTATTAAAACCCAAACTTTATATGCAAAATTATAACTATGAAATAAATATCAATATAAAAAAATTCTTCTATATGGGGAAGGATATAGTCTCAATCTCCTTTGATTAGTTCCAAATTTTCCCCTATTCAGTTATCTCCTCACCTCATCACAGTAGCATATAATATGGATATGAAATCTGTATAATTTTCATTTAATAAATAAAAATATATTATCTATTTTATTCCCCAATATTTCCTTAACCTTCATGAATCTACTTGTTCATTTATTAATCATATATGATCGGGAAATTTCCTCAAACCTCTGATTCACTTTGAGTGGACATGTATTTGTCTATACAATTTGTGTCTTAATACTAACACTAGAATCATTAACCTTATACTTTCCTTTTCCCTAATCCATCGCTGTAAATGTATTCGATGTCATGGATTCATATATGATTCCCCTTTTACCCACACATATGGGTCGTCATTCACTCAAAAATATATCAACACCTTTAAATCCTTATTCCACCCTTTCCAACAAATATCCATACGAGAACCGCACAAAATATGGTTTATTATTGGGATCACTTGATTTTATTTTTAATTAAATATTTATTATCAACATAACATATTATTCTTCGAGAGATTATACATTATTTTCTCACTACTTTACTCAAGAAATAATTTCATTAATCACTTTAACATGTACTTCAATATCCTTCTTGAAGTTCACTCCCATAGAATTCTCCTAAGCAACAGACTGATCATTTAGTTCTTCTTCTAGTCCGTCGGTCTCAATTTTTAGATGATCAATATATTCACAAGATTCCATCCAAATCCATAATTCATTAATTTTTTCTTTGTTTGAATATCATGATTCTCAGGAGGTCCCTCATGATCTTCTTTAAGATAAAAAAATCATTCAGATTTCATTATAGCCTCCTTTCTATATTTTTTTAATGGTGTCTATCATATCAAATTCATTATCTCGTTTAAATTATTTTTCTATATACTCTAAAAAAGATCCATTATTATTATTTCATTTTCTGCAAACAAATCTCTTCTTCTAGAACTTTTTCCCAAATGAACTTCTTATTTTATAGTTTCTCCTAGAATTGAATCCTTTTTAGTTTTATTCTATCTTCTTCTTTACACTCTTAATCATAAAATATATATAGAAACCGTAAAAGTAAGTGTATAACTATTTCTAATAAAAAAATTATAGAGGTAGGTTTCCTTATAATCTCTCTTTCCTCTTTTTAATTTTATCACCAAAAAAGAAATAAATCCATTACACACATCCTATTTATCGTCACCACCATTAGAGATGTTAATTTTTTCTATGGATTTAAATGTCCTCTCCAAAATGTTTCGATGGAATACCCCTTATAGCTTTACCCTCATATCAACATCCACTAAACTACTTAAGATATCATTCATGTACAACATGGCCAGATCCCATTCTTTAAGAACAAAGAAATTTAGATTATACAGAGGTGGAAACCATGTAACACCCCAAGATTTCATAGTACGTTATTTCTTCAAAGTAATTCAATAACTTGCACTACACGAAACACCGAGTTCTAGCGCACCATGGCATACCAAATAAGCCGTTCAAAAGCGGTTGTGAATAGTATTAACGGAATTTTGAACTTTATATAATTATTATAATTTTTGAATCCATATTATGAGTTTCTTAGACATAATGTATGAAACAATACATTTTTTTCAGATAAAAGTAGTATTTTTCAAAAAATGCAATTTTACCACCTTTTAATGGAAAATCCTTTTTAAATACAATATTTGAAACTTTAATATATTCAATTTGACAAAATAAACATCTTATATAGAATCGGGGCATAAGAATTTAGTTTCAGTAATTTTTTGGTGTTTTTCTCATAACTTTCATATTTGGGTGAATAGTGAGAAATACTACATTTTAACTGAAAACAACTTTTTAAATCAAAAAAATTTATATTGTTAAATTATACATTTTAATGGTTTTTAAGTATAAATAGATTATATTTTTATCATTTAATCCTATTATAGTCATTTTAAGTAATTTCACTTTGAAATTGAACATAAACAAGTGTCAAACTTTTGGTAGTTATTATTTCTTAAAAATACGCCTTTTGGTTTTGACAGCGAGAATTAATCTGAAATTAATAAATTAAACTTCTATGTTTTGAATTAGTTAAAATAGACTTCATTATTGAATTCAGAATATAAAAATTAGCTTAGGGTAAATTTTTGGTATTTTTCTGAAAACTTTTAATTTTTGATGAATAGTGAAAACCACTGAGTTATATTTTAAAAATGAATTTTTATTTAAATAATTATTAATTTTATTTAAATTTATTTTATGTCAAAATATATACATAATACCTATATAAGTTCAATGTAATTTATTGGAGTTAGTTTATAATAATTTTAGATATATAAAAATTTTATTGAACTTTTCACCGTCTTTTACCCACCTCCGAGGAGAATTTGCAAATTCACATAAAACATAATTTTACCGCTTCTGTGAGTGTAATTTCAAAAATCTGAGAGACACAGTTAATATCATTGAGTAAAATGTGGTTCAATAAGATAAAAATATTTTTTTGGTGAATAGTAACATTTTACTTTTATTTACCACGGTAAAGATTAAATAGGGTAATTAAGGGTAAAAATGATATTATTATTACCCTAACACATGTCCTAATTCTATTGGATAACAATAATTCGACCAAAAAACCTTAGGAATAAAATATGAACTTCTTTGGTCCACTTGAATTAGATTAGGACATTTATTATTATTTAATTCAAAGAAGAGTTAAAAGAGATAAAATCAAAGCTAAATACCTAAAACAATTTTAATATAGGGTTATACATAAGATAAATTTGATTATAAATATTCATTAGAAATATAAACATATTTCCTACATAATGGTATTTTATTTACAATTTTCATACATTAAATAATTTAATTTATTTATGACACAATGATGATGCAGTAATTACCTAATTAGGGAAATGTTAAAATAATTGATATTATGAATACCCAAATAAATATAATTTGAGACTTTTAATGAATTCTGAGAATTTTATAGGTTAATATGACATATTAGGGGTGATTAAATGAATTAGGTTTGAAGTAATAATTCTATTATAAATTTAGGAAAAACAAAATACCAAATAGTGTCAAAATTGACATAAATGAGTTTTTAAAATAAATATTATATTATTAATTGATATTCTATTCCTAAAAATCTGTGGTTCAGACAAAGGACTTATATAATGATAGGTGTATAATTAATGGACCACTTGGGGGTCGCTCGAAATTATATATTAAGTTTATTAACCATATAATATAAAAATACAAAGTGACATGGAAAGTGTAAAACTAGTTAACTAAGAGTTAACACAAAAATATAAGGTTAATAAAGGGACCCAAAAAATTAAAAAACTTATTGGTTGAGTTTTTTTCAACCTATCCCCACCTTATACTTTGAATAATCCACTTTGGAGACATTAGAAACTGAATATTATTTTATTATAAAATAATACTTTAAGTTTTTCCTAAAGAGACCCTCCTCCCCCTTATAAAAGGACACCACTTATACCCAATTCCTCACACCTCTCAAGCCTTTTGGATCGTCCATCCTCTACCAAATTAATCTTCCTAAATCCCTATACTCCTCCTAGAATCCTTACCTTAGGAAAAATGCACTTCAAGGGGCCTTTTTGGTTCAAACCAAAGAGAGTTACCCAAATTAAAGGTAACAACTTCTCTTAGTTTCATTTATTTTATTTTACTTCTCCAACCCCTAAAATCTTCTTATTATTTGATTTTGTAACAAAAATAGTATCCTATATATACTAAGATATTTTTTTGAGAAAATTATAACTAACTTAAACACACATCCATATAATGGGTGAAGAACATAATGTTTCTTTTGATTAAAACCAAACGCCTCACGAAACGATGATTGTTCAATTATCTCCTACCGCCGCTCATGGTGTCCATTATGATGACACTATAATTAAATTTGATATTTATGATATTTATTTTATATATAAGCTTCTTTAATTCCATTTTATATCATACCATTATTCATTTCATGTTGTATATATATATGATAATTTCATTTGAGGAAGTGCGGACTATCGCCCCCTCAAAGTGATATGACTCGTTCATACCATACATGGAACGTATAAAGGATGGTCTTAATGAACTTAAGTAACAAATATAAGATATTATATTATAATTCAATAATAATATACCTATTTATCATTTGGTTTTTATTTCTTTTAAAATGAAAAATGAAATGGAAGTAGCGTTCGTGCGTACGTACGGACTACCGTCTCCACGAACACGATGAGAATCATTCCCCATCGTATCCATTCAAGTATAATTCTCATTTTATGATTAAAAATAACGTTTAAGGACTTGATATCGTTCTTGATATTAAAAATATACAACCTATCCATAAAAAACATGACTTATGTAACAAAACATATAAAATAAAATAAGTAAGTTAACACCTGAAACGACGATAATACTAAGATATTATTAACAAAGAAGTGTTAAAGGATCATATATGATATCATATAAATGTATATGATTATTTTATAATTTAATAACAATTATTTCACCATTATAAATGATGTTAAACTTCCATCAACCAAGGAAAAGTACAAGGTAAGGTGTTTTCATCTCACTCCTTACTCCTGTGAGATTCGTACCATATTGTCACTATTACCTTTTGTGTAGTGTATGTACTTCCCATAATTGTATTATTTGTGTAATATAAATTAATTTATGTGTATTTACATATTCATTGTATGATACCTCTTTCATGGGTTGTATGTTTTACAAGTTAACAAATTGGAAAGGGTTTATTTCAGAATCTCTTCATTATCAGAGATTGTTTATACGTAATTATCTACTAGGACCTCTTTATCATCCACATCCATGTTTTTTAAAAATTTATTTCAAAAAATTCTTACAATTTTACAGAAGATGAGTTAAATTAATTTATACCCTCATTTGAATTTTTATAAGATGTTTATAAAGTAATCATTCCTTCGTTTTCTAAACAATGTCCTTTTTAACCTTTTTGACTGAATTAAGGTAAGAATGCCTTTTTTTAACATATATGGAGGGTGCGGCTATTTTATGCCATTATAAATTCATTTAAGATTCCCCTACATTCTTATAATAATATTTTCAAAGAAAATGTTTTCTTTTATAATTATGTGACTTTTAAATGATTTCAAAAAAAGATATATTTCCCTCAAATAGTTTTGATTTCATCTATGTGAACATCCTTTAATGGATTTTAAGCTTATTTGAAGATGATTATTATGATAAAAAACTTCAATATTGTATTGAAGTTTTTGTGATATGTTTGACTTTGGATGTGTTATTTTTATACCATTCATGGTTTATAGATAAAGTATTTACATTTCGTATGCTAGTTTTAATATGAATTTTTATGTTATGTTTAAACCTATTAATATGAGTATTGCATTAGACTTAATAAGTGACGAGTGGAGCCCGCTATAGCTCCTAGAAACATCGGTTGGTCTCATGAGACAAAATAGTTTCTTGGCACAAGGCCCTGAAAAAAACTTATTTGTAGTCTTGGAACAAGGCCTTGACTATGTGGTTATGATAGTCTGGCATTATGCATTCCATCATTATGAAAGTGGTTATTGATATTGCATGTGATTATTCGACTACTAGAATATCCATGTGAATAATAAATGAAATTATTTAATTTTATTTTTTCCATATTATACTGAAGTTCATGTTTAAAAGGATTTTTTTAGTTATACATTTCTTTAAATGTTTATTCATATTTATGAATGTTTCCGCTATATTTTTATCCTTACTGAGCATCTGAGCTCACCCCTTTCTATGTTTTATTTTTCTCAGGATGTAAGGAAATATTTTATGACTGACCTGTAGGAACAGTCTGAAGGGGATATAAGTCTGGACCATGGAGACTATATTATTTTAGTTTTTCACATTATGATGTAATGTAACATTTATGAATGTATCTAGTTATTACAAGGCTACTAATCTAATCGGTCTTTCATGACTAGATCTTTTGTGATCATGCCAATGATACGTAATAATGCAACGACTTTAGGTAACTGGGGTCGGAGAGTTACAAACCATTTCATGATATTATTTAAAATATAGACATCCTTTATTTATTCTAAAATTCATTAAATATATTCACCAATAATAATGATTCAGTTGATGAATTTTTTATAATTTTTAGTCGGATAATTTTTTTAGATTTTAAGACATTTTTTTCAGCACTTGAAGTTTAACTTCCTCCATCATTATGTGAAAGTATTAAATTTTATCCAATTTATCCCATATATAATTGGAACTATTGAATATTATGGACATCATGTAAATCTAGTTTTATAATGCTCCAAAAAATAATCTTGATCTTTGGAAATAGCATTGAGGAACTTCATGTCCTCTATAGTCGTATATAGTTCAGATGCATCACTAACCTATGTATCATAATTTTTAATAGAGAAAATAGATATCCTAAAATATTATAAGTGAGATATAATTATTTTCTTCCAAATATGATAATTACTTATATAAAATAGGTTAACCCCTTCAATATTCCATGTGTTCTTTGTTCTGAGTCTTAGCTAATATATTCAATGCATCAAAACTCAATATATATTGTTTTTATAGAAAACAACCAGAGATGGGAGGGGTAAATCTAGATAAGAAATTTTTCATTTAAACTTACTGGATATTATAAACAAATTGGTAGGAACACATTAAACCAATCACATATTTTAGGTAATCAACCACAAAAAGAAATTAAAAATTGAAAACAAAGCACTTCGATTTTACTAAGTTCACCACTATGGTGTAGTTCCTAGAGAATAAAAAAGGCTTTGTATCAGTGTAACACAATTAAATGATCGAAACAAATTGTGGGATACAATTTTTGGATATGTTAAATTAATTCTAGTAACACTTCATTTATAATTATTTTAGTGATTAGTACATTTCCTTCCTCATATCTTTTCCATTCACCCCTCCCAGCTTACTACTTTCGATAGTCTTACATTGTTTAATAACTTGAAGGTTTATTTCATGTTATTTAAAAAATTATTTTCTTTATATCATAAAAAACATATTATGATACCCATTAAATTCCTTAAACTTATGATTCACACTCAAATTTACCCATGAGATGATGGTAGAACAGTCCTTGTAGTCTAGCTTGAGTTGTCGAATCCACTGAGACCAAAGAAGATACCTAAGATACAAAACCTATGAGATGGATTTTTGGATATAAAGTTGTCAAATTTGGGATGATTTTAGATGGATTTAAATTATCACTAACATAATTAAGTTAATTCAAATTAATATAATGAGTTTATCCTAGGTTATCACTTGGGGTGGATTGGATGAATTCCTTTTTTAATGATTTCAATTTCATTAACTCGAGACGGATTCATTCAATGAATTGAAACTATCTGCATCACCTAATGATTAAATAACATAAAATAAAAATTATAATCACTTATACACTTTTAGAATCATTTTCATTAGCACTCCAAGATAAATCATCTTATTAGCACATAAAAGTGGGGTGATTAAATTCAATACGGAAGAGGAAGAGAGAAAATCATTGAATAAAATAAACTCAAATAAAAGAAATTAATAAACATTTAGAGAGTGAGAAATAAGACTCAATCCAGACCCTTGATACTCCCTTGGATCAACCCATAACATATTTATCCCTCTATTGATGACATGTCCTCAATGGAAGCGGGAAGTAGACTTACAAGGGTGGAATTGAAGAAGTAAAAGCAACAACAAAATTGATCACTCCACCGTTGTGTGATAAATCTCAAAAATTATGGTGTGAATACATTCAAACTTTTAGGGACAAATATCAATGTGATATGTATAATAACAGAATAAGATTAAAATAAGATCTTCTATTAAGAAACTATGGTTAATTGAACAAATTACATGAGAAAGAAAAGCAATTACAAACATTAAGCGGCGGAATAAGACTAAAATGAAACCAAGAACCAAAAAAATTTCAACAAATCATCCACCACCACTGCCTTAAATATGAATTTCAAAAGACTTTGGTAGATTCCCCAATATTACAAAGCATCCCACTTGAGTATTGTAGGCCTAGGGTGGTGGAAAGTAAGCGATACGGGACTTTTCCACCCTTGACCCGAAGTTGCATCCAGCTTGCCTCCACCAAATAGATGCTCCTATATTACCTTCTAGATGGCCAAATTGGAGTGGGAAATACAAGACTAAAATGGATAACCGGATGTCTAAAAACTTTTGGTAAAATTTCATCCAAAAATAATTTGTGGTTTCTGAGATATGATTAAATTGGTGGGATGTTTTTCTGGACCTCCGAATCTAGCACAGAATTTTATCTCCAAATTGGCCCGCCTTAATAGCCACCATGAAGGTTGAATTAGCCCTGGATACTGAATAATTATTTGTTCCCATATATTTCTTCTAGCATCCCACGACATTTGGGCTTCATTGGGCATGTATTGTGGGCTACAAATTCTCATCAGTGGGATGGTGTCCAATCTTCCTTCTCCAGAATTGTTTCCTTTGATCGCCAAATATCCTGATCATAATTTATTAATCCTCCATTGATCCATGAATGATAAATGTTCATATTTATGTTTATATCTATTTAACAAAATATCAAATTAAAATATAGATAATTACATTACTTAAAATTAGATTAATTATTCAAATTAAATTGGTGTACATTAGGCATGAAGTGCACAAATGATGAGAATGGATGTTCAAAATTAAAATCCACTAACTCAGACCCATAAGATCAAAAATTAACATTTAATACCATTAAAATGTAATTAAAATATGTGTTTTTATTGGATAATCACACCCCCAACTTGAGATTTTCTATTCCTGAACAAAATTTATCGCAAGAATATGAAATTCAAATTCCCTTTTCCAAAAACATTTTAATACACAATGATCACCAAAAACCCTTATTACAAAAAATCTTGAAACGTTTAAAAATATTTTAGTACAATATAGTTTCATAAGTAGATCTCAATCCCAATCCCGTTCCTTTTTTCAAATTCATCTCCATATTTCAATCAATTTTACTAAAGTATGATGATGTGTTGTGTGTCACAAAAGACAGAGGGGTTCTTTATTATTCAAGGGGAAAATGATGGAAGCGCTTGGTGTAATCACATATCAATATTAAGATTAGTATTCAATATATATATATATATATATATATATTTAAATTTTTTCATGGTAATTGAAATTTTACTCAATAGAGTCAACCCATGTAGCGAGACTTTGCCGATGACTCCTGGGCTCAATGACCTTAGGGAACCAAGTAAAGCCCACATACTGAAGAATCATCTCGAGTTAACACTGTCAAAAAAAAGTCAAATTACCACAAATAAATATATAATTACTAACTCTAGGCCAAAAAACTATGGATTCATGATCCTCATGTACCGAAAGTCACACATTAGGTCATTTCATTGCTCTTCGTGCAAATTTATTGTTTTCTTTAATACAGATATTAAAATTAAAATGATCAAAAAACCTATTCTTTTTATTTCGGTGACCCCATGAAATCAAACTAATACCCCACTATCCAAATAACGTGCATTGTGATCTCTTTTTTTTATTTGGATGAAAATATAAATGATGAAATTTCACATTAGACAACCACACTTTCCAAAATTGATGCTCATGAAATTATAAATGGATTAAAATTATAGTTAGGGCATACTAAATTAAATGATATTCAGTTTCAAGGTGTTCAATTTGTATTATCATGTTCAAAGTTAAAAGAATTTTTCCTTCCATTTACACTATTTTTTTTAAATCATCTTTGTTTTCACACAAAATAATTTTTTTTACACAAAATAAAATTTTTTATTTCATATCCCCCCAACATAAAATAAAATTATTCCCAGTGTTTAAAGAAAAGAGAATTTTGAAGGGGGTAGAGGCAGAGAAGTGGAGTTCAAAAAAGAAATTGAAATATGAGGATCATGGAATGAAGTCACCTGGTGGTTGAATTTGAAGTTCCTGTTTCTCCAATTTAGTGCTTTGATATCCATGTCACTTGCAGAGTTCTCTAGTGGAAAAAGGTAAAAATCAAACAAACAAACAAAACAAAACAATATATATAGATATATATAGGTATTCGTATAATAAAAAAATTAAAATATAAGTATATATAAAAAAATTATAGAATAAAGAAGCACTATAAGCCGTATGTCAATGGTAATCGTACACCCCTATCTCCCTTCGGTCTCAAGTTTGAGTCCTCGTGACTTCTCCAGTTGTGATGGGGTTTGCCCCATGACCTACAATGAGGCCTTTTAATTTTATTATTATTATTATTAATTTTTTTAACCTATAAACTAATAGAGTTAATATTTTCATTATTATTTATATTTTTTCAATGATTTAATCCTCCCTAATTATTCAATGTGAGTGTATTTGCATCATTTAGGTGTTTTTTGTGTATTTTGGGCTTAAATGTGAAAATGGAGTAATTTTGTAAAATTGGAAGTTTTATATAGCTTCTGTTTTTTAGAAAAAACTTTTATAATATTGGACCAATTAATGTGAATCCTTTTTTTAGGCTAACTATGCTTGTGGGTTTCAAATGTTCCTTCTGGACCAAGACCCAATTCGAAACCCAATGGTATAGAAAATTCAATCAGGTGGAGAAATCAGTTTGGAAGGAATAATGGACCCCACTGCATTAAATATGGAATATCTCTTTAATAAGACCTTAGAATTAAGTTATTATAGCTATTTTCGACATAGGACTTCAAAAGGACGGTCCATATTAAATTTCATAAATTATTGAGCTCATTAATGCATCCTTTTGGCGCATCCAAGTGGAGTGGGTGAAATAGTGTTTGGCGGCCAGAAAAGTAACTGTCATTGATTCAGCCATATATTTTTTACTCCTATCCAATCACTCTCAAATTTTTAAGGTAGATATCCAAATTCATTATTCACATTCTATAATAAGAGACCTCTAGGTGTTTCGTCCGTCTGGTGGGCAGAACATATGCAATATTCTGGAGGACATATTCTGAAGAATCAACTTTTCTGTTCATTGTTTTCTATCTTTTGTTCTTCTTAGCTTTGTAATGACTTCTTCTTCCCCCTTAAACTTAGTTACCCTTACCATGGTGGGGTATATATTTTGAGTTATTGGGGAAGGGTAGGCTTCCCCTTTTGTAATTCTTGAGTTCTTGCACGTAATGTTTTAATATCCTCTTTTCTCTTCTGCAAATCTGTTTCAATTTCTTATAACAGTTTTTATTATCATGTACGATTGTATCTGATTTTAGATTTTTTTGTTTATTTATATTTGGTCAATGATCAATATCTCCCTCCACTAGGTTTTGGTTTATAAACAATGGAATATAACGGGATTAAGTGGTGTAGTACTCAGTAATCACCGGTACGTGTGTGAGGATTAGTGAATGTTCTTGATTGCATGGGATAAACAAGACCCGATTTAGAATTACCTAAGATAATTGGGGGTATTTTCTACAAATATATTACACATTGGAATGAGATTATACCAATATGAGGTTTTAGTAAGGTTTATTGTCACATTTTTATTTGACCAAGGGAGTGAGAATAAATTATTGTGGATTCTCACTCTTAACGATTTAGTAGGGCAGAATTGCGTAAAATAAACAATGATAGAATTACAATTGGAAAACTGACCCTAACCTGATCAGCATTTCATATCACTGATTTAAATCACATCATTTGTCAAATTGTTTCAAAACATTCACTTAATTACTTTACTTTATTTAGTTTCTTTCTTGTATTTTCCAAATCAAACAATTTCTAAAAACAACCTCACTTATTTCTCTTATTTTAAGGGGACAGCTTAATTGTTGTGCGCTCCTCTCTGGAGACAACCTAGGTTTACCAATCTACTGCATTTTAGCTTAGGTAATATTTGTTTTTTTCACACCCCATGATAGGCACATGTCACAAACACATAAATATAAATTGAACTGATGATAGAATATCTTTTTTTAAATTTCTGGGTAAGGTATTACTCAAAGATCACACCACATGACACATATGAATATAGAGATTCCTTTTCATACCCATCCATACTCATAATAGACGAACAGGTCAACAATATTTTTTTTTATTATTTTTAAATATCAAAATGAATCATTAATCTTATTTAAAATATAAAGTTGATTAAAACAACAAATTATTGGAAACTTGAAAACCATGGGTTTCCTCCAATGCAGCGCTTTGATTAACATCATTTGCACGAAATGGACCCCTAATTGATTAATTATTTTCCTTTTCTAAGGTTGGTTCACAAAATTATTCATCAAATTCATGTTTTATGAATGGTTCTATGAATTGTTTGACTCTATGACCATTAAATTTAAATGTTTGACCATTGGTGGGATCTTGAATTTCAACAGCCCCATGAGGGTACACCTTATGCACTATGTTTGGACCTAAGCATCTAGACCTCAACTTTGTCGGGTGTAAATGAAGTCTAGAAATATAAAAAAGAATATTTTTACAAGGTATAATGTGTTTTTTTCATATTTTGAGATTTTTAGGGTTGTACTTTAGCTTTATTGATCATTGAATTTTCATAAGCCTCCATCCTAAGTTCCTCACATTTATTGAGATCTAATTTCCTTTTTTGTTTTAGCCAATGTTAGGTCATAATTTATTTTCTTAATTGACCAAAATTCCTTATGTTAAAACTACAATATAAAATGGCATGCTTTACCGTAAACCAACCTATATTGGGATATTCCTAAAATGGTTTTATATGTGATTCGATAGGCCCAAAGAGAATCTAAAAGTTGGATTGAACAATCTTTCCTAGATGGATTAACAGTTTTCTCAAGAATTTGTTTCATTTATCGACTGTCTAACTCAGTTTGACCATTTTTTTGTGGGTGGTAAGTAGTGGACACTTTGTGAGAAATAACATACATTTCCATGAGTGCTAATAAAGTATGATTGCATAAATGAGTTCCACAATCACTAATGATAGCCCTAGGAATTCCAAATCTTGAGAATATGTTTTCTTTTGGGAATATAATCACAATTTTATGATCATTGGATTTTTTGGGGATAGACTAAACCCATTTTGAGACATAATCAATAGCTAAGAGAATGAAAAGATACCTCCTAGAGTTTGGGAAGGGACCTCTGAAATCAATTCCCCAACAGTCAATGATTTCAACCACTAAAATGGGAGTGAGTGGAATTTGATTCCTTTTGGTGATGGAACCTACTTTTTGACACTGAGGAACGCTTTGGAAAAATGTGTAGGAGTCCCTTGACAGGGTGTTCCCGAAGAGGCCACACAGAAGAACCTTACCAGAAGTTTTCTTAGAGGAAAAGTGACCTCCACATGCATCACTATGACAGAATTTAAGGATGGACTCTTGTTCAGATTCTGGGATATACCTCCTAATGAATTTATTAGGGTAGAACATATAGAGGTATGGATCATCAAACACATAGTGCTTAAAATCATAAAGTAATTTCATTCGAGCTTGAGACCCTAATAATTTTGGAATGACTATTATAACTAAGAAGTTGGCTATGTCAGCATACTAAGGGTAGTCACTCACAGAGTGTAGGTGTTCATTAAGGAATTCATCAAGCATAGAAAGGTGGTTTGATCTATCTTTGAATTCCATCCTAGAGAGGTTATCAGCTAAAACATTTTCATAACCCTTTTTATCCTTGATTGTGAAGTCAAATTCTTGTAATATAAGGACACAATAAATCAGTATATCCTTAGTATCTTGTTTTGGGAAGAGGTATTTTAGTACAGAATGGGCAGTTAATAAAATTATATGGGATCCAAAGAGGTAGGACCTAAACTTCTCAAGGAAAACACAACAGCAATTAACTCCTTTTTAGTTGTGGTTTAGTTGATTTGGGAATCATTTAAGGATTTTATTGCATAAGCAATGACATAAGGAGTTTTATCACAATGCTTTACTAACATAGCTCCTACATAAAAGTTAATGGAATCACACATAAGTTTGAAATGGAGGTTCCAATTTGGAGATTTAATAGTGGGAGGAGAGGTGAGAGAGTATTTGAGGGTTGACAATGAACCCTCATAGATTTCTATCCAAAAAAATAGATCATCCTTTACTAGGATAACACAAAGGGGATAGTAGATTGAACTAATGTCCTTGATGAATCTTCTATAGAGACCATCATATCCTAAGAAAGACCTCAATTCCTTAATAGTTCTGGGAGATGGATGGTGATGAATGATTTCATCCTTTACTTTATCAACATCAATCCCCCTACTCAAGAATATATGGCCAAGGACTTGTCCCTCTTTAACCATGAAATGACATTTTTTTTGTTTAGGAGTAGATTATTTTATTCACATATTGAAAATAATATCTCTACATTCCTCAAACATCCCTTAAATGTATCCCCAAACATAGAGAAATCATCCATGAAGACCTTTATAAAATCTCTTACCATGTCTGAGAATATTCCAATCATGCACCGTTGGAAGATTCCAGGGGCATTTCATAACCTGAAGGGAATGTGTTTGAAATAAAATGTTTCAAATAGACATGTGAATGTTGTCTTCCATTGATCCTCTAGGGAGACCTCAATTTGATTATACCTCGGGTACCCATCTAAGAAATAGTAGAATGCATGACCTACGACTCTCTCAAGGACTTGGTCAATGAGTGGTAAGGTGAAATAGTCCTTCTTGGTATATGATTTTAGCTTCCTACAGTCTAAGTAGACTCTCCAGCCACTACTCACCCTAATTGGACAAATCTCTCCATCCTTATTGGTTATCACTGTGATTCCTGCCTTCTTGGGAACCACTTGGATTGGGCTCACCCACTCACTCTTAGATATGGGATAGATGATACCAAATTTTAAAAATTTCAGAAGATTTTTCCTTACTACCTCCATGAGATTAAGATTCAGTCTCTGTTGAGGTTGAAGTCATGTCTTTGAATCAGATTCTAGAACAATCCTATGAGTCCCGATTAGTGGGCTAATCTCAGGAATATCATATAGGGTCCAACCAATGGCTATCTTATATTTCCTAAGTACATATTGAAGCATCCTATTATGATTGGAATTAAGAGAAAAAGAAATTAAAATAGGATATGTTTGATTGTCCCCTAGGAAGGAATACTTGAGTGAAGAGGGAAGTTCCATCAATTAAAGATCATTTTGGTTCAGAATTTCAGCAGAAGATTTGGACATTGGATCAAGATTAATTTTGTATCCTATAGTTTTAGATAGGATTTATTCCCCACAGGTAGATGTTTCAACTACTAGATTGGCTTGATCAGATTTAGGGAAGGAAGTTGGAGTGGTATCAATGAAATTGGTTTCCTGAAAGGTTTTACTGATTGTTGGACCGAAGACTTAATCATAAGAGAAATTTGAAAATGATTCAATCCAAGTAGATAAACTTCATTTATGTGAACATAGGAAGTCAATCTCATCCTAACTTAAACATCCATCAAATATTCCTTGATTTTATATGGATTAATTATCAATGCTTCCTATCATGTTTAATTCATGAATGTCCTCATCATCCCCAATTTGTGGGCTTTCATTATAGATGTTCACGTTTAGACTCATGTTTCCAAAGGTGATGGTCATGTTCCCATTTCGAACTCGGATAACAAAGTTGATTGTTGGAAGGAAAGGACGACCATGGATGATTGGGGATTGTTCATTATTTTCTAAGTTTGGATGGTTGCCAAGGACAATGAAATCAGTAGGGTAGATAATGTTTTCAACTTTACCAGAATGTCCTTTAAACCCCCTTTGGAACCTTAATATTATGATCAGCAAGTTGAAGTGTGACATAGGTGTGTTGGAGATCTTCCAAGCCTAGCTGGTTGTACATAGCATAGGGAATGAGATTGACACTGAACCTAGGTCACACAAGGCTTTGAAAACCTTGTTCTCTCTTAGTTCAACATTGATGTAAGGACAGCCTGGGTCTTTAATCATTGGTGGAAGGGTTGCTTGGATTGTTGTGCTAACATTTAGTGCTAAAAGGACTTGGTTCTTATGTGAGAATTTGCTTTTAAATGTGCAGAGGTACTTTAGGTATTCTGAGTACGAATGAGTGGTTTGAATGTATTGAGGAGAGGAATGTTCAACTTGACTTGTGAGAATATTTTCCTTAATGTTTCATTAAATTCATGATTATTTTCCCCCTTATGCGTTGAGGAAATGGAGCAGGTTGTGGGGTTTTTTTGTTGAAGAGTTGTTTCTTTGACAATGTTAGCATTTTTTCAGTTTGACCATTTGGTTAATTTTAATTTTCATCCAATTTTGAATATTCATACGTGTTTTGAAATTGTTGTTTAGGTTTTTCAATTGATTTCCCACTTCCTAAAATAGTCACAGCCTTTAGATTTTCATGAGTTGTTTGAGTGCAAATTGACTGTCCCCTTACAGTTTATTGTGGAATGGCTTGTGTAGACATGAGTGCCTTTGCAATTTTGATGGTTTTATATTCTTTTTTTAGGGAAGTGACTTCTGATTTCATCCTTTGAATTTGTTTTCATAGTTGTTCTAGTAGGCTTTTTGGAACAGTTTGGGTTGGTTCTTGAGAAGATTGGTTTATCCCAAGGGGATATTTTGGAGGTGGGATGGTTTGTTGAAAATGTACTGGTGGTTATTGGTATTGGATAGGTTGATTTTGGAATTGGTTATGGTTTTCTTAGTTGTGATGGGGGTAATGATTTTGTCCCGGTGGATAGCTTGGTTGTTGGTTATCTTTCCAGCAGAAGCATGGGTGGTCATTATACCTTAGGTTGAAGGTGTTTTGGTATTAAGGATTTTGAAAGTTCAAGGCATTTACTTCCACTCAGGGTCCTCCTAAAATAACATCCTTGATGGATGGAATGGTTGGGTAGCAATCTATATTATGGTTATGTTTGTAACACATTGTGCATAGAAGGTCTACAGTTTAGATTTCATGGACTTTCCTAAGGTATATCTCTTCAACCATCCTAGAGAGTGCTGTGAGTTTAGCCCTAAGGATTTCCTCTTCTCTAAATGTATAAATTTCAGTTGTTATTTGTGGATTTTTAGAATAAGGTGATGTTCCCCATGTTTGGTTTTCTTCAGTAAGGATTTCCAGATACTCATAAGCATCATTTAGGGCTTTGTTTTTAAAGGTTCTATTACACATCATGTCAATGAATTGTTGGTTCCCTATGCCCAAACATTCATAAAAAATTATCACTTGTACAGGTATAGAAAAACCATTTTGTGGAACCATGTTTAGGGTGTGTTTGAACCTCTCCCATGTTTGATAGAATGACTCTCCCTCTTTTTCAAAAAAAAATTGGTTTCTCTTTTTAAGTGAAATTGTTTTTTGGCGGGGAAATAATTTTTTGTATAAATGTATTTGTAATTGGTCCCAAGAGTTGATTGATGCATGTATCAAATTCCTTAACCAATTATTTTCTCCATCCTTTAGTTTGAAAGGAAAGAGCCTCATCTTAGCTGATTTTAGTTGATGTGGTGGGAACATGGTTTCAACAATGTCGTTGAACTCTTTGACATGAAGGTATGGCATCTCAGAATCCATCCCGTGAAAGGTTGGAAGGTGGTTTATGTAATGGAATTTAATGATTTAATTAGTATCTCATAGGTAATTGTGTCTAATTCATGAGGGGGAATTGGTACAAGCCGTAGTGAGGTAGTCATTCATGGTTTGATTGACTACATTCCCTAGGTTTGGAGCTTCTTGAATTTGATTTCCCATTTGATTTCCCCTAGGATTTACAATTTGATTTCTTGGAAGACCCTAAATTAGAATTGATTCAATTTTTGATTCTCGAGTATCAAGAAGATTAGGACATAATGGAAACAATCCCCTAGGTTCACTTGACTCCCCTATCTTAGAAATTTCTACCCTAACTAATCTGTTTGAATTATCGAGGTTGTAGGCGGACAAGTGCTAAAAGAAAAAAACAATAAAGGGACAAGAAAAGAGATATTGGGGTGAGAATAGAAGAATGGGGGTGGGGAAAGAAGGTTTTGGGCTAATGTACTTAATTTGTCCCCATAAATGATTCCAAAATTTTATTCATGCTAAAATTTACCCAAGAGATGATGGTAGAACTGTCCTTGTAGTCTAGCATGGGTTGTTGAATCCACTGAGACCTAAGAAGATACCTAAGATACACAACCTAAGAGATGGATTATGGCTATGAAGTTTCCAACATTGGTTTGATTTTACATGTGTTTAAAGTATCACTAATATATTTAAGTTAATACAAATTAAGATAATGAGTTGATCCTAGGTTATCGCTTGTGGTGGATTGGATGAATTCCTTTTTTAATGATTTCAATTTCATTAACTCGAGAAGGATTCATTCAATGAATTCAAACTAACCTCATAACCTACTAATTAAACACCTTAAATAACACATTATAGTAAACTATACACTTGTAGGATCATTGTAACGAGAACTATAAGGTAAAGGAACTTATTAGCATATAAAAGTGGGGCGATTAAATTCAATATGGAAGTGGAAGAGAGAAAATCATTGAATTAAAGAAAATGAAATAAAAAAAATTAATAAAAATTTTTAGAAGGAGAAATAACATTCAATATAGACCCCTTATACTCCCTTAGATAAAACCTTAAAAGCGTTATCTCTCCATTGATTACATGTCCTCAACAGAAGTGTGAAGTAGACTTACGAGGGTGGAATTGAAGAAGTAAAAACAACAAAAAATCGATCACTCCACCGTTGTGTGATAAATCTCACAAAGTATGGTGTGAACAAATTCACACTCTTAGGAAATGGTATAAACATGATATGTAGAAGAACATAATAAGATTAAAGGAAGAACTTTATTAAAAAACTAAGGTGAATTGAACAACTTACATGAGAAAGAAATGCGATTACAAACACAAAGTGTCAGCATAACACTAAAATAAAACCCAGCACCAAAAAAATATCCTCAACTCCTCAAACCTAACTACCATAAATAGAAATTTCAAGAGGCTTGGGTAGATCCCCCAATAGTACAATGCGTCCCACTTGAGTATGGTAGGCCTCAGATGGTGGAAAGTAAGGGAGAGGATACTTTTCCACCCTTGACCTGAAGTTGTAGCCAACTTGACTCCACCAAACAGATGCACCTATATGCACTTTTAGATAGACGAATTGGAGTGGGACATAGAATAAGATAATGGAAACCCCGCTGTTTGAAAACCCCCAATTAACTAGCATCCCAAAAAAAATTTGGTTTCCGAGATATGATTAAATTGGTGGGATGTTTTTCTGGGCCTTGAATCTGGCCAAGAATTTTATCTCCAAATTATGCTGCCTTAATAACCACAATGAAGGCCAAATTAACATAGGATCCTGAAGAATTATTTTTTCCTATTTATGTCTTCTATCATCCCAAGATATTTGGTGTTCATTAGGCCTATATGATGGGATACAAATTCTCATCAGTGGGATGGTGTCCAATCTGCCTTCTTCATAATTGTTTCATTTCATCGCAAAAAATCCCAATCATCCTTTTTGAATCCTCCATTGATACCTGAATGAGAAATGTTCATATTGAAGTGTAGATCCATTTAAAAAAATATCAAATTAAAATATAGATAATTACATTCTTTAAAATCAGATGAATCATTGGGCCTAAATTGGTGTACTTAGGCATGAAATGCATAAATGATGATAATGGATGTTCAACATTAAAATCCACTAACTCAGACCCATAAGATCAAAAATAAACATTTAATACTATTGAAATGTAATTAAAATATGTGTTTTTATTTTCTAATCACCTAATATAATATATAGATTTTAATTTTTATAGATTTTCCCATGTATAGATTCTCCTAAGTCACCTCCTTCACCCAGGCATTGTTCTCTCTAGTACCATTATGTAAATATGGTTTGCACAAGTACCTTCACACAACCTAATTCACCCAAGTATATTTTCTGAATTTTTTTTTCTCACAAATACATTTTCTTAGGCGAATTAATGAAACATAATTATCTCTAATCTGTTCTAAGAATTATTTTTTTGAAAGTATGTTCAGTGAACATCCTTTTCTTTTCCTTTTTATCTTGGGTATATTCACAAAAAAAATATTAAAGAGACTTAATTTCACACAACATCCTTTAACAATATATTTTCTCAAGTATAATTAACACTAGTAAAAATTACACAAAGGGATATCCCTTGATCTTGTTTTGAATATTCATTAGTTTCTAATAAATGGAGAATATATTATTCAAATGAAAACCACAAACTTTATGAAACATACCGTGCATGATAATCACAACGCATCATTCATGATTCATCACGAATAGGGTAAATCCAATATTTGAAACCATTCAAAAATCCACCTTTTTGCATCCTTCACACAAATTCCACTCACGTGAGTCTTCAAGAGTAAGGTTAATTTCTTAACATAAAAATGATTATTCCATGAATTCTGAAAAACCCCTAAGCTTGAAATAACCACCTCTTATAGAAAACATTATTTCACTAGTGTAAAATTCCATAAATTTCATTAAAAACTACTTATCATTTTTTCTATGAACTTCCTCTGATGTTTAACCATTGAAAAATTAGAAACTACTAGTAAAATTATCCACCCCTCTTAGTCATAAATCTCTATAGTCAACCTAGAAATGGGTTAAAAATAAAAATAGAAACAATATTTACAATGGACCAATTTAGTTCCAACAACTATCCTCAAATTATTTCCATGATCCAACTATAAATGTGTATAAATGAGGATTACATATATTGAAACCACCATAAATAAGTGTCCTTAAGTCTAAAAGATCTAATTCATGAGTACTATGAATAGTATAGAGGAGTTCTCTATGTCATACAACATCACTAAAAACATATAGTAACTCTAGTGGTACTTGAAAAATGTAATTGGGATATCCTACTCAAAAACCTAAATCAAGTGATAAGCAGGCCTAATATAATTCTAAAATAACAACTTCAGCTTTTATAATTTTCTAAAGAGATCATCAATCCTTGTAATAGTGTATTTGTTATTAATAGTCACCTAATTTAACTTTTTATAGTCATTATTAGTTCGTAAAATATCATCATCATTATTAGAGAATTAAAAAATATCTACCCAAGGGGACACACATAATTAGATAAATCCTTTCAGTAAAAGATTATTTAACTACACCTTTAATACCCTAAGCTCAACTTTGTCCATATCTAATTAAGATATTGGTTTCATTCATGGGTGCAAGTTAATATAGAAATCAACCTCTTGATGAGGGATAAACCACATGACTTCCTCTAGGAAAAAATCTCTATACTCCTCTACATAGTAGGTTTCTCCTCCTTTATAGTGTTTTTGGTGTATAGTACCAAGATTTATAGCATATCAATAATTGAATACAATCTTCAAGGGGTTGGTCCAACTCATCCAATCTGAGGGTACTATTCACCATTGAAGGTAAACCTCAACCTATCTACTTGATAATGTATAAGGTTTTGAGGAGATGAATTTTATTATGCTTACAATGTAGATAAAACATCCATATTGATAATAACATCATAAGGTATCATCATTACCATAATGAGATCCTAAGAAAACATCTCGCTACCTTGAGTAAGTTCACACTAACAGTATCTAAGAGTGAAAGGATAATCTAATCTAGTAGAAGTCTTTAGTCAGAGAGTTTAGTCATAGGAATATATTGGTATTTCTAACTCATGAACAATTGATTCGGCATGAAATGAATGACTTTTACTAGCATCAAAAGTATGAATTCAAAACTATAGTAGACATAAATATTTAATTGATCCATGTCATGCATTGCCTCCTATTTTGTAACATACCAATATTTTACTATATATTTCCTTTAAATTAACATAATGTTTTTTATTTCTTAAAACACATGAAACACAAAACTAAAATAAGATATGACATATTAAATTAATTTTAATGAGAAAATTTTAAGAATAATAAAACCTCTAGTAAATAATAAGATATTACTCAAAAATTACTTATATTTAGAGAATAATTAATTAATATGGTTTAATATTAAAATGATTGTTCTTTATCATATAATAGTTTTTTAAGTATTATATATTTTTTCATAATATATTAAATACACCACATTTAAAATATAAATATATATTTACCATTATATTAATTTTTTTTAAATTTTAAATTCAAATGAAATAATATTAAGTACACTTAAAAATTAATTTTTCAATAAAATAATGTTTTCTTTGTATTTGGTAATTTTAATTTTATAAAACGAAATTTATTTTGAAATTATAATTTTCAAAATTATCTTTTGATGAATTTTTTAGTTTTTATATAAAAAGGTTGAATTTTGTGTGAATAGTGAAAAATTCTGATTTTGTAAATACAGTAACTTTTATGACATAATCATAATACAAGAATGAGTAGAAAGTTTATGAATGCATTTTTATATGATTTTTTTTTTATTATAAATAAAAATAAATAATTTAAAAATAAAAAATTAAATTTATAAAATCCATGGTTAACATTTTAGAAACTTAGGTAGTATTTTTCTCTAATAAAAACCAGTTTTGGTCTGTTTCTTTTAACATAGTATAAAAAAGGTGGAACTCAGTTTTCAATTGATTTAAAAGAGATATATAATATATTTAATTAATAATAAATTAATTAATTTTATATAAATATAAAAAATTTATAATTTTTTCTTAATCAAAATTTTTAAGAATAAAAAAAATTTAAAAATGTGTTTGTACATTTTATTCATAAATATAAATATTAATTTATATATCTCTTTGAAAATTTATTTCAAAAAATGGATTTCCTATTTTGAATCAGTACACACATATTATGTATTAAATCACATTTTATTTTTAGTCATTACATGTAAATTACTCAGGTAAAAATTAGTTACCATAACAAAAAACAAAAGTATGGTCAAAGTGAATATTTTAATAGTAAAAGGCATAAAAACATATTAAAAACATGTGTGTAAATGTATAATTAAGTATATCTTAGCCTTAAATATTCCCCCAATCAATTATTTTCTATTATTATATCCACTTGACCTTTTAATTGTGACATTATCTTTTATAATATAAGTAAAATGTGACTTTTCTCCCATATAAAAGGAGCCATCATCACCCCACTTCTCTTCACACCCCAACCCTTTTGGATTAAATCATACTCTTACAAAATAGCTCTCCAATACCACTATATAGTTATTATTGCTACTAGTATTATCATAATACCACCTCTCAATTCACTAATCCAATTTGAAAAAGATCCCCTTTATAGAGTATAGTAAAATTCTCAATTATTTATTTTCTTTCCTTTTTTCCTTTCATTTTTTCTGTCGAATATGAATATAATATACCCATGTTTAAATAGTTATTTAGTTTATTAATTATATTATGCTTTTATTATGTTTATGGAATATCCATTTTCCACCTTCCTCTTAACAGTTCGAAAAATGAAATTGTTTCTTTTGTTATATATGAAAAACCGCCTCCATAAGTGACATGATTCATTTTTCATAACTAACTTAAATGGATGGTTAAAATGGGGTGTTATATGAATAAATATTATAGCTAAAAAATTATTATGATTCTAAAAGTATATACCATTTTTTATCTTTTTTATATTTTATGGAAAATGTTAACGTCACTTATGTGTACGTGTATACTACCGCCTCTATTAAAGTGATGTATTTAATTTTTCATATAGTATTTATTATTTATAATAAACTCTTTAAATTAATATTCAATACCTAAAAAAATAAATAATATCATTTTGATTCTATAATAATTATATTATTTCAAAATAATAACTTTTTTAAATATACCCACCCATAGAATATAACTTGTTCTTGTTTAGGTCGTTCTAACCACATACATGAACAATTCAATATATCCCGATATTTTATGACTATTTAAATTTTGATACTATTTTTATAATAAATTAATGAGAAAATAATATTTTTATAATCATGGAAGAGTTATATTAATTTTTAAATTATTATTATTTCAACATCATTTTGTTCGTTGAAAACTTATAAAATATGCTTGTTTCCAAATTCATCATCATGAATCACAACTAAAATACTTATGAAATGAAATTAGAACATTATAAATAATTAGAAAACATATATTAAAAATATGATAGTGATATCTGAATGATCAAAATTTAATCTATAAAAACAAACTGACATCACCACTACAAAACTAGTCCTAAACAAACAATCAAAGCTAATAATATCGGATGATGAAAATAAAATATAATTAAAAATATATTTATAATAAATGATTATAATTTAATTTTATTAAAGTGTATAGTTATGAACAAGGTTCTTAAATTAGTTATTAATATAGTTATTTTTTCTATATATGAGGATTGATAATTCTCAATGAAGAGATATTAAATGTATGGGTGTTTTGTATCCATTTCATTTCATTGAGACATGTTTTTTATGAACATAATTTCATTTAAATGGATTTTATGCTAACTATTAGATATATAATATAATTAATTATATTTCATTCAAGTTATTTTAATTTCAATTTAATTATCACTCTTTAAAGTGGTTTCAAATGAAATATTTCTTATGCAGTAAGTGGTTTTCTTGACTAAACGTATTTTTGAGAGTCATAATGTTCATTTTTGAATAGTGTCTTATGAGATACTTTTATTATATTATATATTGATATTATAAAGACATTCCTCACACTATTTTATGGAATTACATTTAAATATTATTTTCATCCTAAAACATGATATGTTATGAATAATTATAATTCCTTCCAAATGAGGTTTTTATCTTCTATATCCATGTTTACTATTTCTTCTAATGTTTTAATTTCATATTATAAAATTTAAATATTATTTAATTCTGTTAATATGAAAATTTATTTATATTTCATTTCAAATTAATGATTTATCACCCCCATTATGATGTGGGTTCAACATTGCTGTTTTCAAAATAATGAAAAGTATTTCCCATTTCAAGTTTTTATTTTTATCTTCCACTCCCCATTATTTATGGAAACAAATTTTTTAATTTATAATTTTATATTATTAAAGACTATTTTTATAAGTAAAAGTTATAAAAAAAATTAATTCATCTTTCCAAAACCATTATATCGTTCTCAAGACTACATTTTTGAAGATTATTTTTATGTATAAAGGTTATAAAATTGTTTTCACTTCCCCTTTTTAAAATCTTTATGTGTTTTTAAATGATTAATTATTGAGATTTATTTACTAATAATTCTTTTAAAAATTACATATTTTCAATTTATTAAAATTATCTTTTGGAAAGAGACACATAACTTCTTATGTTTATGAGCATATTATGAAATGTTTTATAAAGACTCCTTTTAAGTTTATCTTCATTTTTATTATTTAAATATATAAGTTTTATATCACATGGATTTATGTTATATTAATAACCTTATAAATTTCTTTATGAGATATTACATTTGGGTGATTGAATTTTGGGTATAATCCAATGTTACTCTTGAGTTAATTTCATGTGATCCAACTTCAAAATTTTGAAAAACTGATTTTACTTCCTTGGGTTCTCTTTGATATGATGTATGATTAATTTAATATGTAACAAACACGTATTTATTATTATGATAAGATAGTATTTTTCCAATAAATTCTTAAGATTGTTCAGGTCAGAGACATACTTGTGATGGGATGGGTATGATAAATCCATGAGATGGGTTGAGTCCATTAAATCCCTAATATTTATTGGGTTAGAAAAATCCCTAATACCGGTTTTGTTCATTAAATATCTAAGGTTTTTGGGTAATTTAAATCCCTCCAATTCATTGGTAAAATTTGATCTCACATGATATATTAAATCAAGGACAGAATTGGAATTTTTTCACAACTTAAATGGTGGCCCTTGGATATTCTCATAGAATAATGGGTGGGCATTCTATGAGATGATGGAATAATATAAGGATTTCATTATGGGATATTCTCACAATATGATGATTCCATGTACATAATTGTTTTTCCATAACTCATTTTTAAGATATGTTGTAATGACATGCCATAATTTTATGTCGTAAGCCTATGATTAGGCTCCATGGATCATGTTTATTATCTCATAATATTAAACCATACTAAATCATTGATCATTTTATTTTACATGTCATTATAACATGAAATATATAAAACAATTTTTTTTTTAATAATATTTTTCTCTAATGCACAAGTTTTATCATATCCTTATGACCTACCCTTTGATGAAATGTTGTTGTTTTTTCCCTTACTCGGTGTTTTTGCTATAATTTTTCTTATGTTTCCCTTCCCTTATTTATAAAGATGATTATACATGATGAGAAGAATAAAAGGGAGTTTAGTGTGGTAAAATTATAGAAATATAATTATGAGTGTTGTAAAAATAACTTTCCTAAAATACTGTAAAATCCTATTTATATATCTCTTTTTAAAAAAATTAATATCAGTTTTTATCTAATATTTATACAAGAGATGTTAAAAATAATAGTTTCAACATTAGTTTCTTGATTATTTTTGAAAATTCTAAAAAAATAGATATTTATTTGTTCTATCCAGTTATATTTTTGATATAAACTGACTTTGACAAATCTTAAAAACCAAATTTATTTATCTTTCCACATCATTTTTTTTTGGAAAACCCAATGTAGATAGCTTATAAAAAGAAATTTATTTTTCTTTCTATGTTGATTTTTTGAAAAAAATAATCGGTATGAAAATGTTATTTAGATATCAGTTTAGGTTAAAAATCAATGTTAAAGGATCTTAAATCATAGAATTTATTATTCTTTTCACATTTGTTTTTGAAAAAACGGATGTAGAAAGTTCTTTTGAGGTAGATTTTTACAGAAAAACCTCATCGAAAGTGGAATTTTTTCGCCTTCCACATTGGTTTTGGTATAAACCCATATAAAAGTGAATTTTTTTTTTACATATGTAGATAATTACATGCCCCAACAACCAGTGGAAATATTTCAAGTAAAATAAAATTCAAAAACAGAAAAACCCAAAAATATTTTTCTTAAAAATCATTCATTAAATATTAATAAAAATAAAAAAACATACATGACACTCTATAAAAAATTTAACCATACATAAAAAATATCATGAAAAAATTCAAAACAGGGTAAGGTCTTCATCTATATAGGACACACCATCTTTTAAAATCTATAAAAAAATAAATTTTATAAGATTAAAAATATAATATTTTGATATAAAACCTAAAATTAGTAATTCAACTAACCTTATTAAAACAAATCATCATTGCAATTGTGATAATATCAAAAATCAATCCTGAAAAATAATAAACAAATTACACATTTTCATTTTTTTATGAAACTGTGACTATGTAACACTAATGTGGAAATAAGAAACAAAATACATATATATATATATATATCAAAAAATATTATTTAATTTAATAGTTTTTTGCCTATAATTTCACGTATTTAATATTATTTGGATTTTGTATTGAAAATAGAACATCATTAAAAATTTCCCATGATATATATTTTCATATATCAAATAAAAAATACATGTTAAAAATAATATTTAATATTAAAGAATTTATAAAAATAATAAAACTTCATTTTCAAAAAAATATCAATTTTTTTACAAACTACACCCAATAAAGAGGAAAACAAATATACCATGAATTCATGAGAAATGAATATGTCCAAAATCCTATGACCACATCAATATAAACTATATATAATTAATAAACTTATAATGAATATTAGTTTATAGTTATATTAATTTTCTTATCTATCCAGAAATGGAAAAAAATAGACCCTCAATTTCTATAGTTTCAAATATCTAACATATATATGTAACTATATCATCTACATTTAGATATAAGACAACCATTGAAATTTGTTATAGATACATAAAACCATAAATGATAGTTATCTCATTTTTAATGAAATGAGGGTTGGTATACCGAATTATATAAGTATTGAATTAAGTAGATAGAGTTCATATTTATTTAAAGAAAGATAAACTAAAATTAAAATTTTCTTATATGCAAAATATCTTTAATATATGTATAAAGATATTATAAAAAATAAAAAATGAATGATATATTTTTTGAATATTTTTGATGTATAGTATCTACCACATATATTATTCGTCATAAAAAATCTCATAAAAAATCTCAATGAAATAATAAATATATCATAATCTTTTATCCCATTAGAAATCTCAGACATATCTGAAGGTGTTGGTTCTGAAACATTTTGTTTCATTTACACTAACTCTTTGTATTTTAGGTACTATTTTATAAATTAAATATAAGAAAATATTGAATGTAATTTTCAATCATATGTAAATATAATTTTAAAAAATACATAACCCATATGTCTGTTGATGAATAAGCTAACTAGACAGGGTAAAAATGAATCACACAATCTCCAACTCTGGTAACCTCCTCTTTAGACAATAAAACTATAGAATTTGGATAAAAAATATCATGTGTTGTTTTTGTTATCACAACCTTCTGCATATAATAGTGATATATAGAATCCACCAAAAATATATAGTACTTCTTATGATATAATATATACATGGGGATCCCCAACATTTAACTCATTTTATAATGCTGGGTTTGAATGAGGAGGTGGAGAGTCTAAGTAGAAAGGCTGCAAAAGATATAAAGTTACCATCATTTGTTCAAACATATCATTCATAGATGATTTAATTTGATTGTACATATATTTTTTCAGTCATTTACCGATTCCTTTAAGGAATATTTTTCCTTAGACCCTAATTTTGTACATGTATGAAAAAACATTCCAAATAATACTGCATGACTCATATAATCTAACGCGGAAAATGTTTTTTGTATATACTAATGTATAATCTATAATGTGTGTCTCTCCCTTAAGGTTAAAAGTCCCCCTTTTCAATTAACCATAAAGTTCATGTTGAAATACTATATTAAAATGGTATATTAGTACTATTAATTTTTTTTAAAAAAATTACATTATATAAAAATTAAAAATTAATTTCTTATAATTCTATCATCTACTTATTTAATTGGATCTATATAAAAAAATTATTTTTTTTATTCTCAAACTTTTCCATTTTTTATTGAGAGTAGTGGGAGATCGAGGATCGAAATGAACCTCTTTTAATCCACTACTATATTTTGCTATTAATGAATCAATTTTTTATGAAGTAATTTAATCTTATAGTAAGTAATATCCTTAATATGATAAACTTTTAGGGTATAAATTATGAAACTATATCTCTTCATGATATATCATGGTGTAATTTTAGAAGAATAAGTCATCATGAAATAAACAAATTTTTTTACAATATAAAATAATCATCAGACCATAAATGATTCATCATATCAAATGGTGAAAAATTTAGCACACGTGTCTTCATCGAAAAACCCATAATAGTAGAATGGGTTTTCCTTTTGTAGCATCCCAAAAAAATATTTTTTTTTCAATTTTCATTTAAAATATCTCCATAAACTTTCCTCCAAAGATAGGAACATTTTCTTAATTTTTTTTCCATTTCATGAAATTTGAACATAATCTAAAATTGAATATATTAAATACTTGTCATATAAAATATATAATATTAGAATAATTGTGTAAAAATATGTAAATTGATATCTTTTTTCATTAAGGTCTCCCAAAACATCTATTTAATCATGTTTTCAATGGAAAATCAACTTAAGATATGAAATATCAATTCTAAAATGACTCTGCATTGTAATATAACACCGAAAAAATATTGAATTTGTGACAAGTAGGTTATTATTATCATCAAATTAAATATGAACCCTATTATATCCATGAGTAAGTGAATTTTTTTGATAAACTTGTAATATAATAGCTACTGAATCTAGAAATAGTGTTCTCTAGAGAATAACAAGAATAAGACTCCATCATAAAAGACTCAACAGTAGTCCAAAAATTAATTTTGACAAATTAAAATTTTAATTTTTAGAGATTTATTAATAAGAACATGAAACATGAACATATCTCATTAAATGTTAATTTGATTTTGAATCTTTCATTTAAATATATAAATATAATTATAGTTTACATACATATATATTATTAGAAAAGTGGACATCTAAAAAATGAATAAGAGAAATTATCCAATTACAAAAATTGTGTTAATATGTGTGTATTTATCACAAAAAAATGATGATTCCATTATACTTAGACAAAAATATTAAACATAAACTGTTAAATAAAAAAATTAATTCAAAAATGAAAAAAATAAACATCATTTATACATTTAAAATTTATTGTTCAAATAAAGTGTTTTTATATGTGTAAATTTCAAGAAAAAATAATGATTCATTAAAAAAAGTTTACCTAGAAGTGTTGAATAAAAAATTTAACATAAAAATAAAAAAACTGATCAATATCTAAAGATTTAAATAACCAAATTAAAAAAAGCAGCGTTTTCTTGTATAAATTTCAAATAAAAATTTCATCAATAATTTGGTGAATAATTGAGATTTTTCAAAATACCTTTAACACGTTCATTTCATATAGCATGGACTATGTCTACATTGTAGTCATTTTTATCATTAGGGAATCACATGATAAATTAAGAAGCCTCACAAGAATACCTAACATTATCATCATCCTCATTACCCAAATAAATTCTTTTCCCTTGAAAAAATATAAACCACTGATAATTAGATAGGTCATTATTATAAAATATATTATTTTCATGTGCCACCTTGATAAATGGTTCCTCTTTGAAAATAAATATATTCAAATAAATGACTATATATTAATGATCATCATGTTTCACAACAATTTAACTATAAACCAAGTTATACTTAAAAATTGTTACTCTAATTTTTGTATAATATATTTCCTTTATATATTTAAAAAACTTCAAAATATTTCAATGACATATAAATTGGATTTTTATGTTTTCACTTAAAAAATACAGTGCTTCATCGATGATCGTTGCCCCACTATTTTGAAGGTTTCTCTTGTCATCTTATTATTTTTATAGAAAATGTGTAAACATTAATATCAAAACTAGAAAATGTGATCACATTAAGACATGGTGCCCCTAATAACCATTTTAATGATTCTGATGGTCAGAAATACATTTCTATTTGAAAAAATATATGGGTACCTCTATTCTCTAACACATCTATAAAATTTGGATCTATAAATTTTCTATAAATGTATTTGAAAAAGTAACATAATCTGATCATATAATTTTTGAAAGGTATCATCAATAACCCATGTTGTTCGATCGGTAGCAGTTGTTGCAAAAATACATGTCAGTCATGATATTTCATAACTATATATTTTATATTCTTTAATGATCCAAAATTCTTTACATTTGAATAATATCTATAAGTTACTTCAATTCCATGTAGATATTGACACAAATTAATCTTATCAATCTTTCTTAATGTATGAAAAGTCAATGGTTAATATGTTTTGTCTCATTTTATAGTTAGAGATAACTCTAAATGTATTCCCATGGATATTAAGTTTAATATTGCAGGCAATCGATATTTTTTCATTCCTTTTATATATAAAAATGTTCCAATTATACTATCACATATGTTTTTAATAACATGAATAATTTCATTTTTACATTTTATCTATAAATATCTGCAATAAGTTATCTTGGATAATGTAGATCATTTCTTCTTGATATTTTTTTGATTTCCAAAACTATTTTTTTTTCTAATTGTGAAATAAATATTTTCTATATTATCTTAATATTAAACTAATGAAAATGGTTGTTAGGGGGATATTATAATCTTTTAAACCATTAAATTACTTTTTTAAATCCTTGATAAGGATGATACATTCTTAAAAGTCATCAATGGTCCCTGTACACTGTCATTATTTCCTTATGAAATTGAAAATAATAAGTCGATTCTTCACAATATGGACATTATTTATGTCCTTTAAAATTGTATCTAGGAAAATTTTCATATGAAAGAAATATATTTATAGTGAACATTATCAAACCATTAAAAAAATATTCTTTCTTATATACCTTTTTTTTAAATTATATCCCATATAAATTTTAAATCATAATCAATGGGGATAGATACATACCAATATCGTTTCATAACTGTTTTGGTCAAAAAATAATCAAGATCATCATAAGGTATTTTATTCATACATATCTATGGGGGAATTTTTTAAAAAACTAACACAATAGCCCATGAATTCTATTGGTTATTGAGGCTCTGATATCGATTCATTCCATCTTCACACTATCCCATTATGAGATTTCTATCTTTAGCTTCCATAATTTAGAAATTGTTTTATCAAATATATTCATCTATGGTGATTTAGTAGAGTGACGTAAGTTTATATAGACTATACACTAATTTATATTCCACATTAACTACATTTCTTCATTTTAATTTTTAAAAAGGCACTTAAACTGTGGAATTATATGAAGATTAAAAATTTATTTGGATGAAGGATTGCTGAATGTTCTTAATTATGAATAAGAGTGGGATTATCCCTCAAATTTATATCATGATATCCCTTAATTAGGAAATTATATTAAATATTCATATTCCTTCTAATACAACATACAATCACTAGGGAAAATATGTATGTTTTTATACCTCAATCTGATTGGGTATAATTTTTCATTTGCATCATAATTTTAATCAAAAAGTGAATTAACTTTTAGAAGTATCTCTTTTCAGTATTCCAGAAATTAAATGAAACTTTTATCACTACAATCATTTCATGATTTCAGTAAAACTAATCTCATCACTACTAATAACATAGTAAATTTAGTTCAATCTGAGAATATTGGTTTCTTAGTATTTCCATATAATTTTTCAAAAGTTGATATTTTCTCAATGGTTTCAACACCTAGATCAGGGGTTAATTCATCAATATGATCCTTTATCTCTTTCTAAATATCTTCATCAACATTAGATGTTGGATTTCTTATTATTTCACCATACCATATCTAGTGTATATAATTATGGTTAAAACCACCTCAAGTTTGATAGTTATTTATTTATCCAGAATTTATCTTTCTAACATTCAGTCAATTAACACATGGAAACAAAATAATATCATTCTTTTAAGGATTTTGTTTTAAAAATACTAAAAATTAATTAACTTCTTTTTCATATTAATTAGTTATTATTCATACATTTATATAATTATGATCAATTAATTACCTAAGAACACAATATTAATTGTGAATATGTTAAAACATATAAACACTTAGCAATATATATTAAAAATTATAACTTATAACATATAATCAAATCAATTAATTAATCATTTATTAATAACTATTTAATATAAAACTATTATAAAAAATGATAAGAAATTTTGACACACCTACTACTGAGGAGTTTCCAAAAGTAAAAGGGGTGATAAAAAATGATCATGGTTATCAAGATGGTCTACCAATATATAATATCAAAACATCCAAACCAATCTTAAAATATATATCCTTCATTTAAAAATTCTCATTAAGGTTAACTAAAAAAATATAACTATAAATTTTTTATAAATATAAAAAATTATAAATTGAAAAAGTTTCAATTATAAATAAATTATATCACAATAACAATTAAATTAAAATCAAAAACAAATTATAATTTTAAAATAAATATAACCACCAAAATTTTATAAGGTAAAAACATTCATATATAATAAAATAAATGAATGAATTCATTCGATAACTGTAAATAATTAATAAATATTTAAAAAAAATTAACCTAAAAAAATATAGAGATTCAAGGAACAAATCTAAAACAAAGTGATCCCAAATCACAAATAGAGATATTAAAATGAAATATAATGAAATAATATCACTCAAAATGGATATTGTTTGTCAGAGTAGAAAACTGATGTGGGGGTGAATTGAGTTTCCAGTCAAATTTTCCATTAAAAATGATTTAAACAAAATCCCCAAATTTATATTAGAAAACCCAAAAATCCAAAATTGTAGAGACATATAATTTTACCTTCTAAAAAATTTCTTGGAAGTTCAATCAAAACATACATAAAACATGTGTAAAACTTTATTAAACGCTGAAACAGATTTACTAGTTTTAAATATCATATATATAACACAAATAAAAGCTATCTATCAAAGAATTCTTTTTCTATTATTGTTTGAAAAAAAAGAATTTGTTTGTTTTATAATAGGGTAATACAAACAGAAAAAATACATGGGAGAATATATTCAAGTGGTTCAGCCTCAAGATGAAACCTAATCCTATTGACTTAACAATCCATTGATTCTAGGTAGTTTATTAAATAATTAAGTGATCTAACACATAAATAGTTTTTTACATACAATTTTAGGTAGATAGCACATGATACACAGAGACACTTCCACAGTTTTACATGTGATGAATAAATGAAAATCAATTTCATATAGGTAGTCTAGTATACACACCATATTAAACATTTCTTTATGGGATTAAAAATTAAAAAAATGAACAAAATTTTATATCAATCTTCAATAAAATTTATTTGATTGTGATAAAGAATAGATAAAGCAAAATAAAAACAGCTTGATGAATAATCTTGAACATAAAGAGAAATTTATAAAAAGTGTGAATATTTTTTGTAACTTATTCTAATCATATTTGGTTGTTTAGGAGTCCTTGAATCTATCTTTGAATGGGATCAATTTATTATTCATATAAAGTTCAAAAAATTATAGTATCATAAAATGTTCGGAGAAAGTCCTCTCTTTAGAAAAAAATCTCTTAGGCACACATGTATATTCCACTTTATATTTTCTATGAGAGGATATTCATATTAAATAAATACTTTCTAAAAACTATCATCTAGAGTATATTAATTTTTTAATTAATGTATTCATTTCATTATTAAATTTAATGGATCTATAAATAATGACCCAAAATATAATTATTAGTGTTTATTAAATGCTTTACTACTTATGTTAGACATAGTCAGTTCTATTCACTTAAAGCACAGTTACTTTATCTTATGGTCAATTGACATGGTAACCTAATTTTCTATTTCATTCACTTGATCTCTTCATGTTGTAGGTTGATCTCTTCATGTGGTAGGTTCTTTTATTTTAATGGTCACGTAAATTCTTCTTGTGGATGGAGAATTTCTTTACACAGTCACTATATTTTTTTCACGATGCTTCATTGCATTATGTGGTAGATACTTTTTTCTGGTAGTTGAAATTTTGTTTTATGTTGTTATTACAAAATATACACATGGATAGTACAATACTTGAAGAAATTTACTCACATGTCACACAGTAACTTGTTTTTTTTTTGTATAGTATGTTGATCTTTAGGGTGTGGTAGGTAGATCTTTAAATAACTATCAGTTAATCACATAGAAATAATTAGATTGTCTATTGAATGGTTAGTAGAATGTATATGAATTCAGTTTTATTACAACGTATGGTAATTTCTACAATTCACTTGACCTTCACACTCAATTCAATTTAGGTCATGCATTAAAAACATTACGCATGAGATACGTTGTCGTGGTAGGTTCAATAACAAGCCATTTTTGTCATTTTATCCAAGAAATAGTAGACTATCATAAAACATGAAATTTATTTTAAATATAATAAAAATTATGTGGGATCACTAAAATTAGTAGTTTTTGGAATAATCTAACAATATACACATTTTTTATGACAATAAATCATTAAATATAAAATAAAATGAATTAAATAAAAATATTCCCCAAAGATGATATATTTGGAAAGAATTAAAACACCATATAATTCTCAATTAATATATAAATATGTTAAATTGTTCTAATAATTTCACAATTTCCCACCATTTTGGATTATAAAATATGAATTCAAGAGAAAAATAGCATAGAATAATAAATTAATTCATAAATAATGGATAATAGGAAAATTAAAAAAATGAAAAAGGGTATTTCAATAATATAAAAAGGAATTACAAAAAATTGTGTTCATATCAAGAACCCAGATTAGATTCTGAATCAGACATGTCCCTAATCAAATCAAGATAAATATAATCATTTCCCTTGTAGGTAAAGGGTGGTGAGGGTTTGGTTATGTAACACCCTAGGTAAATAAAGAGTATGAAATTTTCACATTTATCCATATTTGTGAATAAAATATTAATATATCTTTAAAGGAGATTCTATGATCGATGGCGTACCCAACACGCAACAACGAGTTTCTTGGGAATCTTATGTTGCACTGTAATAATAAAATAATATTATTTTAAATGGTAGTTAACGCCTAGCTGTTGTGATGGCGGGAATGAAAATAACTAACTACAAATTTATTATATATGTTTTTCAAATATTTTTACTTTTTACAATAAATGTTAGAGGTTTAAAAATGCGAATGAATCCAATTTTAAGCGTAAACATTCTAATATTTTTTAAAAGGTCGATTAACCTCCTTTTGATTGCAAACCTCTTTTAAATCCATTTTTTAATAATTTTATGTGTTATATTTGACAAAATAAAATTCCTCTTTATAATCGGGACATCAAAATTTACTTTGTGTATATTTTTGGTATTTTTCTGATAAAGTACATTTTTTAATGAATAGTGAAAAATGGTGTATTTTAATTCAAAACCTCTTTTTAATCTAATTTATTTATATGATTAGATTATCTTTTGAATTGGTTTTAAAGTAAAATTAGAATATATTTTTACAATTTAATCAAATAGTGGTCATTGTAATTAATTTCACTTTGAAATTGGACTTAAAATAGTGTCAATCTTTTAATAGATATTGTTTCTTAAAAACACGCTATTTGTTTTGACAGTGGGAATTAATTATTAATTCAATTAATGAAACATATATGTTTTTAATTTTGTAAAATATACATCATTTTTGAATTCGGAATATCAAATATTTCTTAGGGTGAATTTTTGGTAATTTTCTGAAGAACATCAATTTTTGATGAATAGTGAAACCAATAAGTGGTACTTATAAAAACTGATTTTTCGTTTAAATGAAAATTTTCCACCTTTGTGTTTTGAATTTCCAAAAATACAACATACATGGTTGTAGTTAAGAAGTAAAATGTGGTTCAATGGGATTAAAATAATTTTTTGGTGAATAGTAACTTATTACGTTTTTAATCGCGATTAGAGGTAATTAGTGTAGTTTAAGGTAAGAATATTGTTTTAATAAAATGAAATGACATAGAGACATGTCCTACCCTCATTGGATGAGTCCTGGCCGACCAATAAAATCCAAGGGTCAACTTGGGGACCCCATGGAACCACTTTGGTTGGAAAATGACATAAATACCTTTTTATTTAATGTCAAAGTAAAAATGACACAAACATGAGATGTTTTACTAAAACAATTTTTACATGGGGTTATACAAGCCATATGTTTGACTATAAATATTTATTAGAAAGATAAAAAGATTTCCTAAATCATTGTATTTTTCTTATAATTTTTATACACTAAATAAATTAAATTATTTATGACATCATGATGATTGAGCGATGACCTCATCATTTAACGATTTATATAAAATGGAAATATAATGTAAAATCTGAGACCTAAACCTGTCCAAAACCTATTGGATGGGTTGATTTAAAACCCTTACCACCTTATCCTCGAATTATATCAATGTGGGACCTTTAAAATCCGAAACTCAATCTAAAATAAAGTAACATTTCTTTACTTTCCAAGAGTGCACCTCCTCTCCTCTTATAAAAGGCCCCCACCTCTACCTCCATACCCACACTTCTAAAGCCTTTGGCTCGGCCAACCCCTGCCCATTTATTCTATACACATCCCTCTATTATTCCTTGAAGCCTCACTTAAGTTAGAATTCTTCCCAAGGATGCTTTTGAGCTCAAACCAAAGGATGTTGCCCGATTTTAAGGTAATGTCTTCACTTGAGTCCTTTTGTTTTATTTTGCTTCTCCAAACCCCTAAACTCTTTTTATTAATTTATTTTGTCACAAAACCAGTATCTTCAATATATTAGGATGATTTTATGTTAAGGATTCGAGCTACACTTATACACACCTTCATCTAATTATTAAAGAACATAATGTTTATGTGGTTGGCGAATTTCTGCCTCACGAAACGATGATTGTTCAATCTTCTCTTAACACCTTTCATGGTGGCCATTAAGATGTCACTATATTTATATATGATATATAATATGTTTATGTTTTCCTTAACCTTATGTATTTTTCATTTATGGCATACCTTTATGGCTTCCATTATGGGTATACGCGATATCTTCATTTTAGGAAGTGCGGATTACCGCCCCCTCAAAGTGATTTGATTCGTTAATACCATATGTTGTATGTATAAAGGATATATTTAATGATATTATATATTATAACATACTGTAATTAAAATAATATTATGTATCATTATGTTTAAATTCCATTAAATATGAAATAGAAATGGAAGTAGCGTTCATGCGTACATACGGCTTACCGTCTCCATGAACGGTGCATTTCATTTCTTAACTCTAAATGTTATGTAATATTATAAATACATGAATATACTGGATATATATATGATATATATATTATATCTACATCATGAATACAATTCTGGATATAATGGATATTTTACAAAATGAACAACTTGTAATTATAAAGAGTTTTTTTTTACTCAAGTACCAATGATCGTTAAAACGGCCATTATTAACTTAAATAATAACATAGTGTTCATGACATGGTGATAAGTGATATAAAAGGAATAATGAAATTTTAAGAGGTTATTAAGGAATTATAAATTAACTCAAGTTTATTATTCAGTATATTAAAGAACGATCGATTCAAGTAGGACCCGAGGTAAGGGATCTTACTCCTCTCTTTCTTTTTAAGTATATTCTTTTATGTCATTCATTTTAAGCTCATATTTCTTATGATTGGGATGTTATTTTATATTAATCCTACTATACTTATTATGTTCATATGATGAGAGAACCTATTTTCTCTCATCAATCCATTTTGGATGTTTTGAGTGGCGCTGTTAGGCTGCCGAATTTTCGTAAGAGATCTAACCTCTCTCTTTCTTTTTAAGTACTCTCATTTATCTCACTTCTTTTAAGATCATCTTTGTTATGTTGGGGGATGTTCTTTTATTCCTAATTCAGTAAACTTTATGTTAATATGATGCGAGACCCTATTTGATCTCATAAATCCATTTTTGTAAGTATTATGTGGCGCTTTTAGGCTGCCGAGTTTTCATAAGGGATTTTTCATCTCACTTTTATTCCCGTGAGATTTATGCTACATTTTCCACAATTTCCTTTTAGTGTTGTATGAACTGCCCATTATTTTAATCATTGTGTAATATACTTTCATTTATGAGTATTTACATCAATGTTTTATTGTCCTTCTTTCACGGGGTGTATGTTTCGAAGGATACTCATGTCGGTAAGGGAACCTTTCACCCTCCTCTTTTTAAAAGACTTATTTTTTTATGTCTTTTAATTCACATACTATTATGTTGGGATATGTTATTCTATATCCTTATTGATTTAAATTTTATTTCCATGTGATGAGATACCCTTTTTATCTCTCATCAACTCATTTTATGAATTTTGTAGTGACGCCGTTAGGCTGTCAAATTTTTGCAAGGGAACTTCTTAACCCAAATTTGATTCTTTGGGATACACTTTTACTCCTTGAATATGTCATTCTATGAGTATGTGTGAATAATCTATGATTGTTTTACACTTAATATCCACTTATATTTGGTGTATTTGTTTTTCACACATAATTATGTAATTGATTTATCCTTCAACCAAGGATACCATCTTTGTAAGGGACTTCGTCTCAATCTCCATTCATTGAGGCATATTATATTTTATACAAAACCTTCTTTTATACGGTGTATAAACCCCTTTGACTTTTACTTTTATCCAAAAGGAATCTTTTTTATACAAAGCATTTTCCAAATGATAAAAGGGAATGTTTTTTTATACGTATGCGGTGACAACGACTTCTCTACCGCTGTGATCATTAATTGAGTTTCAGCTTCCTTTACAATCCATACCTTCTTTTTAAAAGAAAAATAAATTCCATGTTTTACTTTTCTTTTATTTGGGTATTGAAAATTGTTTTCATAAGTTTTTTTATATCAATGTGTTTTACTGATATCTTGTGATTGAAATGTGGAAATGTTATGTTTCCTTTATGCATGTATTATGTGGTAAAATTATGTTACGGTTCCTGGGAATTGTTATGAAGATGGGTGGTTCCATGATAAACTAAGGGCGGGTGATCCCGATATAGCTCTCCAATGCATTGGGTAACACGAAGGAGTGAAATGTTAAGGTTTCTCTGAAGGAATTTAGGGAATATATTGTGGTGGGTATTCCGAACGTAACCAAGAGGGTTACTCCCTACGTAAGAATGTTATGAGTGCCTCAAGTACCTTTATTTCTTATGATTTCTATGATTTATTCATGATTTGATATGCCTATGTTTTATGGGTAAAGTATGATTTCATTCTTATGTATATATGAACACATGTTTCCTTTCCATATTTTTTTATAACCCTTACTGAGCTTTTTATGCTCATCCCAAGTTTTTTTTTGAAATGTTTTTCACAGGTCAAGGGAAAGGTACATGATATGATGATAGTGTCAAGGAAGTGTCAAGAAATAATCCATGATTTATTTTTAGATATGTTTCCGTTGATGGAAAAAAAATGAATATTATCTTTTATGTAACCACATTGTTTAAATGTGGAATTTAATACAAGTTTTATAATCTAATTCTCTAAAACTCTAAACCTGAAAAGATCCTCAATGTGTAATCTTTTAATAAGTCAAGATTAAGTAAAGTTTAAGGTTGGGTCCTTATAGTTGGTATCAGAGGTCGGTTTAGATAACTTTAGAGGTTAGGGTATTCATTAAGCATAAATGAAATTACCATAATGGTTAGGATTTCAGAAAGAGTCATAGTTTTTAGATAAAGTGAATGAGTAAGTATATCTTCCCCATTAGTACATGATGGTTTTGTTGATATACTCACACTGACCTTTTTGGTTTTAATAAATGGCTGGATCTAGCAGGCACCAAATTGACAATAGGTTTGAAGGAAACTGTGGTGGTTCTCTGATTAAGATACTGGATGAAATGGGGGATTCAATGAGGAAACTCATGGTTTTTCTAAACAAACTATCAAGGAGTCATGATCAACCACTTCTAACTTGGTATGTTCTGTAATGCATCATGTATGAGATGACCAATCAATGTGGAAGTTCAGGTAATAATTATAAAGGTAACCATTAGGGTTTATATGATCCTTACTTTTGATGTAATTATGGGTTATTATATGATATGATGGAAAATGAAAGGCATGAGATAAACTTGAGGTTAAAATATGTTATGATTATTTTTGAAGATTTTATCTCATTTTGGGTAATGTTTTATGAATTATATAGTTTGGGAAAAAGGACAACATGCAGACCATGTGACAACCCGTCGTGTCGGACAAAGCTGTAGGAATCGAACCCACAACCAAAGTGCGACGGGTATTTATCGCCTACCAGTGGACTATGTGAAGTCCCTGGTTAGTATGACTTGTTCTTTTTAGTTAGGTGACTTTATGAATTATGAGTAATTTGATTTTGGGTTATTTATGAAAATGATTAATCTTTCATGGAGGATATGTGATTAGGTTAATTACTTTTCAAAATGAGAATTTAAGAGCAACTGATGTTATTTGGAGATAAAAGTTAATTTGTACCTTGGAAGACTATGTGATTAAATCCTTAAAATATTTGGGTTTCATTCTTAGTTTGGTTTACTTTGTAGAATTTTATGGACAATTGTTTATTGAATGGTCCTTGTTGAACTTTGGGTTTTGTTGGACAAATTTTGGAGATTAAGAATAGATTTTCTTTTTATAAAGGGTTATCCTTTTTTGGATTATCTGATCTTGTACTAACCTTTTCGTTTTTGGTTTTGGTTAGAGTCTAAAGACAAGGGAAGTATATAGTTCTCTTTTGTGGATTAAGTGATTCTCTATAAATTTATTATAGTACTCTTAATGCGAACAAGTCTTCCTAAATACTTGTATTTTGGAGAAAATATGAGTTTGATTAAGGAATCTAGTAAAAGTTGAAAGTCTACATGACAAGTAAGTATGTTTCATTATGATTTAGTTAAGCTCAAAAATAAATTCCCCAATGAAAAGTAACTTAAAACAAAAATGTTTTCTGTTAACTTTTCCTACTGGGGAATTGAATATCGTTTAACCCATCACAAGTTTGTGATTTTTTATGGTTAACATTCTCCTAGACATGTTTACTATCACTCTCTATCAGAACATGACCCTTTGTTTTTTCCTCCATCTCCATATTTTCATACTTGGAATCCTAGTATGGGTTAACTCGGGAGACCTTTGTACTTATCTTTCTTTATTTTGAAGTGATTGTTTTACTGACTCTTGTTCTGATGTGGGATTTTCAATGAAGTTTCCAAGCCCAATTTTAAAATTGCGAGGACGCAATTCCCAAAAGGGGGGAAGGATGTAACACCCCAGGTAAATAAAGAGTATGAAAATTTCACATTTATCCATATTTTTGAATAAAATATTAATATAACTTTAAAGGGGATGCTATGCTCGATGGCGTATCCAACACGCAACAACGAGTTTCTTGGGAATCTTACGTTGCACTCTAATAATAAAATAATATTATTTTAAATGGTAGTTAATGCCTAGCTGTTGTGATGGCGGGAATGAATAGAACTAACTACAAAATGATTATATATTTTTGTCAAATATTTTTACTTTTTACAATAAATGTTAGAGGATTAAAAATGCGAATTAATCCAATTTTAAGCGTAAACATTCTAATATACTTTAAAAGGTCGATTAACCGGCCTTTGATTATGAACCTCTTTTAAATCCACTTTTTGATAATTTTATGTGTTATATTTGACAAAATAAAATTCCTCTTTAGAATCGGGACATCAAAATTTACTTTGTGTAAATTTTTGGTATTTTTCCGATAAAGTACATTTTTTAATGAATAGTGAAAAATGTTGTATTTTAATTCAAAACCACTTTCTAATCTAATTTATTTATATTATTATATTATCTTATGAATTGGTTTTAAAGTGAAATTAGAATATATTTTTACAATTTAATCAAATAGTGGTCATTGTAATTAATTTCACTTTGAAATTGGACTTAAACTAGTGCCAATCTTTTAGTATATACTGTTTCTTAAAAACACGCTATTTGTTTTGACAGCGGGAATTAATTATTAAATTAATTAATTCAACTTATATGTTTTGAATTTTGTAAAATAGACATCATTTTTGAATTCGGAATATCAAATATAGCCTAGGGTGAATTTTTGGTAATTTTCTGAAAAACTTCAATTTTTGATGAATAATGAAACCACTAAGTGGTACTTATAAAAACTGATTTTCCGTTTAAATGAAATTTTTCCACCTTTGTGTTTTGAATTTAAAAAATCTGAAATACATGGTTGTCTTTAAGAAGTAAAATTTTGTTCCATGGGATTAAAATAATTTTTTGGAGAATAGTAACTTATTAAGTTTTTAATCGCGATTAGAGGTAATTAGTGTAGTTTAAGGTAAGAATAACGTTTTAATAAAATGAAATGACCTAGAGAGATGTCCTACCCTCGTTTTATGAGTCATGGCCGACCAAGACAATCCATGGGTCAACTTGGGGACCCCATGGAGCCACATTGGTTTGAAAATGATATAAATACCTTTTTATTTAATGTTAAAGTAAAAATGACACAAACATGAGATGTTTTACTAAAACAATTTTTACAGGGGGTTATACAGATCATATTTTTTAATATAAATATTCATTAGAAAGCTAAAAAGATTTCATACATCATTGTATTTTTTTATAATTTTTAGGCATTAAATAAATTAAATTATTTATGACATCATCATGATGCATCGATGACCTCATTATTTAACGATTTAAATAAAATGGAAAGATAATGTAAAATATAAGACCTACACATGTCCAAAACCTATTGGATGGGTGTATTTAGAACCCTTATCACCTTATACTCGAATTATATCAATGTGGGACCTTTAAACTCCGAAACTAAATCTAAAATAAAGTAACATTTCTTTACTTTCCAATAGTGCCCCTCCTCTCCTCTTATAAAAGGCCCCCACCTCTACCTCCTTACCCACACTTCTAAAGCCTTTGGCTCAGACAACCCCTGCCCATTTGTTCTATACACATCCCTCTATTATTCCTTGAAGCCTCACTTAGGTCAGAAGTCTTCCCAAGGAAGCCTTTGATCTCAAACCAAAGGAAGTTGCTCGATTTTAAGGTAATGTCTTCACTTGAGTCCTTTTGTTTTATTTTGCTTCTCCAACCCCCTAAACTCTTTTTATTCCTTTATTTTCTAACAACAAAAGTATCTTAAATATATTAGGATGATTTTATGTTAAGTATTAGAGATACACTTATACACACCTTCATCTAATGGTTAATGAACATACTGTTTATGTGGATGGCGAATTACTGCCTCACGAAACGATGATTGTTCAATCTTCTCTTAACACCTTTCATGGTGGCCATTAAGATTTCACTATATTTATATATGATATATAATATTTTTATTTTTTCCTTAAGCTTATTTATTTTTCATTTATGGCATACCTTTATGGCTTCCATTATGGGTATATGTGATATCTTCATTTTAGGAAGTGCGGACTACCGCCCCCTCAAAGTGATTTGATTCGTTAATACCATGTGTGGTATGTATAAAGGATATATTTAATGATATTATATATTATACCATACTGTAATTAAAATACTATTATGTATCATTATGTTTAAATTCCATTAAATATGAAATAGAAATGGAAGTAGCGTTCATGCGTACGTACGGCTTACCGTCTCCATGAAAGGTGTGTTTCATTTCTTAACTCTAAATGTTATGTAATATTATAAATACATGAATATACTGGATATATATATGATATATATATTATATCTACATCATGAATACAATTCTGGATATAATGGATATTTTACCACATGAACAACTTGTAATTATAAAGAGTTTATTTTTTTTCTCAAGAACCAATGATCGATAAAACGACCATTATTAACTTAAATAATTAAATAGTGTTCATGACATGGTGATAAGTGATATAAAAGGAATAATGAACATTAAAAAGGTTATTAAGGAAGTATAAATTAACTCAATTTTGTTATTCAGGAGATTAAAGAACGATCGAGTCAAGTCGGACCCGGGGTAAGGGATCTTACTCATTTCTTTCCTTTTAAGTACATTGTTTTATGTCATTCCTTTTAAGCTTATCTTTCTTATGATTGGGATGTTCTTTAATATTAATCCTACTGTACTTATTATGTTCATATGATGAGAGAACCTATTTTCTCTCATCAATCCATTTTGGATGTTTTGAGTGGCGTCGTTAGGCTGCCGAATTTTCATAAGAGATCTAACCTCTCTCTTTCTTTTTAAGTACTCTCCTTTATCTCACTTCTTTTAAGCTCTTCTTTGTTATGTTGGGGGATGTTATTTTATTCCTCATTATGTAAAATTTATGTTAATATGATGAGAGACCCTATTTGATCTCATCAATACATTTTTTTAAGTTTTATGTGGCGTCGTTAGGCTGCCGAGTTTTCGTAAGGGATTTTTCATCTCACTTTTATTCCTGTGAGATTTATGCTACTTTTCCTAAATTTCCTTTGATTGGTGTATGAACTACCCATTATTTTAATCATTTTGTAATATAATTTAATTTATGAGTATTTACATCAATGTTGTATTGTCATTCTTTCACGGGGTGTATGTTTCGAAGGATACCCATGTCGGTAAGGGAACCTTTCACCCTCCTCTTTTTAAAAGACTTCTTTTGTTATGTCTTTTAATTCACATACTATTATGTTGGGATGTGTTCTTATATATCCTTATTGATTTAAATTTTATTTCCATATGATGAGATACACTTTTTATCTCTCATAAACTCATTTTCTGAATTTTTTAGTGACGCCGTTAGGCTGTCAAATTTTTGCAAGGGAATATGTGTGAATAACCTCTGATTGTTTAACACTTAATATCCACTTATATTTGGTGTATTCGTTTGTCACACATAATTATGTAATTGATTTATCCTTAGACCAAGGATACCATCGTTGTAAGGGACTTCGTCTCAATCTCCTTTAATTGAGGAATATTTTATTTTATACACAAATTTCTTTTATACGGTGTATAAACCCCTTTGAATTTTATGTTTATCCAAAAGGAATTTTTTTTATATGAAGCGTTTTAGAAAACGACAAAAGGGAATGTTTTTGTCATACGTATGCGGTGATAATGACATCTCTGCCGCCATGATCATTAATTGAGTTTCATCTTCCTCTACAAGCCATACCTTCTTTTTCAAAGAATAATAAATTCCATGTTTAACTTTTCTTTTATTTTTGTATTGAAAATGGTTTTCATAAGTTTTTCTATATCAATGTGTTTTATTGATATCTTGTGATTGAAATGTGGAAATTTTATGTTTCTTTTATGCATGTATTATGTAGTACGATTATGTTATGGTTCTTCGGAATTGTTATGAAGATGGGTGGTTTCATGATAAACTAAGGGCGGGTGAGCCTGATATAGCTCTCCAATGCATTGGGTAATGCGAAGGAGTGAAATGTTAAGGTTTCTCCGAAGATATCTAGGGAATATACTGTGGTGGGTATTCTGAACGTAACCAAGAGGGTTACCCCCTACGTAAGAATGTTATGAATGCCTCAAGTACCTTTATTTCTTATTATTTCTATGATTTATTCATGATTTTATATGCCTATGTTTTATGGGTAAAGTATGATTTCATTCTTATGTATATATGAACTCATGTTTCCTTTCCATATTTTTTTTATAACCCTTACTGAGCTTTTTATGCTCATCCCATGTTTTTTTTTGAAATGTTTTTCACAGGTCAAGTGAATGGTACATGATATGATGATAGTTTCAAGGAAGTGTCAAGAAAGAATCCATGATTTATTTTTAAATATGTTTTCGTTGATGAAAAAAATGAATACTATCTTTTATGTAACCATTTTGTTTAAATGTGGAATGTAATGCAAGTTTTATGATCTAATTCTCTAAAACACTAAACCTGAAACGATCCTCAATGTGTAATCTTGTAATAACTCAAGATTAAGTAAGGTTTAAGGCTGGGGCCTTATAGGTTAATTGGGTATTTTGTGGTACAAAAGTTGTAGTAGTGACTTTTATTACCACACACCTAGAAATAGGTTTTAGATGATGGACTACTTGTCTAGGAGAAAATAAAATAGATTAATGGTTTAAGATAGAGTAGAAAGGGTTTACGTAATTGGTAAGGTATGAGATGAAATAATAGTTTTATTGGTTGTGTAAAAGTGAGGTTTTATTATCCGGGTAAAATCCTTGACCACACTATATACAAGATACATTGATAGAAAGTAGTCCTCTTTATTTTCAATAAATCCACTAGAATAAGTGTTGTGATTTTCATATTTTCCACTTGTCTCATAAAGGCTTTGGTCAAAGTAGGTATCATCTAATTAGTATCCAAATATCTGAACGTATCATGGAGGTCTAACTTGGCGAATAACATTCTATGGTAGTATTTTATGGATTTTTTGAGAGTTTCTATATATTTTTCATTTTTTTATCATCCTTTATTAATAAAACCAACGTATTAGTAGTATGCGTTTGAAATATTTAAAATAAATTTTCTATTATTTTAAAAAATTTATCAAACACAACCTTTAACTCATACCTTATGAGTTATATGATTCTACCTTCATCACTTGATGATTGGAAATGAGGAGTAAGGGGAGGATCAATAGAAGTTGAAGCATGAAACACTAAATTCAAATACCTATGGCCTAGTTTCACCATCATGTCATAAAGTTTTTATTATAAAGAACCTACATTTTCATTCAAATCCCATATCTAATTTATCATTAGGTAAATTAAAAGATGAAATTTTGTTTTATGATGATCAAGTAATAAGGTCACTACCCATGAGATATCTTATTCTCATATTGGATCTATATAATTTCCAAAAACAAGAAATTATTATTTCAACACCCCCATTATATTTGGTTTTAAATCATCCAAATCAACTTTTATAACCTGAGAAGTAGAAGTTATTGCAGGGGAATCCAAAGGTACATGTGGATATGGTAAAAAATAAAGTTTCCTATTGTCATCCTCAATGTCTGCTGACTTTGATCTCGTAGATTTAACTTATCTATCATTAGTTTAATGAACATATACCCCATGAGATCCAATATGTGAAGCTTCAGTTCTTTTTAGTGTTTTTTCCATCTAGATTTGAAGGTGTATTAGAAAACAAGCCTTCAAAAACTTATTCTAAAGAAGGTTTTGTATGGGATACCTCGGGTATATTTTCAGAATATATCTCACTAATCAAGGAACCTTATAGTACTATTTAAGAAAAAGGTTTGGATGGTCCACCATCATCAGGTGGAATTCCTATATTATCATCATCATCACTCTCAGATTAATCCATACATAAAATTATAGTACCTATGAAATTATCCCCCTATACTTATGCATCTTGTATCCTTGGTCTATGAGTGATTACTATCACAAGTGAAGTATATGAACTATCTTTATTTACATCTAATTTATCAAAATCATCCCATTCAGGTTCATCCGCATAACCACTAATAGACACATCAGTGACTATGAGGCCTTTATCTAGTAATTTTTTTTCATGATATGGGAGAGGAATAAGATATTAAATTGTTTTAAAGGACACTATAAGAGTTAATTTTATGTTATAATCACTTCCCTTACTTCCTCATACATGCAACCAAATATATTTCTTCCTCGTCTTCGTCCTCTCCTTCTTCCATGACAACAACAGCATCAACTTCATTAGAATAATATTTAGAAATCTCATCTAGATCAAGACATGTATCCAATAGATTACATTGTCTACCAATATATCTTATATGGTCAAAAATATCATTTAATTTATCAGAATTAATCACCCACTCCCTTTAATAGGGATTCCAATTCACTCTAATTTTCATACATATTTTACAAGTAAAGAAAAATCCATTTAAATTAGTTACCTTTTCTGACCTCTAAGTAATTAATCATTTATACAACAACAAGGATAATATATGATTTGGATAAGGAATATAAATAATTATGAAGAGGGATAACACAACTCATACAAGGGCATAATCACATATCAATACAAATTGATCTGAATTCCATTTTTCATTAAGATCATAAAAAATAGATGTTAAGGCCTTGGTATACTAAAATATTCTTTCCTATGATTGATCAAAATTTGGATGAATTTATACAACAATCTATAATCTCCACCGAGTTCTAAAACAATTGGTATTTTAGGAATTTAATTCCTAAATAGTTCTTCTAAATAATTTTGAAATTCAAAATGGACATGTTTTACTAGTTAGTAACATTGATACTCTTGATATTCACCATTATGTGGAACATCCAATCTTTTCCCAATGCTTTGAAGAAAAATATAGACCATTATCTTTTATCATCAATCAAATGGTTTTTTTTAACAAGAATAAATTTAAAATTCACATAGAATTTCTTAAAAATATTTGGATATAACATCTTACTATATTACTTGTACCAAACATCTGATCATTGAAAATGAATTTCTATCTATACCTATAATCTACTAGACTATATTCACTAAGAATCTGGTTATTTATAATCACACATATGACAATAGATTAAATGTGGGATGAACCATTTCACTAAATCACTCATATTGGATTTGGTTTTCTTTGATTTATTTACATTAATTCCTTAGGTAAGATAAGATACATCAAAATCATGATATACTATTGGAATTATTTCATTTCTACTTAAACATGGATTTTTTGGGGTTTAAATAGTGGTTTGATATAGGATGGTTTCAAGAGAGAAGGTTTTGACAATAGGTAAGGATTCAAAATGAAGAAGAAGATTTTATATTAAAGACATGTGTCAATTACGATTATAAATGTAATTTTATTTCAACCATTTAAGGAAGAAAATACTAAAAATAATAAATAAAATCCATCCAAAAATCAAATAAGAAAAATTCTATGTAAAAAATATACATGGTAGGTATGCTAACTATGTGCTCATAGCAACTTAGGTATGGTAGGTCTATTTTCCATGAATTTACTCAAGTATACTAACCATATGACTTAAGTTCACTGTATAAAATATAGTAAACATGTAATTTAATTCTCATAGTAGGTAAAATACTAATTCTTCATGGTCACTTTACTTCTCGTAAAAAAAACTTATAGTCACTTAACTGGTCGTGTGATATATACCTCAAGGTTACTTTAACATCAATAAAAAATATAGAATTTTTAAAATTAATTCATATAAATAAAATGGTTAAAATAAAATTGATTTAATTAGAATTATTTTGTCATTTATAAATCATTTATTATGTAATTAATTATCTCAATATTCAAAATCTCTATAAATATATTTGGATGATGATATTCTACACCAACGAATTTAGGAATAATATCTCATTTTTTGAAAATGATATCTCAAAAAGTGATTTCTTATATCGACATGTATTTTACTTCAAGGAGATACAAGATTATTAAATGTATTTATTACACTTGTAATATCATAATTAATCGGGACATTTTGAAATTGGTATCCATGGTCGAGTAATGTATGTTTTATCCATAGAATCTTTGCACAACAACTTCTCACAGACTTGTACTTAGATTAAATAGTAGATAATGAAGAAAATATATTTCTTAATACAACATAAAAATAAATACATGGAAAAAATGTAACATGTTACTTAGGTTATTTTTAATCATAAATTACAACCACCAATATTTTTATCTAAAAAACTCACTAAATCAAATTCCTTCCCTCTTGAATAAAAAAATCCTAAACTGGTTGTAATTTTGTGGTATTAAAAGATTTCTTACACATAATTAATATGTGATTATTTTAGATTTTATTTAAAATGTGAAATAAATCCTTAAAATAAACATAATAACATGTTTTATAGAAGTTAATTATAGTAAACTTCCAATCGTATCTTTCTAAGTTTCTTAATCAACTAGTTTCTTATATTCATCAAGATCTTATTTACCGCTTTTACTCATTGGAGTATCACAACCTTTACTGCTATACATACCAAAAAATTAAAAAATATCCTTATTGTACATTATTTTGTTTAAAATGATTCCATAATTTTTCTAAAATAATTAAAAACAAGTGAATAATTTTACTTCACACATTCAACAAATTTCAAATTCATTTTGCATCATTTCAGAAATTCAATACCCAAATAGTTTTTGGATAATTCAAATATAATATCCTTAAGATATATTTAAACAATTAAAACATATTTTGAAATAGTTTTAGTAAATAAATTTTTATTAACTATTCTTTTTTAAATAACTTGATAAATAGAAAACAGCTCGGCTTATTATACCGAGCTCTAGGAGCATGTTTCAAACCATATCAATCTTTTGTTATTTTTAAAACATGATTTGAAAATGAGGTTTTTTAAATACATGGGTTTCTCTAAAAATAAATCCTCAATTATATAACCAGTTATAAAGGATCTCTTGAGATCCACTTGATATAACTTGATATTCAAATGTTCTGCATAGGATAGAAAAATTCTGATTACATCAAGACTATTTACTACTGAAAAGGATTCCTCATATTCAAATACATTCACCTTGATTTCACCCTTATGAAACCATTCTATCATTATTTCTAATTATTCTCCCATACACATCAAATTTAGTCCTAAACACCAACTTAGTGCCAATTTTTAGGTAGTATTAAGTTTTTTTCTATTATTTCTAAAATTTTAATTCTCTCAAACGGGTTCAATTATTCTTTAATTTCCATTACCTATAATTCAATGTCTATTACTTTAGAGATGTTCTTAGACTCATGTTTTAGAAATAAGTCTTGATTATTAACCTTGTTTCTAATAGAATATCTAGTTTTAGTTCTTATATATAGACCTCAAAGTACACCATATAAGAAATGGTATCTATGAGTAATAATAGTTCTATTGATATAAGTATTTGTTACTTCATTTTACTCAATATTTTCTTGTTCAAATCATCTTGTTCTGGTTTATTTTTCTACAGAAAGTTTCATAGAACTATCATTAGGCATGGTTGAAGCTTTGATATTTAGATTAGAAATATCTTCCTAAAGGTATTATAAAGTGGTATTTGGCTCATGGGGATATGTGTCATTGTATTTTAAATGTTTAGATTCATCCAAAATTTTGGTTTTTTATTGAATACCCAATAAGATTTATTGGATGTAGAATATCCCATTAAAATATATTCAACAATATTGGAAGAAAATTTATCTAAATCATCCTTTGAGTTGGGAATAAATACCATGAATCCAAAAACTCTAAAGTAATTAACTTTTTTCTCGCATTCCATAACTAATATGGGGTTTTCATTAATATTGGTCTAATAATAAATATATTGACAATATATCTTATTGTATTCACAATAGCTAACTAAAAATAAACATGAAGGTCACATTCATAATGAATGGTTTAAGAAATCTCTTGGAGAGTTCTATTTCTTTTTTATACAACATCATTATCCTATGGATCCCTAGAATCGTAAATTTTTTTACTATAGCCATGTTGTGAAAATCATGATTAAAATTCATGATTTTAAAACTCATGATGATGGTCACTTCATAAGTTATTAATAGAAACTCAACTAAGATTTTATATTTATTTTTCATATTTGGAACAATGGGAAAATACTACACTTTTGTGATATAGAAAGATTACTCAGGTGTCTATAGAAAATTCATCTAAAAGAAGATAATCATAGTGGTTTCCATTTTGGCTAGAACGTTGGAGGGTCCAATAAATACCATTTGTACCAACTCTAGTGATTAAGAAGATGAAACTTCTTTCTTTCATTTAAAATAGATCTTATAATGCTTTCATTTTTTACATGGGTTACAAACTTTTTCATTTGGGAATTATAGTTTAGAAAGATACTTTACTAATATTTTCCTAGTTATATTTCTAAGTGAGTGTAGGTTGCAATGACCTAGTTTCTTATTCCATAACCATGACTCTTTGTGAAAGGAACTCGAATAAGAAATATTTTGAGAAAATAAAAAAACTAAATCAATATTATAAAAATCATCATTATTTAGGGAATTTAGAACAAAAACATGAATAGAAGCATAAATTTTAAAAGGAAAAGTTTCAAATTTAACATGTTAATCATCATCACACATTTATAAGAATCTAGGAATATTATATTTTAAACCATCTATAAATGAAACTTTAAAGATAGAAACAGTACTAGAATTATGGATTTTAATGAGTAAAATTGTATTTTCAGTAGTGTTGTCAAAAAAATTGATATGTCCACCATATACATTGATAAGGTTATTAAAGATAAAACAATCCCATGTAATGTGTATCAAACATCTATTATCAAGACACCATATATTATTACAGGTACTCTTCTAGCAGATTTCATTTAACCAAATTAAACCAAAACAGATTTTGGTACCCATAATTTCCTGGGTCTAAAAATGTTATTAATAAAAGATTTAGGAATACAAATTTATTTGAAGAGGTTTATATAAATTAAATTTATACTTTTATAAAGAATAAAATGGTTAGGTATAGAATAATAACAATTATCTACAGATTTGGAAGAACATGAACTAGGTATAAATTTATTCTATAAAATTTCTTTTATCTTGGCTAATAACTATTCTTCATTATACAATTGGGTCTTGTTTATTTACCATTAATTACAGTAGTGTATTATCTACCATTTTTTAATCATTATAGATCCTACATGAGTTTCTAATTAAAACTTTCATGTTCATTTTTTTATTCTAATAATTGATATTTTTTTCTTTTTATATAACAAAATTAGACTTAAAATGAATAGATATGGAATGATACTTATTTAAAGTTTTATATTTATATTTTAGTTCATTGAATATTTCCATTAGTATAATAAAATATTAAAAAAAAATAATTCCTCATATTTTAATAATTTATTCCATTTTAAAAGGATTTGAAATATGAAAAGGAGATATAGAAACTATGTTTAGAACCTCGGATGTGCTTTTCAAGAAATACATGTTAGATTTCTCATTTTTTCTTCTTTTCTATAGAAAAAATCTCTTATGATATCCTAAAAGTTTCCCAAATTATATTTCATATCCTTATTCATCCCTTTTCTTTATCCTTTTACCATTTCATATAATTCAGTTTAGTACATTCAGTATTGATGTCTCTTTTTCTTTTACACACATAACATGTCACTTCACCTGTATGATTATCCCTTTTTCAATTTACCAATTTATCATAGTTTCCTCTATAATATATTTCTTGAATGATTTATTATTATAGTACACTTTCTTGAATATCCTAGATAGGTAATATATTTTATCATCACTTTATAAGGATGGTACATCCTCATTTGAACTGTTATCTTTGATATTGTCTTTTATTTTTTAGTTATTTTTCTTAAAGAAAAATGATTTCCTCTTTCTTTCATCATCTTCTTATTTACTCACTTTTTATTACTCCTTGTACATAATAATATTTCTAATATGTTTTTTCACTAGAGGTTTACTTATGTCTCAATATTCTCTAATGGAAACAAATGTTCCTCTCCACCTATTAACTAGACATCTCAGAAGTCAAATCACATGATATTTATCTAAACGTTTCATCCCATGTGAATTAATTATTTTCACAATGTATTTAAACCTGATATACATATCATAAATCATTTCACCTAGTTTCATCTTTAATATATCATATTTAATGGTATAAGTCTTTATGAATATTTCTTTAACATTATAAGTTCCTTCATGAGATGTAGAAAGAGTGTCCCAAATTTCAAATATAGTATAACAAGTAGATATTCAATTAAATTAGTCATATCCTAAATCATAGTATAATTAATTCATGGCTTTAGAGTTATATTCATAAGAATCCTTAGTGGTATCTATCTATTCAGCTCTATCATCTTTGGGTTTCTCATATTGGTCTTCAATTAAAGTCAATATATCAAATCCCAGTCTCTCTATATGGATTTTCATTTTGATCTTATATATTGAATAATGTGTGACATTATAATATGGAGTTTGATTGGTGTTATTTCCTTCTTGATGATTATTGTCCACAAAGACAGATATTTAGAAATATAAAAGTGATCATTTGGTAAAAATATATCAATGTTATAAGAAAGTTTAGATCCATTGATACCAAATGTTATTCAGCATGTACCACTCAACAGGGGGTGAATTGAGTTTCCAATAAATATTTACATTAAAAATTATTGAAAACTAAATCCTCCAATTTAATTGAATATTACGAGTTAAATAAAAGACTATAAATATATAATTTTATCTTTCAAAAATCTTCATAGAGGTTTGATCAAAACTTAGTTAAAACAAATTTAAAACTCTTTTAAATTTCGAAAAATATTTACTATTATCAAACACATTAAATAAAAAAACTAAACATAACTATGAAATTAATTTTCTTTTATTTTAGTTTGATAATATATGTTATTTTTTTTAAATGGTAAAACAAATTTGGAAAAATACACATTGGAGTAAATTCGAGGTGTCTGGTCTCAATCCAAGACCTAGTCTTACACACGTAGAAATCACAAGCTTCCAATAAGTTTATTAAATAATAAATAAACCCAGACCTAGAAAAAAGTTTACATAAAACTATACTCACAGAGTCCAACCAACATGGGTCTCTTCTATAATTATACATGGGATAAATAAATGATAAACAACTCTATGAGGGAAATAAAATCTACACATCCTCTTCCAAAGTTTTTCATGGATGTAAAAATGAAATAAAAAAGAGTATCTATAATAATCTAATAAAATACATGAGTCTAAGTTAATGAATAAATAGAGTGTAATAAATATATCTCAATGAATAATATAGAACAAAAAGATCATGGAATATAATGTGTGAATGTTCGATAACACTTAGTCTGATCAACTTCAGTTGTTTAAGAGTCTTTGAATTTATTTTTGAAAGTTCACAATGATGTTTTCAAAGAATTTTTAGGAAAATATATTATTTTGTAATGGTCTAAGAGAGTCGTATTTGTATCATAATATATCTTATGCACACATGTATATTCAACTATATTTTTCCATAATAAACTCTTTATCTTAAGGATATAGTTTATCTAAACTACCAGTTAAAGGATATTCATTATTCAATCCTAATACTCATTGAAACATTAAATTAATTATGTCTATAATCAATTATACAAAATATTAGAGATTTGAAAGTACTCCACTACTTTTGTTGGACACATCTATTTGTCTTCACTGAAATCACTGTTACTTTGGATCACGGTTGGTTGGAACAACCATTTGACATGGTAACATGATTCTATCTTATGGTCACTTGATATATTAATGCATTAGAATCATTTCTTTTCATGGTCAATTTACTTATCCTTGTTTTATGTTAATTTATTTACATGTTATCTTGATTTATTTTCATGGTAGCGTATTACTTCATCATATAGTTACATTGTTCTTGTGGGGAAAATTATGTTAATACAATAACTATAGTACCGACACATGGTTAGTATAAAATTTAAAGAAATTTGATTCACCTATCACATGATAACTTGGTTATTCATGTGATATTTTGATCTTCAGTGTATGGTAGGTTGGTCTTTAATGCATTTTATGTTCATCACTTAGATAAAATAATATTATCTACGTCATGGTATGTTGAATGTGCATATGGTTAGTTGAAGAACAATGTGTGGCAGGTTCCACACGGTAACTTAACCTTCATGGTCAATTCAATTTCTTCATCTAATAAGTACATTACACATATTATAGGTTATAAAGACCCAGAAATCCTGTGGAATTTTTTCTAAATACATGGAATTTTTTATGAGACCGTGAAAATTTACGGCGCTTTATTCTGAGGCCCGGTGTGCCCGGAATCAATTTTCGATGTTTTGTTCAGGTACGTTTAGTAAACGTACAAGCGAGATTTTATAACTTTTGAATCGGTGCGCTGAATTGAAATTTGAGGGCACCGTTGAACTTACAGCGTCGGTGATTGCTTAGTGAGACATTCAGCACAGTTGTGTTCTAACAATAATGGAAGTTAGATTTTGGGATTTTAATCAGTCAAATAAATATAAGAGTGAAACTTATTTTTATTATGCTGGTTAAAACCTCCAAGATTAGGTTGGGGGTGGGGGCCACCACACTTTAACCTCCCATGGGATGTTATGGTGGTGGGGCCCACCCGAGCATAACCTCCCTTGGGAGGATGATTAATGTGGGGACCACCCGATCTTGTAACTCTTGGAACCCGAAATTGAAGAGGAGGAAACCCTTCAAATTCCTTTAATTAATTTTGTGTCAACCCTCAAAATTAATTAATTGAACTATTTCTTTTAATTAAACACCTTTTGAATCCATTTAAATTCATTCCAACCCTTGAAATAATAGTTATTCTATTATTTTTGGTTGGAAATTCATTTGGTGGAGCTTGAGAGAGGGATTGGAAGAACTTGGAGAACATCATCCTTCCAATGAACAAATATGCTCACCACCGAAGAATGAAGAACTTCTACTTTGATCTTCGACTGAGACAAAAGGGAAGGACCTGACCATGAAGAACGCCGATGATGCATCTTCTCCGGTCTCCTACCCCAGACGCTTCTTGATGTCAAGGGAACAACGTTCTCTTCCCTTCCTTCGTCAAAGATTATCGACACATGAGGTAGGGGTTGTTCAATGAATGATTTTTACCCTCTGTTCATCGTCGTTTAAATTGTGGATTGTGAACTTCCATTTGATTTCACTATAAAGTAGAGGGTTTGGACCACACGAACGCGGCCTGACCCTCCCCCTTTGTTCTATCTCGTTTGATTGACGGACGTGGTGCAGAGCAGCGGTGGCCGACATCACGCCGACCGTGAAGGAAACTAGCAGCATAAGGCTACAAGTTGGCCGGAAGGGCACGAAATCATCGTTCCATACAGAGGAGCAATGGTTCATGGCTAGGGCGGGCCGCAGTGGAGGGGCGCGGCACCATCGCGCAACGACGATGGTGCATAACGGCGGCCAGGGCAAGCCACGAAGGAGGGGCGCGTTGTCGTCGCGTCGTACCGGTGGTGCAGAACCGCGGCCAGGGTGGGCCATGGAAGAGGGGCATGACACCATCGCGCCGCACCGTGGAAGAGGGGCACAACACCATCACGCCGCACTGGTGGTGGGGAACCGGCTGGCCACTCAGCCATCTGGACAAGGCGAGGTCCCTTCGGTCCCATGCATTACCTGAACTGTCGCCTTGCACCGGTTCTGATCTGACGGTAGGGATGTGTAACCCCCCCCCCACCCCCCACGTGTGCGGCCAGCTGGGTCACCCAGCCAGCCAGCCCGCCAGCCACCTAGGCCAGCCCGCTAGCCGGTAACCTAGGCCAGCCTGCCAGCTGGCCCCCCGTGCCGCCGGCCACGTGGGCCAGCACCCCCTCAGGCCGGACCACTCGGGCTGGCCCACCAATTCGGGCCAGGCCGCCCTTATACTAAGTCGGACCCGCGGACCGGGTCGGACTCCGAACCGGACCTGGGTCGGGCCGGGTCAGTCTGACTGGGTCGGACCAGACTCGGACCCACTTTGGCCTACTTACACATTTTCGCCCAAATCTTGGCCTACGAGTGTCCGATAGACGAACCCTCTACAACGATAGAAATCTTAGATCGAGATGATTCTATTGGCATATACCAATTCAGGTTAGGACAAATCTATGATATGTTTGGGTTAGTTTGAACCTAAAAACCAACCGGGCCCCTCGAATAGAAATGCCAATAACTCACAGACCGGGTGTCTGATTGACGCTCCATCTGTTGCGTTGATACCCCTTTGATGAGGCGGACCTTTGAGATACTTCTACATGGGACTTCAAAATAGTTTGAGTATCGACCAGTAGCTCGTGGAGCGGATCCTCCCAGAGACAAGCTCGTGGAGTACGGAGACCTAGTAGCTAGCTGAGACCTGACGACTGTTGACCCTTGGACTCGGAGTGTTTCGACTAGCCCAGTGGGAAGCACCTCTGTGTGACGCGGCACAACCACAGTGGGCAGAGCCTCTTTGTGACGCAAAAAAACCCACGGTACTCGACAGGAGGAGTACCACAGTAGGCTATGATGGGGGAGCACATATGTGTGACGTGGCAGACCCACAGTGGGGAGCGCCTCTGTGTGACGCGGCAGACCCACGGTACTCGACAGGAGGAGTACCACAGCAGTCCAGGAAAGTGGGAAGTGCCTCTGTGTGACGCGACATGCCCACAGTACACTATAGAGGAGTTGTACACCAGCAGTTGAGGTTTTGATAGTTTGACTGAGAGTTTTACATGTTACCACCCTAAAATAAAATCCTGGTTTTGAGATGAGTCATTGACTTTGTGTTTTTCTCATGATTGAGATGGGTTATTAAATAACTTAGGTACATGTATGGGCATTTACCTAAGTAATGGTTATCCATTGAATCCATACTTTTTGGTTTATCCTTGTTGGATTTTGTGAGTCCTTGAGGGTCTTGGGGTCCTTACTGAGTATCGTTATACTCACCCCGGCATGGGATATGCCCACACCTCCCTTTGTTGGTTACAGATAAAGGACATCGCGGATCGAGACAAAGAGTAGTAGGACTAGATGGTATCTGGAGGTGGACCACTCGGTGTGATGGTACACAGAGCGGACGGACGGACGTGGAGTGCTTAGGAGTCCATCTTTACCTAACCTTCAGGTAGGATCCCTGGGGGAAGACCCAGTAGCTACTTACTACTTTTTCATCCATTGTACTAGCATTTCAGTTGTATTTTACATTACTGTTGGAATTGTATTTCCATCCACTTTACTTTTAGCACACTCTTTTGTATACAGTTTTACTTAGTGTTTTACTTCCAGTTGTGTACTCTATTGTGTTTACTTAATGTTATAAAGGCAATGACTTCCTAGTTTATGGATTTACGCCGTTGGTTCTAGTCGCCAGCCCCTCGCCTATGGAAGGCGGGATTGGGGTTGTCACGATACGGGCCTCGGGGGACGGGTCGTGACAAATTGGTATTAGAGGAGATGGTTCTACCACAGAACTTAGAACTCTGATCTTTATTTTCTGTGAAGCAATAGTGTTGAGGTTACTAATTGTGGTTTTCTGTTTAGGTAGTCCAGTGTTGGTGCGGTGGCCGACGTATCCATACACCATGACCCTAACTTCTGATATCCAACTTAGTGCACAAAAATACTAATTGCGTGTGTGTATTTAAAATTTTTCTCAAGTCAGCTCAACCAGGTCAGCTCGCCGGGTATAATCTTTTGATCGTGTCGCAAATTTTTTCTTTCAGGATACATCCCCGCAGAGCCCTGAGAGTCATACGCTCCGACATCCCACCAAGCGACGAGGCCTTGATGTAGGGCCCCTTACCAGTAAAGACACCAGTGGTGCCACTTCTCATTGGGCCACCGATGCCACTATCCCTAACACCATATGATGCACGCTGCTTGAGCGCGCTTCATGAGTTCAAGCACTAGAGGCCACCCAGGTTCTGGGGAGAGACGGAACCACAGGCGGCTGAGGATTGGCTGGAGGCTATGCTGAGAGTCTTTAGGCTGGTAGAGACACCAGCAGACCTTATGGTGATCCTTGTTGTGAGTCTCCTTCAGGCAGCAACAAGAAGATGGTAGAGCCTGATGCTTCAGGTCAACGATGGGGGGACACTTCTCTGGACAGACTTCGAGAGCCTGTTCCAGGAAGAGTTTGTCCCATCCACCCTTCTAGCAGTGCGGATACAGGAGCTAATACATCTACAACATGGAAGGATGATAGTATCACAATACTCAGCGAGGTTCTCCGACCTCTCATGCTACTCCACGGATATGGTGCAGGACCCATTCTTCAAGTCCCAGACCTTAGAGAAGGGGCTCAGGTGAGAGATCAGAGCCTCGATGATCTCCCTCAACACCCCGACGCAGGTGGGGGTGTTAGTGAGAGCACTCATAGTGGAGATTTTCCTTAGTGAGCAGTCACGAGCAGTGAGACCCACCACTAGTCGACTTGCTACGGAGACTTCTATAGCTAGAAGTAGACAAATGATATAGAGGTCCAAGAGGACCAGACCCATGAGTGGATGACTGCAGGACTCAGGATCTGTTGTGTGGGGAACTCAGGGCAATGACATCTATGCCAAGACCAGACAGTGCTACTCATGTGGTGGGCACGGTCACATGGCTCATGACTGTCTGAACCGCCGATCAGATGATCATTAGATAGTTGAAGAACATCCCAGGTGGAGGTAGAGGTTCGATGGAGGCGGTCCGCAGGTTGAAGGTGGATGTGGTAGAGGAACTGGTCATGCAACAAGCGGTGGACAATGTAATGAGGTGTTACCACCACCACCACCAGGAGGTCCACCCCGACTGTAGAGAGTAGGTGGAAAGGGGAGAGCTCGGCTTCAGGTAGTTGAGGCATATGACCATGAAGCTCTAGAGATGATTCAAGGTACTACCTGTGTCTACTCTACATTAGCTGCAATTATTATAGACACAGGTGACAATCATTCATTCATTTCCACTAACCTCGTTCAGAGCTTGGAGATTCTGACGGAGCCATTGGCTCAATCCTTATGGCCAGAGACTCCTACGGGAGCAGACTCGATGATTATGCACTGGTGTCGGTAGTGTGAGCTCACTCTAGGAGCTGAGAGCTTCGGTCGGGATCTCGTTGTAGTGGCGTCGAGGCCTTATGACGTCATCTTGGGTATGAACTGGTTATCTACAGTTCATGCTCAGATTGACTGTATTAGGAAAAACGTGTGGTGTGTCTGCATGGATGGGACCAGGTTTACCTTCACCGGTGAGAAGGAAACCTTTGTAGCACAGGATGAACTTACTCGAAGGAAGGTGCAACCGATCACTCACTAATTGTCTTCTATTACCCTCAGAGCAGTTGATGTGAAGAGTCTGACTTATCCTGTAGTGTTGGACCAGTATGCGGATGTTTTGCCTGACGATATTCTAGGACTACCTTCTCATAGAGAGGTGGGCTTCTACATAGACTTATACCCTGGGACAACACCAATATCTACTCCAGAATATTGGATGGATCTCGCTGAGCTTCGTGAGTTGCGGGTACAGCTGGAGGACTTACAGGGGAAGGGATTCATCCGGCCTAGTGTTTCTCTATGGGCAGCCCCGATTCTGTTCACCAAGAAGGCGGATGGGAGCTTGCGGATTTTTGTTGACAACCATCACCTAAACCAGATGATCGTGAAGAATAAGTACCCAATCCCAAGGATTGATGACCTCTTTTATCTGCTCAAAGGACCACGATGGTTCTCAAATGTAGACCTCAGATCAGGCTATCGCCAGCTCAGATTTCGAGACGAGGATGTGAAGAAGACGACCTTCAAGTGTTGGTATGGCCACTACGAGTTCTTGGTTATGCCCTTCGGCGTAACCAATTCTCCAACAGTGTTCACGTGTCTCATGAATAGGGTCTTCCATCCATACCTCGATCTCTTTTTTGTGGTCTTCATCGACAACATTCTGATCTACTCTACTACTGAGGAGGATCATGCCTACCATCTGCAGGTGTTACTTGACACACTCCTAAAGTACCATCTTTATGTTAATCTCTTGAAGTGCTAGGTTTGGATTCGAGAGGTTCCCTTATTGGGAAATGTCATCTCAGAGGCTGGAGTTATAGTTGATCCAGCAAAGATTGAGGTGGTACTTTCTTGGGAGCAACCCAAGAGTGCAACAGAGGTAGGGAGTTTCCTGGGCTTGGCTAGATACTGCCGGATATTTGTTCCAGACTACTCCAGAGTTGTCGCACCACTATCATCCTTGAAAAAGAAGGGGAAACCCTTCGTGTGGTCGGAGAGACACCAACAGAGCTTTCAAGAGCTGAGGCGGAGGCTGACTAGTGCCCCCATCTTGAGGCTTCCAGAGGAAGGAGTATGGTACATAGCCTACTACGACACATTAAGTACCGGACTCGGGTGTGTCCTGAAGCAAGAGCGAGCTGTGATTGTGTATGATTCTCGGCAGGTGAGAAAGAATGAACAGAACTATGCTACCCATGACCTAGAGTTATCAACAAGGGTCTTTGCCTTGAATATGTAGAGATAATATCATATGGGTGAGCATTTCACAGTCTAATCTGATCACAAGAGTCTCAGTTATATCTTCTCTCAGAAGGACCTGAACCTGAGACAGCAGCGTTGGCTTGAGTTTCTCCAGGACTATGACTTAGAGATAGTCTATACTCATGGGAAGGGGAATGTTTTTGTGGATTTACTCTACAGGAGATCTGGTATACAGCTTCTAAGAGAGGCGACAGAGCAACTGGCTGTCTTATAGATATCTTTTGTGGATAGAGATGAAGCAGCCTTTCTACAGTCTCTTATAGTCACTCCTCCACTTATTCAGTGAGTCAGGGAGGCGCAGCATGGGGACGCAGACTGAGAGAGGCCACGTTCTCAGATATCCATAGGGTAGGAACCTGATGGATTTTCGAAAGGTGGTGAGAACTTCATCCTTTTCAGAGGACGTACCATGGTACCATTTTCACTTCAGGAGGAAGTTTTGAGGGAGTTACACACTTCCCCTATAGCGGTACATCCATGAGTGGAGAAGATGTATCAGGACCTCCGACGACAGCACTGGTGTCCAGGTATGAAGAATACAGTAGAAGAGTTTGTCTCACAGTGCCTCACTTGTCAACAAGTGATGTTGGAACACTAGGTACCAGCAGGATTGGTTCAACCCTTAGAGGTACCATAGTGGAAGTGGAATGGGATATCCATGGACTTCGTGATGGGTCTTCCACGTATATCCAGAGGTCATGATTCGATATGGGTGATCGTTGAACGAGTCCCCAAGTCGGCCCACTTCCTACGGATCAGAGAGCAGGGATCAGTAGAGATATTGGGACGCCTCTATGTGCATGAGATTATGCATTAACATGGAGTACCTTTTTCTATTGTCTCCAACCATGATGCACGATTTACTTCCCGACTATGGAAGGGGTTGCAGGAGGCTTTCAGGACATAGCTTCACTTGACCACCACCTTCCATCCTCAGACAAATGGTCAGACTGAGCGGACCATTCAGACCCTCGAGGACATGCTCCGTGTATGTGTCCTCGACTTCGGTCGCAACTGGGAGGATCACTTACCATTGGTAGAGTTTTCCTACCATAATAGATACCACTCCACCATGAGTATGGAACCTTTTGAGTCCTTTTATGGTCGACCCTGCAGATCGCCACTATGCTAGACAGATCCAAGGGAGTCAGTACTAGTGGGACCAAAGATGGTACGGGTGACCACAGAGAAAGTGATGGTCATCCAGGAGCGGATGAAGACTGCACAGAGCAGGAAGAAGTCGTGTGCTGATAGAATACAGAGACCTCTGGAGTTCGAGAATGGCGACCACGTCTTTCTATGGGTCTCACCTCGACTAGGTTTACAGATAATTGGATGAGGTAGCAAGTTATCTCCGCAATTCATCGGACTGTTCCATGTCCTCAGTAGAGTAGGTGAGGTGGCTTACCACTTAGCTCTTCCACCTCAGTTGCACTGGGTGCACGATGTCTTCCACGTATCTCAACTGGGGAGAGACATTCATGAACCATCCCACATCATCGACCATAGAGAGATGGACATTGATGATAGGGATACTTTCACAAAGGTTCCAGTGGAGATCAAGGATTGATAGAAGTAGGTCCTACGTGGAGATTTGATACCTTTGGTGAGCGTTCGTTGCCAGCACAGGAACCTCAAGGAGATCACATGGGAGAGGGAGGCTTAGATTAATGCTCAGTACCACCATTTGTTCCCTTAGTTCAAGTTATAGATTACGGGGTTGTAAAGCCCTGAGGTGGGGAGAATTTAAAGACCGGAAAATTCCATGGAAATTTTTTAAATACATGGGTTTTTTTACACGTCCGCGAAAATTTACGACGCTTGATTCGGAGGCCCGGTGTGCCATGAATCAATTTCCGAAGTTTTGTTCTGGTACGTTCAGTAAACATATGATATGGACTTTATAAATTTTGAACCGGTGCTCAGAATTGAAATCCAAGGGCACTGTTGAACCCGCAGCGTCGGTGATTGCTTACTGAGACCTTCACCGCAGCTACGTTCTATTGAGAATAGAAGTTAAATCTTGGGTTTTTCATAATCTAAACAAAAATAAGAGTGATACTTATTTTTATTGTGGTAGTTAAAACCTCCAAGTGGAGGTTTTGGGTTGGGGCCACCACACCCTAACCTCCCATGAGAGGTTATGTGGGTGGGTCCCACCCGAGCATAACCTCTCTTGGAGGATAATTAAGGTGGGGATCCCCTGAGCTTGTAACTCTTGGAAACCCCAATTGAAGTGGAGAAAACCATTCAAATTCCTTTAATTAATTTTGTTCCAACCCTCAAAATTAATTAATTGATCTATTTCAATTAATTAAACTCCTTTTGAATCCATTTTAATTCTTTCTAACTATTAAAATAATAGTTAGTCTATTATTTTTGGTTGGAAATTCATTTGGTGGAGCTTGAGAGAGGGATTTGAAGAACTTGGAGAACTTCATCCTTCTAACGAAGAACGCCGCTCACCACCGAAGAATGACGAACTCCTACTTCAATCTTTGACCGAGCCAAAAGAGAAGTAGCTGACCACGAAGAACTCCGATGACGCATCTTGCTCGGTCTCCTACCCCGGATGCTTCCGAACGTCAATAGAAAAATGTTCTCTTCCCTTCCTTTGTCAAAGATCATCGAAAAACGATGTAGGGGTTATTCTATGTATGAGTTTTACCCTCTATTCATCGTCTTCTAAATTGTGGATTGTGAACTTCCATTTGGTTTCACCATAATGAGGAGGGTTCGGACCGCACGAACACGGCCCGACCCTCCCCCTTTGTTCAATCTCATTTGATTGTTGACCGTGGAGTGGACCAGCAGTGGCCGGCGTCGGCCCTGCCGCGAAGGAAACTAGCAGCACACGGCCGCCGGGTCGCCGGAAGGGCACGACACCGTCGTGCTGTGTGGAGAAGTAGGGGGCCGCGCCAGTGCGGGCCACAGTGGAGGGGTGCATCGCCATCACCTCGCGCTGGTGTTGCCGAACCGCCTGGCCACTCGGCTAGCCAGACATGCCGGGACCGCTCGGGTCCCAGGGGTTACCTGAACCGGCGCCTAGCACCGGTTCTGATCGGAAGGCAGGGGTGTAACACCCACCCCCCCATGCGCAGCCAGCCACTCGGGCCGCCATCCAGACGACTATGCGGGCTACCAGCCACCAAGGTGGCCACATGGGCCGCCAGCCCACCAGGCCACGCAGGCCTCCAGACAACCGGGCAGTGTGAGCCGTTGGGGTGCCCCCCCCCCCCCCCCCCGTCGGGCAGGACCACTCAGGTTGGGCCGCCCATTCGGGTCAGGTCAGACCCACGGACCGGGTCGGACTCCTGGTCGGGCCGGGTCAGTCCAACTGGGTCGGACCGGACCCAGACCCGCTTTGGCCTACTTATACCTTTTCGCCCATATCTTGGGCTACGGGTGTCCGATCGACGAATAGTCTGTGGTGAAAGAAATATTAGAGCGAGACAGTTCTATTGCATATCCCACATGAGTTTTGGACATAGTTGGGATACGGTCGGGTTGGTTTGAACCTAAAAACCAACCGGGCCCCTGGAACAGAAATGCCAATAACTCACACAATGGGTGTCCGATTGACGTGCCGTTTGTTGCGTTGAGACCCCTTTTACGAGGTGAACCTTTGAGATACTTCTACTTTGGACTTCGAGACAGTTGGAGTATCGACCATTAGCTCATGGAGCAGATCCTCACGGAGACAAGCGCATGGAGTACGGAGACCTAGTAGCTGGCTGAGACCTGATGACTACTGACCTTTCGACTCGGAGTGTTTTGACTAGACCAATGGGAAGCGCCTCTGTGTGACGCGGTAGGCCCACAGTGGGGAGTTCCTCTATGTGACGCAACAAACCCATGGTACTCGACAGGAGGAGTACCTCAGCAGGCTACGAGGGGAGCACCTTTGTGTGACGTGGCACACCCACAGTTGGGAGCGCCTCTTTGTGACATGGCAGACCCACGGTACTTGATAGGAGGAGTACCACAGTAGTCCAGGATAGTGGGAAGCGTCTCTATGTGTCGTGGTAGGCCCAAAATACTCTATAAAGGAGGATTACACGAACATCCAAGGCTTAAACAGTTTGAATGGGACGATTACATGTTACCAACCTAGAATAAAATCTTGGTTTGGAGCTGAGTCATTGACTTTGTGTTTTCCTCATGATTGAGATGGGTTACTAAATAACATAGGTATATGTATGGGAATATACCTAAGTAATAGTTATCCGTTGAATCCATACTTTGTGGTTTATCCTTTTTGGATTTTGTGAGACCTTAAGGGTCTCGGGGTCCCTACTGATTATCGTTATACTTACCCTTGTACGGGATATTCTTGCAACTCGATGTGTTGGTTGAAGATGACTGACAACTCTGATCGAGGTAGAGAGTAGCAGGACTGGATGGTACCTGGAGGTGGACCACTCAGTGTGATGGTACATGGAGTGGACGGAAGAACGTGGAGAGCTGAGGAGTCCATATGTACCTACCCTTCAGTTAGGAATCTCGGAGGATGACCCAGTAGCTGCTTACTTCTTTTTCTTCAATTGTAATAGCATTTCAGTTGTATTGTACTTTCCTATTGGGATTGTATTTTTGGACCCTTTACATTCAACACACTCTTTTGTATACAGTTTTAGTTAGTTTTTTATTTCCATTTTCAGACTCTGTTGTGTTTGTTTACTGGTATAAAGGCAATGCATTCCTATTTTAAGGATTTACACCTTTGGTGATAGTCACCAACCCCTGGCCTATGGAATGCGGGCCTGGGTAGTCACGATACGGGCCCCGAGGGATGGGTCGTGACATAGGTTGTCATGTTTTCTTTAATTCATAGCCAATTTTATCATTTTGGCTAAAAAAATTGAATATCATAACACATGAAATTCATTAAAAATATGATAAACATTATTTGGGATATTTATAATAAGGATTTGATGGAATAATCAAATAGATATGAAATAAAATAAAGGTTAACCTCAATAAATATAAATGGAACTGATATTGGTGGGATGAATGAATCTAATGATGAGGTGGAAGGATTCAATGGAGAAGAAAAACATAAAAAATGAAGTGAAAAATAAATCAAAAGAGAAATAATGAGGCTTATGAAGTCAGGTAGAGATCCTATCATTATTCATATTATATTCTCTAAAAAATATTAACAAATTAATGAGAGGGAACCCAATCATATATGTTTTTTAAATGATTTTGACATTTATTTTACTAAAAAATAACATAAAAGTTGAAAAAATCACCTTGGTTTTATAAAAAACTAACATCAAAATTATATCAAAAATAATTTTAACATAAATTTTATTTAAAATAGATGTTAAAAGTTCCTCTGCAAGAATTTTATGATTATTTTTGTAAAAAAAGATGTTAAAATACCAATGTAGAGTCATATTTTTCTACTAGTTATGTAGTTCATCCTAAAATTCAATAAACCTTTAGTTCTTAGAATTGTGTGATTATTTGTGAAATATAATGTTTAACTTATGTAGGTTATGTAAAATAAATATATGTTCTTTTTCTTCTCAATTTTTTTTCAAATCTAGTGTGTAGATAAAGTGTTTTTGCACTAAACCTAAGAGTTTTGTTCTAGGGAACCTAATTTGGTATCAAATAATTTTTTACATATATTTTAGGATTAGTTTCATTATTTTTTGGGATTGTGATGTGAGTACATTTTTAAAATAAATATAGAGAATTATATGTAAAGGAAAACATCCTCATGTTTGGTAAAGTAGATATTGTTTGGTTTCATAGTAATTAGAAACCTATCAAGATACTGTAAAGTTGATGTGTTTGTGGAATAGATTACCCTAGGGGTAATCACCCAGAAAATTTATTGTTGAGTGTTAACATGATCTTCACTTAGTGTATGATGATTTAGCCAAATATTTCAAACCAAACTAGAAACTCTTGGGGGATATTATTTGGTGAATTAAATTCTCTTTATGAGTCATTATAATGGATTTTTATTATGTTAAGGAATTACTTTATGGGGTAAGGTAGAACCCAACAAAAAGAAACCTATATTTAACTATGAGTGATTTAGGATGAAAAAAAATATAATGATATGGTTTTTAAGATTAATACTTTTTTTTGATGAGTTATCTTGTTATTATTTTTTATAATTATCTTATGATGTGTATTGTTAATCACTCACATTATCCCCTTTTTTGTTTTAGTAATGGTCAAGCCCTAAAGTTACCAAGTTATTAATGGGTTCCATAAACTATTTGATAATGATACTAATGCGAAACCAAATGGATAGAATCTTTTTTTTAATTATTATGGTTATTTTCACCCAAATATCTAGAGTTATGATTAATAACTGGAGTCTTTTCAAATATCCAAACACACTAAAGAAGAGGACGATGGGGTTTTATAGAAGTCTAGGTGATAAAATTTATGAAGAAAAACGTTTCAACTTCTTACATGTCAAAAATATGGGAATAAGTACTCAAGGGAGTGTTTAAATTAATAAAACAATGTTCCAAGTGTGGAAGGATTAACCATAAATTTCATGACTGTTAAGATATTTTTAAGAATCTAATCAATGAAATGAATGGGAAGAAATTCCAATGCTTAAAATATATGGATTTGGGTGTTATTCAAGCTATAATCCAGGGGATAACATGTATTTTAAACCCTATAAACCTCCTAAAAATAGAATAAGGTAAAACATATGAATATACTACTATTGAAGTGGATAGTGATAATTAAGTGGTGCAAGGTACACTAACCCTCCACCCCATATTTATAAATGTATTATGGGTTTCTATTATAGCCACTTCAGTATACACAAAAATTTCTCTAAGTGCATCAAACCACCGCCCAAATATTTTTTTACTATATCCAAATTTTATTTTTATGGAAAATTATTTATGAAATTATTATTATAATTCAACTATATGAATTTGATATTATTTTGGAAATGGATTCCCTATCTCTACACAAACATTGGATTAATTAAATAGAGAAATAGTATGTCTTGTCTCAATTAAAATTTGATTTATTATCACTATAAGGATGACTATGAACTCTATATGAAAATGGAATCTATTATATAGGACTTAACACAAAATCATGAGGAGTATTTAACTAAAATATTTAAGAAGAAACTCAATATTGTGATATGTCTATTATGAATGAATAGATGAGTTTCCTTCACTTAAACCAGTTACTAAGCTTGATACCTCATTAGTAGTCAAATCTTAATTCAAGTTTCTCTTATGGAAAACATTAACAATTTTATTAGTGAGTAGTAATTAAAATTATGAGGTTGTAATTTATTTAATGGGGAGAATGTAACGCCCCAAGATTTTACTATATATATTTCCATCAAATAAACCAAATGTGTTCTATATATTTCTCCACACAATATATAGAACTAAAATGATCCCTAATATATTAAATGAGTATTATTAATAAAATTGCAGTTATAGTAAAACCTCTTGTAAATAAGAAGTTATAACTCAAATAAAATTGCTTATATTTAGAGGAAAAATAATTAATATAATTTAATGTTAAAAGGACTATTATTTCTCAAATAAATGTTTTTTTAAAGTATTTCATATTTAACCTAATAAATTAAATTGAAAGATTTTAAAATATTATTATATATGAACTAATATATTAACATTATTTAAATTATAAATTTATGGGAAATAATATTAAGAATTCTTAAAAATATCATTTTTCAAAAAAATATGTTTATATTTATATTTCGTAATTTTAATTAATAAAACTAAATATATATATTTAATTCATCATTTCAAAATCATCTACATGTAATTTTTTTATATTTTTCATAAAAGGCTGATTTTTTTTTGTGAATAGTGACAAATACTAATTATGTAAATACGGTCACTTTTATTACATTATTATAATACATGAATGATGTAAAAAATTTATGAAACATTTTCTCAATTAATATATATTTATAAATTTAAATTTTTTATTTAAAAATATAATTTTTAATTTATATAACCAATTTTTAACATTTTTGAAACTTGTGTAATATTTTACTCAATTACAAAATATTTTTTGTTTGTTTCTTTAAACTAAGTATCCACAAGGTGTAATTAAATTTCAGATTTTTTTAAAGCCACATAATTTATATTTGGTCAATAATATACCAATTAACATAATATAAATAAAAAATACATAATTTTATTTTAATTATAATTTTTAAGAATTAAAATAAACTTTTTTATAAAAATAGTTTTACGCATTATGTGCATAAATGTTAAAATCTATATCCATCCACATTATTTATTTTATTTTAATAAATTATTTAATATTATTAATAATTAGGTTCAAATTACCTATTAAATTAATATATATTTTGAGGAATTAAAAGTAAATTACTTAAGGAATTAGTAGTTGCCACGGTAAGAAAACCAAAAAATGATAAAAGTGAAAAATCTGAGAGTAAAAGACTTAAATACATGTGAAAAACATGTTTATAGACTTATTTTTGGGAATTTATAGACGTTTAATCTCCCCCACTCAATTTTTTCTATTATTAGATCCACTTGGACTTTAATTACGGACTTCACCATTTATATTATTACAAAATACCACTCATCGCACTTTCAAAATGATTCATCACCACCCCACTTATATTCAAAAAAAAGAATCTTTTATTTTAAAAAAAATACAGAAATAACTTCCAAAAAATATTACACAATTCATATAAGTTATTTCATTCTCAAAAGACCATCTATCGAAGCCTTAATCTAATTTGAAAAAGAACATATTCAAGCAGTATGGTAAAATAATAAATTAATCATTTTATTTTCTTTTTTACATTTATCTTCTTATACCTTATTTGAATATAATAAACCAATATTGAAATAATTAAATAAGAATAATATTTATTATTATTTATTATTATTTTTATTGGATAATCATTCTCATTCGTCCTCCCAACTATTTAAAAACAAAAAAATGTTTATTTTGTTATGTACGGATTACAGCCTCGATAATTGATGTCATCCATTTTTCAGAACCAATTTATATGAATATTTAAAAGTGTGAATTTAATGAATAATTATTATATTTAAAACAATATTAATATTCTTAAAATATAAACCAGTTCATACCTTCATTATTTTTTCTGGAAACCTACGTGTATAATTCCAATACCATGAAAGTGATGTATTAAGTTTTTCATATAGTATTTTATTAATTATTAAATTATATAAAAATTAGATTCAACATGTTAAAACATATCAATAATATTATTGTGTTTTTTTAAATTGATATTGTTCCCAAATAACCACTTTCATAACCATACTCTCTCATATATTATAGCGTGTTCTTGTTTAGGTTAGATTAACCACCAATATGAAAAATGAAATAAATCACTATCATAGATGACTCTAGAGACTTAAATAATGGTTTTATAAGAAAATAATTAGAAAATAATTTTCTTAATGGTATTTTATTAATTAATATTTAACTTTTTATTATTGTACCATACTTTTGTTAATTAAAAATTAATGAAAAAATCTTGTCTCTACCTTCATCATCACGAATCATAAGTAAAATACTAGTAAAAAGAAATTATAAAATTATAAAAAAATATAAAATATCTATTATAGCAAATATAATTCTCTATTAATGATTTACTTTAAATATGATATTAATAAAAAACACCTCTATTATGAAACTAATATAAAGAAGACAATCGAAGATTATAACTTCTAATGATGAAAATAAAATATAACTTACTAATAAATTTGAAATAAATTATTATAAATTAATATTATCAAATTTTATAGGTATAAATAAGGTTATTAAATTGGAAATTAAGACAGTTATTTTTTTAGGAAGGTTATAGCATGCTTATTTAAGCTGTATTAAAAGTAAGGGGGTTCCATCAGAATTTATTTAATTTGAGGTATATTTTTTATTATTCCCAAAATTTAATTTAAATAGTACATATACTTCCTATTAGATATATAATATACTAAATTATATTTTATTCCTGTTATTTTACATTCAATTTCATGCACCATTTTTAAGGGGGTTTATTAAAAAGTTTCTTAAGTCGTAAGGGGTTTTGTTGGGATCAACTTGTTCTCTTCAGTGAAAATGATTCCCCTTTAACAATTGTTTTATGATATTTATTATTTTTATTTTATGATGATATTATAATAAATTTTGTACCATTTTTAGAACTATATTTATTTATTCATTTTTTTATATAATTTTATTATGTTAAGCATAATATTCATTCCCTAAAAATAAGTTATTTCTCTTCCATATCCATTTTCAAAATTTCCATAATGTTCTCATTTATAATTTTGAAATCCAGATTTGATTTATTTCAGGTATTATTAAAAAAATTCATTACCAATTTTAAAATTAAATATGTATCACTCTTTTAGTGATGCGGGTTAAATGAAGGAATTTTCAAAATATTAAAAAAACATTTCTCCTTTAAAGTTTATATTTTTATCTTCCACTTCCCATTTCCTATGAAAATAATTTATGGATTTTCAAGGGATTTATTATTAAAGTGTGTTTTTAAATGTAAAATATTTCAAAATAATTTCACATAACCTTTTTAAATCCTTTTTTTACTGTTTTAAATCCACATTATTGAATATTTTTATTAAAGTAACTATTCCAAAAAAAATTAATTTACCCTTTTTAAATGTTTATGACTTTTCAAGGATTAATTGTTTATATTTATTTCCAAATAATTATTTTTAAAATTATTTCATTTCAATTTCTCAAAATTGATATTTTTATAAGTGACACAAAACATATTATTTTTAGAACAATGTTAAGAAATTATTTATAAATACACCTTTTAAGTCTCACTTCCATTTTCCTCTTTAACAAAAAAAATATTTAGCGGCTATATAGTTATGTTATATTAAAAATTTTGTAAATTTATTTATGAAATATGAATTTTTGGTGATCGAATTTTAGGTATCAAAAAATGTAACTCTTGGGGATAATTTATGAGATTCCACTTGTAAATGTTCTAAAACACATTTTCATTACGCGAGTTCTATATGATGGGATTAAAGATTTATTTTTTTTGGCACACACATGAATAAATTATTATTATAGTATAGTCTAGGAACAATAAATCACTAATATGTTTTTCTTTTGATAAAAAACAACGATAGTTTTGGTCTGATAAATCCCTAAAATAGTATTGGTCAATTAAATCCTTGTGAATTTTCTTGTATGATAAATCTCAATCACAGTTTAGGTTTATTAAATTCCTGAGAAGGATTGGTTTCATCAAATCCCTAAGGTAGTTTTTTCCTATTAAATTATTTCAATCCATTGGTTAAATTTTAACTCATAAGAGACAATGAACTGTGGAAATACTTGGATTTGTTCACAACATAAATGTTGGGTGTTCATGGATATGATAACTACACAATTTTTGGGAATTTTTTGATATGCTCACAACATAAAGGGTGGAGCTTATTAGATATTATCACAACATGATGATTCCATGTGATTATGTTTTGTGAAATAAGTACTTTTTATGATATGTTTTAATGACATGCCGCATTTATAAGTTATATTCCTATGATTAGGCTTCATGGATCATTTTTGTCATCTTACACTCTTATTTCATTATACATATTTTTTCAATTATTATTTCATGTCCTTGTATCATGACATATGGATAACTCATATTGGTCCATGATATTTATAATAAGATATTTCTTTTATTTTCACATGTTACAATAGGCTTTGTATCTTACCCTTGATGAAATGTTGGTTTTTTCCTCACTAATCTTTTCAGTTCACCCCTTTCTTAGATTTACATACCCCAAGTTATGAATATTAGTTTAACATATAATAAGTCCAGAATAAATTCTAGGTTTTCTGATTATAGAGAAATGTTTATGAGTATTGTAAAAAATAATTTTCCTATATAGATGTTCTTCAATGATACAAAAAATTTCATTCTTGGGATTTTGTGATTATTTTTGTGATTTGATGTTTATGTTATGTAAATTACCTAAAATAAAGACAAGTTTAGCCTAGTTCATTTCACTTTATATCAAATATAATGTGTAAATAATGTTATTTTATATCAAGATCTATGAGTACTAGAAAAGTTCACCTAATGAAGGGATCCATGACCTATTTATGGAATCCTATATGACTTCCCACACCCTATTCATTTTTTGTTCTATTAAGAGGTGGTGGTGGATTAAACTGGGAGGGGAACTCTAACCACCATAGTGGGTCCCTAGTCCCTACATTATATATAGAAGGGTTTTTCATCCCCTATGTGACCCTATATATCATTTCCTACACACCTAGTGGGGTAACCAAAATCCAGGCGTCCTATTCAAATATAGGCATTTGAATATCTTTCACTTAGCTAAGTGAAACCAAATCAGATCCATTTTCCACCTACCTTTGAGCCATGGATCAAAAATACACCTATTAGATTATGATGCTACAATGAAGTCCTTAGAATTGGATAAGATATAGATTTTAATATTTTTTGATTATACAAGGTATGGATTCTCCTATTTTTTTCTTCTTCACACAGGTATGATTTTACAAAGTGCCATCATGTAAGTATAGTTCTTTCTAGTACCTTCAAGCAACCTCATTCACCTGAATATATTCTTTTAAGTGCTGTTTTCAAACTCCCGTTACTCATGTGAGTTCATCCGACTTTATTTTATATATTATATTAATGGAACTATGTTTTATCATGTATGTTCATTAAGCATCCCTTTCTTAGCCTCATTCTCTTAGGCATGTTCGTGAAACTATCATCACATAACTCCCTTTAACACAACTTCCATCTCCCAGATAGTTTTCTTAAGTAGAGATCATGCATGTAATACCTACAAAAATAATTACCCCTTAATCTTCAATGTTAATATTTGTTAGTTTCCAATGAAGGGGTTAATATGGTATTTATAGTAAAACCTTGACCATCATGTGACTTAGATTTCATGATAATCATGGTGCATCATTCATGAAACTATACTAGTTTGATTCCTCTAATATCGCAATTATAGTACAACACTACCTCTACACTGCCTTTATGTAACTTATAATCATATGAGTCAACTGGAATAACATTAATCACCTAAAATGTTACAAATCATTCCCAAACAAGCATGAAACATTTGGACTCTCACAAAATAACCTCAACTAGAATAAATGTGCTATGAATACAATGAGAATCTATAATTTTCACTGAAAACAAATTTTCACCTCTTCCAATGAAATACCACTAATGTTTTACATCCCAACATTTAGAGAAAACTAGAAAACTTCTCCGTCTTCTGTAGTCTTTAAAATGCTTCATCAACCCCAAAATAGTTATACAACAAATAAAACATCAATATTTATCTTAGATCATATTGGTTCCAAAAAAATCAATGGATTAATGGAATAATCCTACTCAAATAGAAATTTAATGAGGATTCCCTTATTTAAACCACCATAAGAAGGTTTAAGTGATGCTTAAAGATCCAATTAAATATTCCCATGAACACTATAGATTTGTTCTCTATAAATAACAATATAACTAAAAGATCATAGTGACTATTGTGACACATGAACAATATCTTTGGGAAATATTCCTCATAAACCCAAATTTTGTGATAAACAGACCAAATATCAATAAATAATAACTAATTTTCTCTAATTACTTTTTAAAATATATATTTAATCATAGGAAAAGGGCAATTGTTCTTAATAGACACTTGGTTTTAGAATTGATATTCAATAAATATCCTTAAAATATCATCCAACTTATTGATTAAAATAACATGATCTACCCAAGAGGAAACATTGGATATAATAAATCCTTTCTATAAAAAGATTTTTTAATTTTACCATCAACTCCATATTCCCATCCAGTTATATATGATAGTCTATGGAAGTTATAAATGCGTTATATGGGTGAAATTTAATACCAAAATCATCCTCTTGATGATAGAAAACCCTTGGGAATCCCCCTAAGAAAATGCTTATGTATTCCTCTACCACTAATGTTGAACTATCCTTCACACCCTAAGTGGTGCATAGTTCCAATATTTTCATCAGATGGACAATTGACCATAATCTCTTAAGGGTTAGTCATAGACATCACATTTGAGGGTCCTATTCACTAGAGAAGGTAAACCTAAAACCGTATGCTTGATGACATATAAACCTATGATGAGAGAAATATACAAAATCCTGGATACTAGATAGAATTTACATGTTGAGAATAACATCATATGGTCTCATCTAAACCATAATGAAATATTAAGAAAAAATATCTCTTCCTAGAGTGATCTCACACTCATGATAGATGTGATTGAAAGGATGATTACTTTTATTAGAAGCCTCAACTAAAGAGTTTTGTCTTGAGTCTCTACTGGTATTCATAACTCATGAATAAGAGATGATTCTAAAAATGATTTATTTTCACTAGTATATATAAGCACGAGTTACAGAGTTGAGTAAAAAAAGAATACTTCAAACCATGATAGGCATCGCCTGCTTTAAGGCTTTCATGACCTATGTTTGACCTATTCCTTCACATCCTACACTCATTTAATATAATTATTTACTAGGATGTGGTGGTGGAACAAATCACTATTATGAGTAACCAAACATAAATATTACATAATCTTGAGTTTTATGTCATGAATTCACACTCTATAACTTTAAGGATATTTATAGTTTAGAGTTGTAGATAATTATTTAACCACCCTTATATAAATAAATATTTGATAACAAGGTGTGAAATTACATTCAATATCAATTTTTCTCATAATACAAAACTTTTCTGGTATAACAATTTTTATTTTCATGATATGTCTTCACAATTTTCATGTTAAACACATATTTGTCCCTATCCATCCATAAAACCCTATGAAAAACATTTTAAAAAATGGGATGAGCACAAAAATCATTGAAATGGAAATATAAAAATAATGAAATAAACTTATTCATCCATGAATAATCATAAAAAGTTTCCTTTTTCAAAATAAAACCTGAGCTAAAAATGAAGATTTTATTTCCCATGAAATCAACATGACTGCCCAAAAATTTTCATAAGACATTTCCTAACAAATATTAAATGAAAAAATAAAACTCATAAACTATTCTTTGTAGTCACGAAAAAATAATGATTTTTTTTCCGAAGTTAAACATTTCACCCTTAAGAAGTAGCATATACATTCCATTAAACATAAACTCAATAGTTTAGATTTTTAAATAATAATATTTCCATAAAAATATAAAAATAAAATATTAATCATGTAGGTAAATTGAGAAATAATTTTCATATCACTCATATAATCACTCTAAAAATGGAATTAACTACCAAGTAAATTCAAATAATATCGTAGGAGAAACCTAACTAGTTGACTTTATCCCTTTATCCAATTCATTGAAGAGCAATATTAGGTTCACCCATTCTTGGTTTATAATGTAACCTCCCATTACTGGTTTATAATGAAACCAACCATCATTACAAACAACATGAAAGAAATATAATACAATAATAACACATGAAATATTCAATTTCAGTCATTATACGAAAAAAATATTCTTTACACCCCTAAGAGAAACATTTCTGGATATCAAAAATATACATTCCATTTAAAATAGAATATACCATTTTCCTTCTTTTAAAAACATTCTGTATAAAATATGTAATAAGTTTCTTTTTGAGAACCTGTCAAACAAGGTAAAAAGTGACATAAAATGTCCTTTATAATTAACTAATTTTCTTTATAAATACATTCATAAAATAATTTTAAGAATAAATACATGGAAAAATTATTTAGAAAATAAATTCTAAAAACATTTTAAATGGTATTTTTAAGATAAAGTGTCCTTTACCTCGATTCTGACTCATATTGTATAGTATTTATATTCTAGAATAATAAAATCATGGTAATATTTAATTCTATAAGAAAATTTTTATTTTTTATTATTAGTTTTATTTTATTTATTACCATTTTATATACAATTACTTAATCAACTGTGTTCACATTGGATGTTTTGATGATATTTGGCTCATATATCCTAAATGACATTGGTGAGTTATCTATAGTAAAAGATATCATTATTCCATAACATATAAAATAACAATATTGAAATAATTATAATTTTTATAAATTAATTATAATTTTAGAATAAAATATATAATATGGTTATGAAAATGAATTATGTTACAATCATGGAAACGGTTGACTGTAAATACACAAGAGTAATATTTCCATTTTTCAACGAACATGAGGCAAAGAAAGTGAGAATTATTTTATCATTATTTAATGAATAATATATAATAAATATAATATTATATATTAAAATAAACTTATATATACCATCCATTAGATGAGGTGATAAAAAATGAATCACATCACTTCGTGGATGTAGTAATCCACACGAACACACGAACGGCGTTATTATTTATTAATGGAAAGAAATGTAAGAAAATATATGACATATTATATTTCTATAATGATAAATATGTCATTAATATCATATATATATATATATATATATTAAATTAATATTTATAATCATATGTGAGAGGCAGTTATGGAAAATTAATTACATCAGTTCGTGATGTGGTAGTCCATCGTACACCTAAAGGATGGTTTAATTTACCATTTCATGGAAGAACGAGTTGGATATAGATTATGAAATTGACATAAAAAAATTAGTATATATAATATACTAGTTTTATTAATTCATTATGGTTGAATAATATTTTAAGTAGGAATATAAATAAATGAAACAAAGTTCTCAGTTAATAACTTTATCTCTTATTCAAACAACCACTTTTGATTTAAACACAAAACCTTTATGGGTTAGTCTTCTAATAAAAATAGGGGCTATAGGATGTTGGTTGGAATGTAAGAAATGTATATGGGTAGGTATTTTCCAAAACAAAAGTATTTTGAATTGTGGAGAGGATAAGATAGGGGGTGTCCTTTTATAAGTGGCGAAGATAACACACTTGGAATTTTTAAATAAATTAAGATATATTAATTTCTTACTCAAGAAAAGTCTACAAAATGGACCATTTAAGATTATTATATAGGTTTTATATATATATACATATGTATATGTATGTATTTATGTATGTATGTGTGTATATATATCGTATAAGATCATGAAAATTTTTAAGGTCATTTTCACCATTATCACTTTAGTTTAACCCCTCGGTAATCTATTTTAACCTTAATCGTGGAAATAAATTTTTACTATTTTGACTATTAATTATGAAAAAAATAATTTTAACATATTATATAATATTAATTATGTTGGTTGATAATATTTAATCCATTTTATCAATAACAATTCATAAAATTGGTAGGATTTAATTTAAAATTAAACCCACAAAATCTAATGAAAAACGGGTTTCAAGAAAAATGTATTTTAAGTACAAATTTTCTTCATACCAAATTCATGTAAAATGTTGATTAAAATGACATATATTGTATTATTTTTAGTTAAAATTAACTAATTAAATTTTAAAACGAATGAAAAAATAGAACATGGCTTTTGAAATACAAGAAAAAAGACTAATTTTTAAAAAAACTATTATTTTTCATTATTCATTGAAAAATAAAAATTTTCATAAAAATGTAATAAAAAATCATAAGATAAATTATAAAATATTAATTAAAAAATAAATTTCATTTTTCCAAATTCATGATCTTAAATTTTGAAATAAATACCTTCAAAAATTTATATAATGCATGAAAACCCAATTTGTTTAGAAATAAAGTTTTGTTCTTTTGACTAAAAAATTTCTAATATTATTATAATGAATATAACTCTATAAAATATATTTAAAAAAAAATTAGAAATGATATTATTTTATTACAAAATTACTTGGGTTGTAAATTCTTTCCCTTATTTTGAAGTTGTGTCCTCGCAAATTTATTCACTAATTAAACAAGTGAGGATATATTTTTCATAGCATTTTCTCATTCACATGTTTCTTCTTCACCATATGGTTTTTACCCAAAACCATAACATGATGAATAAACATATTTTAAAAAATTATCTCTTTATGTTAAATAATATTTAATATTTATTCCTCATAAGAAATGTTTCTTCTAAGTGGACTACTTCAGAGCTCAATACATAAGATGCATCTGGCACATATTTTCTTAAAAACATGTAATACATCACGTGACTAAGAAGAACTCAGAGGAAAGTCCAATCGATAGGAAATTGATCTAACTTTATATAGGTTTTCATGAGTTCCAATGAAACATGGAGTTAGTATTCCATTTTTACCAAAATTCATAACACTTTTTGATGAAGTTACTTTATGAAAAACATGATCGCTTACCTCAAAAAAATATCTTTCCTATGGTTATCTATATAAATTTTATGCCTTCTATGAGCAATCCTCATGTGATAATGAATAATATTTACCCACTAAACCATCTATTCTGCCATTTTTTGTTTCAAAAACATTCTTTTTCCTACATAATTCTAATAAGATAGAGTTTTCCACTACTTTCCTTGTAATACCTCAAAAGGTTCCATCTGTATAAAAGAATAAAAATAGTTATTATAAGAAAACTAAAGTGAAGTCATATTTTTATCCCAAATTCTCTGATAATCTATTGAATAAAATAAAAAAAATATCCTACAAATAACAAATAATTCTTTCTAACTATCCATCGGATTAAGTATGAAAAGTTGTATTAAAATTATATTCAGTAACCAATGAATTCTGATGGATTTTCCAAATATTAGAGGTAAACATGGTATTATAGTTATATACAATGGATATAGGGAATCTATGTTTTCTAATTTTCTATTTAACATAATTTTCTAAAAATTGATGAAAAGTCATATTATCATCAATGAGAATAAAATGAACAGATTTACCGTATTGACCAACAATTACCCAAAATCTCATTATTAACTCTATATTTATTTAGTAATCCAACCATGAAATCCAAAGATATATTTTAACATTTCCACTTTATTATAACAATAGGAAGAAAATCCAATGGATAATTATCATTTTTATTTAACCTATTTAAAATTAAAAAAAATTATGTTAAGGTTAAAAATACCCATCTTTATCCCTTCCCACCAAAAATGTTCTTGAAGGTCTTTGTACATTTTTTTCTACCAGGATAAATAAACAAAGGTTAAATATGAGCCTCACTAAATATTTCTTTATTGAAATGGTGTCACATGAAATAGATAAAAAAATTAATCTCAAAACACATTCTTAGTCATTGTTAAACTCTAGAAACTTACACTTCTTGACTGATTTTACATTTTCTTATAAAAACTATCTTCTTTATAATCTTGCATAATCTTATCTGACAATTATTATTGTACTATAACCTGAAATAAAATAGTTATATTTCATAAATGTAAAATTTATAATCCAAACATCATAAAATCATTATCCAAAGGATCATATATCATACACAACTTAGTTAATGTATAATTATCTTTTCAAATCAAAGAATCTTCTACTCAATTTTCTTTAAAAAAATGGTACTGAATTATTAAGTTATAATAATAAAAATATGTGTCTTTTATTTAGAAACCACTTTTATGGAAAAGTTGGATACCTTTCAAGTACACAAAGAAAATCAATCAAGATGATATGTCATACCTGAATCTAGGATTAACAATTTTATCCTATTAGATATCGTACCTCTGTGAAGAATCCACTTAAAAATGATAGCCTTCTCATCCAAATCCTCTTTGAGTTGGTTTTCAAAATTGTAAGCTATCCATTTGAATGAACTCTCCCATTGATATCTTCATCCAGTTGAATCTATGAGCTAGTATCCTAATTTGTTTTGGCACTAGTCCCTCTGCTCTTTAGTAAGGTTACCTGAAAGAAACCTCCCAACCAGCCTGTCAAACTCATTTTTCAAAGTGATGACCTATAATCCTTTATCGTAGAATTATTAACCTCCATAGATGATGGTTTCCAACTCATCACACTCTATCAGTTCCCTACCATTCGGGTGGATATCATATTCAGTTGGGTCCTTTCTAGCATATGTTAGTTCAATAACAAAAGATTCCCTAGCAAGTGGATCAAGATCCTTAGTAGACTTTTCCTCCACCTATTTGGGAATCTTAGTATGAAGCTTTACTTTTCTTGAGGATCTAGTAACGAGAGGGTTTGGTAAGGAAGAGTAGTCTTTCCTCCTCTACAGCCTCCGAGAGTGGTTAAGAAACCCATCAAAATCAATGATGGTGTTATTTACCTTCCTTGAAGAGGATCTAATATATTCCTCTTCAATTTCCACTTCCTTGAACTCAACAAGAGTGTCCAAATTAGAATTCTTACCCTCCTAAGAAGCCTACACATAATCCATTTCCTCAGGCGCATAACACTCCTCTCCCAACACTGCAAATTGATTTTAAGACTGAATAACCATTCATACACACTTCACAGTATCAGCATAGGATGGCCTTCCTAGAAGGTCCATCCCATACAGATCTGAACCTCTGGGGTACAAAAATCCACATCCCATAAATTGGGGCTTCTTGTTAGTGTCCTCTCAAACCAAAATTTGCTGAAGTCTCCATCACCCGGTACATTACAGACTTCTATGCATGCCACATCATCCTTGGGAGGAATATATGAGGCCGTCTGTGTAGATGTATCATCATCCATGGGTGGGATCCTCACTGCATGTCCTGTATCTGTATTTGAAGAGGAAGTACACTTCTGGAACTCACAGGCCCTCACAGCCTCCCCTGCACTGCTTGACAAGGGGCTTACACCCAGATCACGCTTGGAATGAGCAAAAAACATCTGCAACCCTCGTCTTTGGAACCTAAGGTTTTTCATCCTTGACCGCTCCTAATGAAGTCCCCAGCCTTGAACCAGATTGATTGTTTATAGGTGGAAGTGAGATCTGCATTAAATGATCCTCAACTAGAGATTTAGTGGCCTCCCATTAGCATCCTCCCTCACTGGTTCCCAGAGCTTCCACCTCAAGGGCTTTACATGGTGTGACAACATCCAAGGGGGTCTTTCCATACTTCCCCATAGCCTGTAGATACTGGCCCTCACCCAAAGAACCAGAAAGGAGGGCAACCCAAGGATCCCCCATCAAACCGCACCTCCAACAGTGCACAGTGTTTCCAAGAAGACTACAAGATGAGCAATAGAGAACCCATGATTCATATAAAACCTTTTGGTACCACCACATCTCACCTTGAATCTCAATGTTAATGGTGTCCAATGGTTCCTTGGATACGTCATCTTATATATAGATCCACTGGGAAATCAGAGGATAAACGGCATGAGTTTTCTGGTCCGAGTAGACGATATGACCCACTAGGTTTCTAATCAAAAGAAGTATCCCTGTATTTTGGAACGGTAGGGAAAGACTAGGCAGTGATATCTATATCACCGAAATGGGGGGATCTCTCTTCAAGTAGAAATTGAACAACCACTAAAAGAGGAAAAACTACAATCCTAAGATCACATATGGAGTACTCTCCCATGCATGTATAAGATATTCATTCATCTGAAAGAGAACAATGAGGTGTCATGAATACAAAATCCCTATAGTCACCCAGGTTTGCATATTCCACTTGGTAAAGATGAATCTATCCAAGACATCGAATGTGGGATGTCTTTTACCAAAACAATCCACCATAGAATGATTCATCAACATGAGACGAGAGTCTTTGAGCAGCTTCGCTTCTCGAGTTTTTTTTTACGTTTTTGAAAAACAATATTTTGCAGAAGATGGGTAGGGAATGTTTTTTTCAAAATCCAGCGCAATGGCGACATCCGCGATGCCGCCTTTGCATTTCAGGTGAAAGGCGACATCACAGATGCCACTTTTTCACTGCAGCTGAAAGGCGGCACTCGCGATGCTACATTTCCCCTAACAAAACAAGATTTAATTTTTTATTTGTTTTGTTTATATATTTATTTATATATATAATTCATAAAAAAATTTCAGAAGGATTTTGCCTTTCACCTAACAAAAAAAATTATTATTTTTTAAAATTTTGTTTGGAGTTTTTGTTTTTTTATTTATATTTTTATTTATATATATAATTCATAAAAAATTTAAAAATTATCCTTTTTGAATTTTTTTTTTATTTTTTGTTTTGTTTTGTTTATATATTTGTTTATATATATAATTACTAAATATTGTTCAGGAAAAATAATTTATAAGATTTCAAAACCACCTACTTTAATGTTAAAAATGTTTCAAGTACGTGAATTTTGAAAGACTATAAAATATAAACCATAAGACCAATATAAACGAAACTTTAAACATTTATTAAACATATAATAAATTGTTGAAAACAAAAATCATTTCATAAAAAATGTTAATGAAAAATAATTTATAGGCTTTCAAAATTCCTACTTGAAACTTAAAAAATTTTCAAGTACGCGACTTTGAAATACTATAAAATATACATCTTACAACCAATATAAATGAATCATTAAATGATAATTAAATATATAAGAAATAGTTGAAAAAAAATCATTTCATAAAAAATTGTTAATAAAAAATAATTAATATTCTTTTAAAACCGCCTACTTGAAACTTAAAAATGTTTCAAGTATGTGACTTTGAATGACTATAAAATATAAACCATAAGACCAATATAAACGAAACATTAAACATTGATTAACCATATAGGAGTCAACCCCGAATCCATGTGTTGCACGGTGTCACCAGTATCAGATACATCTATAATCATTGAAGCATGAGAACTTGTTATACCTCCTTTCATGGGACAACGAAATCCATTCATCCACCCGCCATGTACATATCCATATCAACATTCGGCCGCATAAGGGTATGGTGAACTATATGCCACATGAAATGCTCATCTGTTCCCATTCTTGCAAATACCAACCCCTTCAACACCACCATGCATCCAACCATTATAATTTCTTTGACAATTGTCACCCCATTTTCCCAGGCTTAGTTGATCAGATGAAAACACCAATGATTCCACATAGCCCATCGAACTATTCATCACCAAATCTTTATCCTTTGTCATCTTCAAAAGGATACTGTAGGACCTCCTTGATCTATCCATTCCAAACACTCACATACAAGTATACTATAAACATAAAAACCAACAAATTTTCAGGTTTTTTATGTTTATAGTATACTTGTATGTGAGTGTTTGGAATGGATAGCTCAAGGAGGTCCTATCGTAGCCTTTTGAAGATGATAAAGGATAAATATTTGGTGATGAGGAGTTCGATGGGCTATGTGGAATCATTGGTGTTTTGATCTGATCAACTACACCTGGGGAAATGGGGTGACAATTGATGAAGAAATTATAATGCTTGGATGCATGGTGGTGTTGAAGGGGTTGGTATTTGCAGGAATGGGAACATATGATCTTTTCATGTGTCATATCTTTCACCATACCCTTATGCGGCCGGATGTTGATATGGATATGGACATGGTGGGTGGAAGAATGGATTTTTTTTGTCCCATGAAAGGAGATATAACATGTTCTCATGCATCAAAGATTATATATGTATGTGATACTGGAGACACCATGCATCACATGGATGCAGGTTTGACTCTTATATGTTTAATCAATGTTTAAAGTTTCATTTATATTGGTCTTATGGTTTATATTTTATAGTCTTTCAAAGTCATGTACTTGAAACATTTTTATGTTTCAAGTAGGCGGTTTTGAATGCTTATAAATTATTTTTCCTGATAATTTTTTATTAAATGGTTTTTGTTTTCAACAATTTCTTATATGTTTAATCAGTGTTTAATGTTTCATTTATATTGGTCTTATTGTTTATATTTTATAGTCTTTAAAAGGTGCATACTTGAAACATTTTTATGTTTCAAGTAGGAATTTTGAAAGCTTATAAATTATTTTTCGTTAACATTTTTCAAGAAATAATTTTTTTCAACAATTTCTTATATGTTTAAAAAATGTTTAATGTTTCGTTTATATTGGTCTTATGGTTTATCTTTTATAGTCTTTCAAAGTCACGTACATGAAACATTTTTAACTTTCATGTAGGCGGTTTTTAAAGCTTATAAATTATTTTTCATTTCCATAGACGTAAAACATATAAATTAACATAAAAAATCAATGTATATGTCTACGGTGAGGAGATACTATCCCACATGGTTGTCTAATAATAGGACGTCTGTAGTGAGATCTCTAGGGTGTCTGATGACCTGGAGAGGGTTGATACTCAGGCGCTGGAACGTTGACTTTCATGTCCTCCACCTCTGTGCCAGTGGGAGAAAATATCAAATCCACCTCATACTTCCCTCCTAATCCTTCTCCCACTTCGATGGTAGAAGGACCCAACATCATCATAGTGGGGAAAAAATCATGTGGTGGATCTATACCCTAACACTGCGATGGGTCTGGACCCCAAGGCTACGATGACTCTGGACCCAAAGGCTGCAATCCATATGGACCCCATGATGGAGAAAACTGAGGATATCCCATCAAAAAATATGGATCCCATGACAGCTAAGGCACATCCTGCATCATCTCAGACTGGACCACTAGAGGGCCGACCTCTACCTGTGTAACTGGTGAGGCCTGATGTGCAGGACGATGTTGTCTGCGTCGCCATGGTCATGGCTCCTCAGTACCAGCAGCTGCTGTAGGATCTTCCTCTCCGGTAGGAACCTGTTGTCTCCATGCCAGATGCTTGAAGAGGCTCTTGGTAAATGCATGGATAGATAACTTAAGATCCAATGCTTGAGCATAAATAGATTCTCGGCGGAAGACTCTATCCTCAGCCTCATCACTCATATGAATAAGTTTGTCTGTGTGACTCTCCTGTAAACAGATTAAAAATGAATTTGAAAATAACTAAATAAACATATTAATATAATTTAATTAACATACAATCATAAGCATATCTATGCTGACTCGGGTAAGATACAATATAGAATCCAGTCTATACCATGGCTCATACTCGTGCTGCGCTGAAAGAGAGAACTGCATCATAGGAACTCCCTGGATACGAAACTCTTCACATCTATGCCAACAGTCGATAAATACAGCATGTACTCAATGCCAGTCTTCATCTAGCCTCCCTCTCAGCTTCATCCCATGAATATGATCTGTCTGCCTCAGCGGTAATGGAATCCGTTGAGTCAAGAGAAACTGACGCATGACTCTTTCAGGCTGGTGCCACTCAACAATATGAAAGTGAATGAGTGGCACTACAGCCATTAACATCGTCAAGACCAACCACGCAGTATGGAGGCAATTGGTCTATAACAGACCAGTATGGAACCCATGAAATCCGAAACAACATATTACCCTTATTATAAAAACTCTTAACTAAAGAAATAATGCTATTATTAAATTTGTTAGACAGTTATAGATTGTATATACAACCCTAATGGGGTAAGTGAAAGTCTAACTCGAGCCGATATACGGAAAAATTGTGTCACAGAACCGCAGTGAAATTGTGTCACTCACGCCACCTATAAAATACAACATCGATAGTGATAAATAATGAGAAATTAAAGTCAATAACTTGTAGTAGCATCAGAAACTGATAGAAATGAGTGATCATACCAGCGTCCATGCGAAGCGTCATGCAGCACCGCCATATTGACTGGTGGACTAGCTAGATCAGGCCAGAATACGGGGATGTGCTCCCATTCCCACATCTGAATAAGGATGATGCATCCCCTGAAACCTGTGCGCTACCTATTGGATATCCTACATAATGCTCTGTATGTGTATGCCAAGCAGGCGGATCCCCAACTGTACATCCCTTCCCGATCAAAGTCCTCTAGCAGGGGTAGATACATCATGTGAACGTGCATCCCTAAATGATCCATACACATGGTCCCTCCAATATGTCATAATATATATTCACATGCATAACGCATCACCTTATGCTCATCAGCATCATCAGCTAAAAGTGGAATATGTGACTCCAGCCAAGGCATGGATTTAGATGCTCCATCAATAGCACTATGATCGGACAAAATGTCAACGCCTAACAAGTGTTGAGCAAGGTCGGGCCAAGATGCCCGAGTGGATCCAATAACAGGTGTCCCATAGATAGGGAGACCAAGAATAAAAACAACATATTAGAGGGTGATGGTTATCTCTCCCTCAGGCAGGTGGAATGTGTGTGTCTCTGGTCTCCACCTCTCCACGAGTGTAGCTAGCAGGTGATGATCTACAAATGTAAAATCTGATACCGTAATACCATAGAATTTAGCACGACTCAAGTATGGTATAATGGAAGGAGGAGGCTCTGTGTGACGAAAAATGTGCACTCAACGCACCCTGATCAATCGATCTGGACCACCCTCTATCACAACCTGTGAACAATGGGTAGCCTGCTGACTGAGTATTATGGTGTCATTCATCTGCATATAAACAAATGAAATGAGTTGTAAGTGTAAACTATAAATATAACATAATTATCAGTAAAATATTATGATTTGTAGAATGTAAGACATGTCATGTTTATTCACAATGTTTTATGATGTTTTTTTACCTAAAGAAAGGGGCATGTCTTCATGTTTTTCAAAGAATATTACTAAAGTTTATTAAGAAATTATTTCACCTAGAATTGGGTGTTTTGTAGGATATGGATTTATATATTTTTATATATAAATAATTTTTCTATGTTATATAGATGATTAATTGAAAAGGATGTTATTTATCATTTATATATGATTGTCAACATGATTATATGTTTCGTGATTATTTTCTCAATCACGTAATGTTTTGAAAAACAATGTAAAGGGAAGATGTTTTTGGGTATACGATTCATCTTTTAGATTTTAGGAATTAGATATTATGGTTTCACATTTTGCCTTCTGGATCTAGGATTTTGGATTTATTTTTAACATTTTATGGTTTAGGTTAATGATTTTGGAAAGTATTTTCAGGATTATGGATTAGAATGTTAGGATTACAGTATATAAAATATGTTTTTGGGTTTACTGTTATGATTTTCAGAATTGGGGGTTAGAAAACTGAGGTAAAAGGAAGAGATAACAACATAAAATTTACAATATGATAATCTACCAATAACAACAATGCATCATTATGGCTTAGAGTGTGAACTCGACCCAACAATGTTAGGGAATCATTTCCAATTATGACATTCTTGATGATATTGGTTCATCTCAAACTCTGTCTTTGTTCCTATGGCTAGTACATCTCATTTCTCCTGCTAGCCTTCGGTTTCCCACAGGGATACAACGGATTCATATCAGGTACCACCATTCGTTGACCTTCAAGCATTGGGAAATAATGAAACTCGCCAATAGGTATCCATGGTGCAGCATAACAATTAGCAATGTTGCACATCTAGTACACTAGATCAACATATGCTTCCCCTGATATGTTAACAGAGGCACATGATGCGATCGAGTGTGAGCATGGAAACCATAAGGCCTGAAAGTTTCCACATTGACATTGACTCGTTTCAAGTAATACAACCATTTTTTCACCAATGCTATTTTTGGTGGGGATTGACTTCTCTTGAACCTCAAATCAAGATTATTCTCATTGAAATAGGCATACTTGATAACCAAAAGCTTCTTCAATATTATTTTCAATCTCCTGTTGAAAATGTCTTACGTACGTTAACCCCTGATGTATTTCATCCAATTCTAGTTTTCTTCTATCAACAAAGTACTTCATGCAACGATTTAATGTCTCATGAACTAGGGCAGTTAGAGGTAGCTTGGGATGCCCTTTAAAGACACCATTGATTCACTCTACAATGATTGTGGTCATGTGTCTATAACTTTTCCCCCCATCATATTCCAATGTCCATTTTTCATTTGGAATTCCCATCATATAATTGTAAACTTCTTCATTAACCTGATGGATTTTTTCGAAATGTTCTTCAAAACGTTGTTTATCTGACTCATATGCTACACAGAATAGATGATATTTCACATATTTTGAATTTATCTTTATGTGGAAATACAAAAAAATAACAAATACAATGTGTAACAAGTCTGGTGACTGTCTTCTTCATCAGTTTGTTGTGGAATTTTTTATACAAGTTTCTAGAAATGTGTCTAATGCAGAACCGATGATGTGTATTTGGGTAACTCCATGTATCAAGATCAACATTGATTGCCTCATTGATTTCTCAATGCCGATCAGATATCAAACAGACACCCTGAATGTTGGGAAAATGGTTGCTGATACATGCCAAAAACCAACTCCATGATTCATAGTTTTCTTTCTCTACAATGGAAAAGGAAAGAAGAAGAGTTGAACAGTTTCCATCTTGGGTTTCCGCAATCAACAATATGCCCTTGTATTTTGTGTACATAAATGTTCCATCAATCTGAATAAACTGTTTGCAGAAATAAAATGCGGAGATACGGAGAAGGAATTCCCAGAGAAAATGATGAAATTGAACACGAGATGGATCAAGTCGGTTATCATGAGACACATGTTCGTTTGTATCTAGATGGAATAAAACGTGGTTATGATGCCTCAACATGGATATCAATTGCGGAAACACCCGATATGATTCATCCCAATCACCATAGACCTTCACAATTGCCTTCTGTTTCTCCATACTTACCTTATTATAGGAAATATTATAACCAAATGTATGTTGAATCCTCTCATGTACAAGGGCTATTGGAACATCTCGACATATACAAATCATCTCAATAATAGTGTATGAAGAAAATTCTACATCCAATAAGGTATGATCATCTGTGAGGCTTGGCTGAATGCAAGTATGAGCTGCCTCAATCCTCGAGATTCTCAAACCTCCAAATGAAATGTCTGGAATCACCCTCAATCAAAATATACAATCATCCTCATACTTCTCACACCATATGGCATATTTTCTATGGTGTTATTTGTAAAATGCATGGCTATAGTGCCTCTCAATGTAAAATCTCTTTAGCATTCTTTTTAATGCATATTTACTTGGAAACTTCCTTCCAACATATAATGTTTTGTCCATCTCACTAAACATATCTCGTATAACTCTGAGAAAGTCAGTTGTCTATGTGATAACATTATCTTCAAATTCAGGCACATGTTTCATTGCTTCTAACGAAGATTCAGAGAGTGGTGGATGATTTATTATAGGCTGATCCTACTGTACAACTAATAAATTTCTCGAAACTTCCATTGTTCCTTCCTCATCCGCACTATTATCATCATCTGTTTCGTTATTACGAAACTCCTCATCAGATGTCGGGTTAACATGTGTATCCGGGAGATCAAGTATTTTTTCCTCTTCTGCATCATTTGGAATAGTCTCAACTTCATGGGGCAGACTATCTTCAATGACTCTTGTAAGTCTACGTTTTTGTAAAATTGGATGTTGTTGTTGTACAGTAGAAACATCAACATATAACTCCATCATGGTACCAACCTACCATTGAGAAAACAAATTAATTGTTTGGATCCATTGTGCATCATCAACCAATATACAAGCTAGATGCCACAATGTTGACAGGAACTCCAAATGTTTATAACTCGTTGACATGATCTCTTGATCAGGTCCTAGATTTAATGAGGCATGAATTTTGTATTGAAGGTCACTTAGGGTTACACAATCAGTTGTATTAACCACTATTATTTTTTGTGTATAGTATGAAGCTCCTTTCTCAGTTTGAATAACCTTCCCATAGCAGTACACATAGGCAAAAATTATGCTCTACGTAAAAAAAGTTTTCTGATCATGATTTTGATAATATAAGAGACATTCAGAATGATGGTTACAAATATAATATTTATTCATCCAACTTATTTTTAATACATAGTTTAATTACCTCATGTTCAAATATTAACTATTAATTCTAAACTATATAATCTCTATGATACTTAAATTTAAAAAGATCTTATATCCTAAAGTAGGAAATTTCTTAGTACACTTTTTAGTTAGTTAATCATTCTTCAATCATTAGTTATTCCTTACTAAATTATTAATTAGTTATTAAATAACGTAGTACAGTTATAATATAAATAAAATAGAGTTAAAATAAATAAATAACACCATGTTTCCAGCTTCTCACCTTTCTTCTAGTGAATTTGATATCAAAATTTTAGAAAACCTGTTGTCACATGGGTTTTCTGAAACTTTGATATCAAAATCACTGTAAGAAAGGCCAGAAGCTTGAAACATATTGTTATTTATTTTTTAACTCTATGTTATTTATATTTTCACTTTAAATTCATGTTGTTTTTTAACTCCATGTTGTTTTTGACCTCCATGTTTTTTAACTCCATGTTTTTTTAACTCCATGTTATTTAATATCATTTGATATATAGTTTTATTTTTAACTCGATGTTATTTATTAATTAATTTCTAATTAATCATTAATAATAATAACTATCAACATCATTACTAAATTATCAATTTATCATTTCTTTTCATAGATATTTTAGTAGTTTATAAAGAAATATTCAAATCTTAAGCATATCCCTCGGGAGTGTCAAACCAGAATGCAACAAGGCCCATTGTCGTGCACCAGTTCCCATTCGAGTCTAGATCAAATCTGTGTTTTTGGGTTTTACCCCTAGGTACATCTGTGCCAGAGCCCAATTCACTTGTTTGTATCTAGAAAAATATTTGATTTCTTAGATAACATAGTCTTTATGCTACCAAAATTTCATTAAAATAATCCTAAATTAATTTATACTAATGATAATTATAATTCCTAAATATATATAACTATTTAAACAATCTAATAAACAAAAAAATTAAAACTAACTAAACTACTAATTAATTAAAATATTTAACTATAATCAATTCAACTAAATAAAAAACATTAAATTTAAAAAAATATTTAACTAAAAAAATTCAACGAAATAAAAAACATTAAATTTAAAAACATACCTCTAAAAGCTTTCCAAAAATTTCAATCTACAAAATTCGCCGCAAAAGAGAGAAAATGAGAGGTAATGGGTGTTTGGAAGTGCGGAGAAGGAGAGGGCAACGCTGCCCTTTTATAGGGGGCAGAGGCGAAGGCGGCACCCGCAGTGCCGCCTTCGCCATGTCAGAGATCGGTGCTGGTAGTGGAATGGAGGCATCGCAGATACCGCCTTTGCACCATATTTTGGAAAAAAAGTTAACTAACTGTTTTCTGCTTTTTTTTTAAAATGTAGAAAAACTCTCACTTCTCTCCTTATGTCAGACTAGGGTTTCCACGTCCGGGTTTTCTTCTTAGTCTTCGAAGGCTCCGGATCTATAGGATGACACCATCATGGAGGGATGGGGATTTGATACTGGTCTGGTGTCAGGGGAGAGGCTTTGTGGCGGGTGATTTCTATTCCTTTTTGGTGGGATTGTCATCATCCCAAAGTAATGCGGAGGGGAGGGGGATTTTTGAAAGAAACCTAGAGAATGTAGTTTCAATGTATTTTAATTAGTTTTTTTATAGGTTTTAAAGAAAATTACATAAAATGGTTCGGGAAAAAATTCAAAATGAGGAGTAAAGGTGGATTCCACGATGGCGCCTTTGAATTTCGGGTGAAAGGCAGCATCGCGGCTGCCGCCTTTGCACTGCGGCTGAAAGACGGCACCTGCGATGCCACCTTTACCCTAACAAGAAAAACTTGAATTTTTTTTATGTTTTTTTGTTTTATTTATATATTTATTTATATATATAATTCATAAAAAATGTTTAGGAGGATTCTGCCTTTCCACTAACAAAAAAAATTATTAGTTTTTAAAATTTTGTTTTGTTTTATTTATATTTTAATTTATATATATAAATCATAAAAATTGTAAAAATTATCATTTTTGGAAATTTGTTTTTATTTTTTTTATATATTTATTTATATATATAATTCCAAAAAAAATTCTGGAAAAATAATTTATAATCTTTCAAAACCACTTAATTGAAAGTTAAAAATGTTTCAAGTACGTGACTTTTAAAAACTATAAAATATAAATCATAAGACCAATATAAAAAAAACCTTAAAAATTCATTAAAAATATAAGAAATTATTGAAAACAAAAATCATTTCATAAAAAATGTTAATGAAAACTAATTTATAAGCTTTCAAAACTTCCTACTTGAAACTTAAAAATGTTTTAAGTACGGGACTTTGAAAGACTATAAAATATAAACCATAAGACCAATATAAATGAAACTTTAAAAATTAATTAAAAATATAAGAAATTGTTGAAATAAAAAATCATTTCATAAAATATTTTCATGAAAAATAATTTATAAGCTTTCAAAACCGCTTACTTGAAACTTAAAAATGTTTCAAGTATGTGACTTTGAAAGACTATAAAATATAAACCATAAGAACAATATAAATAAAACTTTAAACATTCAGTAAATATATAAGCAATTTTTGAAAAAGAAATCATTTGATAAAAAATTTTCATGAAAAATAATTTATAAGCTTTCAAAACCGCTGACTAGAAACATAAAAATGTTTCAAGTATGTGACTTTGAAAGACTATAAAATATAAATCATATGACCAATATAAACGAAACTTTAAACATTCATTAAATATATAAGAGTAAACCTCGCATTAATAGGACACATGGTGTTGCTAGTATCACATACATCTATGATCTTTGATGCATGAGAACATGGTATATCTCCTTTTATGGGACAACAGAATCCATTCTTCCACCTGCCATGTCCATATCCATATCAACGTCCATCCGCATAAGTGTATGGTGAAAGATATGCCACATGAAATGATCATCTATTCCCATTCCTGAAAATACCAACCACTTCAACACCACCATGCACCCAACCATTATAATTTCTTCCACAATTGTCACCCCATTTCCACAGGCCCGTTTGATCAAATGAAATCACCAACGATTCCACATAACCCATCGAACTCTTCATCACAAAATCATTATCCTTTATCATCTTCAAAATTCTATTGTATGACCTCCTTGATCTATCCATTCCAAACAATCACATACATGTATACTATAAACATAAAAACCAACAAATTTTCATGAAAAAAAACACCCCGAATTTTGGGGAAATGGTTGTTGATACATGCCAAAAATCAACTCCATGATTCATATTTTTATTTCTCTATAATGGAAAGGGAAAGAGGAAGTGGTGAACTGTTTCCATATTGGGTTATTGTAGTCAACAGTACGCCCTTGTATTTTCCATATAGGAACGTTCCATCAATCTGAATGAAGAGTTTGCTAAAACAAAATGCGGAGATACATGGGAGGAATTCCCAAAACAATTGATGAAATTGAACATGATATGGGTCAAGTTTGTTATCATGAGACACATATTCGTTTGTATAAATATGGAATACAACTTGGTTATGATGACTCATTATAGATAGTAATTGCGGAAATACTCGATATGAGTCATCCCAATCACTATAGACCTTCACAATTGCCTTCTGTTTCGTCATCAATGCCTTATTATAAGAAATTTTATAACCAAATTTCTGTTGTATACTATCTTGAAAACGGATATCAAAACATCTTGACATGTCCTAATCATCTCAACAATAATGGATGACACAAATTATGCATCCAATGAAGTATGATCTTGTGTCAGGCTTGGATGAACGCAAGTATGATCTGCCTCAATCCTCGAGATTCTTCAACTTCCAAATGTAATGTCCAGAATCACCCTCAATCGATATCTATAATCATCCCCATACTTCTCACACCGTATGACATATTTTTTATAGCCTGATTCATAAACTACATAGCTACAGTGCCTCTCAATGTGAAATCTCTTTAGCGTACTTTTTAATGCATCTTTACTTGAGAAATTCCTTCCAACATATAAAGTTTTGTCCATCTCACTAAACATATCTCGTATAACTACGGGAAACTCAATTGTCGGTGTGAGAAAATTATCTTAAAATTCAATAACATGTGTCATTGATTCTGACCAAGATGAAATGAATGGTGGATTATTTCTTATAGGTCGATCCTGGTGCACAACTAATGCATTTCTCCAAACTTCTGTTGTTCCTTCCTCATCAGCACTACTATAACCATCTATTTTATTTTTATGAAAATCCTCATCAGATTCCGGGTTAACATGTAGATCCGGAAGATCAAGTAGGTTTTCCTCTTCTACATCATTTGGAATAGTCTCAACTTCATGGGGTAGACTATCTTCAACGACTCTTGTAAGTATACATCTTTGTAAAATTGGATGTTGTTGTTATACAGTGGAAACATCAACATATAACTCCATCGTGGTACCATCTAACTGTTGAGAAAACAAATTAATTGTTTGGATCCATTGCGCATCATCAACCAATGGACAATCTAGATGCCACAATGTTGACTGGAACTGAAAATTTCGATAACTCATTGACTAGATATTTTGATCGGGTCCAAGATTTAATGAGCCCTGAATTCTGTCATGAAGGTCACTTAGGGTTACACAATCAGTTGTATTAACCACTGTTATTGGTTGTGCACTGTAATAAGATACTTTATTAGTTTGAATAACCTCCCCATAGCAGTACACATAGGAAAACATTATGCTCTACATAAAAAACGTTTTCTGATCAAGATTTTGATAAAGTAAGTGATAATCATAATGATGGTTACCAATATAATATTTATTAATCCAATTCACTACAATAAAGACCAGAAGATCGAAACATGATGTTATTTATTTTTTAACTCTTTGTTATTTATATTTTAACTCCATGTTATTTATTTTTTAACATTCAATCCATGTTGTTTTTTAAGTCTATGTAGTAATTTAACTCCATGTTTTTTTACTCCATGTTTATTTTTAACTCTATGTTATTTTTTAACTCCACATCATTTTTTAACTCTACGTTATTTTTTAACTCCATGTTATTGAATATCATTTGAACTGTAGTTTTATTTTTAACTCTATGTTATTTATTAATTAATCTCTAATTAATCATTACTAATAATAACTATCAACATCATTACTAAATTTTCAATTTATCATTTCTATTCATAGATAGTTTAGTAGTTTATAAATAAAAATTAATATATTAAGCATATCCCCAGGGAGTGTCAAAATAGAATGCAGCAAGGCCCATTTTCATTCACCAGTTCCTGTTTGAGCCTAGCTCAAATTAGTGTTTTATGGTTTTAACCATAAGTACATCTGTGCGAGAGCCACATTCACTTGTTTGTATCCAGACAAGGATTTGATTGCTTAGATAACATAGTCTTTATGCAACCAAAATTTCTAAAAATAATCCAAAATTAATTTATACTATTGATAATTATAATTCCTAAATATATATAACTAATTAAACAATATAATAAACAAAAAAATTTAAACTAACTAAACTACTAAAGAATTAAAATATTTAACTATAATTAAACTAAATAAAAAAAATTAAAATTTAAAAAATATTTAACTAAAAACAATTCAATGAAATAAAAAACATTAAATTAAATAACATACCTCTAAAAGATTTCTAAAAATTTCAAACTGCAAACATCACCGCAAAAGAGAGAAAATGAGAGGTAAATGGGTGTTTAGATGTGAGGACAAGGGGGGGCACTTCTCTTTTATAAGGCATGGAGGTAAAGTCGGCACCTGCGGCACTGCCTTTCATATGAAGTTATATAGAATGGTGGCACCATAGGTTCCACCTTTGCCACGTCAGCGATCTATGCCAGCAGTGCAAAGGCGGCATCCGTGATGCCGCCTTTGCATCGCAATTTGAAAAAAAAATCATCCTAACCATTTTATGTAGATTTCTTAAAAAAAATGTATAAAAAACTTGATTTTACGACACCTTTCTACTTATAATATTCCTACTTACCATCAGTTATTCCCTTTTTTGGACACCTATCCACATAATGACCCATCTTATTACAATTAAAACACCTTAATTTATGAGTATAAAAATTGGTCTTACCACTACTAAGATCTTTTTGATTACAATCACAACCTATATTCCCAAACTTACCACATTATAAGAACTTCATATATTTCAAAATACATTCTATAGGGTTCTTTTTTCCACACCTATCACAATCTAAAAACTTTATTTTCTCACCTTTAAATTAATTTAATGGATTCATCCTATTTCTTTCCACCAAGAATTCTTTTTCTTTTTATTGTCGAAGAACAACTATAAATTAGTAAACTCCATTTCCACCTTCTCGGCACATCAAATAAGTCTCACATAACATTTAAATTTATGAGAGGCCAAATATATTTGGTATCTTTTCTTTAATCCTAAAAAAAACAATTAATTTTACTATCATGATCCCAAATACAATTTTGTGTATACCTTGACAATTGAGTGATGTTTTTTTATATATGGGCACTGAATATTCCTCCTTCTACCTCAATTTCAATAATTTCATTTGCATCCCCTATTGACACTACTAAAAAATTGGCCTTTAACAATTCTGTCATTTATTAGCGCTATAAGAAAATGTTGTGAAATAGAAAATATATCAGTGGTAAAGAAAGCATTGATACATTTAAGCTTTTATTAGCGCATTTATTTTAGCATTGATAAATGAAACCTTTATCAGCACTATATTTTTAGTGCTAAAAAAAGGTATCCTTTATTAGTGCTTTTATTTTTAGTGCTAATAAAGGGTATCATTTATCAGTGTTTTATTTTTAGCATAGATACACGGTATCTTTTATCAGTGCTTAAGTTTTAGCATTAATAAAGGGTATACTTATTCAGCGCTTTATTCTTAGAGTTGATAAATGTTTCTTTCATCGACTCATTTTTAATGCTGATATAATTAAATAATTAAATAAATAAAAAATAAAAAATATGTTAATTACAAATTGTATTAAATAAATTATTGATAAAAATGAAATTATTAATTATACATTATTAAGTATCAAAACATTTTATTAATTATATAATTAGGATAATTAATGTTATTAAATTGTAAATATTATATATATAGATATATATCAATGTACATAAATATGATTTATATATTAAAAAATATTTATTTGTTTTACATTAAATAGTCATATATTTTTTGAATAATGGTATATAATTAAAAATTAATATGAATTAAAAATATTGACTAATATCATAGTACTTGACATATAATTGAATGTCTTTTGATTTTTCAATTTAATATTGATCAAATGTTTGTTATATTGATTTTACATATATGCAATTAATGCATTTTTATATACAATATTCACACACACAGAACATATCCATTTTTTCAACATTTTTAATGTGTACCTATATTCCTAATTTATTCAATTTCACTCATTTTTAACATATATCCATGCAAATAAAATTAAATATTCATTTATAATGTTAAATAACTATTTGTAAAAAAATTATAAATAAATATATTTATAATTATGGAGTCACTATATTTACACAAATATATATTTATAATTATAAATAATTTTTTTTAAGTATTTATATAATTATAATTAAATTATTTTTTATGTTTAAATAATTATAAAATTTATAATAAATTTACATAAATAATTTAAATATTTACTACATTTATATTTATATATACTTATTAAATAAATATATATAATTATATAAATATATATATTGATATGAAAAATATTTTTAAAAAATATTTCTATAATTAGAAATAAATCATTATAAAATTATAATAAATATATTTAAAATGGAATATATTTACTATATTGATATTTATATATATTTAATATGTATTTATAAATTTTTAAAATTTTTATTTATATTTATAATTATAAATCATTTAACAGTACTTCAGTAATAAGTGTCGATAAAAGAATATTTATCAACGCCTTTTCCCCGCTGATAATGATTGGGATTTATCACCTCTATATAATCGCTGAAAAAATAAGCATTTATCATTGATCTAATTTTATCATTGATAAATATTGGTTTTTTCATTACTTATTGAGTGCTGATAAAGATATGTCTTTCTGAGCGCTAAAAAAGAACTGATAAAAGTGTCCTAATCTATTTTAAAAACCCTAACACTTTGTAAACCAGTCACGATATAGTGCTTTTCATGGAAGTCAACCACTATCGATGCTCCTCCTTAGTGAATTGAAGGTTGAATCACACCACATGACTACCTCTGAACATCTCATCCGACATTCGAAGAGGGTCTCTAATTTTCTTCAACCTAGTAATGTGGTACTTTTAATTTTAGTTGGGTATTTTTTTTGTTTTTTATTTCCTATACTATGATTTGTTTAAGATATGTTGTTTATGATCCGTTGTTTACAATATTTTTGTGATTCATTGTTTTGGGAATGATTTGTGGTCTGTAGTTTTTATTTACTACTAATGTATGATTGGTTGTTTATACCAACTCACCAATTGGATCTTGATGAAACATAGGGAACTACTTTTTATTGTTATGGTGTCTCTTGGGGGACTCATGCACATGAAATATTATATATATTAAGATATCTCATTCAATGCTTTCAATTACTGCGCTTAAATCAAAAAATCATATGGAGGGTTTCATATATTTTCCCGTATCATGTGGCCCACTGGATGTATTATTCATTGGCATTGTTCAAATGATACATGTATCCAATGTTACTACCCTTTTGTTAATCAGGTTGGAGGACAAATAAAGGGATCTTTTTTTGTGTTCACCCACTTGTGATCCTCTATGCACATCTACGGGAAGGTGAGGATCATGATTTGTATCAAATTTGTTTTACATCATGATGGATTGTTCTCATCTATTGATGTTTCCTCCACTTTTTATCTTCTCATGTTTTTTCTTTAAACTCATTGTTGTTACAAGAAAATTGAACCTCATGCATCCACTTTTCATTATTATTTAATAATATTATGGGGTGTGGCTTGGGAAACCAATTCATGCTCAATATTTCTAAAAAAAATTACTACTTTCAATAATCATTTATAGATTCATAGTATGTCTTAACATGAATTTTCATCTTTTGGACCTCTTCTTGAAACCTCTTTCTGCCTATTGATCTTTTCTAACCATCCCATGAAATATATTTCTCAAAATAATATATTTTTCATTAAGTTCACATTGGTTCTCTACTTCTATTCTAGTTAAATATCACCTAATACATCCACTAGATACATAGTTAATATGGAACTAATTATTTTATTAATATCCATAACTTCATTAGTATAATTGGTAACATTATTTTATAAACCTTCCTTTAACATTAAAATAGTTAATATGCTCAAAATAATTTAGGGAAAACTATATAAATACGCCTACAATCCAAAATAAAATCAAGATTATTTTTACCTCCCTATATAGCTTATTTGGTTGTCCTTAGTTTTCATACGGGTCATCTTGAGCGTATTTAAAACATATTCTCTATTTTAAATTTTACAGAGAACTTCCTATATCTATTTATGAACCCAATAGGATGAATATGAACTAAAAATGGATTCATGCAAATCATTTCACAAATTAATATAAATATGGAGTTTAAGAGTTAATCAATATTGCAAAAGAGAATGCATACTACCTTTCTAAAATCCTATGTTTGTGTTTATGTTGTTGTTATTCAAAGAAAATTAGTCCTGAATAGTTGGGAGAACATTTTATTTGTCACAGAATAGATGAAAGATATAAATTTTAGACTAAACATGGGTAAAAACTGAATTTGGATATCTATTAGGATAATACTAAGGTTTATGAATCATTTGATATGAATAAATTTGTAAAAGATGATGGAGATTACATGGAAGAAATGACAATGGAAATTTAAGATGACCTTCTTGAATGTCTAAAGTTTCTTAATGAGTAAAATAGTGTTTCCATGAAACCATTGTATATCGGTTGTACTAAATACACAACATTTCCACTTATATTGAAGTGATATAATGTGAAAGCTAGCACCATATGAAGTAACACCAACTTTACAGAACTACTTGGTCTTCTAAAAGATATGATACCAGAAGAAAATAAACTACCATGATGAACATATGATGCTAAATGAATGTTACGTTTAATTGACATGATATATAAAAAAATATTGTCCAAATGATTTCATATTGTTTCTCAAGGACCATGGTTTACTCATAAAATTCCCTCTGTGTTGTGCGGATCGATACCAGAAAAATGAATAAAGTCCTTCGAAAACAATATGGTACTTTCATTTCATTCCATGGTTTATAAGACTATATAGATGTTAGAAAACCATCATATAACTAACATGGAATTGTCACGACCCATCCCAGTAGGGCCTGCACCGCGACTCCACAAGCCCGCCTCCAATAGGCTGGGGGATGGTGACTAGCACTGATTTGGCATATTAATAACATAGGAGGAATTTCCTAAGTACATGTACACATGCACACATCTCCAAGCCCACAAATGCTCAAATGTAAAAACCACTATGGAAAAAAAATGCATGCATTCATCTAAACCCATACAATGGAGTACAACAGATGTAAAGTGAAGAAAGTAAAACTGGCCAAAATACAAGCCCACCAAGAACATGAGCCTGCAAACTACAAAGTCCAACCTGTAAGAACAAATAGGTAATAGGGATTTTTCCTGCAGCTGTAGAAACACCTAAGCCTGTAGAAAACTCAGAATACTCGGTCTGGTCCTGGTTTTCCTTGGACTCTGTCAAAAGGCCACTCATTTGTACCAGACATGACTCGTGCAGGTAAAGACCATGCAGCGGTGAGTATAACAATACTCATTAGAAGACCCCAAAAACCATAATGAAATAAACAAACTAAAGGTACGGTCATTTCTACACACTATATGTCTACTGAACATATAGCAAGAGAAACACAATTGAGATATACTCAAAACTCATACCCGTAGTCTAGAGACAAGTCACACAACCGCATATTGCCACTAGGGATTCAGTTCGAAGGTTCCACGAAGCACTCATCTGGGAGAACTCACTCCATGAGTCTGATGGTCTTGATGACGTCCATCGGATAATTATTGTTTGTTGTGAAATGTCACAAGAGATAGATAAAATAATTCTGGGAGAACACAATAATGAGTGGGAAAAGATCATGATACAAATATGAGGATCACTTCCAGGTCCTTGGAAGATACCACAAATCATTTGGATTCACCTACTAAGTAGAGGATTGGCGTTCTGTGGGAATAGTTACGTCAATACTTGACTCTATCTAGCGTCAAGAATAGATAGAGGATCTCACTCTGGGCCTCTTGGAGGGATACTTGACTCTATCTCAAAAATTCTAGTTGAAGGGATCATACTCTTGTGGATGTAAAATGATACATGACCTTCAGAGGAATGAGAAAAAGGGACACTAACCCCAACAAAACATGTCCAAGATACTGTCCAAGATAAGTACACAGTGTGTAGAATTGTCACACGCCGTTTCTTCTGACCCCAGGTACTGCCCATGTAAAATGGCCGGTGTTGTAAGGCATGTCATGTAAAATGAAAAAATATGATATATAGGAAGGATCACACACCTTGTCAAGTTATCTGGGGTCCGATCTATGTATGTTGGCCATGTGCTCGTACACGACCTCAACCCATGTATGTCAACCTGTTTAATCGGCAAATGGGGTGACCCGCATTACTGGACTCACATGGACGTGTGGTGGAGTACATGGCATGTACTCCCCCTCGTGCCCATGTATCATCCAAGATACACACTGAGACCCATACAAGAACCCATACACTGTGTGACAGTGGTCACACGCCGTGTTTACGCTTCATGTCACCCGGGACTCCTGCCACTATTTGGTGGGTTCCACACACCATGTCTCCCTAGAGTCACACCATGTTCTTCATCACGTGAAGTGCGCAAAACCTAGAAACTACCACCGGTACCAAATGGCGTGTTCTTTGAGATACATGTAGTGTGTTCTGGAAATTTCTAGAATCGTAGTTTCTTCATACAACGCTTCAGGAATTTAGCAATCTGTCGATCCGGTAGCCCGGTCATCACAAAACTCAAAGGTTGAGGTCGTCCCAGCACCATGAAGTTGATTATGGTGGATACAAACCTCCAGTTATCCCCTAAAAATTATTTGATTCATCCTCATGAAGAACACTCGAATAAATATTCCTCTCGATCTGAGCCGATTCACCATTTTCTATGGTTGTCACACCTCTGCTGGGTTGTCACGGTGCCCGACCTATGATTTGGGATCATTTCATTTCATAAAGAATGTGAAATGATCCATTGTTTGTCACCCCATTAAGAACATGAAGAACATAAGGTAAAATAGGAGAAAAAAATCCAAACAAAAAATAGAGGAATGAAGCTCCTTCATCGTTCGTCAGAATGTTGATTCGCTCACGTTACATGGATTTAGAAGTGTAAATTGAAACTTGGACTTTAACATTGTGGATTAATCCTCAAAATCAACCCAACAAAAACCCCCCTACAAGAATGCATGATACATGGATCAACCTATTGGTGGGTTTATCTACATTTAATGTTTAATCCATGAATGGGGAACATAATAATCGAAATAACAACCCCTCTCTGGATTCGGTTGAAGAATGATCATTGTGTCACATTCATTGGTATGGTTCATCGAATCCTAGATGCGTTGATCAATCACATCGTCGTTTTCCTCCAATGGGTTCTCCTCCAATGCTCCAAGAATTCTCTAGAGTTCCTCTCAATTTCTCCCCCCATCTAAAATTCAATTAACCCATTAAAAGGAGGGAACATGTTTCATCATTCCGTCACGCTGCGACATTAATGAGTCAGTGTTGCTATTATTGAGTCATTATGGCGTGTCATTAGTTTTCGAAATAGTTGCCCCGTCGTTGGGTTGTAGTAAATGTTTATAAATAAAATAAAAGAAACTATTATTTATTTTATTTTATTTTACTAATAACATCTGAAAATTAACTTTTTCCCTTGACCTGTGTCGGTCGAGGTTAGGCCTATTCTAAGTTAAAGTCATTATCCAAGATGCAACGGTGCCCTCAAATTTTTAATCTTGGAATCTGTTTGGATACTTCCACAACCCTTCACAGCCACCAACTCACTTAACATAAAGAAAGTTTAAACCACCATTCTGGTCTCATCAGGCTATGGAATTATGTTTTGTCTCCGCTCCTGGTCTCTTAATATTTTCATCAAAAATTTTAAAATAATAAATGAAAAAATCTGAGACATTACCTTCTCCCCACCTTGGGGATTTGCATCCTTGAAAATCCAAAACAATACTACTCAAAAATATGTGGGTATTGCACACAAATCTCAGCCTCAATCTCCCAGTTTATTTCCTAATGTTTCCCATGCGACCACTGGACATGAACCAAGGGAATAGATCACCCATAATGGATCCCCTCCTGCTGATCGTTGATCTCTACCAGGTACTCAGCAATGGTTGCTCCATCATTGATGTTCATATCTCCCCAGCCGATTACATGTGATCATTCATGCATGTACCTACTCAGCTAAGACACATGTAAGACATCATGTACCCGGTGAAACTATGGAGATAGATCTAAGAGGTACGCCACCTCGCAAACTCTGCACAATATCTGGAAAGGTCTGATGAACCGTAGAGATAGCTTGCCACCCCAGCCAAATATCTGCAATCCTCATTGAGGTTATACCTGAAGGAAGACATGGTATCCATAATTGAACTCCAAGGGTATCCTTAGCCTATGTATATAAGACTTATGACGGCTTTGAGTAGTCCTCATCTGCTCCTAGATGATCTGCACCTTCTCAGTGGTAGCTCTCACTAACTCTGGACCCATGAGTGCTCGCTCTCTGGGGTGGTTCCAGCAAAGTGTTAACCGATAGGGTCTCCCATAAAATTCCTCAAATGGTGCCATACCAATGGTCTAGTGATAACTATTGTCGTATAGAAACTAAACCAGTGGTAGGTGGTCCTCCCAAGTGTGACCAATGTCCAAGATGCAGGCTCACAACATATCCTTTAGAACCTAAATGGTTCTCTTAGTCTGACCATCTGTCTGGGGATGGAACATTTTGCTCAAGCATAACGGAGTTCCAAAAGCCTTCTGAAATCCCTTCCACAAGTGGGATGTGAAGCAGGCATCTCGATCAGAGACTATAATAAAAGGGATTTACTGAAGCCGAACTATCTCTTGCATGTAGATGTGTCCCATACTCTCTACGGAACCTTGGACCCTAATAGCTAAGAAGTGGGCTGACATGGTGAGTTGGTCAATGATCACCCATATAGAATCATTCCCCTTGGACATCTTTGGAAATACTATCATCAAGTCCATCGATATTCAATCCCACTTCCACTCTGGCACTTCATTGGGGTGAGATAAACTAAATGGAACTTGGTGTTTAGCCATCACCTGTTGGCATGTAAGGCATTGAGAAACGAACTCTACTACTGCTATATTCATGCCTGACCACCAGAACTGTCATCAGAGATCCTACTTCATCTTCTCCAAGCCAAGGTGTACCGTCAGGGGGTGTATGAAACTCCCTCACTACCTCCTCTCACAACGCCACTAGTATAACAGTGCATCCTATGAAAAGAGATACGTGCTACACACCTCGAGAATTTCCATCAGGAGCATGTCCAGTAGATGACTGAGCACGTAAAGCCTCACAGTCGACATCCCCTAGATGTGCCTTCCTAACTCGATGTAAGAGTGGAGGGTTAAAAATCATCAACTAAAGGTAAGCTACATCCTCTCTATCCATGAAGGATAACTGTAATGAGGCTCACTATTCCATCAAATTACTCAACAACTGTGATCTTGATATCTTGATAAGAGAATCTAACACCTTGTTCCCCTTCCCAAGAGTATAGATGATTTCTAATTCATAGTCCTGGAGGAACTCTATCCAGTAACTCTATATCAGATTTAGGTCCTTCTATGAGAATATGTATTTGAGGCTCTTGTGGTTAAAGTAGACGATAAACCGCTTGCCCATAAGGTAGTGTCTCCACATCTTCAACACAAAGACTACCACCACCAACTCATGATCATGGGTCGCATAGTTCTTCTCATGTGGTCTTAGCTGGAATGAACCATAAGAAATCACTGCATGTCCCTACATTAGTACACAACCAAGACCGGTCCCTGATGCATCGTAGAAAACTATGTACTCGACACCCTCCTCCTGAAATCTCAAGATCGGGTCCCGCGTCAAACTCTATTTAAACTACTCGAAATCCAGCTGTCATTTCTCTGTCCACATGAAGGGTTTACCCTTCCTGGTCTAGGATTTCATCAGTGCTGATGACCTAGAGAAATCATGAATGAATCTCTGGTAATATCCAGCCAACCCAAGGAAGCTATGTACCTCTATCACGCTCTGTGGTGGCTCCCATGCTAACACTGACTTTACATTAGTTGGGTCCACAACTACTCAATCTATATAGATGACATGTTCTAGAAATTGGACCTCTTGAATCTAGAACTGGCACTTCAAAAGCATCCCATAAATTCGGTGCTCTCAGAGTAAATCTAGAACCATATGCACATGTCTCTCATGCTCCTCCTATAATGCCAAGTACACAAGGATTTCCTCGATGAAGACCACTTCTAACTGGTCTAAATACGGCTGGAGGATCCAGTTCATAAGTCCCATGAACACTGTGGGCAAGTTCGTCATACCGAAATGCATCACCAAGTACTCGTAGTGATCGTAGTGGAATCTGAATGTCATCTCCGATATATCCACATCTCGTACTCGTAACTGGTCGTAACCTGATCGAAGATCAATCTTTGAGACACATTGTTCCCCTATTAGATGATCGAAGAGGTCTTTGATACTCAAAAATGGATACTTACTCTTCACTATCACCTAGTTTTGGCACCGGTAATTCACGCACAACCTCAAGCTCCCATCTGCCTTCTAGGAAATCAAAATAGGGGCTACCCAAAGTGAAAAAATGGGTCTTACGAAACCCTTTCTCTACATATCCTCTAACTGCACCCTTATCTTGTGAAGATATAAGAGATCCATTTGATACACTGGTGAGGATATCAGTGCCGTCCTGGGGTGTAAGTCGATGAAAAAGTCAATCTCCTCATAGGGAGGTAGTCTTAGAACATCTTCAAGAAAGATGTCCTTATACTCTACCACTACTGCTAGGAACTAGAAGCTCACAACATATACTGCTCTGAGGGTAAGGTTATCCAACTCATGAGTGATCGGATGCACCCTCCTATGAATGATCTCATTTTGTGTTCTCTGAGTCTCATTTTCACTAAAAAAGGAAAACCTTGTCCCATCATTGTGGACACACCACAATCTTCACCTAAAGTAGTCAATCTGGGCATGGACCAAAGATAACCAATCCATCCCGAGAATGATGTTGTAAGTCCTCAATTCTTCCACCAAGAGTTTCCAATCGAAAATCTCACCTCCAAGGGTAATATCATAATGTTTGAAAAGGTGCGGGATTATTGAGTCCCCTCCCGTAGGTGTCTCCAAGCATAAGGGTCAAGTCAATGGCTCTACCAACATCTCAAGATCTCTCACAAGACCAGTGGCGAGGAAGGAATGTCTGGCACCTGTTTGTATAATTATGGAAGCTAAGGTAGATAAGACATATATAATACCTTAGATAATCTCTGGAGTCCCTGGGTTAAACGCCTCGACTGCATACAGTTGTCCTTTCCCCGGTCCACCATCTCCATGACCATGCTGCTAACCTCCTGGGGGTGGTGGTGGAAGTATATTGAAGAGTCTTCCACCACCACCAGCTCTCCCTACTCCTCATCCATGTCCACCACCTAGAGGGTCTATCTTCTCCATTCTCTACCTCTTCTTAGAAGATCTCGATCACCAAGGATTGCACGAGCACTCCAGCATAAGTCAAAATGCATAGAGGCACGACACTAGATCAGATGTCTCATAGCAGACATCGCTCGATGGCCCAAGGTCTAAAGTAATGATCCCTAACTATATCTATCAAGTACCTAGAGAGGTTGTTGAACCTTGATGAATAGTCATCTATCATCAGACTGCACTGCTAGAGCTGAAGTAGCTCTTGGATATGCAATGCTCTCAGTGTAACTGGAGAGAACTCCTCCCCAAAGAGTTGATTGAATTCCATCCATGAAAGAGTCTCCTCATCATGAGTCCATGTGTTCCGAAACCACCACCGTCCCACTGAAAACTGAAGAAGGCTCACTCCCAGGATCACCATCTGGTCCGCTGGTGTCCTCACTATATGAAAAACTACGGTCACCATCTCAAATGAGTCCTCTGCCACCTGAGGGTCCGGCTTGCCTCAGAACCTGAGGGGTCTCTTTCTCTAGAACTCATAGAGCGTGCTCATCCTGCACCCCTCGTCAGTCGGTACCGTAGGTACCACATGATGCTACAATAGTGGTGGTATAGTAGGTGTACCACCTTGAGGTAACTCTTTGGAAATTGGTCCTGGTACTGAAGCCTCGTCACTGAGGGGGTCGTCCTCATGATCGAGTAGCTGAATCCAAGAGGGTATACATCGTGGAGGCATCCTGTAAGGAAATATATGTACCATGGTCAATGAGTATATCTGGATAGCTGACACAAAGGACATGGAAAACAAAACCCATTCCATTATGATGCATGTATCATTCCTTTAATTCCACACAACTAGTGTTTTTAGGTACTGAGTTGAAAAACAGGTTATTAGAGTCCTAGTGTATGGATACATCGGCCACCCACACCAACACTTGAGTCTTTGGCCTGAACTCCAAGCTCGAAACACTTAACATTGTGCCAACGAACCGATCTCACCAAATCTTGGTCCTAAGATAGAACTGACAACCCCTAAGTACATGTACACACAAACACATCTCCAAGCCCAGAAATATGAAAATCAAAAAAACCTCTAAGGAACAGAATGCATGAATACAACTAAACCCAAACAACAGAGTATAACGGAAGTAAAGTGTAGAAAGTACAACTCGCTAGAATACAATTCCACCAAAAACAAGAGTCTGAAAACTGTAAAGTCTAATCTATAAGCACAAAGAGGTACTGGGACTACTGCTTGTAGACATAGGAACACCTCAGCCTTTAGTGAAATCAAAATGCTTGGTCTATTCCTAGTCTGCACTAGACTCCATCAAAAGGTCGCTCGTCTACACAAGACACGACATATGTAGGCAAAGCCCGTGTAGGGGTGAGTATATAGATACTCATTAGAGGACCCCAAACACTACAAAGAAATACAAAAGGTAAAGGTATAGTCATCTATACAAAATATATGTCTACTGAACAAATAGAAAGAGAAACACAATCCCAATATACTCAAAACTCAGACCTGTAATCTAAAGACAAGTCAAACAACTGCATACCACTGCTAGGGATTCAGTTTGAAGATTCCACAAAGAACTCATCTAGGAGAACTCACTCCATGATTTTGATGGTCCTGATGATGTCCGTTTGAGATGTATTGTCAGTCAGGAAAAGTCACAATAGATAGAGGCACTCATTCTGGGAGAACGCACTCCAGAGTGGGAAAAGATCATGATACACAGATGAGGATCACTGTTAGGGCCTTGGAAGATACCATGAATCATCTAGTTTCATCTGATAAGTAGATGATCAACACCCTATTGGAATAGTCACATCGATACCTGAATCAACCTAGGGTTAAGAATAGATAGAGGATATCGCTTCGGGCCTCTCAAAGGGATACCTGACTCTATCTCGGAAAGTCTGTCTGAAGGGATCATACTCCTATGGATGTAAAATTATACCTGACCTTCAGAGGAATGATAAAAAGGGGAACTAACCAAAATGGAACTTGTCAAAGAAATAGTGGAAAATAATATCGGGTCATGTATTGAGATGTACGTGACATGTAGAATTGTCAAACACTATTTCTTTTAACCCCAGGTACGACCCGTGTACAACGGACTATGCTGTAAGGCTTGTCATGTAAAACGCAACAACATTTTGTGTTGGAAGAATCAAATGCTATTTTAAGGTATATGGGCTCCATTCCATTTACACTGGTCATGTTCCCTTACATGGCCTCAACCCATGTATGTCAACCCATATAATTGGCACACAAGGTCACCCGCTTTACTTCCCTCGTATGGTTGTGTGGTAGAGTACATGGAATGTACTCCACCCTGTATCCGTGTATCATAAAAGACACATGATGAGCCCCATGTAGGTACCCACATGCCATGTGACATTGGTCACACATCGTATCTATGCTTCTTATCACTCGGGACTCCATCCACCACTGGGTGGGATCCCTACGCCATGTATCCCCAGAGGCACGCCGTGTTCTTCAGGACGTGCAGCGTGCAAAACCTAGTTTTAACCACTGGTACCACACGGTGTGTTCTTTTTGATACATGCTGTGTGTTCTGTAAATTCCTAGAATCACATGTTATTTGTTTAGTGCTTCAGGAATTCAGCAATGTGTCGATCTGACTGTTCAATCATCGTGAAACTCAATGGTTGAGGTCGCCCCAACACCATGGATTTGATTCCATTGGTTATGGACCTATGATAGGCACCGAAAACTGAATTTTATTCATTAGTCAAAATAATTCTCTAATAACGATTCCTCTCAATCCGAGCTGATTTTCCATCCACCATTGATGGCGCACCTCTGCTAGGTCATCATGGTGCCTAACTTGCAGTTTGGGATTGTTGTGTTATAGAATGAATGTGCAACGATCTTTTGTTCGTCACCCCACAAAGAACATGAAGAACACAATGTAAAAGAGGAGGGACAAATCCAAACCACAAAAGGGGAACAAACCTCCACTGTTGTTCATCACGTCATTGATTCTCACCCATTATACGGATTAAATAAAGTGAATTGAAACATGGATTTTAACATTGTGGATTAATCCCCAAAATCAACCCAATAAAAACCCTCCTGTAAGAAATCATGATCTGCAAATCAACCTATTTTTGGGTTGATCCGCATTTTAGGTTTAATCAAAGAATGGGAAAAAATAATTGAAATAATAACCTATACCTCGATTTGGTTGAAGAATGATCACCGGGTCATATTCGTTGGTAAGGTTCATCAAATCCAAGATGCATCAATCGATTGGGTCGTCATCATCTGCCAATGAGTTCCCCTCCAAAGCTCCAAGAATTATCCATAGTTCTACTCAATTTTCCCCCCATTTAACATTTGATTAACCCATTAAAAAAAGAGACATATTTCATCTTTCCACTACATTGTGGAATTAATGAGTCAGTGTTTCTATTTCTGAGTCATTATGGAATGGAATTAATTTTTGAAATAGCTACCCCGTTGTTTTTCTGCAGGGAATGTTTCCAAATAAAATAAAATAAAATCTTCTTTATTTATTTTATTTTATTTTACTAAAAATGTCCAAAAATTAACTCATTCCCTCTACCTATGTCGGTTATGGTCAGACCCATTCTTTGGTAAATTCATCTTCCCAAATGTAACAGTTGCCTCAAATTTTTAATCTTGGCATCCATTTGGAAACTGCCACAACCGCGCACACCCTCCAACGAACTTAATATAAAGAAAGTTAAAACCACCATTCGGGTACACCAGGCCTCATAATGACGTTCCATCACCATGCCTCATCTTGTAATAATTCCATATATTATTTCAAAATAATATATTGAAAAATACAAGACATTATAGGCATGAAAATACAAGAATTAAAAATATGAAGCTACATCATCCAACATATGATCCTCGACCGAAGAAAAATGATTACGAGTTTCTAGAATTTGGAGATAAGCTAAGAAACTTTCATCTTGCATTATCTACTAATGGAATAAATCATTTTGGTGTATAGATCTTTACTCACAGTACATGTCCCATCATGTTGGTAAATTATAACTTGCCACCATTCTTACACGTGAAGCAAAAATACATAATGTTGTCTACTCTTATATCTGGACCTAAGCAACCCAGTAATGATATTGATTTCTATTTGGATCCACTAATCAAATATCTAAAATTGATGTCGGATATAGGTGTTATAATGTGTGATGCTCTTAGAAGTGAAGAATTCACATTGAGGGCCATGTTGTGTGGAAAAATAAATGACTTCCCCACTTATGGAAATTTATCTAGAATTAGTATTAAAGGAATGTTGTAGTTTCCCATTTGTGAAAAACGCACATACTCAATTCAGTTGAAACATTATTTAAATACTGTAGGAAATAATTTTTTTTATCTCGATGACATAAATACCATTCCTGGACGATAGCATTCAATTGAAATATTGATTAAGATACAACACCATCTTCATGAATGGGAGATCAACTATACAAAAAATTAAAAATGATTGACACTGTTTTTGGTAAACCATTTTAAAAAAACCTTACAAAATCAGGTTGGCAGAAGAGATCAATTTTTATTGAATTACCAAATTGGAAATGTTTGTATGTCATGCATTTTATTGATTTCATTCATGTATAAAAATGTATTTTACAGTGTTATTGGCATGTTACTAAATGTTCCTGGAAAGATGAAATATGGAATCAAGGCTAGGTTGGACTTGATTGAAATGAGGATAAGGGAAGAGTTGGCACCGGTGAAGGGTAAAAGGTGGAATTTTATTCTCCAGTAGTTTACACTCTACCCAGACAGAAAAAATTCAAATTTTTCCTTTTCCCTATGAGTGTAAATGTTTCATAGGGGTATTCATCAAATATCAATAATATCATTTCAATAAATAATTTTAAGTTACAAGGTCTAAAATCACAATACTATCATGTTTTGATGCGATATTTAACGCATGATGCTTTCCATTAAAATATGCCTCAAAATGTATGACATATATTAACCGAACACTGCTTCTTTTTTAAATCCATATGCAATATAGTTATAAACCTGACAAAGTTTCCCATAATGAATAAGGATTGTTCAATCAACTTATGTGAATTAAAAATTTTCTTACCACCATCATTATTTGATATAATGGTCCACCTGATGGTTAAATTGGTCAGATAGGTTTAACTATGTGGTTCTGTCTATTACAGATAGATGTACCCCATTGAATGGTATATAAAGCTTTTGAAAGGGTATGTCATGAATTGATGTCAGTCAGAAGGTTGTATAGTATAATGATATATTGTTGATGAAGGTATGAAATTTTGTACCGATTACCTATTATGTGTTGTAATCCTCGGTCTCCCAAAGTATCATCATAGTTAATGCCTTATGGAAAATGGGATTTCTGGAAGAGATTCTATTACAATTACCTTGACAAATCAAAAGCAAACACATCTTTACATATTACATAATAGTGAAGATGTTTATCCATACATTGAATCCCACAATGAAATTCATAGAGATTTGAATCCATCAAGAGTTGAAAGATGGATATCAGACACACATAATCAACAATTTATAGGATGGTTCAGAGTTCTAATTTATAAGGAGTTCTCTAAAAATATGAATTCAATTACTGAATGACATCAATGGATATCCAGTGAACCGAATGAAAATTTTATATCTTAAACTCATATTGTAATCAATGGTTATATATTCTATACAAGAAGAACACAATGAATTCAATACAATGAAAAATAGTGGTGTTATGAGTGTGGCTAAAGCAATGCACATATCCAGTTCCAAGGATATAAATCCAAATTATGAAAATATGTAATATTTTGGAAATATCGAACAGATATATGAGTTGGATTATACAACATTTAAAGTGTTTATTTTACATTGAAAATGGGTTTACAATATCAATGGAGTGAACGTTGATGAAATGGGCTTGTGAGGGTGAATTTCAATGTAGAAGGGGGGAAAGAAGATCCATTCATAATGGTATCATAACCAGTGCAAGTATTTTATGTCTCTAATCAAAAAAATAAGAATTGGTCAATTGTCCTGCTGGTGACTAAAACAAATGTTGAGTTAGATGAAAATTCCATCGAAGATGAACCATTTTTTGGGGAATCACAATCAGTTCATACTGGTCCCAATGTAGAATATGTCTTGTATATTAAAGGGGGCTATAAAGAGGGGATTTGAATTCTCAAAAGAGGAACCAAATCCTTGAAAACTTTAAAAAAATAAATAGAGGTCAATGAGAAGATATGTGTTTTTAATATATTATGTTCTTCCTTATAATATTATATATTCCCTACTATATTTACATAATCTGAATTATATTTTTGACTACTCATGCAGACAATGTCTTTTAAACATGATGATGTTATGAATCCATCATAAGAAAAAACTATAATGAAGGAAACCCTTTGGAATGATGTAATGTGAATGTTACGATATACTTTCTCTAATTTACCAAAAAATTGTATAATGGATCATTGATTTCATTTTCATTATTCCTTTTAATGTTTGTTTATATTATTGCTAACATAAGAATAGTTTTCTTATATAGGTGTGTTCTTTTTCTCGAGCAGGGGTGGTCTGTTTGGAAATAGCATGATTCAATTTAGTATTAAAAGGTAAAGGAACATTGATGTTTTTAATGTATGTAATAATTTGTATTTATGTAATTGTATAAACCAATATTTGAAATGTCTATAATATGTTTTTTTCTAGTATTTGTGTTTTAAATTTTATTTCATTTAAATTTTTTATTGGGACTTGTTTTTCTTGATATTATATGTGTTTATGGAGTGTTTCTAATGCTATAGTCTTCTCTTACAACACAATGAAGTATATACCTTTATCAAATCATTTACAAGTGATGAAAAATGTATACTTTATCTGTGCTTCTATGAACACTGACAACGTATTTTAACAAAGATGATAAAGGGATCCTTAAATAGTGCTAAATTAAATTGTAGATAAATGAGAGCTTTATCTTCATTCTTTTAGTGCTGATAAATATACCCATTATCAGCGCTTTTTCAATGCTGATAAAAGTCCTAGGCTTTTAACATCGCTTAAGTTATTAGTTATTTTCTCGTATTTATAAAGGCTATTTGTAGAACTGTTAAACCCCAATTTTGTAGTAGTGTGAACAACCATAAGAAAATACTTCTCATTGAAAATATTCTTTAATATATCTCATTCCATGGTTTCAATATCGTATCTTACTTAATAATTCTTATCAATTTCCCACTATTGATCATATTTACCATTAAAATGGTAAACATAAAGAGTTTCCTTTTCATAATCTAAATGACCCATGAATTTGAATATATTTTCCAAAGCACTAATCTATCTATTAACAATCACTGTGTTAGAAGATCCACTAAATGCTGGAGGTTTTTATGTCATAAAATGCTTCACAATAGACATATTCTCCTACGGTAGATCTGGTTTCTTAGTAAAATGAATTCCACCACCATTTATATCCTATTTCAACTTATAAATTATAATAATAGATTTTTTAGCTTCAATTCCAATGATTCCAATTTTCTTATTTGGAAGCATATTTTCTTCTTCGTTCCTTCCTACATCATCTTCCATTTTTCCAATATAGAAAACCATTCTAAACAGAAATATTCTAGACAAATAAATATGGTAATCTTAAAATTATATATCACGATAACTATAAATTAAAATCTCTTAATGGTTTTTACATCTATTATCCTAACCTATAAAATTATCTAAACCTTTCCTCTCATAGAAACTAAAATGACTTCTCCTTAAACATAATATAATCTAGAGTTTTAATATAAATAATTCACTCTCTTAAATTTTAAATATATTTATTTTTTAAAGTTTTAGAGAATTAGGTAATCACCCTTTTATAAATTAATATTACATCAAAAGATGGAAACTTCCACTCAATATCTATTTTTTTCAACAATACCAAAATTTTAAGATATAATAATTTTTTTCAATTAATATATTCAATATTAAAATATTGACTTCATATTTGTCACTAATAATCATTGAAATCCTATAAAAAAGTTAAAAACATAGGATGATCACAAAAAACTAAGTAAGGGACATATAAAAATAATGAAAGAAACATGTTAGGTCATGAATATGCATAAAAAAATTTCTTTTTCAAAAAAAAATTGGGCCCAAAATAAACATTTTATAACCTAAGAAATAAACTTCATAGCCCAAATATTTTGATAAAACATTTGATAAGAAATATTAAAGTCAAAATAAAACTCATAATATTTTCTTTGAAATCATGAAAAATCAGGAAAAATTTTGACAAAGTTATACATTTCACCCTTAATAAATATCATAAATTTCCCATTAAACATAATCTAATTATATTAATTTGAGAAATCATAATATTATCCTTGAAAACCCATAATGATAATAGATAAGTTATATAGATAAATTGAGAAATAATTATTAAATTAATATTATAATCACTCATATGAATGAAATAGCATACCTTATAAATTCTAATAATATCTTAAGAAAAACCAAATGGGTTAACTCTAACCCTTTACCCAATGCATTACTGACTGAAAATAATTTTTTATTTTATTTTAATAAGTCACTTTTTGGTGAAGTCAGAACCATACAAAAACCTCCACATATCCCAGCACATATCCCACTTAGACATCAACATACAACATACAAAATGCATAATTCAAAGAAAACATCACTACAGACAAACCCTCCAAGCACTGCCTCATGTCGTCATCAATGATCACAACCAGATCAATTTTCCATACCTGAATGCTGCCAAAAACCATTTCAAATTTTGAAAATCAAAACACTATCAGACCATCATCACACCTTAGACACCTAACCTCCTCAAAATGCAGAACACTGAAGACATCATCCATCACATCATCGAGATCCTACCATCGAGGCCATCATCACTGTTGAGATAAACCCACACCGTCATCATCATTGTCACTATAAACCACCACCAGAAACCATCATCGGTGCCATTGAGAACCCATCATCACCACTGTGAAACACATAAGAGATGAAAGAACTGGAAAGATCCACCACAAGTCGCACTGCCCGGAACCTAGTGCCACTCCTCATACACATCCCAAAACCTCTTATAGAATCGTCGCACCCTACCGAACTATGAGAGAGAAAAGAACTAGGAAGCCATAGTATAGAGGAGCAGCAAAGAAGGGGTCTAGAGGAAGCTGATGGAAGAAAAATCAAGAGAAAATCCATGAAGCATGAACCACCATTGAGCGAGAAAAAGGAGACCAGGGGATGAAACCCTATGAGAACCGTCGTGAAGCATGAAATAGATAACCGGGGAAGAAACCCTAAAAGAACGAACAACATCCTGGAATGAAAACAAGGAACATGGGGCTCAAAAACCTAAGAGAAACAGGAATAATGTGGAAGATGAGATTGAATCCCAAATACAAAACACCAAAAAGGGATAAGAGATTAGCATAGGTGAGAGAATCCAAGGGAAAAAGTTGACGGACAGAGAAATCTCTGCTACCCCTACATCCACTGCCACAGTCCCAAATCCGTCTAAAAAACCAACACATCCGACCAATATGGATTCGAGTTTGTTGGGCCATACCGGTAGAGCAGGGGCGATAGAGGAGAGAGCATGACTTCATGAGAACTAAGGAAAATGAAGACCCAGAAGGGGAGAACGGACTAGAAGAAGGGAAGGAGTAAGGATGAATAAAACCTTGAGGAGAAGGAGGAGGAATGTCCAACGACACTGGGGAGAACTCTAAACCCTCGAAGAAAGAATGATGCCAAGAGCAGGAGAGCAGTAACTGATAAGTAATAGGGTGAGGCTGAGAGTAGAGGACTGGATCCGGGCAAGTGAGGCACCATAACCTACCCATTGCATTAGAAAGCTCTATCGGATCACCCATTCTACGTTTATAATGAAACCACCCATACATAGTTTATAATGGAACCACTTATCACCATAATAAATTCTTAATAAAAAATAACATAATCAAAACAAATGAAATATTTCATTTCCATCATCATACTCATAAAAATATTCTTTTTACGCATAATAAAAACATTTCTAGATATAGAAATATCTATTCCATTTAAAACCCTTTTTTTAAAATACCTAAAATAAAGAGAAATAGGGTTCTTCTTTGAATAAATCATGGAACAATGTAATATAATCCAAAATAAAAAAATAATTTATGATGGGGGAAACTATTAATGTTTTATATGTTAAAATAAAACATTCTTTTTTTGTTTTTTGTCATATTGTTTGATATAAAATAAGTAATAAGATTTGTTTCGAAAATGTTTTAAATAAGGTCATAAGTGTTATAAAATTTCCTTTATATATAATTTATGTCGATATAAATACACTAATAAAGTAATTTTAAGAATAAGAACGTGGAATAAAACTATTTAAATTATAAATCCTGAAAACATGTAAAACGATGTTTTTAATATAATGTGTCCATTACCCCAAGTATGACTCTTTACGTATGTTTTTCATCTTCCTGAATAATAAAATTATTATAATTATTTACTTTACTAATAAAAATTTTCATGTTTACTATTTATTTTACTATATTTATTACATTTTTATATACAATTACATAATCAATTAAGTTCACGTCGTATGTTTTAATGATATTCAGATCATATATCTAAAATGACATTGGTATGTTGACTATGGTAAAATATATAATTATTCCATAATATATAGAAAAATAATCATGACATAATTTTAATTTTTTTTAAATAAATTATAATTTTAAAACCAACCACGATTTATGGTTATGAAAAATTAATTACATTACAAACATAAAGACTGCAGGTTGTACATATACATAAGTAACCATTCCATTTAACAATGAATGTAAGGGAAAGAAGGTATGTATTATTTTTTCCTAAATAATTATTATTATATAAAACATATAATATTATAAATTTAAATAAACTTATATCAATCATCATTGTGATGCAGGGATTAAAAATGAATCACATTGCTTCATGGGGGTGGTTATCCACCTGTATGCATGAACGACGTTGTGATTTTTCAATAGATGGAAAGGTAAGAATGCATATGATATCATATATTTAAATAATTATAAGTATATAATTAATATGATATAAATATACATTAAATCCATTATTATAATTATACCTAATAGGTGATGATGGAAAACCAATTACATCGGTTCAAGAGAAGATAGTCTTACATACACATGAATGATGGTCTCATTTCCCATTTGATGGAAGAATGAGATGAATATAGGTTATGAAATAAAAATAAAAAATAATTTTATATGTAAAGTAATAATTTTATTATTTCATAATGGTTAAAAATTATTTTAAGCAGTTATAAAAATAAAAAAAACAAAAACACTCAGTTAAGAATGATATCACTTCTTTGGAAACCTCTTTATGTTTATAATTAAATCAATATTAGGTTGGTTCTCGGATCAAACTAAGGAATATAGGACATAGAAAAGGATTTATGTAATGAATTTGGACATACACTAGGATTTATACATGCATCTAGTCCTTTTTCACCCTTATCACTTTAGTTTAACCCCTCCTTAGTAAATCTATTTTAACATTAACCGTAATACAATATTTTTACTTGTTTTACTATTTTTTATGAAAAATAAATTATTTAACCTTATTAAATAATATTAATTATGATTATTATAATTATGGAATCCATTTTATCAAATTAAATTCATGGAATCTGAAGGATTTAATTTAAAATTAAACTTGTAAAACACGATGAGAAAATGTTTTATAAAAAATTGTCTTTTAAGTATTAGAATGTTTTTAAAAAATTCATGTATAATTTTGACTAAAATAATATTTATTCTATTATTTCTAAAAATTATTTTCTAATTAAATTTTAAAATTAAAATAAATATAATGTGACTTTGTAAATAATTCAAAAGACAATACAGTTTAAAATAAAAAAATCACTATTAATTGAAAAATACTTTTTTTAGAAAATCATCAAAAATACATCCTAAGATAATTTTTACATGGTAAAATTTAAAAATAATTCTTATTTTTTAAAATTTAATCTCTATATTTTGGAAATAATTTTTTTTTGTAGAACCATATAATATATGAGAAACCTCTTTGGTATGAAATAATGATTTTCTACTTTTGACAGAAAAATTGCATAATATTATTATAATTAATATAACTCTATAAAATAGAATTAATAAATATTAATTGCACCTGAAAATAATATAACTTAACATTACATGGGTTTTTTAATCTATCCACCCTAAGCATCCCTACACCACCAACTCCTTTAAATATTACTTTGGAATGTTACTCTATCCACTTAGGTGGGTCCTTGGTCTATGTATTGTCCCTATCTTGGAGGTTCATCCACCATGTCACCCTATATATCCTTCTACACCCTACTAGCTGGGTAAATAAGAGAAATTTATCCTCTTCCACCACCTTAATAAAAATATCTCTCACTCAGCTGGGTGAAAATAAACCGGGATCCCTCGACCAACTACCACTGATCCTAGAATCATGAATGCACCAACCATTGATGATATTCTATTGAGGGTTGTCATTTCCTAGCATCCAAAAATTAATCTTATCTTTGAAATCCTAAACCATATCTAATACCTAGATGAAACTCTACCAAAAAACTCTAGATGACCAAAGGATTCCCTAAAACTCTATTATATGTGGGAATATAAAAGGTTATAGTCCCTGCAAAAATCTCCCACTAACTACCATGATAAAACTCTTGAGTACAAATATTAACATCATACATCACATCCTAAGAGTACCTTATGATAAACGTGAATATTTTAGCATACTAAGACACTATTAGGATACACATATAATGTTCCAATATCTCTTGGACATGCTGCATCCTAAAAAACAATTAATAGTTCCCCCCTATGAATAAAATCTCAAACTCTAATCAAGGTAGAGTAACCTCATAATGTGTGTATATGAGATAAAATCCCAATAGTGGCCTACTTCACCAAGAAAAAGACTCATAGAGAGAAACACCATATATTCAGTTGGAATCATGGTTAGATAAAAAACATTAGTAATAGACTCCGTCCAATTCTTTACTACCTGATGATTTAGCTCTCTGAAAAACCTAGGATGCCTCTATCTCTAGAATTTGTGTAATATGAATAACCTACGAGTGGTCTCATCATACTCTATTAGGAAAACCATCTATGATGTGTGTGGGACCGATCTCTTACTAATGGGTTGGAGTTTAACACTCTACTCCACCTATAGAGGAAACATCTCCCTACTAGATCATTGTACTCATGACTCATCAAAAAACTGGTTTAAATCTAAAGGATTTACCATTATAATAGGATTAACATATCCTTTCCACTAAATCAAATACTATTTTCTATGGGGAGGAATCTATAATTTGACAAGATGAGCATGTGATTGTTATAGCATATCTAAAAGTGTTGGCCTGAGTAGAGGGTGGATAAAAAGCCAATTTATTTGTATCATAATGTATATTCAATTCCATTTAAACCATAAAACTAATGTTTTAGAGTTTTATGTCTACTAATAAGTTATAAGATTTTTGGTGAAAGGATATGTCAGAAACCCTCACCAATCACTTGGTTCCCTTATATTTCTTATCTAAATCAAGACTCTTTTACACCATTTATTAAGTATCTAAAATAAATTCTTAAAATATCATCCCAAATGATCGAACCACTTGTACACCACTCTCGCATGGACTAATACCTCAAGACCCTTCCTGGGATAGAATAAGTCATGTGTTCTCTCTTAAGCATGAATTGAATAGGCTCGGGGATGGAGATTAACAACAATAAGACATGTCACATATATGTATGGCCTTATCTTATAACTTTTAAATAACCACACATAATTTTACAATATATATAAAAATATATCGTACACATATATATAAAACCAACTATAGTAAAAAATGATTGAAACACAAGATAAATATCATAATAAACTAATAAATACTAATTATACAGAACAATGGAAAATTACAAGTCTCAACACCCCATGGTAAATGTAGTTCCACTAGTTTTTTGATCCATTTATATTTTTTTTCTCTTCTTACAAAAAAATTAAAACATGATTATAGATTGAGAAATACTTGACATGAACTAAACTAAAGACACTTAATTCAATTGTAATGGAATATTAAAATGAAGGAACTTGAAACCATGTATCACATACAATGTAATACTAAACATCATGGATTATTTCATCTATTAAAATTTTAAAAAATTAAAATGTGACCATGTATGAAAAATAATAAAATATATGAAATTGGAAACTTCATTGGACAATCGTCGTATTTTATAATGATAATTAGTATAACAAAAACTATAAATATAAATAATATCATGAAAAATGAAATAATGTTGTGATATCTATGGAAATGAGACATGTGACATTCGAAGTGTGTGTGGATGAATGATTTCAGTAAGCCCATATATGGGAATGAAATCTAACTATTACAAATATGGTAGTTCAAAATTAGGTCATTGTACATATGGTCATTACAAATATATTCATTTCTAATATAGTCATTTTAGATATGGTCATTGAATATACATTTCCAAAATAGGTATACATATTTTTTGTATTGTTAGTTACAATTTTAAATAATATATTTTGGAAATAATAATAACGAATCAAAAATATAATATTTAATTAAAATATTTTATTTTAAAAATATTATATTGCACTAGAATGTTATTATTAATGAATGATATGATAAAATTAAAGGATAACTTTTTACATCATAATAATTATAAATATTAAATCATTAATATAAAATAATTAGTTATATTTAGGGTAAAAACATTTTACTCTTAAAGATTGTACATTTCTAAAAAATTGTAATTTATATGATTTATTCAAAGAAAATAATATATATATATATTTATATATGGATTTGATATTAATAACACAATTACAAACTAATTATTAATTTTTAAGAAGAAAGAATAAAAACTGTTAAAAATTTTAAAAAGCTATTTTCTGATGAAAATAACTATGATTATATTTTTATTTTTTAAATTAAAATTTTAATTTAAAAAATATTAAATTTTAATGTAGGAAAATTAAATTCATTTTTGGATATAGAATAAAAATACTATCTTATGATATTTTTTTTGGATATTTTCTATAATATTTTTTCGGTGAATAGTGAATAAATGCAGATTTTGATAATATCATCACATTATGACATCATCATAAAATATTAATGACATGAATATTTCCAAAACATTTTCTATAAAATAATATACATATAAGGTAAAATAATTCATTTAAAAATTCTATAAACCCCATGTTTATTATTTTGAAAACATAAAGTATTATTTTACTATACAAATGTTTTTACTCACTTATATTAAAAATTACTTTTCATCAGTTATAGATATATAATCTAAAAAAATGGATTCAATATTTTAAATAATTATTTTCATATTATTTAATAGGGTTAATCTAAATTTTATGCATGAAAATAATATTACTAGGATTAATGTTAATTATCCTGATAACGATAAAACTGTTATTTTAAAAAATTATTTTACAAATATTTTCTACATTTTATCTAATAAAAAGTGTTGGTGAATTCTAAAAAATGAATCTAGTATAATTTTTAATCCTATATATAAATATATTAAAGCTCATTCAATTGGAAATCAATACTAAATTATATTAACACCACTTAACATTGAAAATAACTTTTTTCTTGAAAACCATTTTTCTATATATTAAATGATTTAATTTAAAAGTTAAATTTATTTTTCTGAGAAACCTAATTATTTTATATGTATATTAAAATTAGATTCATAAGATTACAATTTATAAATAATGGTCCCATTATATTTTTAACAAAATATATATAATGAGTAGAAACTAGTGACCAACATAAAAGACCGAAGTGATAAAATAAAAAAAAAGTGGTAAAATAATTGAAAAATGTTTAAAAATGGTTATAATAGAGGTTTCCAACCTTATAATTCCCCAACATTCCATATATCTATCATGACCCCCTCCCTCCCAAGATTCCCCTCTTAAGATGGAAATAGTGATAGATAGATAATGACCCCTGAGTCCCTCCTCCAATAGGCCCCAGGGCAGCAACCCACACCAAGGGTATAGAAATATCACAAAATAAGCGGCATTACCCTTTTATAGTAACTAAGATAGAGAGATATGATGTATCAACCACAAAAAAACCCCAACACATATATAAAAGAAATCCAAAATTCATCCCACATGCATGTTTTCAAAAAAAAATATGTGCTACAAAAAAAAATTCTCCAAAGTAAATAACAAAATGGAAAGGCTAAGCTGAGACATAGAAATTGTCCCCACATTCATGCAGTAATGCCAAGTATATTTCCCATGGTCGTAGAAACCAGAAATCAGATTTATAACATACGTTGAGTATACAAGTATAATCAATAGAGAAACCAAATTATCTCAAGAAAAAGTGGGAGAGTATACTAATGCCCCTTTGAAAATAGAAAAAATAAATAGCACCTATCAAGGAATACTAACCACCTTATCCCCACCAAGGCACCCTTACCAAATGAAACAAGTCATGTAAAGTAATATAGTTATCACATTGATGTTTTGGTACCCCACACTGCTTCCAACTTGTTAACTCCTCATTTATAACATAAAATTTGATGATGCTACCACAATATTCAACAATACCCACTTTCACAACCTTCCTATACACACCTGGGCCACAAACCACATCCCACCCACAAAAACCTTGGCCACAGCCACATCCTGCCAACAGACACCCGAACCAAAACCACAACCTCATCCCAAAGACACCTAGGAAATGACAACACATCTCATATCGAAGGCAGAATGGAATGAACACCTTTCCTGTAGACACCTGGGTCTCACAACTGCACCACAACCTACCCAAAGAGTCTTGGGCTACCAAATACTTAAAGAGGTGTCGAGGAAGAGAAAATAACCAGCCATCTATCCTCCCACCAGGATGTTGGGAAAGACACCCTCCCACGTAAAAATGGGGGTATTCTGCATGTAGTGATCAACATCGGTGGGGTGTGTAAAGAAAATAACAAGGAACTACATGTATATATATAGGTATCAAACACTCATACCAACCTATGGGTTTTCCGAACAACAATCATCCCCCAAAACTACCCAGTTACTAAAACCTCTAAATGCACAACCACAAAAATAGACACAACCTAATTCATAAACCCAAACAAATCATTTAACAAATTACCATTCTTTCATTTTAAAGATTATTCATTTATTCATTCCATACATAGAGAGGAAACTATAAATCACAACATAAGAAATATCAATGCAGAGATCCATAAAACACACTAGGATGAATGACCATGGTAAAAAAACCCACTCCAAATTTCATTTCTTTAACATTCACCAAAAGAAACACTATCCTTCTTCAAATTCACCCCTCCTAGACCATCTTATAAATTAGAACAACTACCAACTCAAAAACACACCCATAAACACTTCTCACCACAACCATATATAGCCCCATTGAAATAACAAACCAATCCCAAAAAAATAAATAAGGAAAAACCATATTTTAGTCTCACTATACAAACACCACACCCAACAAACATAACACAACCCAGATGCAGTCCCACTACCCAACAAGTTCATCCATTCCAAAGTCATCCAATCTCCAAACCTAAGATTATATTACACCACCTATACCACCCCATACACATAGCCACACTCCTAGCCACAACACCACATGACCTACATATGACACAATACCGAACAGAACCACACATAACACACAACTACACCAATCAAGAAATATGTATTCAGATTTAGCGACACTCAATATTTTAATCAACTTTCATAATTCAGGGGTGATCACACAACATGTTAAATCATGGGGAAGGAATTTATTTAACTGAGTATATTTGATAAAATATAGGATCATCATCAAGTATTAATCATCCCCCATGTGCAAGAAAAGATCACCAACTTCTAGGATTATCATGAGGATACAATTCATAACATTGATCAAATATTATAAATAAAACAAAGAAAATAGATTGTATTCTAACCATAATCATATATAGCCCCACTGCCTTAACAAACCAATCTCAGAAAAAATATATAAGGAAAAACCAGATTGTAGTCTCACTGCACAAACACCACACCCAAAAAAAATAACTCAACCCACATACAGTCCCACTACTCAACAAGTTCATCTATTCTATAGTCATCCAATCTCCAAACCTAATATTATGTTACACCACCTATACTGCCCCCATACACATAGCTACACTCCTAGACACAACACCACCTGACCTACATAAGACACAATACTGAACACAACCACACATAACACACAACTACACCAAACAAGCTAAATGTATTCAGATTTAGCAACACTCGTTCTTTTATTGAACTTTCATAATTTAGTGGTGATCACACAACAAGTTAAATCATTGGGAATGAATTTATTTATCTGAGTATGCTTTATTAAATAGAGGATCAACGTCAAGTATAAAGCATCTCCCAAGAGAAAGAAAATATCACCAACTTCTAGGATTTTCATGAGGATACAATTCATAACATTGATCAAAGATTATAGATATAATAAGGAAAACATCACCATCATCATCCCAGTACCGTGTTTATTACAAAATATTTCAAAACATGTTATCATAAAAGATAAAATTATCTTCAAAATAGTCTTAATTAAAATTTGGTATTCAACCATATTTACAAAGAAACATCATCTTACCCACACCACATGTTAAAAAAATAAAATATAACAGATCCCTACATTAAAGAATAGACGATCAAAAACTCCTCCTTACTCCAAAATAGGGGGTCACACAAGAAGTAGGAAAGACTACAAGGGAGAACTCTACTGATGTCTATAACATAGATATGACTCCATGAGGAAGAAAGGTTTTAGGAACACCAAGGGGGAAAAGGGTTTGAAGAAAAGAGGATCTTGGATTTAGAAAAGGCAAGATCCTATATCAATGGAAGGGAGATGATTTCAAAGTATATAAATTCCAGATCGTGGTGAAGACCACACGTCTTGGATGTTTAAATTTTTGCGAGGTGTTAGGATATTAAATATAATTAATATCTATTGAAACTTTTTAAAAAATGGTCAACAAAGGTTTTAAACTCAATTTACGTCAAATAAAATCTAATGGTGGAAAATCTGAAAAAACAAGGGAAAGCTAGAAATGACTCGCCATTGGGTGTGTCACCGATGAAAGTCACTAATTGCTGCATCACCATCAGGTAAATCCCTATTGAACAAGTCATGATGGAACCCATCAATGTGACCCACCAACACCACCTACCAACACCACTCATCGATGCCACTCACTGATGCCACTCATCGATGCCAATCACTGATGCCACTCACCGACGCTAATCACTAATGACACTCACTAACATTACTCACTAACACAACTCACCTAAGACACTCACCAATGCCTAATCACTAACAAAACACACCAATGACACTTACTGGAACCACTCATTGATTCCAGTCACTGATGCCTACTCACTGATGCCACTCACCGATGCCACTCACTGATGTGACCCACTGATGCCACCTACCGATGCCACTCACCAAATATTGGCCTACTAACACACTACCTATCAATTCCAAACCTACTAACACCCATCCTACTGAATATTTAGATACTAACACCCCACTTACCAGCGGATAACCTACAGATTCCTGACCTACCGATGCCTAACCTACCATTAGAAAACTAGATTTCTTTGAAAGACTCATTAAATGAGTCACTGTGACACCCCAAAACACCTGAAACACTGATTTTTTACCAAGTGATGGACTAGAGGGTTCTAGGACATTACATTGGATACCTCTAAAACTATTCTTTACCATATAATTAAAACCCAAACCCAGATGAAAATTTTGTCCGAACAAACACCTCGTGAGATACTTATCAAGGATATTGCTGAACATGAAGCACCACTTCCAACATTAAAGTTCCCTGATAAACCACCCTGTGTTGTTAAAAAGATGAAGGGAAGCCTTAATATCCAAGAAAACCTCCTTTTACATATACTACCCCCAACTGACTAGAAGACACACCACACGAGAACCAAAACCACAATGTCCAGAAACATGAATCTGGGAATTCCTACCTCTATATAGAGAAATTATCCGCTTTGGGTGGCACTAACATTACCTCATGGGTTTTATCACATCTCAATTAATGGGTCTCAATTATGAATCACGTCCTCCCATTTCCACATTTCAGGACATCACCACACATTATAGAACAAGGAAGCAACTCATCTCATAAAAACAAGGTTCAAGCATTACAATGAAAAACAAGACAAGGAAAAACTCAAAATATCTCTGGAAACTGGGTACACATCTAGGCTTCTCTCCACCAAGTACTCCCATAAAGGACATCATACCTCCACAACACATGAACCAATGTAATGGTCTGTCCATGCAACACCTTCTCCCCAGGATCCTAGATCTCCAGTGGCTACTCTATGAACATTGTGTCGTCCTCGATATCCAAATCTCCCAAGTCAATGACATGGGACACATCATGAAGATACTGACAAAACTGGGATACATAAAAGATGTCAATGATCCTTTCCAACTATGGTGGAAATGCTAACTAGTATTCCACCTTCCCAACTCACCCCAAAACCTCAATGGGACAAATGAACCATAGAGAAAGATTCCACCCTCTTCTAAACCTCTACTGCCTACATCAAGGGGAAACCTTTAAGAACACATGGTCCCCAACCTCGAACTATAAGTTCCTCATCCTATGATCAAAATATAACTTCTTCCAATCCTATGATGACTTCATCATCTCATGAACAATACAAACCTTCTCTACCATGCTCTGCACTACCTGAGAGCCAAGAACAGCTGCCTCTCCAACCTTTTTCCAACACAAATGTGAATGAAATGGTCCCCCATACAAGGATGAAAACAAAGCCATCCCAATTGAATAGTGATAACTATTATTGTAAGAAAACTCTACTAAGGGAAGGTTTCAAACCCAACATCCACCAAACTTCAAGACACACACCCTCAACATGTCCTCTAACATCTGGATGGTCTGCACTGTCTTCCCATTTCTCTGAGGGTGGAAGGTGGTGCTAAGGCACAACATAGTGCTAAAAGTATGCTACAATCCCCTCCAAACTCATGAGGTAAAACATGAATCCTGATTTAATATTATGGATCTCAATACACCATGTATTTGAACCACCTCATACACATACTTTCTTGTCAAGGCATCCACTACACTCAACTCCTTAACTGCTATGAATTGAGCTGATTTCATTAGTCGGTGCACCACTACCCAAATAGCAACACAACCTCCAAATCCCTGGGTAGCCCTAGGATGAAATCCATCAAGATGTCATCCCACTTCAATTTGGGGACATCTAAGGGATAGAACTAAGCACCAAGAACACAGTTCACATCCTTCACCTACTAGAATACTAGTAATATTTCCACAAACTCCACCACTTATTTCTTCATCTTGGGCCACCAAAACTCTTCCCTCAAGACACGGTACATCTTGTAAACTCTTGGGTGTCCATATAAGGATGATCTATAAAGTCAGGGAGGACTCCCTCATACATCACCATTGGAATGAACTACTTCTCATTGAACAACAACCGATTCTGATCATCCTCCAACCATCCCTCCAGAGCATCACCCCGATTAATGCAATCACACATCACCGCCGCCTCCAAGTCTCCCCTTGATACTCCTCCACCAACTACCTCAAAGATGGTTGCACCATTATCTAAAAAAATATCCTATGCCAAAATCCATTTTTACATCTATGTGCAAGGTGACCAACTCTTCCATCACCTTCTAATGGTCCGTAGATTACTGAACAACCTCCTTCTATAACTTCCTGCTCAAACCATTGGCCATAACATTCCCCTTACCTTATGTGTAAGAGATCTCGGAATCTTAGTCTTAAAATAAATTCATCCACTTCTTTTATCTCAAATTCAGATCTCACTGGAAAAAGATATACCTCAAGCTATTGTGATTTGTGAAGACCAAAAAGAACTCCCTAATAAGGTAATGTCACTATAACATCAGCACAAACATGACCTCCAATAGCTCTAGATCATGGGTGGCATAGTTAGTTTTGTGGGGACATAACTACCTAGACCCAGAAGTGATCACTCCCCACAGTTTCATTAGCATGCATCCCAAACCCATACAGGAAGCATCACAAAACACTTCGAACATCACCCCTTCCTCTAGAAACTGGAGCACTGGAGCACTGAATAACATTAATTTTAGGTAGTTTAATTCTACCTAACACTTCCCAATCCACACAAAGTCCTAGTAATTTATAGTTATAGTCTTCAATGGAGTGAAAAATCATGAAAATAGTGTAAAAATCTCCAGTAATAACCCACTAAACTGGGGAAACTAGGAAACTCTACACCATTCTTGGGTAATGCACAAGAATAAATGACCTCGACCTTTGAAATTTCCACTGCTACACCTTTCTAAGACACTAAATTCCCAAGTAAGTGTACCTATACTGTACAGAACATGCACTTGGAAAACTACTCATAGAGTTGGTGGCATCGAAGGACAACCAAGACATTCCTATGATACTCGACATGCTCCTCCTCTGACTTTGATTAGATTAGGATATCATTGATGAATATGATGATGATCCAGTCCAAGAAATCATGAAAGATGTAGTTCATGATCCACATGAATACTGTTGGTGAATTCGTTACTCCAATCAATATAGCCACAAAATCGAAGTGTCCATACCTGTACCTGAATGTAGACTTCAGGATATCACCATCCTTCTCCCTCAACTGGTGATACCTAGACCTCAGATCGATCCTAGAATACCAACTTTATCCCCTCATCTTGTGAAAAATATCATCTATCCTCGAAAGAGGGTAATAGTTTTTGAATGTCACCTAATTCAACCTCTGTTATTATGTACATAGCTTCATACGACCACCTACCTTCATTTCAGCAATATGGAAGCACCCCATGACCACACACTGGGATAGATAATCCCCTTATTCATTATATCATCAATCTAAATTCTCATCTCATGTAGATTATAAGGTTCCATCTGATAATTATCCATCGAAATCGGAGAATCACCAAGTTTCAAGTCTATCCCAACTCATCATCACATCAAGAGGGTAGAGTCACAACCTCCTTGGATAAGAAAACAAATAACTCCCCAACAGTGCTAGGAACCTACTTCATCTCATCATCTTCTGATTCCAAAGATAGATCATCCAAAAAATAAAGAATAGGCTCTACACATCGGCTGCCCATCTAATGACTTCGTTCACCAAAAAAACCCACACACTAGCCATCCACGTCTGAATATAAGACCATTCTCTAAGAGTTGATAACAACATGCATAGATTATAACCAATTGATGTCAAGGATGAAATTTTATGGTTTCATCTATAATAGGAAAGATACCCACATGATTGATGTGGCTCCATCATCTGTCTCCATCCCTGGAATACATCAAACAAGCTGGTATGGCCTCCTACTAGCATACTCAATACCACGGTCCTAGAAATCCTCTGTATATATAGTACCATATCATGGGATAGATAAAGTGAAATGAAGGATTGTAAAGCTCCTAAATCAAACAAAGAACAAAAAGTAGTACTGAACAAGCTAATCATTCCCCAAAAGTTGTCTGACCATTTTAAAAATAATACATCCATGGTGTGAAACAGACCATGCTGAGCTCCAATGCCCCTTTTCTGACAACTCCCTCATTGACCATGTCTGGTTCTAGGTCCCTGATGAACACCCTAAGGTCATCCTTCACCTACTCCGTCTCTTTTATGTGGATAAAGAGCCTATTCTCCCTGATGCTAAAACAGCTTGGCCAGAAACTACTGATAAGGAGGGTGCTGAACCTACCCACCTACACCATACTAAGATCAAACTGGCCACTGAATATAAAGGTGTATATGAACTCCATAAGAGAAACACCTCAATCCCAATCCTATGAGAAAATCACGAGGACTAGAAGGTCGAAACTAAAATTACTGAGGTCAATCCTTGATGGTCAAAAACTCAAATGGATCGGTGCCTGGGACCTTCCACATGTATCCTTTATATTTGAAGAAACCTGAAGGATCCCCTCTCATTGTAAACCTCATCATGAGTTCATCCTCTCAACCACTTCCGTCTTCTTTAGGACCTCTAGGTATGTTGGAAAGGTGAGTGAAGTAACTGTGTACTAGAGAGAGGATAAAGTGGCCCCTCTATGTTTCTCTCCCAAGACTCCTCATCTAGAAAGATATCTACTGTGAAGCAAAGGAGATCCTTGAACATGATCACCAACTCCCATATAGATATAATCCCCTTCTGGAGTGAGATTATCATTTGTTTCTTCTTAGCCTGCATGGTTGAAGAAAGGAATTCTTCCAGGAACTCCCCAAAATCGACCCACAGAAAATCAACCTCCCTTCTCTCCCCCAGGTACATCCTCCACCACTGACGCATACATCTACTCATCTGAATAACCACCTACAGAACCCAGTACACTATTAGAGCCCAGATCTGGCTGAAGGTGATCTCAATATCCTTGATCCATCTCTCTTTCTCCATATTTGATACACTTTCCTCATACTTTCCCAAGGTCTTTCGCTAGAAATCACGTAACATTCTCTTACACTATCTATTCTCCTCCTCTTTATCAACCCTCCACTGATCAGCTTGATCGGTCTACTGAGCCTACACTACCTAAGACACATGTGGATGATGACCAGGTTCCATAACTGAAAGGTAAATGAGGAACTCCTAATCCCAAGTAGTATGGTATTTTTTTAAAATTCATTTTAACTTATTATTTATTTAAACTCACTGAAACACCAGATTCAAACAAAACACAATTCATCATGATGAATGTAAATGTCCTAAGTTATCTACCCTGCAAATATTTTATCCTCAATTGATCATTCAATAAACTCATATTCCATGTATCAGATCACGGGTGGCCCAAAAAAGTCATGTCCATACCGGTCTTCCCTGGCCTATGTCATTCACCAAGGTCACCTATCACTTTTTCCCATTCATCCCATGTAATTTTCACTATTACTAATTAGAAACTCCATTATATCTCTCATCCATCACCTTTAATACCATTATGTCATGAATCCCTCCCTCCAAATATGCCCCTCCTAAGCTAGCAATGGAGAAAGAGAGATAATGACCCCCAGACTCATGCCTCCAATAAGCCTTGGGGAGGCGACCAGCACCAAGGGTATCAAAATATAAAAAAATGGGAGGCATTACCCTTTCTATAGTAACTAAGATTATGAGATAAGATGTATCAATGAAAAAAAAACTCCAATACATATATAAAATAAATCCAAAATCTATCCAAAAAACATATTTTAAAAAAATTGTTCTACAAAACAAAATTCTCCAAAGTAAATACTAAAAGAGAAATGGTAATCAGTAACATAATAATTGTCCCCAAGTCTGAGCTAGTAATGCCTAGTACGGTCCCTATAGTCCTCCTACAAACATGAAATAAGTTTTATAATGTTGGTTGAGCATACAAGAATACTGAGTGGGAAAACCAAATTCTCTCATGCATAAATGGGAGAGCATACTAATGCCCCTATGAAAATATTTGAAACCAACCAAACCTATCAAGAAATACTAACCACCCCAACCTCACCAAGGAATTATCACCAAATAACACAAGTTGAGTAAAGTAATATGATAAGAACATCAATGTTTGGGTACCCTAAAATGCTTCTCACTAGTTAACTGCTTATCCCTAATGGTTAACTTTCTGATGCTACCACTCTCTTCCACAAGGCCCATTGTCACAACCTACCAGCACACACCTAGGACACAAACCACATCCCAGCCACAAGCAATTAATCTACAAATACATCTCACCAACAAAAACATGGGTGACAACAACATCCTCATTCTAAAGCTACCTGGAAAATCACAACACATCTCATGAAGAAGACACCTGAGAAATCACACCTCACCCACAGACACCTGAGCATCAAAACTGCACCACAACGTTCCTAAAGAGTCTTGGGATAATAATTCCTATAATAGGGAGTAAGGAAGTGCCAATAACCATCCATCTATCCTCTCAGTAGTATATTGGAAAAGACACTCTCCCCCATAACAATGGGGGTGTTCGACATATAATTCTCAACATGGGTGGGGTACGTAAAGAAAATCACAAGGAACTACATGTATATATATATGTATCAAACAGTCAACCCAACCTATGTGTTTTCCAGACAACAACCAACCAAAAAAACATCCCACATACTGCAACCTCTAAATGGAAAACCACATAAACAGCTGAAACCCAATTCATAATACCATCCATCTTATTTAACCAATTACTATTATATCATTAATAAGATTATTCATTTATTTATTCCATCCCTACCTGGGAAACTACCAAGAAAAAAAAGAAACATCCATGAAGATAGCCATAAAACACACCAGGAAGAAGGACCATGGTAAAATAACCCACTGCACATTCCCTTTCTTTAACATCCACACAAAGAAACACCATCCTTCATCAAATTCATCCCTCTCAAGCCATCCTCCAATGTATAAAAACTACCAACTCACAACCACACACATCAAAAATTTTAACCACAACCATCCACATTCCCTTTTCATAATCAAACCACACCCAATAAAATAAACAAGGTAATTCCAAATTGTAGTCTCACTGCACAAACACCACACTAAAGAAATATAACAAAATCCATATTTATTCCGACAATTCAAAAAAATCATCCATTCCATAATCAACCTATCTCCTAACTTGAGATTCCATTACACTGCTTGTACCACCCCATACACATAGCCACTCTCTGATCCACATCACCACACGACCACCATAAGACACAAGGTCGAATAGAACAACACACATCACATAGCCACCACGAAAAAGAAAGATGTATTCAGATTTAGAAGAACTCCTTCTTTGATTTCACCTTCATGATTCATGGGTGATCACAAAAAAGTTCAATACTTGGGAATCCATTTATTTAACTGAGTATACAAGATTAAGAAGATTTTATTATTTTCAGTCATTCAACATAGGATCAACATCAAGTATAAAACATCACTTGTGTGCAAGAAAAGAACACCAATATCCATTATTTTTTGGAGGCTAAAAAACACAACATGGATCAAAGATAATATATGAAACAAAATCAAACATCATCATTATCATACCAGACCCTCATTTATTACCAAGGATAAAAAAACATTATCATAATAGCTCGGATTATCTTCATAACAGTCTTAATTAAAAGATGGGACTCAACCATATTCACAAAGAGACATTAGTTTACCCACCCTAAATGATACAAAAAAATGAAACACTAAGGGATCCCTACCTTGAAGAATACATGATCAACAACTCATCCTTGAACCAAAATAGGGGGTCGCGCAAGTAGTAAGAAATACTCCAATAGAAAACTTGACCGACATCTACATCATAGATGCAACTCCTCTGGGAAGAAAGGTATTAGGCACACCAAGAGAAAATATAAGGGTTCAAGGAAGATAGGATATTGGATTTAAAAAAAGATAGATCCTACATCAATGAAAGGGATATGATTTAAAAATACTTAAAATTCTGATCATGTTGAAGACCACACAACTTGGATATTTCAAAATATCTAGTGTGTGAGGATATTAGAGATAATTATCGTCCTTTGAAAATTCTCTAGAAATGGTAAAATGAGTTTTTAAACTTGATTTATTTCAAATAAAACATAAGAGGGGTGAAACTGGAAAAAATAGGAAAAACTGGAAATGACTTGTCCTTGGGTGAGTCACCAACGTGAATCACAATCACCATCAGGTGACTCACCCTTGAAAAAGTCACCATCATGACCCACCAAAATCACCCAATGACGCCACCTACTGAAAACACTCACCGACATCACTCAATGATTCCACTAACTGATGCCACTCACTAAGGCCACTCACTAACTCCACTCACTAACGCCACTCACAAACTCCACTCACCTCACCGATGCCACTCACCAATGCCTACTCACCGACGCAGCTCACTGACGCCACTAACCGATGCCTACTCACCGACACCACTCACCGAGGCCTACTCATCATCACCACTCACTAACTCCACTCACCAGCACCACTCACCGACACCACCCCCCGATGACCCCTATCGATCCCACTAACCAATGCCTTACCTACTAATACCTTACCTACTAATTCCTGAAATACCGATGCCCTACCTATCGAAGCCCTACCTATCGATGTCGGACCTACTGATGACCAACCTACTGACACCTAACCTACCGACACCCAACCTACTAACACCCAACCTACCGACTTCCAACCTACCAATTCTTGACCTACTTTTGGAGAACTATTTTTTTTCAAACTCTTGAAATGAGTCACTGTGTCTCCCTAGAACACCTCAAACACTGAATTTTGAAAAAGTGATGGACTGGAGGGGTCCAGGCCGTACATATATACATCTAACATGGAATAATTATTATTTTAAGATTTCATTTTAAAATGATACATTTTATATTCTTAAAATATCTAAATAATACTTAACGAAAACCTTTATAATAACCTATCTAACATATCATATATGACAGACTGTCCAGCCAACATTATGTTTACATCACTTCCTAAGGTTTTTCTAACTCAATAAATATATATATAATTCTTATCACAATACTTTATCATAGACTGATAAAAACCTCCCACTAAACTTTATAGTGAGTAATATCTAGGAATAAATAAATTTTAAATAATAGTGATTTTTAAGAATCATATTCCAAATTTTTAAATCCTTTAACATATTCAAACTACTCAACTCTACAACATAGAATATTAAAATGTTAATAAATTAAATTTTCTTTGTATAAATCATTAAATGTTTAACATCATAATCCTCAAAACCATTTCCATAAAACATTTCCCTTGGGATTTTTTGGTAATTAATGTAACTATTTTCTTTATGACTTACCAATACATCCTAAACTCATTTATAATAAATTAAAAATAACTTTATTATGGTAACAAAATTTAACACTTTAAATTTCCATTTAGTTATATACCTTAAAATTATTTTAGTATATTAATTCAAATTCACTTTTTTAATTTCTCTGGCATAATCCTTTACTAAATAGTGATATTCAATTTTCATAGTAATAAAATATAACTATATATATTTCACATAACCATCACATTTCCTAAACTATTTTTGATATTTAGTGAAAATTAATTTAATTTTTTGACTGTTGTAATATTTTTTTCATCTTTGAACTTCTCTATGTTCAAATATTCTCCCATAATCTTCTGAGATATTATATTATCTTTATAATTTCTTGCTAAGGTACACAAACTCCTTTACATATAAAAGATAACCCCTTTTACTTTTAGTATGAATATATAACTAAGAAATATTTGTTTACATTTCATATATTGTATTATATACATTTGGAGAATATGTCTCTAAAAATTAGTCTTTTTTCTTAAAGTAAAACTCTAATGAGTGGTGGAAACATCTTCCCTTAAATTTTAAAAAACAGGGTAAAAATTTTACCTTATAAAAAATGATTATTTACTTATCTCTATTTGAAAACATTTTATAGAATCCAATGAATCGTAAAACAAGTGTATCATATCACATTGTTCATAATAAAATTGTGTTAACAAAAAACTAGTCTTACTATATAATAAAAATAAGATAACTATACACATTTTTTGATCCATTTGTACTTGATAAACAATTTTTAATTCAAAAAATTGATCTTGTAAATCTTTTGTTAATAAATTTATTGAAAACTATATTATTTATCAACTATTACCTTGATTTCTAAGTCTTATGTATTTAAAAAAACTACAAAAAATAATTTAATATCACATACACTTGAAAATAGAAGAATTAATTTCTTTAACACTTAAACCTAATATGGACATTCCAAAGACATTCTTAAACCCATTTAGTTATTCTAAAAAATTCCATCATATGGAAACATTATTTATTACTTTATGATTTTAAAATGATTTTATGACCATAATTTTACACTAAAATATTGTTTTTTGGAATCTCAAACTGACTTCTTTTTTTAGTTTTAAAATTTCCCCCACTTGAATTATCTATGCAGAACCAAAACCTAGACATTATATGATGAATTCATAAATTAAAAACACTTTTATAATATTTGTAAGGTTTTATTAAAATCATTCACATTGTTAGAATGTTTCCATCAATAAAATTATTATAAATTCCTTAACAATAATAATATTTATAGTAAATCCCCATTCTCTCAAAGTCATTCTTGTACTCAATCATATTAAGTGTCATTAATATACCCAATAATAATGAGTATATGAAAAAAAATATTTAGGTCATTATTAATTTAATATATAGGAAAAATTAACTGAATCATTCAATTATAATCATTATCATTTAGAATCACTACTTGAAGGAATTCAACAATTTTTTACTCAGGAAGTTTTTTCTCTGACACATAGAGTTTTTTATTACATAATAACTTTTCTTAAGTTGTTTATAGTTATAGTAGTATACATTAAGATAATATTTCTTAGGGATTGACCTCAGTGATAATTTTTATTATGTTACATCTATTTTTATATAATAATTTTATTATCAATTGAGTTTAATGTTTTAATAACATTCAGTAAGAAATTTTATTAAATTGGACCCCACTAAAATGATAACATCATTTAAAAAAATTATATATAGTGGTGGGATAAGATATATATTTCACCATTAAAATTTTCTTATATAGTGTTCATCTTAGAATTTATCTATTTATTTAAGGAATTATCCTAATCATGTCACATTAGACTCTTGGATAGTTGAGTGAACAACTATTTTTCTAGTCCACCATATAAATAAACTCAATTATATTACAATGGTATCCAAAAATTTTGGATTTCCCAGCTAATTGTAACCAAAATATCATTTTGGATTTTGTTACATAACTCTTATTCTCATAAATTAATATAATTATTTATATATGATAATTCAAAGGTACACTACTATAGAATAACCTATCCAACTGAATGATCAAGGTCTTAACCCATGCTTTTTTTAGAAGGAATCTAACACTGTGTATTTTTAATAAGACTTAATCTCACTATATTATCTAATTTTATTCCCATTATGTATGTGTACATCTATTGATTTAGTATAGAATATTATTCCTTATACATAATGAATATTTTTAAACCATATCAATGTTCATCTCTTTACACAACTCAAAATTTGTGTTACTCACCCAAAAATACAATCCATAGATATTAGCACACACCCAAATGCATCTCATGAAAAAGTTACATGAACATTTCATGAAAATTTTTAATATTATATGAAATTGATAATCCCGTCCTGAGTAAACATGTATCCACTGAAAGTCAACCCCCACCTTTTTAAAACAAGATAGAGGCCTTTGAACCAGTGGTAAGTCTGACCAAATTTCCCTTTATCTGGGGTAACTTTACTCAATAATGATTCTGGTTAATTATAACTATAATAACTAATATGTAAAAACTATATTCAATAACTAAACTAAAGATAATATGTTTAATTATAACCCAAATTAAATGTATATAGAAACTAAATCCATTATCAAACCAAGAATATAACTCATTAGATGCATGCATGATAATAACTAGAAGTATTTTAATAATTATAAACTATAGAATATATATATTGAAAATATTGAGAATTTATATGAAATAATAATAAAGGAAGTCAATTTTAAATAAATTAACAATTCACATATTTATAAATGATATAAAAATTTATTAAAACTTCATAAATAAAATATAAATATATACACATTATAATTTTAGTTGTCTGTTATGGTCATTCCATAATATTGAATCTAAACACTTTATATTTATTTCATAATATTAAATTATTAATATTATTTTTTTATGTAATATTTCTTAAAATATATGATATTTCATGGAATATAAATATTTTATATTTCAATTCCTATTATGTAAACAATATACATAATATAAATATAAATACATAACTATATTTAAACCTTGATCATATCAATCATAAAAACTTATTTTGATGTGGTTTGAATAATATCCTAAATAAGGCCCTTAATTTGAACAATCCAAATTTTGTATAATGAAATTTTAATAATCATAAAATATAAATACTTATATTAAGCCATGATTTGTAATTTATAAACACTTTATAAATTACACTTATTATTTCTAAATAATCACTTTATTTTTATGTTATATGGTATTCTATATAATTTGGTAAATGTTATTTTAATATTATTAGATAATATTATGAAATATTTATTAATAACTATTTAATATACATTAAATTATTTAAATATAAAATCTTTACAATTAAATAATTTATACTTACTTTAAAAATTAATAAATACCAAAAATACCTTTTAATATAATTTATAAATAATTTATAATTATATAATTCAGCTCATAATTGAATTCAATGAAAAAAAATCTTTATATAATAATATTTAATGATTTAGGTTGAGTCATAGGTTATGACTAATAGGCTAGTGACACTTGACCTATTTAAGCACTATCATTAATATTTTGTCACTGATGTCTCTATCTACTCTTACAACATCCCTATCATATATAATGATAAAAGTAAAAATCAATTAGGTGATGTGATTCTATGTTATTTAAAATGTGGCACATCGATATCATTGGATATGATATCCAAGAGTCATACACTATGACTATTACAAATCTATGGGATTTATACAAAATACTAGGATATAATATCCCATAAAAATTATGGGATTTAAGGTATCTAAAAAAGTTATTAATTGAAGTGGAAGTAATATATAATCCTTATCCATGATTAAACCATGCCGGGTAAATTAAACCAGGTGTATACAATAAATAAATAAAGTTTTATACCTTACACAATATATGGACATTGTGTTTATATTCATCCATTCCTGGTGATGATCATAGTACAAGAAATACAATTAAATCTCCCCTACAGAGGTATCTATGGTTTGAAATATAATCACTCATCATACAAGTGGGATACTCCAACCTCCATGAAATGCTAAGGGTTCATCATGTAATTTAGGTAAGAGATAAGATCTTAAGGATGAGGGAGTTCTAGATGAATCTAGGGAAGTATTTCATGCACACTATAACATGGAAGAAGAATACTTATAAAGACCAAAATAATTCTCCATGGGTTATATTTCATTTAATCAGGATTTAAAATGCATGAGAAAATACCTTGTATAATTCATGAAAACCATGAAAGAATGAATCTCTTGTGTATTTAATCTTATGAAATAGATCATACTTAATGAAAACCAATATATAAGACCTTATAAAATGATAATAAGTATCATTATACTAACCAAAACAATTGAATATAGTGGATTTCCTTAGGATATGAAAAGTTTTACATTATACCTTTAATGGGTAGTGCCACCATATGACACTGCAAATCATACACTCTGACTTAGAGGAATAAGTAATGCTTTACGACATCCCATAGTCATATAATATGACATAGGCTAAATTACCTCATGAATAATCAATTTAGGGTGTATCTCTTTCATCTATGTCAACTAAGATCATGACTGAAATATGTGTTATCTATATAGGCACAACAAATACAGACACAAGGCCTATACAATGGGCATGTGTAAAAATTCCAATTAAGTTGACTAAAAAATAGAAATGAAGACATGATATAACTACTGTACCTAAATAAAATAAAACCATATATGATATAGGAGAATAATTCAACTAGGGTTATAAAGGATCTCAGTCTTCAAAGATCATCTCTATAGAAGTTTTATACCAGAGGTAACCTAAAATATAATTAAAATTACCAAAATCATATAACTTAAACTACCCAAATTCTATTACATGAACTATATCTCTTACTAGTAGTAATGGGGGAACCAAACCTCCCAAAACAATTCACATTCATTGAGGTGATACTGGCACTTATGGAGGATCCATTCCTCGTAATGTGGTGTATGCGTCGACTGAGGGAGTTATTGACTCTATAAGTAGAGCACATGTGATCTATCACTAAGGTGGGTTACATACTCTATTCTGTATATAGAGGAATTTCACCCTAGTTTTAGTATGTCACCAAGGAAGTTATTGACCTCATATCAACTCTATGAATATTTCACTCTCTCCTTGATCATCTCTACCATGCTAAGGAACTCCCACATAATTAATTTCTCATGGTCTATCCCTAATAAGGACCTGATCCACTGAGTCCCCTCTGGGTTCAGTGGTAAGATGTGTGTGCCACCCCAATACCACCTCCAATAAAATAATGGATGGTAGCCAGCACGAAGAAGTCATAATACACACATGTGATACCTTAATCTAAAACAAATTTAGAAGATATGTATCACCAACCAATAAAAAAATATCTACAACCATACAGGATAACATATCTATCTAAAATTAAAATATATATTCTTACTTCTACTGGACATCCTAGGGGTGTACAATATAAATACAATGACCCATAATTAAATATTACACAACAGAGGACCTTTTTACATTATAGGTTCTATAGAGTTAGATACAAGCTTACAATTTATCATAGTTGTAATAAAACTGTACAGACAAAATCCATCTTCGCTCCTGCGCACGCAAAAATGATGAAGTCCAACATTAGACATCAAAGTAACATGCGAAAATAATTTTAAAATAAGGGGTGAGTATTAAATTTCTCAATAAGGGGTTTAAAACCCTTCAATAAATCCTTATATAATATTCTTTTGAAAATAATTTTGTAAATACATTTAGAAATACCCTTTTTAAAATATTATTTGAAATTACATATAGCTTAAGTATACTATATCACTTTGGATAATACTTACATTCAAAATTTGATTAAAAATAATCAAGTGTTTTTCTGAAAACAATATGTAATCTTCTGAAAAAAAAAACTATTCTGAGGCCACATGAAATAATGTAGGTTGTCTTGGGCCTACCCACTTAATGAAGGAAGGGTTCACTTCCCAATAACCTTCCATATTTATAATGTAAAAGTGATGCATTTTATAAAAAACAATTATGCTTGCTTTATATATATATTTTTTCAATGGAGTTTTTAATTTTTAAGACATGTAAATGCATTAAGATACACATTAACACTTATATATATATATATTAGTTTGTACATAGATCAACTTATGAACATTCATTACATATCACTTGTGATTTTGGTTACAACCAAAACTCATAACATCAGTCTTTTCATAAACTATCCATGTATTCAATCTTTCTTTTATAGAAGACCTTTTCTATTCCTATAAATAATTTTTCATAATAAATAGCCATATTTCACCCATATGAATATAAATAAACGTCTTAAATAAATCATTTCAATTCTTGATGAAGTCATGTGATTGATAATCTGTGAAATAAACTTTAAAGTTTAACTTGAAAACATGAGTTTATTATGAGTGCAATATATGTCGATGTCATGCATAGACACATGGAATTGATTATATGCATATGTGACATTTATAATGATGAAAAAATACATATTTTTTTAGAAACCTGGGGATAAAATTATCAAAATAACTATAACCATTCCACAAACACACATGTAGTTTTCACTGAATTTATAACGCTCCTCATTACAAAATAAATTCATGTTTGAGAAAAAGATAAATAAATGAGAATAATCATTGATAGAATTAATATGAAATCAAATGATAACATAATTTTTTTGAATAACTATATATTAGTGGATTAAGGGTGTTGAAATAGTACTTAAATTCAATAATCCTTGAGAATAATTAATTTTGTAAATGAAACAACTTGATATACCAAATTAAAATAAATTTAATATAAATAAATATACTCTATTACATTATTATTACTGATAATAATTAAACATAATTACATATATATATATATATTTATATACATATACACCCATTAAAATAAAACATAAATGGATTAACTTGATAAATAAATAAATTGAAAAAATATGTACAGTAAAAAACATATTCCCCCTTACATTATATTTCTAGAACTTGACTCATAAATCAATAAAAAGATTCATTATGAAAAAAAAATTGATCCATAGATCCCTACTAAAAAATAATAACATAAAACTTATATTTAATAAAATTTCATAAGCTTTGAAAATTTAAAAAAAAATCCTTAAATGAGTTTATAAAATATAGTTGGATGAATACTTTTTAAAATTGTAAAAAAAATATGTACTAATAAAATCTCAAAATAATATTTAATTCTCCCTTACTATAGAACCAAAACAAGATGAAACTGGGGTAATAGTTTTTTGGGAAGACAGATGAGGAAGGATAGTGAGCTGTGCACACACTCTCATGGATAAACAAAAAGGTTTTTTCACCTTTCATTTGCACACCAATATAAGGTTTTTATAGACCTTCATACTATTGTTCAAAAAGTGACAAAAATATGATTTCATAGAAATCTGAGTAAATAAATTATTTGAGTATTCATATTTAACAGGACAAAAATAAAATAGGACCGATGTTGGAAACATTGAAAAATCCATAATAAAATGACCAATAAAACAAATTAATAAAGGATGAAGACTTGATAAAGAATTAGACAAAAGAAATTGGATACTCAATCGGTTGTAGTATAAGTCAGACTAAAAAATTAAACAAAAGGAAAAAAGGTTTTTATTTAACACATGGAAGACAGTATAAGAGATCTGACAATGAAAATTGGATAAAAATACCTAAAAAGAAAAGAAATAATTCTAACTCGGTATGTTGAAGAAGAATTGGAACCCTTCATGTCATTCAAAAATGCTAACTCACATTCGACCACCATCCTTGGCACAAATCATCAACCCAGTGGTGGAAATTAGAACCCTAACATTGATTGAAACCCACTGATGACACACAAACCTAATCGATCGATCTTCCCACATTGGCAGCTTGTCCTTTCATTGTCAAAACTAAAGTTGGATCTACTACTTGAACTCCCTAAAGAAGACCTTGTGTCTCTGATGTGTGGATCGACCTGGAACCCTTGGTCAAAACTCCTGACTCGTGATCTTCATCTTTCCCCCTCGATGGTCGACCCTAACCCATGACTCACTAAGCGCAGACCCCCCTCCCCCTTTGATGATTTGTTTCTTTTTTTAAAACATTTTTCATTTTATTTTATTACTCCATTTTTTTTAAACATAAAATAAAAAATTTATAATATTATTGTTTCCAATTTAATTTTCATAATATAAATATTAAAATATATCTTCATACAATATGAAAAAATTTAAAATTATAATATTTTCATAAAAAATTATTTTAAAAATATTTGATAAAACTATCATAATTAAAATTTATTTACAGACTAATTTTTCATAATTCCAAAATATTTAATCATAATTCATAATTAAAAATTAATAATTGAAGAATCATATATATATATATATAATTTTTTGATAAATACAAATTTATAAAACAAAATTACTCATATATTTATATATAATAATTATTCATTATTTCCGATGAAATAATTATTATAATAGCATGTATTAAAATGAAAATATTTATATTAAAATAGTCTTTAAACAAAATAATACCATGAAATAGTGTTTTTAATATATGAATTTGAAAACCATAATTAGTTAATATAGTTAATTATAAGTATTGACATATAATATAAAACAAACAATTTCATTTATTATTTTTAAAGTAAATCCTCATGAAAATATTTTTATTTTGTTTTAATTATTATTTATTTAATTAAATATAATATTTATATAATAAAACTATGTTTAGAATTTATGGGCTATTACATTATTCAGACCTCAAAATAATTGCATCCTCACAATTCTTTTTCTGAGACAGAAAATAATTCTGATTTTCCATCACCAAAATTAAGGAATACCAAGACCACAAATATTCTAGACTCAACAATATCTAATATCCAAGGTTAACTAGTTCATTCCCCTAATACCAATTATAAGGACCCAGCATTAAAAATTATACAATAGAAGACCTTTTATCGGTTTAGTTTATGGAGAGTTAGATACAAGATTACAATTTATCCGAGTTGAAAAAATTAAACAAAAAATAGCCAAATTTTTTTCTGTGTGTTCAAAAAAGATAGAGTCCAACATTAGACTTAAAAGTGACATGTGAAAATAATTTTAAAACAAGGGGTTAGTATTAAAATTATTAGTAAGGGGTTTAAAAACCTTTGATAAATCCTTATAAAATATTCTTTTGAAAATAATTTTGTACATACATTTAGAAATAACCTTTTAAAATATTGTTTGAAATTACATATGTCTTATAGATACTATATCACATTTGAAAATCCTTATGTTCGAATTTTTCATAAGCATAATGTAGTGTTTTTCTGAAGACAATTTGTTAGCTTATAAAAACAAAACATTATTTTGAGGCCATTTGAAATTATGAAGTCCTTCTCAGGCCTTCCCACTAAACCAAGGGTGGGTTCACTTCCCAATAACCTTCCATATTTACAATGTATAAGTACTGGATTTTCTGAAAACATTTTAAGATTTCTCTATTTAATCATATTTTCACTGGAGTTTTTAATTTTATAAAATTTTAATGCATTAAGATATACATACACACTAATATTTATATATATATAAGTGTGTACAAACATAAATGTATAAAAATTCATTGCATGTCACTTGCGAGTATGGTTACAACCAAAACTCAAACCATAATCCTTTTCATAAACTCTCCATGTATTCAATATATCTTTTATGGAATACATTTGATATTAATTTAAATAATTGATAATAATAAATATCCATATTTCACCCATATAGAATATAAATAAACAACGTAAATAAAAAATTTCAACTATTGAAGAAATTCATGTGGTTGATATTCATGGAAATAAATCTTAAAATTTAACTTGAAAACATAAGTTTCTTATTAGTGCAACATATGTCGACGTCGGGCATAGAAACCTGTCCATGATTATTTGTAGACGTGACATCCATAATGATGACATAAAATATTTTTTTTTGAAACATTGTGATAAAATTATAAACATAACTATAACCATTCCATATATATATATATATATAATTATCAATGAATTTATTACGCACCTCATTGGGGAATAAATTCATGTTTGAGAAAAACAAAGATAAATGAGAATATGCATTGATATAATTAATGATAAATCCAATTAAAACATAAAATTTGTTAAATAATTATATATAATTAGATTAAGGTGTTGAAATCATACTTAAAATCAATAATCTATGAGAATAATTATATATTTAAATAAAACAACCCATTATACCAAATTGAACAATATTTAAACGAAATAAATATACTCTATTAAATTTTTAGCTCTGAAAATAATCAAACATAATTGGATAGATATAAACACACACACACACATATATATATATATATGTATATACATATACACACTTGAAAATAAAACGAAAATTTGTTAACTTGATAGAAAAATAAATTGAACAAAATCTGTACAATAAAATATATAACCCCCCCATTATATTATATTTTCAGAACATGAATCATAAATCAATAAAATTATTCCTTAAGAAATAAATATGATCAATAGATCCATTAAAAAAACAAAAATATAACACTTATATTTAATACAATCTCATAAGTTTATGAAATATTTAAATAAAAAAATTCCTTAACTGAGTTTATAAAACACAGTGGAATGAGTACTAATTTAAACTGGAAATAAAATAATAAATACCAATAATATATAAAAACAATACATTATTATCCCTTACCTTAGAACCAAAACAAGCAGCAACTAGGGTAACAGTCTTTTGGGAAGATAGACCAGGAAGGACAATGTGTTGGCCACACACTCTCTCAAACTAAAAAAAGGATTTCCCCCTATTATTTTCACACCAATATAAGGTTTTTATATCCCTTAATACTATTTTTCAAACAATGACAAAAAAAGGATTTCAGGTAAATCTATGTAAATATTTTATTTTAATATTCATATTTATCTGGATGAAAATGGAATAAGACTAGCTCTGGAAACATTAATAGATCCATTATAAAATTGAAATTCAAACAAAGTATAAAAAGATATAATACCTGACAAAGAATTAGAAAAAAATAGTTGGATACCGAATTGGTTGCGGTATACATCAGACCAGAAAAATTAAACAAAAGTAAACAAAGTTTTTCGGTTACACTTTGATCAAAATAAAAGAGATCTGATAATGAAAATCAAACTAAAACACCTAAAATGAAAGGTGGGAATCCAACCTTAGTAGGTTGAAGAAGTATTGGAAACCTCCATGGAATTTAGAAACCCTAACTCAAGTTCAACCCCATCTCTAGCTCAGATCATCAACCCAGTAGTGGAAATCGGAACCCTAACCTTGATTGAAACCTACTAGAGACACACAAACTTCATCGTTCGATCTTCCCACACCGGTGGGTGGTATTTTCTTGTTTGAAACCGAAGACAGATATACTACTCGGACCCCCTATGAAGACCTCAGCGCTCTAATGCATGGCTCAACCTTGAACCCTTGACTAAAACTCCTGATCTCGATCTTCAGCTTTCACCCGTGACTGTCAACCCAAACCCATGATGCACTAAGTGCATACCCACACCACCCTTTTAAAATTTGTTTTCTTTTTTTAACATTTATTATTTTATTTTATGACTCCATTTTTTTACCCATAAAATAAAAAAATGATAATATAATTGTTTCAAATTTTATTAGTATAATTTCAATATTAAAATATATCATTACCAAATATATCAAAAATTATAATTGTAATATTTTTATAAAAATGTTTATTTTAAAAATATTGGATAAAACTATTAAAATTATAATTTATTTATTTAGACAAATTTTTCATAATTAAAAATTATTTAATCGTAATTCAAAAGTCACAATTAATAATTGTAGCATCATATATATATAACATTTTTTGAGAAAAAAATTATAAAACCAAATAATTCTTATATTCATATATAATAATAAATCATTATTTCAGATGAAATAATTATTATCACAACATATATTAAAAAATGAATAATTATATTAAAATAGTCTTTAAACAAAATAATACTATGAAATAGTGTTTTAGAATATTAATTTGAAAACCATAATTAGTAAAAATAGTTAATTAAAGCATTAATTATAATCTAAAACACATAATTTTATTTTTTATTTTTAATGGAAATCATCTTAAAAATATTAATTATTTTGATTTAATTATAATTTAATCTATAAAATATAATATTTGTATAATAAAACTATGTTTAGAATTTTTGGGCTATTACATTATTCCCCTATCAAAAAAGTGTGTCCTTGCAATTTGTTTAATCAGACTTAAAAGAATTTTAAATTTCCAGCATCAGAATTAATGAACACTAAGACAATTAAACTTCTAGACTCGACCGCATGTAATCTCTATAGTTTAGTAGACAGTTCTTATGATACCAATTATAAGGATCCAACATTAAAAATAAGACAATAGATTACCTTTTACTAGTCCAGGTTCTAGAGAGTTAGATAAAATCTTATAATTTATCATAGTTTCAATAAAATTGAAAAACAAAAGCCATCTTTTCTTCCGTGCATGCAAAATGATGATGTCCAATTTTGGACTTCAAAGTGACCTATGAAAATAATTTTAAAACTAGGGGTTAGTATTAAATTTCCAAGTAACAGGTTTAAAAATCATCGATATATACTTATAAAATATTATTTTGAAATTAATTTTGTCAATACATTTAGAAATACCCTTTTTAAAATATTATTTGAAATTACTTACGGCTTAGAGATTCAATATCACTTTGGAAAATACTTACATTCAAAATTTTCTTAAATATAATCCAGTGTATTCTTGAAAACAAATATGAACGGTTCCAAAAAACATTATTCTGAGGCCACTTGAAACGATGAAGGAAGCCTTGGTCGTACCCACATAATGAAGGATGGGTTCACACCCTAATAACCTTCTATATTTACAATGTACAAGTGCTGGATTTTTTGAAAATATTTTAAGCTAGCATTATTATATATATTTTCACTGGAGTTTTTAATTTTTAAAACATATCAATGCATTAAGATACACATTCACACTTATATATATATATATATATATATGTATGTACACACATAAATGCATGAACATTCATTTTGTATCACTTGGGAGTTCAGTTACAACCAAAACTCATACCATAAGCCTTTTAATAAACTATCCATGTATTAAATATTTATTTTATGGAATACCTTTACTATTCATGTAAATAATTCATCATAATAAATAGACATAATCCACCCATATGAATATAAATAAACATCTTAAAAAATTATTCTTGAAGAAATTCAGATGCTTGATAATCATGGAAATAAACCATAAAATTTAACATGAAAACATTAGTTTATTATGATTGAAACGTATGTCGATGTCATTCATAGACACATGGCCATGATTATATATAGATCTGCCATCTGTAATGATGAAATGCAATGTGTATTTTTTTAGAAACATGGTGAAAAAATTATAAACATAACAATAACCATTCCATATATATATATAACTATCATTGAATTTATAATTCTCCTCATTGCAGAAGAAATTCATTTTTCATAAAAACATCGATAAATGATAATTTTCATTGACTGAATTAATAAAAAATCTAATTAAATCCAAAAATATGTTAAATACTATTATATAAGTGGATTAAGGGTGTTGAAATCATACTTAAAATAAATAATCCTTGAGAATAATTATATTTTTAAATGAAACAATCCTTTATAACAATTTGAACTAAATTTAAACAAAATAAAAATACCTTATTACATTATTAGTTCTGGAAGTAATTAAACATAATTGTGTAGATATACATATATAAATATATATATATGTATGTATATACATATAAACACTTGAAAATAAAACATAAATTGATTAACTTGATAAATAAATAAATTGACCAAAATATGAACATTAAAATACATACCCCCTACAATAGATTTCTATAACATGAATCATAAATAAATAAAATGATTCCTTATTAAATAATTTTAATCCATATATCCCTTATAAAAATAAGGAACATACCACTTATATTTAATAAAATATCATATGTTTTGGGAAGTTCTTAACAAAAAAATCATTAAATGAGTTTATAAAACACTGTCGAATGTGTGCTTATTTAAATTGTAAACAAAATAATCCTTACCAATAAAATATGACGATAATTGATAATTCTCCCTCATCTTAGAACTAAAACAAGCTATGATTGGGGTAATATTGTGTTGGGAAGACAGAAACGGAAGGACGATGTGTTAGGAAAACACTCTCCCAGGCTAACAAAAATGTTTTTTCCATTTTCATGTTCACACCAACATATGGTTTTTAAAGCCCTTCATACTATTTTTCAAATAGTGACACAACAAGTCTTGTAGAGAAAGCTGAGTAAATACCATATTTGTGTATTCATATTTATCTGGATAGAAACAACACATGAATAGTGCTAAAAACATTGACAGGTCCATTATAAAATGACAATTCAAACAAAGTAAAAAAAAGAATACTTGTCAAAGAATAGGACTAAAATAATTGGATACCAAATCAGTTGCAGAATACATCAGACCAAAAAAATTAAACAAAATAAATAAATGTGTTTAGTTAACACTTGGATCAAAATATAAGATACCCAACAATGAAAATTGGACAATAACATCTAATAAGAAAAGTGGGAATCCTACATCGGTAGGTTAAAGTAGAATCGAAACTGTCAATGCGATTCAGAAACCCTAACTCCAGTACGTCCATTATCCTTGGCTTGAATAATCAATCCGGTGGTGGAAATCACGACCCTAACCTTCACTAAAACCTCCTAAAGACACACAGACCTCATCAAAAGATCTTCCCTTGCTGGTGGCCAGTCGTTTCTTGGTCGAAACTAAATTCAGATCTACTGGTCGGACACCCCTACAAAGACCTCATCTCTATGACATGCGGGACGACTTGGAACCCTTGTTCAAAACTCCCAACTCCCGGTATTTGGCTTTCCCCCTTGACATTCGACCATAACCTACCACGCACTAAACACAGACCCCCCTTGATAATTTTTTTTCATTTTTAAAAACATTTCTCATTCTATTTTATTACTCCATTTTAAACATAAAATAAAAAAATTATAATATAATAGTATCAAAATTTATTTATATAATTTCAATATTAAAATATATCAACATAAAATATAACAAAAATTATAATTGTAACATTTTATGAAAAAAAAATTTAAAAATATTTGGTAAAACTATCATAATTATAATTCTTTTATTTAGACTAATTTTTCATTATTCAAAATAATTTAATCCTAATTAATAATTCAAATTTAATAATTATATCATCATATATATATATATAACCATTTTTTAAAAAATCAAAATTTATAAAAACAAATTATTTGTATATTTATATATAATAGTAAAGAATTGTTTAAGATGAAATAATTATTATCATAGCATATATTAAAATATGAATATTTATATTAAAAAAGACTTTAAACAAAATAATACTATAAAATAGTTTTTTTAAAATAATAATTTGAAAATGATAATTAGTAAATATAGTTAATTATAAGTATTAAATTATAATCTAAAATACAAAATTTCATTTATTATTTTTAAAAGAAATCGTCTTGAAAATATTATCATTTTTTTAATTATTAATTAATCTATTTAATATAATATTTATATATTAAAACTATGTTTACAATTTCTGGACTATTATAATAATGGTTGTATAATTGGAAAAAATAAAAGGATAAATGTCTCAAAATGTCACCTGACCTTGATAGACTGGGAAGAAGGGTATCATCATGAATACCACAGATTTTATTTACACTACTGGAAATTTACCCTATATGCATCGTTTCAGGGAACTATGGGAAACTGAGGTGTATGTATAGCCTTGAGATACACCCACAGATTGAAATAGCTAAACCCGTAATTTTCAAGTTGTGGGTATAGAATATACTCACAGTTCATCAAACCATGAGTTCTTAAAGTGTGGGTATAGGGAAGACCTATACCCAAGGTTCAATAATGTTATACCCACTATTCTAAAACCATGGGTATAGTATTATATAAAATATCACACGTGGGATTCAAACCTTCATTGCCTCTAGACTGCTGAAGTCCGTCACTACTACACCACTTATATATATATATATATATATAATCTTATATACATATTTATAATATTTGGGGATAGGTAAAAAATGGTGGTCATTGGTTTTCCTGCCCATTTTATTTTCCCTTGCAAACATAGGGGAACCTATAACCAAAGTTCCAAAAAACTATGGGTAAAGGTGAACCCTATACCCATGGTTTTTTCTAACTTTGGGGATATCCTTAAAAAGTATATCATATACCAATGGTTTTCCATAACCATGGGTATAGGGTTTAGTCCAGAAAACTATCCCCATGGTTCTAAAAACCCATGGGCATAGACCCACCTATACCAACAGTTCAGTGTAAACCATGGGTATAGGTTTTACTGTGTCATTCCCATGCAATTTTTTCTCCACCCATGCTTACGTGAGTACCCTATTGTCATGGTTGATAAAGAAACGTTGGTATAGGATAGAAAATATCACGTATACCCATGGATCATGAAAAACGTGGGTATAAACCTGTTTTACAGTAGTACAAGCCTCAATTACACTCTCTCTATTAACTCTATGCCCACCGATATCACTATAAACTTTCACATCATATGCACAGCTGCAACAAATGTGGGAAAAAATACAATATAGGGGTGAGTATAATGATATCTTGTAAAATTACCTAAAAACATAAATGTAAATATGACTACATATCATCATGCTACCAAGGGTCAATCCCTAAATCTTCCCAACTCAAACAAGGGGGAAAACACTATAATGGAAGAATTTATTCCTTAACATACCAATATGAACCATACCATAAAATGTGGAAAATACTAATGATAACACTACCTTTTTACTCATTTTTTAGAATGAGGACTCCATTATAAAAACCATACCCAAGTGTAAAACACACATTATCATCATCCTTAGGGGAAAATACTTCCCTTATCTTCTGAAACATGGAAGATATAACCACATCGGTACACATGTGAGGAATAAAACTTATATCACCACATCTATCCCAGAAAATAATGTCAGAAAGATAACATATTTATGGGAAACACACAAATCCACAAGCTATGCCACAAACAACAATAAAACCACTTTATTAACCTATATGGAATCATGTTTGACTCATAGGTGTATCATTGTTCTATTAACAATTCCTCTTTCCATCAAAGGCCCATCAGAACATCCATCTCACCATGTCTAGATTTCCAAATCTGACCAAAAATGGTGATTGGACTTCACAAATTTTATGATTCTTAAGGGGTTTATTAGCCCCACATAAGGGTGACATGCACCTTGCCAAACTGGGGAGTTTCTTCTACATCATACCAGAGTGAATACACCTCCTCATCCATGTTAATACCCAAAAAAGTAGTTATGATGCCTAGTTATTCCCAAAATGGAATATCAAATAACTATAATGTGATTCCCCATACACTATGAGAATCTCTATTTGAGTGTTATAATTGAGGGGAGAAAACTTGTGCACATTGTCCACTATAAGTTCCAAAGCACCTATAATATTATTACAAATCGAATAACACCGCCGGCATACCATCAATCCCATACCACAATTTAGAACCCATTCCTCACTAGGGTATGTATATCAACTGAGGGAGTTATGGACACTAAGCATCCAAACCATCCACATAACTTTTACTCTATAACCATCATGTCCTCACACGAAATATATTGGGGGACATTCAACTCTCCCAGGAATACAAACCATCTAATGGGGTTACAAAACTCTAAAAATGAAACTCACTCTATACCATAAGTCATGGTTGTGAAAGGATCATATCACCTATTTACATATAAGAATCAACCTATTCTTTAAATAGGGAGCTCTGAGAATCCATCTCCAAACATAGAGGACCCACACCCCACATTTATAAGGGAGTATCAATTCCATATATGAAAGGGATAGCCCACACTTCATTACATGATACAATCTTGTGAGAGTAACCAAATTGAATCACTATTCAATTATTTCCCCATAGGTATCAAAACCTACATTACACAAAAAAACAAATAAAAAAATATCCATAATCATATACTATATCTCCTATAGAAAATAATGGGATGCTACTGGGGTATAAAAATCATAACTCGAAGTCCATAGAGTAACTATGTTTGAAAAACTCCTAATCCTAATTTCCAGACCACATAGAAAACCTCTGACTCTAAGGTTCAAAGAAAAGAGGGAATCTACTAATATTCCATGTTTGTATATAATTCATTATGGGTTACCCTCCTAAAAATAGGGTACTGTTAGAGAATAACTCTAAATCTTATAGTCATTACTCTCTTATCCTTCATCATGGAACCCACCACTATTGAAGAACTCTATAAGATTTCTAATCTTGGAATACATTAAAGGTTCTCATGCCCTAGTGTTAGTATACTACCTAGGGGTTCACCATCCTTACACATGCTATACATTATCACCAAGTTCTAACCATCATCTCCATGTGTATAAGATCTTTATATGGCCTCAAATAAACCTACCAAAGGAATATTTGATAAATGAGGGACCCACAATAACATTATATATTTAATGATACTAAAAATAGACTTTTTATCTTTCCTAATCTATCTACAGGGGAGAAATCAAGAAATACTTCTCTAATGGGAAAGTACACAGTGTATATCTCGTTGTAAATCGAATGTGCACCCACCACCCAACATTGGGTTTGTACCTATTCCCATTTCAATGTGTGTTTCCCAAATACAAGGTGTGACTAAAGGAAATATATGTGATTTCTACATGGGGTATAAAGTTGTGTACCCTAGTTAATGTAATTTCAGGTAACCCAACATGCAATTTACTTCTAAAAACCATGTACAACACATGGGGTGTTTATACATGCATTGGATACACCCGAAGTTATTCACATGAAGGTCCTACATTATATGTACAGATAGAACACCATTTGGACACCGTACTCAATTTAAGGATCATCCAATATTAACATGACCTGTTTTTAATCACTACATGTTGTGTGATTGGGTTTTCTAGTTGTTGAATTCCTACAAACAACCTGTTCCACTCATTTCATTCCAAATCTACCCTCTATGGGCCTTAATACATCCATAAGCAGTTAAAAATCCAAAATATGAATAAAATATTACTTTAAAATGATAATAAGGTAAGAATTAAAATAATATTCCTACAATGTGTAAAATCATCAAAGCTTCTTGGTCTGATCCACACTCTATGGCTATTGTGTCCCGATCAGCCTCTGATCAGCCATTCTAGAGGAATACCATCTTACCACTCTATTGTTTTCCTCTTAACTTAGGGAATTTAATTAGGGTATGGGTCTCCCTTCCAATCACACATAAATGGGGATATGATTGGATTAGGGGTTATAAAGAAAAAATAAAATGAAATGAAAGGAAATATTAACTGGTCGATTTTGGGCCCAAAATATAATTTCGGTTTATACCTTTCCTAGCTGAAACCACTAATTATATACTCAACCATGAAGTCATGATTACCATGAATAATTGTTTTAGAATATATAGGCATTCACACATGTAGTAATATATAATATTTATTTAAAAAATATTAAATATTCTATAAAATATGTATGATTTGTAGTCTAACTAAAATTTATCCCAAGGGTGAATGTCCAATCTTGAGATCAATATAACTATAAAAAAAGTTACATGGTTTTTTATAGGTGAAATTATCTTTTCACCCTTATTAATGTCCTTGGTATCTGAAACTCAAAAAAATGGCATAATTCTTCCATACAGGGAAACTGATGTCACTATATCCTCCTTACCTTTGATGGTTTTAGTAATTGAAAATAAAATATCATAAGTAGTTCTCTAAGAATCCCATACACCCCCCTAATTTTTCAAGAAAATAAAACCACACATGTGTTACTACAACTTATAAATTTTAATATATTCATAAGGACCAAAGATGAAACCCCACTTAGTAACTCATCCATTATCTCCCTCTTTGATCAAACAATCAAAATTTGTTATTCACATTTCTCCATGATTTCAAAACTTCCTTAACTCACCATCAGGTAAGCTCCTCAAACCATAACAACTTTAAGCACATGAATTTAATCAAGAATTTACACCCAAAGCCTTCTCCACCAATCATAAACCATCAATTCCAATATTAATCATTTCTTTAAAACAATTACCACTTAGATATGGTTCATAAAAAAATCGTTTCTCCTAGGGAATTTTCCTCCCCAACTTCAAAAAGAGTGACCCAAAGAGTTTCATGATGATAAAATCTAACCACATAAAACTCCACTAATGGGTTACTGAACATGATAACTATACCACCCCATATGATATCTCCACCACTCCTCATCTTCAGCAAACATGGTTCACACATCAGATCAATCTAGTTCAGGGAACAATCATATAATCAATCCTATCATCCATTTAATTTCTCATAACTACAAATGAAAATACATGTTTGAGAGACCTTACTCAGGTTATTATCCATCACAAATAAATCATTAAATGTCTCTATAATCCAATTTTGACTTCTTCCCAATAATAATTTTTTTAAATAACATATTGTAGAAAACAAATCTCACCTTACATCTAAAGAGTCCATAGGGATTTTTTCACTAACCACTGGTTATTTGGATACTTGTGACATCATAACTTATACTATTTATCCCATATCTTCCTTAACACATATACATGTAAAATGATCTAAACATCATGAACCCAAACTTACCGAGATATTTCCTCTATGCAGTAACAAACATAATCAGAATTTAATATTTTCTTCAACTTCCCAAAAACTCAAGAAGTAATCCATTCCTAGAAGCTCTGTACTAAGCTTGAAAATATTAATCGAGACATCTCCCAAAAAATTTCCATCACCTACTATATTACTGTAGTACCAATCCTCTAAAATAATTGTATATAACAAAGATACACAATCCAAGGAGTGGAATAACTTATTTCAAATTTTTAATGGTTGAACATGATCATATATTGGGTCTCACATCTCATTAAAAATAGATCATGACCTATCAAATCGATCACAAAACACAGCACACAGACACTCATCCAACAAAACTATATTTTTGGGTGGTAATTTATCAAAAATTATTTTCTATCATCCCAGTTTTTAATTGAAAGACTTTGGAATATATTATTGAATATTTTCATATCCACCCACAGAGACGGTGCAAGATTTCATGTACCAATGAGCCTTGTTATTGATATAATAAAAATACTATATATATTACATTGTTTTCTATCATTTTTTCTAAAATAATAAAGTAAATCCTGAATGAAATATAGTACAAGAAATCTGATACTATTGTTGAATTTGAAATGTATTTTTTACCCAAGCAGTGACATAACCACTGTTAGCATTGAGTGTTTCAAGAATGTGGAGTCATGTGAAGATTAGTAATTTAATTAATCAATTATCTAACTATATCACCATGACCTATACTCCTCAATGTAAATATGGTTATTTCAAATCCCCATAGTTATTCACATAACCTTACAATTAATAATGGTCTTGCTGTAAGAGATATTGGTGAATGAAAATCAATCAAGAATCTTGATTAATTATCTGAGGATAATTTTTTTCAACAAAGTTAATGAATCATTCTAGTGAAAGTATTGTAAGATCATTCTTAATTAGTGATCAATACAAATTCAAGGTATTTTCCCCATTTTATTATCCCATGACAAATGTGCATTAACCCACTAATAGGTTGATTCACAAGTCAATCACTCATTATAGGTTGGGGTTTATCTTCATAGGATATTATGGAATTGATATTGTGGATTATTTTTTTCTCTTTTTTATTCCTTATAACAACAATGATCGAGTCCAACCCAAACAAGAGCTGATTTTTGTTACTCTTTTGGTGTTTTTATGGATACCTCCCCACTATTCTACACACATTCATCGTTTTAATTTACTTTTGGATGGTGACACAAGCCTATCATGGGGTGTGGAAAAAACAAATATTTTTTTATGTTAAAATGAAGTATAATGGTTAACCTAGGTTTTCTATAGAGAAGATCATACAAAAATTACATTGTTTTCTATAAATTTGAGAATTAATTGGGGTAGATTATTAAATTATTTTCTTTTGAAAACTAAGAAACAAAAAAACAATAATGTAAAATTTTTTAAAAAAAAATTGAAAAATAACGTGATTAAAAATATTGATAAAAATGGTTTATCAGGTTGGGGTTGGTTTTCCCATTGAAATGTTATCATAGTTCTAATTTATTCAATCCTGTTCTACTAAACTAATTAACGTGAGATTTCAAGATCTCTTCCTCTCACTATCTTGTTCAATGAGGATATTGAGATTAAACCATAAAAATATATTATTTGGATATATTGTCCTTACTTTTGTGAAATTGTTTCAGAAAATACCCTCAATTTATTAATTCAATTCTCGGTCGGGTTTTATTTATCCCAAATAATCAATAATATACACTACATCTCCCACACATACTGACGATCCCGGAGTACTTAACTACTAAGACCAGATCGATTCCATCATATATAAACCAGAACCTATTTGAGGTAGATAATCCTCATTTACAAAAGAAATAATAATAATAGAATTAAAAGTCAATTACGATCACACAAGATAATAAAAACTGTTATTAGAATTGAAACCAACTTCACACAAGAGGGAAGATATTTTAAACCATTATGTGTCTGAACTCAAACATTAAAAAAATGGAAAACCTACCATTACCCAATCACTTGGAAGATTTACCCCACCATGTTGAGGGTAACTGAGAAGAAGGGGGAAGAATAAGAAATACAATATTAAGAAGAACAAAATAATAAAAATAAAGACTAAAAAATAAATCCTCTAGAATCTTTCTACAAGAATTCTTCTTTGGTTATACCCAAAAGATTGTAAAAAAATTCCAAGGTACCTTCTTATAAGATGTTAAAAATGGTTTTTTCTACCTACAATTGAAATTTAAAATTATTTTAATCCATTTCAAAGAAGTTATGGTCAGCTTAATAGAACTGAGTTTTTATTGCCTCCAATCAGTACTCCACTAAACCCAATTTGACTGGTACAAGGGTAGTCTTAATGAAAATATATCTCTTATTTAAATTTAATGTGAATATTACCTTATGATTTATATTTCTATACCATTTTTAATCCTACCATTTTGAGGTTAGTATCCCAATATATGTTTCATTTAATGTGGTATGGTCCATTCTTCTAACCAGAATAACTCTTCAAATTAGTAGAATTTTTGGGCATGTGGGATTTCTAATGGGATCTGGTTTCAAAAGAAGAATTTGTATCCCACAAACACTGTAGACCTAAAAAAGTATTCACTTGAGTTGAATCTGAATTGTAGAAGTGATAATCTAGAAATAGAAGAAATAGAAAACTGTTAAATGTCTAGTTTTAACAAATTTTCACATTTAATCCCAAACTCCACCCAAAAAAACATAAAATGATGAAAATCATATCAAATTGATCAATTGGTTTGGATTTAATAAATTAAAAACAAATGTAGGAATATGAAAATATTTTATTTATCAATTCCCCCACACATATCACTCGAAATCCTGGAAAAGTAAACATCAATATAAAATCAAAGAAAATTTAAAACCTATATCCTTGATATCCAACAATATAACACCAAGAAACAAAAGATATAATTCCTCATAGAAAAACATTATTTTGAGTTCTTCATTAATATAATTCAATATATTTCCACTTAATTTATCCTCCCATTCAGACAATACACTTAACTCACTTGCATTTTCTCTTATCACATAAATGTTAATTTTTCAGTAATGTTTTTCTCATCCAAACTCATATAAGGATCACCATAGAAATGATAAATCCATACATATCCATCCAATGTGAGTCAAGGAAATATTTTTATCATGATAATTTTTCAGGGTTGTTCGGTGGCCTTCTATTGGTAGGATTTTGATGTGAACAAATATGAGGCTGAATAAAGAGGGTTTGACTCTTAAAAAAATCGCATAATTATAATTTTCAGTCAATTATGGTCTCATCCTAAATCCTATTAATACCAATTCAGATAAATAAACATGAAAAATAAAGAAATCCACACAACATTAATCATTTCAGTTGAATGAAATTAATCTTCTCATATATTGTTTTCTTGAAATCTTTAGATAATAACAACTTTTGTTTCATTGGATGCCCCAGAAAGGCAAAACCATTCATACATGAAAGCTCCATAAAAGGAAAATAATTAAATAAAATTAATTTTTAGAATCAAACACATCTCATTAACATTTTATTTTCCTCTCAAAGTATCACCAAATTATATATCACATCAAAATACAATCCCCCCCCCTCGCACACTTATGTTCAACTATATTATGAAATTTCACTTAAAGATAAGTTTGGATAGGGATAATTGGATTGTAATGTAGCTAAACTAATAGGAGTTTCATGTATTATATGGTATAAAAGGATTAAATATGAATGTTAGGCCGTAATAAAAATGATTTTATGAAAAATGGGGATTTAAAATCAAAGAAACTCCTCAATCATTTAAAACACAAGTACTTAAAACCCTAATTTTTTGTAGGAATAAATCAAATTCTGGTTAAACATGTATGGTTTGGTTCACTCAAAAATTAATCTAAATTAAATGAATTTTCAATAAATGGTTCATAATCTTCACAAGAATGTGACTTTAATGATAAAGATAGTGATATTGTTTTATGAGATTCACAAATCAGAGTAGTTTTCATGAAATTTCTAAAGTTTTAAACTTGAAAAAATGTCACTTTAGGCATTCATTTAAGCTCAGTTTCATTGGGTATATTTTTTCCCTCATAGACATGGTTTTCAAAAATATTAATGAGAGTAATTTCAACTCAAATTTTTAAAAAACATACCAACTTTTAGAAAGAAAAAAAATTTAAAAAATACAATTTTTTTGAAAAACAGAAAAATAGAAAATTTTAATTCCTAAACTACAATAGTTTACTCTCCCCCACTTAAATGATGCAGTATTCTCAATTAATTCAGGTAGATTTAACATTTAATTATATTTTTATCTGAATCACAATAAAAAGTAAATTGTTAAGTAGAGGTAAAATCTAACTTATTGGAAGTGAAACATTGATTTAAGCTCCTAAGTGATGCACACAGAAAACCTAAAAGCAGAAGGATAAAAGAAAACATAATATACTTATTAAAATAGATAAAAATAGAAATAGGATGAGAAAATAAGGATAGATCTTGGTATAATCCCCCAAGTTGGCCCTGCATTTTTACTACCTTTATATGGGCAATTCTAGTTGGTTATCCCTAATATGATGGTGGGTGGATTTTTTTGAGATGATACAACAAAACTTATTCTTTACATCTTACACATATTACTTATTTTTGAGGAATCCATGGATATAGTAAACCAAATCCAACCATAGGAAAATAATATACAAATTTTGAGGTGGGGTTACGATAATGAATGATTACACCACGTTCATTCTTTCCACTTGCGCAACATATTCTTTATTATCAAGTGGTTGATGAAGGTTTGATTCATCAAAAGAATAGTCAAAGGGAAAATCAGAGTGTAATTATATTTGAATAAAATTGAAACATGATAAATAAATATCAAATTATTCCCTTTCAATGTATAAATCTTATGCCTCTTTTTCCTCAGGAAATCCCACTTTGGTCTCCTATGAAACTCCATCCAATAAGTGTTCAACATGTTCAGGGAGCTCCATGTGTTCCACATCAAGTGAATCTTATTTTTCTTCTTTATCCTCCAAGGCAATAAAAGTGTTGTCCAAATATAAAAATTTAAGATAATGAGAAGTATCACTCAATTAATATTCTATAAAATCAGAATTAAAAGAGTTTAGAAAAATATTATCCCCCTCATGTGGCTCAAAATAAATTTATTCTTTAGTGGAAGGTGCCTCTAGGGGTTTATTTTCATTGGGTATAAGTAGGTAGTTAGGATCCTCTATTTGAAAGATGATTGAAAAATTCACATCAACCACTAGTTCTGCTTCTGGTTTAGGTTGATATCCTTTATTCAATGTAACTTCTTCTTTAGAATTCAATCTCTGATAATATGTTTTTACTAGATTCACTATGTCCATTAGTTCTTGAATCGAGATACCTGTGACATGGCCATTCACCATTTTCTTGCCCAAAATAGTGAGTTTGTAATGCTTTTAAAAGAGACCCCCCATCATTATGAAAAATTTGTCTGAGAAAATGGCTGTAATCAATCGAAGAAGAATAATTAAAATTGGAATACATCATGAAAAATATATTTTTCTGTTTTTTTATGGAAAAAAAGAAACATATTTATGAAATTTTGGAATTAGACTATTGGCACTACATATCGAGAAACGACGCCATGTTTTTACACAATCCTATTAAGAGATAAAAAAACAATTATTTAATATGTTAAAATGAATTATAGTGGTTAACCTTTGTTTTATCTATACAAGAGCACAGAACAATCACATTCCTAACTTTAAATTTGAGAAAGAAGTGGGGTTGTTTTTGAAATTGTTTGGTTTTAAAAACAAAGAAAAGAAAATAAATAAAGAAACAAAGTAAAATATTTATAACAATTTGAAAAGGAAAGTGATTAAAAATAGTGAAAATAATTTGTTTATTAGGTTGGGGTCGGTTTTTCAATTGCAATGTTATGATAGTTATAATTTATCCTATCCTCTTCTGCTAAGCTGATTAAAGTGAGATTTCTTGATCACTTCCTCTCACTCCTTTTGTCAAAGGTGATGGTGAGAGTAAACATTACCATGATATTAGTTTGGTATATTCTACTTAATTTTGAGAAATATTTGTAGTGAATACCCTCAATTTATTTAGGAAAGTCTAGATTTTGTCTTGTTTATCTGATATAATCAAGAATATGCACTACGCCTCCCACATGTACTAACGACCACCGAGTAATTAACCACTAAGACCTAATCTATTCCATCATATAAAGACCATAACCCAGATGAGATAGATAATGATAATTTACCAAAGAAATAATAACAACATAATATAAAAACAAATATGATCACACAAGATAATAAAAACATTTATGAGAATTGAAACCAAATTCACAAAAGAGAGAAAATATTTCAAACGATTATGTCTATGAACTAAAATATTATGAATGGGAAAAACAACCCTCAACAAATGAATCAAAATATTCACCCACCATGTAAAGAGTAACCAATATAAAGGGGAAAAAATAAATCATTACAATATTAAAAATAACAAAAAAAAAGAAAGAGCGGAAAAAATAAATCCTTCAGAATCTATCTGCCAGATGTTGTCTTAAGATCTACCCACCAGATGGCAGAAACATGTTATGTTACATTATTATAAGATGTTAAAAATTTATTTGGATATCTACCATTGATATTTAAAATAATATGGATCTGTTTCAAAGAATTTATAGAAGTCGTAACAGAACATACTTTTGTCTTATCACCAATAACTATTCCACAAACCCCACTTTGACCGATTCAAGGGAGGACTTAATGAAATTATTTTTCTTTTAAAAATAATTTTAATATTCCCCAATGAGTTATATTTTGAACCCACCTATAATAATACTATTGGGAGGTCGGTATCCTGTGATATACCTGATTTTATGAGGTAGGGGTCATTCTGCTGACAGGAATAACTATTCAACTTACTCGATTTTTTAGGGCATGTAGGATTTTGATTGGGATCTAGTTTTGGGAGATGGATTTGTATCCCAGAAACATTTTAAACCTATATAAAAATGAATAAATTTAATTGAATCAAAATTTTTGAAATTATTCTCTAAATATAGAAGCAACAGAAAACTGTTAAATGTTGATATTTAACAAATTTTCACATTTAATCCCAAAATACAAAAAAATCATAAAATGATGAAAATCAGATCAAATTGATTAATTGGTTTGGATTAAATAAATGAAAAACATATATACAAAAATGAAAATATTATCTATATCATCTGTAGGTTTTATGAGTACCTAGAAACAGGTCATTGTATGTTCGATCTTTGTCACGACAGATCGTTTTTGCGAGTTTGGGTTTGAAATCTGTGATGTGAATGAGGTTTGTTGTGCTGATTATGGATCAAGATGTAAAACCCCAATATTTTATCAATGGAAACTCCCTTCTTATAATTATGCCTTATAATGACATGAAATAACAACACAATAAACTACAATGTACTATGCAACCTTTAAACGTAATAATGTCACTTCTGTGATTTGAATTTCAAAAATTTGACACACACGATTGTGATTAGTAAAATGTTTGGAGTCCGATAAGACAATTTTTTTTTTTTTAATATTAACCTAACCTTATGAATAGTAACATACCCTTATGAATAGTAATATCACCTTTATGAATAGTAAATCTCCAAAAAGAATAGTAACCTCACCCATAAATGTGTGAATAAAATTTAGCAATATTATGAGTGTTAATATGACCATAGTAAAAGTAATGGAATTTTTGTAAGTCATAAATAAATAATTAAAAATAATTAATTAATTTAAAAGAAATATTATTCTCCTAAAATGTGTTCATAAATTAAAAAAGTTATGTCTTCTGGTTTTAAGATAATTTTATAAGTTCTTAAGTAATTTTTGAACGCATTATAAAATCAATTATAGTCTTAAAAATCTGTATTTTTCAAGTAAATTATGATTTTAATTAAAAATTAAATTAATCATATTTAGAAAATTATTTTTGAAAAATGTATTTCATTTTTTATTCTACATGTCAAAAAATTATTGGGGTGAATTTTTTACATTTTTCTAAAATACTTGAATTTTTTTATGAATAAAAGAAATGGAAATTTACCATATATAAACATTATATGATAAATACCCAACATATTGATTCATAGATGATGTAATAACTTTGGGTTCAAAATCACATGAACGTATTACTATTTTTTGTCACATGAATTGTTACTATTTCTTGTATTATGGAAAATTGATAAGGTAATAAGTAAAATATTAAGAAGACCCCCTCCCATCTACTATAAAAACTACCCACACTTCCCTCTTCTCTTAACTCCCCTAAAGCCGTGTTCCTTTCCCGAATTCTATTCAAAATATCTCCCCGAGATCCTCCCCCATGTCCAGAATCCCTTGGTCTCTTAGAAGACCAAATCCTCTCCCCTTAATAGGCTCTCATGGATGATTAAATCAAGAGGTAAATTCCTCTTTTCTTTTCTTTCATTTTATTTTCATGTTCCTTTTTTATCATTTATTTCCTAAACTATCCTCATCTAAATAGTATGAAAAATCCAATACCATACATTTATTGTAATTTTGTTATGATAATGGCATAATTAATTATCATCTCTCATTTCCCCTCTATTTATACGAAAGAAATGGAAACACTTTCTCATATATGTTGATTAATCACATTCAAGCATGACTGGTTCTCAATTTCTATTACCATATTCAATTATGGTCATGAAACCATTTGTATACTTGAACTGGACTATTAAATATTTATTTTATCTTATTTTATGTTTTGTAATCCTTTTTCACATATGATGTCAAATAATAATAAAAAACAAGTTAATTTTGAGCAAAATCGCCAAATTAATTCAAGTGTTTAACATTAATGTTTTATATAATGACTCACCTTCACTCTAGATAACCAAATGAATTTTATAACCATGTAGTATTATAGATGTTTATTAATTTCATATAACTTCAATTTTGGACAACCATTCTCACCATGCATGTTTATTCGAACATGAATATAAGTGAAATGGTCATTAAAACCAAGGAAAAAAAGCTCTCAAAAAAAGAAGTTAAACCTCTTAACTCATCAAAAAGAGATGAATGAAATTAATAAGGGTATAACAAATCAATAAAAATTAGTTTAGGTTCTTGAATTATTAATTAATGAAACTAATTTGATTATTCATGTCACTAAGATCAAGTGAAGAACACCATCTGACTTAAGGTAAGGGATCCTCTATTTCTTACATTTATTAAAGAATATCCTCTATGTTTTTCCATTTTATGTGTAAATCCTAATAATGGGGTTTTATTTATATCCTTCCCCATACTTCCCTCATGAGGTAAAAATTATTATAAACCCATTTTTTCCTCATTAATCCCCCCTAAGTATAGTTAATACCATGCCGATATTCTGTATGGGATTCTACCCGAACCTCTAGTACTCCTTCAGGTTGTTCTTACTCACTTTTTACCCAAATGAAATCATATATTCTTTTAAAGTAAGACTTAAAATTTCTGTTTATATTCCCAAAACAATGATTCAATATCCTTCCCTTATTCTCTTTTATAGGTTGTACATGTTTTTAAACGATTCCCTCCTCAATACTTTTTAATAAGAAAACCAGTTTTAACGAATCATCCCTAATTCGTACAAAATTTCAAGTGCACTCTACCATAAGTTGTTTGAAACATTTGTTTTAATAAAACCAATGTTTTTATTATGAAAAATTCATTGTATTACTTTAATTTTTTTACAAAATATTGTTCCATTTATTATTTTAAATGTTTATTAGTGTTTTCCTTTAAACCTCGCTAAATTGTTTTAATTCTAAAAATTCTTAAATAATATTTTTAAATGTTGTTAATTCAGTTTGAAATTACACACCATGATATATTTCTATTTTACCTTATTAATGTCCATGTATTTTCTTATACCTTTCTTTCATGTACACTCGTATGATACACCCATTCATTATATTGTATGACATAATTATGGTACCCATTTCGTTCCATTGATACCCTTATGTTAATGATTAATTATGTATGATTATATATGTGGAAATCATATTCATGGGCATGTTTAGATGGGTACTCCCAGATAGTGATCCAATACATTGAGTAAATTTGGTTCTCATGAGAGGTTATGTGCAATGGTCTTGGTGGTTAGCCTTGACTCCTGCTACCATGTGCAACAGTTTTGGTGGTTATCCTTGACTTGTGCTACTCTATATGAAACTATCCTTGACTTATGATAAAGAAATGTTTTATGTTTTTTCCACATTACTATGAATTCAGTTTTTAATACCCTATTTTTATATGTTATGATTTAATATATTCCATGCCATTATATTTGATTATGTTATGCCTTCTAACCCATGTGATAAAGCTTTATTTCTTTTGTGTATTCCTTTGATGGGATTTTTAGATCAACCCTTATTTCATGTGATCCCAATGATACACAATACAGGTGTATGAGATCAAAGGAAATTAGGATATCTTTATGAATATTAAGCAAAAAAAGTGTTTTTTAGTCCCGTGTTTTCATTTTTACACACCTAGTCTTCAAAGACACTAGAATTAATGATCCTTGGTTTTTATTTTGTTGTATAATTATGCTTAAAATAATATAATGTTAATTGTAAAAGGATAGTGTCTCTATAGTTGGTAGTAGAGGGAGGTTTAGTTATTTTTTGAGATTTTGAATTGAGAACTTTCGGAAGAACAATAAGGATGAAACTAATTATAAGAAAACAACCCTAAAATTTGGTATGTATATAGAGAGTGGTTTTTCAAAAATTAATTCCATGTTTGGATATAAATAGGTAGAGGTCACACTGAAACATATGTATCTAGGGTTAAAACCTGAAAACACCACTTTGAGTTTGACTTGAATGAGAACTAGTACATGACAATGGGTCTTGCTTCACTCTTGGTTTGAAACTCCTGGGGATATGCTTTGGTAAAATTATGATCATGGTAAGAACAATTATTAAGGGAAAATAAGATCCCATAATAATATAAGTTAATAAATAGATAGAGGATAATTTGGATTAAAACCTAGGATATCACAAGTTAGGATATACACCTCCTTTACAAGTTTATCCTTTTATGTTCAGATTTTCCTTTTTATGCTCAACATATAAGTATTAAAGACCTATAATTGTACATTCATTTTCTTAGTTAATGGATGAAAATATAAGAAAATGTTCCAATAATCAATGTGATAGGGAATGTGAAGATTAATCTAATGATAATCCAAATATAATGGGAGCGAGTGCTCAGAACTTCATGAAAGTACTTACTCAGTTAGCTCAAGTTATGAATACAAACATTAATCATGTGGAATGCCCTCCCTCCTATGGAAAGAGAAAGTTGTCATTAAATCCTTCATGAAAGAAAGTCCTCTCATTTTTAATGGATATTTTTATCCCCTCATATAATAGTGGATTTACTCTATTGAAAAGATATTATATGTCCTCTAGTGCTCTGAATAAGAGAAATTCATACTAGTGGTATATCGTTTTTATGGGGAAGCTGATCAATGGTGGAAACTGATCAAGTATACAAATTACCAAGATGAAATTGATTCCGAGGATTGGTAGGAATTAAAGAGAATGTTTTTCAATAAATATTATCCCTGAACACTCTATCTAAAGATATAAAGAGATTTCCTTAGACTGAAACAGAAGGAAGGTGATTCAATTGGGGCGTATGAAACAAACTTTACAAGGCTTTCAAGGTATGCCTCTGGCTTTGTCATGAACACAGAAAGCAAGGTGGATCAATTATTTAGCTTACTAAATCTGAGCCTACAAAAATAATTGATGGTTCGAGAATTTGACAGCAATGAGGGATCATCCATTGTGCCCTTAAGGTTGAAATGAAGATCGGAGAGTCTCAGTGGCATCATGTGACCAGATAAAAAAAGAGGAAAATAGAATCTAATGTAGGAGGTTCCAAAAATAAATTACATGATGGAAATAATCTCAATCATTCATTGTGTAAAAGGTAGGGGAATACGCCTCATTGGAACTATCTAAAGGGAACTAATAATTTCTTAAAATGTGGAAATATGGGATATCTAGAAAAGAACTGCTGATGGGATATGAAGAACCCCGCTAATGTAGAAGAAGAAAGGAATGTTAAAATAAATTCCTAGCCTATAGTGTCATGTTTCAACTACAAGGAGAAGAGAATTATTCAAAAAAAAATTCCTAAACTGAGGGTTGTCGGAGTCAATCAACAACAACCTCTAAGGAAAACAAGGAAGGGATTATTGAAGGAACCTGGAACACCCTGATAGGGAAGGGGGGAATTTGGGTGTTAACGTTTTCTTTTTAATATTGAGGATATTTTCCCCACGTTGGTAGGAACTTGTTAAATCTATCAAACTAATGAAATTACGGAGATGGAAAAACACTTTTACTTTGTTCACCGCAAAAGGATACGTCCAAGGAGCATATACGGACAGTGTGTTGGTCATACCAAAATCCACTAATCTTCACTAGTTTATGGATTACAATTTTTAGTTCCAGACACTTTGTGCTAGGAACACAGCCTTTAAAAAGGTTCAAGTAACACTCACTGCATCCCTCATATCACTTCCATAAACTCCCCTAGCTCATTGCCTTGAGAGAAGTCAATCTCAGTTTATTGACGTGAAGGTTACTTAAATAGATTTCCATTGAAGTCTTTGTCTCTGTTCAACATGAGACACTATTTTCATTGATGTCTGGAATTGATGCACTTGAAAGCACTGAACCACTGAATTAGATAATCAAAATCCTATCAGAATCATAACACCACAATTTTGTGCAATACCCCAACATGTGCGTAAGATTTGGGAATTGTCATAAAAGATGAATTTCACACAACAACTACCTTCCGCACAGCCATTATCTTTCACACAACTGTATCGAAGGGTTAACTTTGTCTTTTCATACTAAAGGAACACCTTTCACGCAATATTTAGTCTCTTCAAGTATTTTTCATGCAAATCTTTCACACAGATGAGCTACCAGATTTTTGATGGAAAATTCTTAAGTCTTCGTTGGGGGTAGTCGCATATTTATAGGCCCATGAAGACCCTACACACAAGATTTTGATGCGTCTTTGTCGGTGGGTTTAAGTTCATGCTGAGCGTGCAAAACCCCTTTCTACGTTTCATTAAGTGTGCAATCCCTTTTGAAAAATAACTTCTTTCACGCACTCCATGAATTTTCCATTTTTTGATGTTCTGAACCTAAAACATGTCTTGCATGAAAGTTCCACAAACAACTAAAATATTGCAATCAAAACCCAATCTCTCTCACACAATTAAAATCTTTCATTCAACTTCCTTTACCAAAAACACATTTCTATATTTTTTTTATTTTCAGGGAAAAAAAATTGTCAAACATTGGAGAATGGTTCCACCTTCAATACAGCTTTCAGATCAAACTATAAGACCCATTTCCATGAAATCTCCCTGAACTTCCATGAAAGGGGTGACAATAACAAACAAAAACCACAATCAACCCAAAGTAGATTGACAAGAAAAACAAATAGAACTACTTTTCCTGCAAAGAACAACCTTGGTTCCAACAATTATGCTATCACTGTTGATGAGGTGGAGCTAGACAACGATGTGGTGATAGGTATACTAATTATTCATTCATGAATAAAGAACGTGCTTTTTTATTCTAGTTCTATACACTACTTCATATCTAGTAAATTTAGTAGAACTATTCAAACATCACCTCAAAATTTGTAGGATATGTTTTCTATGAGAATAGAGAATGTGGAAATTATTTCATCCTAGGTTTATAACTCACCCTCAATTGACTTTTGTGGACTGAACCTCCCAAAAAATCATTCCATACTTCCTTTAGTGGAGTTCGATGTTATCTTTGGCATGGATTGTCTAGATTTATACAAAAACATCATCAACTTTCAGGAAAGGGAGATCACTATTCACATCATGATGCATCCTACAATTCATTTCAAGTGTAAGGAGGATGATGAATATCCTTTAGAATCATTGTATAAAGTGTGGATATTACTGCCTTATGATAAATAATGTCTAACACAAATTATTGTCACAAAGAAGATGGTACTTCTCAAAGATATGTCCATCCTGAGGGATTGCACTGATGTATTCCCTCAAGAGTTTCCTATTCTTTCTCCTGATTGAGAATTTGAGTTCCTAATTGAACTTATTCCTGGATCCCTACCTATATCAAACACTGCTTATAAAATGACTACTATGGAGTGGTAAGAGATAAATAATCCCTTACGGAAGAATATAGAGAAGGGTTTTATATTCCCAAGTGCTTCACCATGAGGTGTGACAATCCAATTATTCAAGAAGAAGGATGGATCAATGTGCCTCTGCACTGATTGTCTTGAGATCAATAAAATCATGATAAAGAACAAGTACCCCCCCACCAAGGATATATGACTTGTTTGATTAGATTTGTGGGGATAGTTATTTCTCAAAGGTGGAACATTAGTAAGGAAATAACTAATTAAAAGTGAGGAAGGTATTCCCAAGACTGCCTTTTGAATGTGGTATAGATAGTATGAGTTCATATTGGTGCCCTTATGACTAACTAATGCCCAGAAATTTTCATGGATTTAATGAATAGAGTCTTTAGAGATTACCTTGACAAATTTTTGGTACTAGTTATTGATGATATTATAATATAATCCAAGATCAAGGAGGAATATGAAAGCATTTGAATACTGTGCTAAAGACTTTTCGAAGGGACAATCTATATGAAAAGTACAGTAAATGTAATTTTTGGATGGAGGAAGTATTATTCTAGGGGCATGTTATCACTAGAAAAGAGATATTTATAGACCCTTCCAAGAAAAAGGCAATTAAAGAGTTGTCCAGGCCAACATCTGTAACGGAGATCCATATCTTTCGGGGTCTAGATGGGTATTATTGAGGATTTGTGAAGAACTTATCATGATTTTCAAACCTAATGACCATGCTAACATGGAAGATAGTGAATATGGTATGGACAAAATAATATAAAGACTGCTTTAAGGAGTTGAAGAAGAGGCTTATCACTAAGCCAATACTCACACTCCTAATAAGTGGATAACTCTTTGTGGTGTACCGTGATGGTTAAAAGAAGTAATTAGGCTATCGGCTAATGAAAAATGATAAATTGATAGCCTACGCCTCAAGGCAGCTGGAAATACGTGAGAGGAACTATCCTACACATGATCTGATGTTTGTGGTTGTGATATTAGCGTTAAAAATCTAGCGGCATTATCTCTATGGGGAGAAGTGTGAGATATATACTGATTAAAAGAGTCTATAATATATATTCACACAAAAAGATCTTAATATATGCTAGAAAATATTCTTAGAGATCATTAAGGATTATGAATACTCAATCTACTACTATCCCCTTAAGGTAAACAAGGTGGTAAATGATCTAAGTAGAAAGGATCTTGCATCTTTATCAATGATGGGAATTTAAAAGGATCAAATCTTCTTATATTTGAAGAGGATGGATATGGAAATCATTAACTGAGGAACATAATCAATCCTTTCTCAAATGATTTCCCAACCATCCCTCATGGTGAAAATAATATATGCTCAAATAAAAGATTTTTAAATTCAAAAAGGATAGAAGCCCTTAGAAATGGGAAATCCTCTAAGTTCATGATTTTTGGAGAAGGAGTTGTAATATTTGTGACACAATTATTTGTACTATCCAATCAAGAGATAAATAATGATATTTTCAATGATGCACACAGATCAACCTTCTCTATTATTCTAGGGAGAAAAGAGATGTATTGAGATCTCCGAGAAACTTTTGGTGGGACAATATGAAGAAGGAGATTTCTGAGTATACATTAAAGTGTGTAGTATGTCAAAAAGTGAAGGTTAAAAGATAGAAGTAAAAGGGGATGATGCAACCACTACCAATACCAGCATGGAAGTGTGAGAACATCACTCTGGACTTGGTCACTAGTCATCCAAGGTCAAACATAGGAAATAATGTTATATGGGTCATTATGTATCGTCTTACAAAGACAAGTCACTTTGTCACGATTCAAGAGGACTTACCATTAGATAAACTTGCATGGATATATATCAAATAAGTGGTAAGGCTGCATTGATTAACACTATCTATTGTATCTGATCGAGATCTATAATTCACCATGAAGTTCTGGAAGAGTCTCCAACATGCTCTAAGCACTGAACTGAACATTAGAATAGCCCATCATCCTCAAAATGATGGAAAATCTAAGTAAACTATTCATACATTAGAAGATATATTGAGAAACCATTCTATTAAATTCAAAGGAGGATGGTACAAACATCTTCCATTGGTTGAATTTACCTACAAGTCCAGTTTCCACTTGAGCATCTGAATGGAACCATATGGAGCCTTTATGGGAAAAGGTACAGTACATCGACTTGTTGGGGTGAATTCAGTGAGTGTAATCTGTTATAACCTGAAATGGTAAAATAAATGGTGGAGAAGGTAAAAACCTTTCAATATAACATCCAGGTAGCCCAAAGTCAACAATAGAGTTATGCAGACAATCGTTGATGAGACCTTGAGTTCAAAGATGGAGATATGGTATTTCTAAGAATATCTTCAAGGAATAAGGTCATGAGGTTTGGGAAGAAAGGAATGTTAGGCCTCTGGTGCATTGTCCCCTTCGAGATTTTTGATCATATTGGATTTGTGGCCTATCGACTAAAACTTCAACCAAACTTGTTCAAAGTACATGATGTATTCCATAAGTAAGTATATACTAGACCCTTCACATGTACTCTCTTCAGAGGTGGTACAGTTGGAGAGTGATCTTTCTTATGAGGAGAATCCCATGAAGATCTTGATTCATAAAGAAAATGTTTTACATAACAAGAGTACTGACTTGGTCAAAGTACTATGGAGAAACCATAATTATGAAGAGGAAAAATAGGAACTGGAGGAATCAATGAAGGAAAAGTACCATCACTTGATTATGGCATAGAATGTAAAACAAAATTTCAAGGGTGAAATTTCATAAGGGGGAAAGAATGTAACAACCCAATTATTTATCAATAGAAATTCCATTCTTATAATTATGTCATATAATCACATGAAATTACAAAAAAATGAACTAATAAATACTATGTGACCTTTAAACATAATATTGTCACTTCTCTAATTTTAATTTTGAAAATCTGACATACACAGTTGTGATCAGTAATAACTTTCGAGTCTGATAAGACAAACATAATTTTTGGTGAATAGTAACATGTTCTTTTGAAAAGAAACCTACCATTAGGTACAGTAATATGACCCTTATGAATAGTAAAACATACAAAATAATAGTAAACTCACCCATGAATTTATAAATAAAATTTAGGCATCTTATAAGTGATAATATGAACATAGTAAAAGTTTTGGTAGTTTTGTAAGTCATAAATAATTAATTAGAATTATTTAATTAATTTCAAAGAAAATGTATTTTCTTAAATGGTATTCACAAATTAACAATTTTATGTCTTTTGGTTTTAATATTACTTTATAAGACCTTATGTAGTTTTTGAAATCATTATAAAATCAATTATAGACTAAAAAATCTGTATTTTTCAATTAAATTATGATTTAAATTAAAAATTAAATTAATCATATTTAGAAAATTATTTTTGAAAAATGGATTTCATTTTTGGATTATACATTTTTAAAAATGGTTAGGGTGATTTTTTGGGATTTTTGGTAAAACACTTGAATTCTTTGATGAATAGTAAAATATGGTAATTTATTGTATATATACATTATATGTTCAATACAATATTTATTGAGTCATGGTTGATATAAGAACCTTGGATTAAAACCCACATGAACTTATTAATATTTTTGGACATAAGAATCATTACTATTTCTTTTCTTATGGAAAAATAATAAACTAATAAGCAATATATTAAACAAAACCTCCCTCCCCTCCACTATAAAAAACCCACAATTCCCTCTTATCTTCATGACCATAAAGTCTTGTAACTTTCCCAAATTCTACTCAAATATCTCCCCAAGATACTCCCTCACGTCTAGCAGCCCATTGTCTCCTCAAAATACCAAATTGACTCCCTTTAATAGGCTCTCAAGGAAGATTAAATCAAGAGGTAAATTCCTATTTTCTTTTCTTTTATTTTCTTTTCATGTTCCTTTTTCTCTTTTCTCTCCTAACCTCTCCTCATATAAATGGTATGAAAACTCCAATAAAATACATTTACTAGAACTTTTTTATTATAATGGGATAATTTCTTATCATATCTCCCTTCCCCTCCTTTTAAAAGAAAACATCGTCCGATATGTGTTAATTTATGACATTCAAGGATGATAGGTTATCAATTTCTATTACAATCGTTAATTCAAGTCATGAAACCATTTATATGGTTTAACTAGAATATTAAAAATTTATTTTATCTTATGTGATGTTTTTTAATCCTTTTTCACACATGATGTAAAATAATAATACAAAACAAGTTAATTGTGAGGAAAATTGCCAATTTAGTCCAAAGATTAATCATTAATGTTTTATATAATGATTCACCTTCACTCTAGATCACCAAATTAATTTTATATCCATTTAATAATTTATATTTTCACTAATTCATATAACTACATTTTTGGACAGCCATTCTCACCATACATGTTTATCTGAACATACTTATAAATGAATCGATCATTAAAACCAAGGAAGAAAACACTCACAAACAATGAAGTTGAACCTCTTAAATCGTCAAAAAGGACATTAATGAACATAATAATGTTATTCTAAATCAATAACAGGTAGTGTAGGTTCTTTAATTATTAGTTAATGTACCTAATTATATTATATAGGCTATTAAGATCAAGTGAAGGACATCATCATACTTAAGGTAAGGGGTCCTCTCTTTCTCATAGTTATTCAAGAATCTAATTTATATTATGCCCTTTTATGTGTTATTAATAATGATGGGGTAATATTTCACACCATCCACATACCACCCCCATTATTTTTAAAATATGAGAAACCCCTTTATCTCTCATTAGGCCCTCCTAAGTACACCTGATACCATGTTGATATTCTGTAAGGGATTCTACCCAAACCTCAATTATTCCTTCGGGTTGTTCTTACTCTCTTTTTACCCAAATGAAATCCTATATTATGTTTATTTATTAATTATAATTTATATTTATATGTCCAAACTCATGTTTCAAGATCCATTCATCATTCTCTTTTAGGGATATACATGTATTTAAATGATTACCTCCTCAATACTTTTCGATAAGAAAACCCATTTTAAGTGAACTTGTCGAATTCATACCCAATTTCAAGTGAACTATACCAAATTTTTAATCCAACATTGTTTTTATAAAACTAGGTTTTTTATATGAAAAACTTCTTGAATCACTTCTGTTTTTTTACAAAATATTATTTCCTTTTCTATTTTAAATGTTTATTAGTGTTTTCCTTAAAACAACAATAAAATGTTTTAAAACTAATAATTCTTAAATACTATTCTTACATTTTGTCACTTATGCTTGACACCACATACCATGATATATTCCAATTTTACCTTATTAATGTCCATCTATGTTCTAATACCTTTATTTCATGGGAACTTGTATGATACACTCATTCATTATGCTTTATGACATGATTATGATATCCATTTCATTCTATTGGTACCCTTATGTTTATTATTGACTATATATGATTCTATATGTGGAAATCATATTCATGAACATGTTACAATGGTTGTGCTCGAATAGTGCTCTAATTTATTGGTCAAAGTTGACTCTCATGAGATGTTATGTGAAGCGGTCTTGGCGGTTAGCCTTGACTATTCCTGCCATCTGCAAAAGTCTTGGTGGTTAACCTTTACTTGTGATCCTCTATGTGAAATGATCCTTGAATCGTGCAAAATTAATATTTTATGTTTCTTACACATTATTATTAATTAATTTTTATAATACCCCATGTTTATATTTTATGATTCCATATGTTCCATGCCATTTAATTTCATTATGTCATGCCTTCTGACTCATGTGCTAAAGCCTTATTTCTCATTTGTATTCCCTTATTGGGATTTCTTTCTCATCCCATCATTCATGTGATCCCCAAGGTACCCAATTAAGATTTAAGGGATCAAGGGAAGTTAGTATCTCTTTATGAAGAATAAATAAATATGTGTTTTTTAGTCCAATGTTTTCAGTGTTATGTGCTTCATCTTCAAAGACACTAGACATCATGATCCTTGTCTTGTATTCTGATGTATAATTATCCATAGAATCATTTAATGTTAAGTGTAAAAGGATAGGGTCTATATAGTTTGTATAAAAGAGAGGTTTATTTATTTTTAAATATTAAGAATAGGGAACTTTAGTAAGAAGCATAAGAATGAGATTAATTATAAGAAAACACCCCTAAATTTTGGTACGTATAGAGTAAGTGGTTTATCATGAAAATACATCCCCATATAGATACAAATAAGTGAAGGTGGATCTATCATATATGTATCTAGGGTTAAAACATAAAAACAACACTTTGAGATAGACTAAAACGGGAACTGGTGCACAACAACAAGCCTTGCTTCACTATTGGTTTTACACTCCCATGGGATATGATTTAGTAAATTCATGAGCTTGGTACAAATCATTTTTAAGGGTAAAACTATCCCATAAGAAAATAAGTTAACAAACAGATCAAGGAAAACATGGATTAAAACCTAGGGAATCAAAAGTTAGGATATAAATATTTTTTACAAGTTTATCATTTTATGTTCAAAGTTTTATTTTTATGCCCAATAGCTAAGTATTCAAGCCCTGTATTTGTACATTCTTTTTATTAGTTAATGGAGGGAAATATAAAAACACGTTCCAACAATCAATGTGATAGGGAATGTTAATATTTCCCTAATGATAATCCAAATATGATGGGGTTGGGTGCTAAAAACTTCATGACAGTACTTGATCAGCCGGAACAGGTTATGAATAATAACATGAATCCCTTAGAATTCATTCCTCCCCTAAGGAACGTGAAAGTTTTCTTTGAAACCTTCATATGGAAAATTCATCCCATGTTTAGTGGATCTTATGATCCCCTCCTAAAAGAACATTAGATTAACTCCATTTAAAATATATTCTCTATCCTCTAGTGCTCAATGGAAGAGAAAGTTTTACTATTGGTCTATCGTTTTGATGGGGAAGTTGATCTGAGGTGGAAACTAATCAAGAATACAAAGTCGCAAGTGGAAATTGATTCCATGGATTGGGAGGAATTCAAGAGAATATTTTTCAATGAATATGTTCCCTAAACCCTCCATATCAAGATGGAAAGAGAGTTCCAATAACTCAATAATAAGGAAGATGAGTTAATCAGGGCCTACAAAACAATCTTTATATGGCTTGAAAGGTACATCTCTAGATTTTTCATGAACAATAAAATCATGGTGGATCGCTTCTCTAGCAGAATAAGGTCAAGTCTCTAAAAAGTGTTGGTGATTCAAGACTTTGATAGGTTTGATGAGATTTTCTGTTGTGCCCTTATATTTCAAATGAATATTGGAAACTCTCAATGGTATCGTGGGCCTAATGACAAAAAGATGGAAATGGGATATAATGTGGGAAGTTTTTCAAATAAATTACATAATGGAAAGAAGTTATGTCATCCCATGTGTAACAATTTTGGGAAGAAGCATCCTAGTAACTATCTAAAGGGAACCATGAATTGCTTCAAATATTGAAATATGGGACATCAATCAAAGAACTTCTGATTGGATATGAAGAACCCTACTAATGTATAAGAAGAAATGAAGGTTCAAATAAATTCTTAGCCTGTAGTGCACTGTTACAACTGCAAAGATTATGGGAATTATGAGAAAAATTGTCCTAAGATGAGGGTTGTTGGAGGCAATCTACAAAAACCTCCAAGGTAATAAATAATGGATTATTCTATCACTACTACTAAGGTGCAGCTGGAAAATGATGTGGTGATAGGTACATATGTTATTCATTCAAGAATATCAAGTTTACTATTTGATTATGGTTTTACGCATTCTTTCATATCTTGAAAGTTTAGTAGAACTATTCAAAAACAACCTTAAAATTGGGAGGATAAGTTATTGGTGAGAGAAGTGAATGGGGAAATTTTTGCATCCAAGGTTTATAACTCTTCCTCAGTTAACATTTTTGGATTGAACCTACCATGAAATCTTGTCATACTTCCTTTAATATAGTTTGATGTTATCCTGTGCATCGATTGGATATCTTCATTAAAATACAACATCAACTATTAGGAAGGGGAGATCACTCTTTACATCCATAAGCATCCTCCAATTATTTAAAAGTGTAAGGATGAAGATGAATATTTGTTATAATCATTGTCTCAAGTGTGGATATTACTGCCTTATGAGAAATCATGTCTAACAGAAATGATAGAGACAAAAGATATGATACTTCTCAATGTTATCCCATTATAAGGGATTACATTTATGTATTCTTGGATGATTTTCCTAGTCTTCCTCCTAATCGATAGGATGAGTTTTCAATTGAACTTAATCTTGGATCCCTACTTATATAAAATACACCTTATAGAGTGGAAAATGTATTGTTGGAAGATATGAAGAAGTGGTTACATGAGAATATAGAGAAAGGTTATATACACCAAAGTGCTTCAGCATGGGCTGCACTAGTCCTCTTTATAAAGAATAAGGATGGATCATTTCACCTCTACATTGATTATCATGAGCTCAATAAAATCAAAATAAAGAACAAGTATCCCCCACCATGGATATATGACTGGTTCGATTAGCTTCATGGGGCCAGTTAGTTCTCTAAGGTGGAACTTTGGTCGGGATATCACTAATTAAAAGTGAATAAAAAAGATATTACTATGACTTCCTTTCTAATGTGGTATGGACACTATGAGTTCATAATTATTCCCTTTATACTCACTAATTCCTTATAAATTCTCTTGGATTTAATTAATAGAGACTTTATATATTACCTTGAAAATTTTGTGGTAGTATTTATTCAAGATACTATAATATAATCTAAGAGCATGGAAGAACACGAGGAGTATTTTTATATAGTGGTAAAGACTTTGTGAAGGGGGAGTCTGTATGCAAAGTATATAAATCTGAGTTATGGATGGAGGAAGTAACATTCTTAGGGCACTCTATCACTTGAAAAGGGATATCTATAGACCCTTCAATTCAATGAAAATTGAACAGTGGCCCATTAAAACATCTGTAATAGAGATCCACATCTTTCTGTGTCCAGCAGGGTATTATCGATGATTTTTGAGTAACTTACCATGATTTGAAAACCCAATGAACAAACTGAAAATGAAGGGAGTGATGTTTTTCTGGACTCAATAATGTGTAGACTGTTCTAATTAGTAAAAAAGAGTCTTATCACTGCACTAATACTCCTACTCCCAACAAGTGTAGAATTATTTGGGGTGTACAATGATGCTTAAAAGAAGGTCATAGGATGTGTGAGGATAAAAAATGATAAATTGATAGCCTACTCCATAAGGAATCTGAAAATCCATGATAAAAACTATCCTACGCATGATCTGCAGTTGGCATATGCTATCTTTCCATTAAAAATATACGATCATTATCTATATGGTGAGAAGAGTGAGATATATAATGATCTCAAGAGTCTCAAATTTATATTCACACAAAAAAGATTAATATATTCTCGTAAATATTGTTAGATCTCATCATGGATTATGAATTCTCAATCCACTACTATCCTAGTAAGGCAAACAAGGAGAAAGTTTCTCTATATAGAAACGATCATGCATCTTTATTAATGATGAGAATTGAAATGGATCCAATCTTCTTACATTTTCAAAAGATGTACATGGGAATCATTAAGTGAGGAACATAATCAATCATTTCTCACGTTATTTCTTAACCAACCCTCCTGGAGAAAATAAAGGTTGCTTAAAGAAATGATGTGGAAATTCAGAAATGGGTGGAAGTCATTTGAAATGGTAAATCCTCTAAGTTCATGATTGATGAGGAAGGAGATGTAAGATAATGGTCAAAACTATGTACACCATATGATCCGAAGATAAAGAAGGATATTTTTAATGACACATATAACTTAACCTTTTCTATTCACCCAGAGAGCACAAATATGTATCAATATATCTGAGAGAACATTTGGTGGGAGAATAAGAAGAATTAGATTGTTGAGTATACATTAAAGTTCCTAGTATGTCAAAAAGTGAAGACTAAAAGTCATAATTATAAGGGGATGAAGAAAACACTACCCATACTAACATGGAAGTGTGAGAAAATCACCATCAACTTTGTTACTGTTCTTCCAAGGAAATCCAAAGAAAACAATGCTATATGGGTCATTGTGGATCATATTACAAAGACTGCTCACTTTATCACGATTCGAGAGGAATTCTCATTAGATCAACATTCATGGATATATATCAAATATGTGGTAAGGTTTCAGGGAGTACCATTATCTATTGTATCTGATTGAGATTCAATATTCATCTCGAATTTATAGAATAGTCTCCAACATACTCTATGATTTGAACTAAACATTAGTATGACCTATCATCCTCAAAATGATATCCAATCTGATAAAACTATTCATACAGTGAAAGATATATTGAGAGAATGTTATATGAAATTTGAAAAGGGATGTGAACAACATCTTCCACAATTTTAATTCTCCTACAACAATAGTTTCCACTCGAGCATTTGAATGACACCATACGAAGCCCTTTATAAGAAAAGGTTTATAACATCAGCGTGTTGGAAATAAGTCGATGAGTGTAATCTGTTAGGACATGAAATGGTTGAAGAAATGGGAGGAGAAAGTGAAATCAATTCTGTATCACATCAAAGAATCACAAAGCCGATAAAAGAGTTATGCAGACAATTGTAGATGATACCGTGAGTTTAACGTTGGATACATGGTATTTCTACCCATATTTCCATGGAAGAATGTTATGAGGTTTTGGAAGAGAGTAAAGTCAAGTCTTAGGTACATCATCCCCTTAGAGATTATTTATCTTGTTGGAGATGTGGCATATCGACTAGAACTTCCACCTACCATGTCCAAAGTACACAATGTCTTCCATGTATCCCTCTTAAGGAAGTACATACTAGACCCTTCACAATTTATAAGGGGACGACCTTAAACATTACATAATATTGAATTAAATGAATAATTCACATTGATGATCTTTTTAGGTTTAGAGTTTTAGAGAATTAGGCCATAAATATTTCATTACATCTCAAAAACATCAAGGTAGACAATTATACTCAGTTTAGATTTATTCATAAAATAAAAACTCTTGAAAAAAAAGATTCATGTCTAGACCCATGTTTTAGACATCATGACTTTTCCCTTTTCCCATCTTTGACCTTGTTCCACTTTATCTCCTATTAAAAACATTTCAAAAACTTGGGATGAGCATAAAACGCTCAGTAAGGGATACACAAAGAAGGAAAACTATTAGTTTTTCCAAACAATAAGTAAACCATGAATACATTATAATAATTAATACATTTCATCTTTTTGAAGTAGTAAATACTCTTCACTGAATAAAAGATCATTTCTTACCCTTTCGTAACCAAAATATTACCATAAAACCCATATAAAGAACACATAACATATAAAGCTAACTTGGGAAATAAACATACTTAAATGGAATAACCATACGATCAACTTCCACACATATCAATAAATGGAATAGCCAAGTGGCCGACATCCACACCCAATGAATTGGAGGTTATAACGTCAACACCCGTCCTACTTTATCACGTCACCACCCATCATTTGGTTTATCACGTTACCACTCGTCAAATGTCCAAGTACCATTATAAAATCATAACACATAAAATTTGGAAAATATAAACATTTCACTAATAAAATTTTATTTTCAATCATAAGAAATAATTTCAAGATATTGAAATAATAAATCCATTTCAAAAACCATTTTCAATACCAAAACACCCAAAAACAAAATAAGGGTTTCCTTTTAATTTTATAAAACATTAAGGTTTATATAGGAAGCCAAATAATGATTATGGTAGTGGAGAGGTCATTGTCGCCAAAAATGTTAAAAACATTACAGTTTTCATTTAGAAAGATGCTTTGTTGAAAAAAGATTCCCTCTGAATGAAAGTAAAATTCAAATGGTTTTATTATACACCATGTAAAAGAAGAAGGTATATATTATCGAAATATGCCTCAATGAAAGGAGATTGAGATGAAGTCCCTTACCAAGATTATTTTGTAAATAAAATAGATCGATTATGTGTATTCAATATAATCACACATAAATAAAGTATAAATACATGATAATATATAAAAATTCATTTCTCATGTAATAAAATAATGATATAAACAAGAAAGAGGAGATCAACTCAAAGGAGAGAAATTGTGTTAAGAAGTTCCCTTACAGCGTGTCTGACTTGACCCATTCATTCTTTAATATCCTGAATAATAAAATAATGTTAATTTATACTTTCTTAAGAATATTTTTCAAGTTTATTATTACTTTTATATCACTTATTACCATGTTATAACCATTATGTAATCATTTAAGTTAATAACATTCGTTTTGTCGATATTTGGTACTTGAGTCAAAAATGGACTTCTTATAATTACACGTTGTTCACATGGTCAAAATTTCATTATATCCAGAATGATATTACTGATTTAGATATCATATATATAATATATATTGAGTATATACATGTATTTATAATAGTACATAACATTGGGTGGTAAGAAATAAAATGCACTGTTCATGGAGATGGTAAGACGTACGTATGCATGAACACTACTTTCATTTCTATTTATTCTTTTAATGTAATTAAAACATAATGATACATTGTTATATTATAATTCTAGTATAATATCACATATAATATCATTAACCCCATCCTTTATACATCCCACATAGGGCATTAATGGGTCATATCACTTTGAGGGGGCAGTAGTCCGCACTTCCTCAAATGAAATTATCTCATTTACCCATGATGGAAAACATAAAGGTATTATATAAAAGGAATGTAAATAAGAATAAATAAAACATAAAAATAATATTTATATCATATATAAATATAGTTTCATCTTAAATCCCACCATGAGAGGTAGTAAAAGATAATTTAACTATAATTGTTTCGTGAGGCGTTAGTTTTCCATCCACAGAAATAGTATGTACTTCACCCATTAGATGGAGGTCTGTATAAATGTATTTCCAATAATTATCATAAAAAATTCCTAGTATATTTAAGATTCTATTTTTGTTATAAAATAAATGAATAAAAAGATTCTAGGGGTTGGATAAGTAAAATAAATGAAAATAAGTTAAGAGGAATCGTTAACTTTAATTTGGGTAACATCCTTTGGTTTGAACCAAAAGGACTTATAGAAGTGCCTTCTGCCTAAGGTAAGGCTTATAGGAGGAGGATAGAGATGTATAGAGATTAATTGAGAAGAGGTTGGATGATCCAAGGGTCTTGAGATGTGTGAGAAATTGGTTAGAAGTGGTGTCCTTTTATAAGGGGGTGAAGGGGCTCTTCATGAATGTTTGAAACAATTATTTTATTATAAACCTATCTTCACTTTCTAAAGAACCAAAACTCAATAAATATGAAGATAAGATGACTAATGGTCAGAATTAAAATCTCCAATAAAAATTGGACAGGTTTTTTATATTGTATTAATATTTATAATTTTATTTATTTAAATATTTTATTAATGAGGTAAATACTGCATCATTATTGTGTCTTGAATAATTTAATTTATTTGTTGTCTAAAAATTATAAAAAAACACCATGATGTAGGAAATTGTTTTATATTTCCAATTAATATTTATAGTCGAAAAGATAATTTATATATACCCATGTAAAAATTAATTTACTAAAAGATATTTGTTTTTGTCATTTTTGCCTTTACTTTAAGTTAATTTATCTAAAGTGTCATAATCACTCCCGAGTGGCTCAATGGAGTCCCAAAACCGACCCAAAGATACCCATGGTCGGACATGACCCATTAAATATGGTCAAGACAAGTGTTAAGGTAATTTTATAGTTTTATAATATTGTTTTTACCTTGAATTTCCCTATTTACCTTTAACCACAGTAAATAAAAGTCAAAAGTTACTATTTACCAAAAATTATTTTCATCTTATTGACCAAATTTTACTAACTAATAACAACCATGTATGTTTTATTTTAAAAATTCAATACATAAAAGTGGTAAAATTTCATTTAAATGAAAATGTCAGTTTTTAACTACTACATAGTGGTTTTACTATTCCTCAAAAATTGAAGTTTTTCAGAAAACTATCAAAACTTCAGTCTAAGATATATATTAATATTCCAAATTCAAAAATGTTTTATATTTTACCAAATTCAAAACCTAGAAGTTTCTTTAATTAATTTATAATTAATTCCCATTGTCAAAACAAATAATGTGTTTTTAAGAAATAAAAACCATCAAAAGATCGACACTTGTTTATGTCCAATTTCAAAGTGAAATTTATTCCAATGACCAACATTGGATTAATTTTTATAAATATAATATAATCAAACTTTAAAACCAATTAAAAAGATAATATAACAATATAAATAAATTATATTAAAAGTCACTTTTGAATAAAAGTACAGTATTTGTCACTAATAATAAAAAATGAACCTTACCAGAAAAATACCAAAAAATTTACCCAAAGTAAATTTTTATGTCCTAAATCAAAACAAGAATTTTATTTTTTCATATAGAACATATAAAAGTGACCAAAACTATATTTAAATAGGGTTATCTATTAAAAGGCGGTAAATCGGTCTTTTGAAGTAAATTATTCTTAAAATTAGATTCATTCACTTTTTAAGCCTCTAACATTTATTTAACAAACATGTATAATAATATTGTAGTTAATTTTGTTCATTGACACCAATACAACAGCTGGGAGTTAACTACCATTTAAAATAATAATATTATATTTTTAGTGTGCAATGTATGATTTCAAAGAAACATGTTGTTGCGTATCAGGTAAACCATCAATCATAGAAAACCCTTTAAAGTAAAATTAATATTTAATTCAAAAAATATTAATAAAAAGATAATGTATTATTTCATTATTTACTTGGGATGTTACATTCTTCCCCCTTATGGAAATTGTGTCCTCGCAATTTTATTCACTTATCAAATAAGTGGGGGTATTTATCCTTCATAGCATTTTAAGATTCTTATATTGCCTCTTCAACCATATGGGTTTTCCATAAAACCTTTACCTAGTGAATTACCTTATTCCACAACACTTTCTCTCTATGGACTAGAATATAGACTGGTTGTTCATCATAAGAGAGATTCTCTTCCAACTGAACTACCTTTGGACTCAATAAATGAGATGGATCTGGCATATACTTTCTCAACATTAAAACATGAAAAACATTGTGTACCTAGGATAAATATGGAGGTAAAGCCACTCTGTATGAAACTGATCCAACTTTATTTAGGATTCCATAAGGTCCAATGAACCTAAGACTAAACTTTCCCTTCTTAGCAAAAACAAATCACACTTTTCCATAGAGAAACCTTGAGAAAGACATGATCACCTACCTCAAAAGAATGATGCTTCCACCAGTTATCCGCATAACTTTTCTATCTACTATGATCTGTTCTCTTGTTATTCTGAATCAACTAAACTTTTTCTACTATATCTTCTACCAATTCTGGTCCCATATGCTTCCTTTTACCTACTTCATCACAAAATGTTGTAGTTCGACAATACTTTCCATATAATGCCTCAAATGGATCCATCTGTATATTGTAATGAAAATAGTTATTATAAGAAAATTTAACCAAAAAAATGATGTTGGCCCCAACTTCCTTGGTAATCCAGTGAACAATCACGTAGCATATCCTCCAAGGTCTGAATTTTTCATTCTGACTGCCCATCTGATTGTGGATGAAAAGATGTACGAAAATTTAATTCAGTACCCAACAACTTCTGAAGGCCTTTCCAAAAGTTAAAAGTAAACCTGGGATCATGATTAGATACAATGGAGAGGGGAACTCCATGTAACCGGACTATCTCTTTAACATACAACCAAGAAAGTTGATCTAGAGACAAAGTATCTCGAATAAGAAGGAAATGTGAAGATTTAGTCAACTGATCAACAATAACCAAGATTGCATTATTACCTCAAGATGTCTTTGTTAATCCCACAATGAAGTCCATGTATATATTTTCACATTTCCACTCTGGAACTGGTAAAGGCTAAAGCATCCCTTTTGGTAACTTCCACTCTACTTTAACCTGATGACAAGTCAAACACTTCAAAGTAAAACCAGCAATATCTCTTTTCATTCCATCCCCCCAGTAATACTCCGGAAGATCTTTATACATCTTTTTAATGCCAGGATGAACTGATAACGGGGAACTATAACCTTCACATAACAACTCATTCCTCAACTATGAATCACAAGGAATGCATAATCTTTTTACAAACCTCAAAACACAATCATTATCAATGTTAAAATCAGGCAACTTGCCCTTCTGAACTAACTCTACCTTTTTCTTCAACTCACTGTCTTATTTCTATGCTTACTTTATTATGTCTGATAGAGATGATTTTACTGGCACCTGAAACAAAATAGAATAATTTCCTGCACCAAAAACTTCTATGCCAAAGTTTATCAAATCCAAAACCAAAGGATCTCGTTCCAAACACATCATGGTTAATGAAGCATTAATTATTCGACTCAAACTGTCAACCACTTTATTTTCCTTTCCTGGATGGTAATGAATCGGGCAATCATAATCCGTGATTAATTCTAACCATCTCCTTTGTCTCATGTTCATTTTTTTGAGTGAATATATACTTCAAACGTTGGTGGTCAGTATATATTTCACATTTTACTCCATATAATTGATTTATCCAAATTTTTAATGAAAAAATGATGATATCTAATTCCAAATCATGTGTAGGGTAATTTAATTCATGAGGTTTCAACTAACGTAAAGTGTAAGTAATTACCTGATCATTCTGCATAGGGACACATCCAAGTCCTTTCAATGAATCATCATTGTAAATAACAAATTCACCATTTATGGAAGGAAGTTCCAAAACTAGATCATTCACCAATATTCTTTTCAAGTCCTAAAAAAATCATCACATTGTTTTGTCCAAATTAAATTAACACCTTTTTGACTTAACTTAGTCATTGGACTAGATAACCGTGCAAAATTCTCAACCAACCTCAAGTAATAACCGTCCAAACCAAGAAAAATATGAATCTCGGTTATATTTGTGGGTATTTTCCATTCTTCAACAACCTTGGTTTTAGAAGGATCAGTAGTTATGCCATTTTTTGAAACAATGTGACCAAGGAAAGAAACTTGTTGTAAACAAAACTCACACTTGCTGAATTTCCCAAACAATTTCTTTCCTTTTAATTTTTGCAAGACAACCCTTAAATGACATTCATGATCCTATTTACTTTTAGAATAAACCAAAATATCATCAATGAACCCAACCACAATCTTATACATGAACTCATGGAAAATTCAATTCATAAGATCCATGAACACAACAGGTGCATTGGTTAAACCAAAAGGCATAACTACAAATATCTAATGGCCATATCTAGTATGAAATGAAATCTTCAGAATGTCTGCTTCATTTACTTTCACCTGATGGTACCCCAACCTCAAATCAATCTTCAAAAAATACTGAGCTCCCTGTAGTTGATCAAAAAAAATCATTGATATGAGAAAAAGGATATTTGTTCTCAATGGTGATGTTATTCAATTCTCTATAATCAATGAAAAGTCGCATTGAACCATCATTATTTTTAACAAATAATACAGGAGTACCCCATGGTGATGTACTAGGTTGAATGAAACCTTAATCTAATAACTCCTGCAATTGATTCTTTAACTCTAAAAGTTCAATTATATCCTTTTGATAATGGGGTTTCGAAATTTGCTTAGCATCAAAAACTAAGTCAATAGTAAATTCAACTTCCAGATCAGGTATAATTCCAGGAAACTCATCAGTAAAAATATCAAGATACTCATTTACCATTGGCACATCATTAATCTCAACAATTACTTTTTTTAAAAAATATGTGAAAGGAAACATTCATTTCAATCTTTTACCAGTTTCTCAGCTTCTTGATATGTTATCAAAATCAAGGGTTCATTCTTGTACACAAATAGAAAATATTTCGGAAAAGAAACCTCTTTAGATCTGTAGTCAATCTTAGCATGATAAACAGAAATCGAATCCATGCCCAAAATAACATCAAACTCTACTAGAAGAAAAACAATAATGTGTGCAGGTAGATTCTTCCCACACACTAGGACAAAAAGGTTCATATAATATCTTTTTGTCTCAAAGTTTCCTCCAGGTGTTTTTACCATAAGTTCAGTATTCATATCATGATATGGAATTCCCACTTTACTAGAAACTTCTCAGAAATGAAATAGTGTGTAGACCATGAATCAAACAACACATTGGAATAATCTGAATAAACAAACATTGTACGTGATACTACTTCATTCCATGGCCCAACATCAGCTAAATCAGTTGCAAAGGATTACACCACCCTTTCTGCTTGTTTTCTGGTTGTCTTACCTCAGTTGAGTTCTTCATTGGACACTCATTTTCATAATAACCCATTTCATTTCACTTAAAGAATCTTACTTCTGGCTTTTCATTGCTTGCTTGATCATCTTCCTTACTGTTATGAGCAATATGAACATACATACCATAACGTAAACACTTCCCAAACATTGATAAAAATTCTCCAGGATGCTTTTAACCACACTTCTCACAAGATGGATATTTTGTTTTCTTACCTCTAGGATTCTTTGATGAATTATTTCTCCTTGCCTGCCAACTGGACCTCTTATTCTGTTGTTTTTCTAAGAACACCTAATCATCAGCAAACTCCATTTCCACCTTCTCCGCACATAGAAAAAGTTTTTCATAACTTTTAAACTCACGAGAGGCTAATGATCTTCAGTATCATGGATTTAGTCCTAAGTAAAATAGATTTATCTTACTATCAAGATCTCTAATGAAATTTGGAGCATACTGTTCTAGTCGAGTGAATTTTTCTTCCTAAGCATCCATTGAGTCATACACCTGCCTCAATTCTTGGAATTTGGTTTTCCATCCTAAGACAAACCACCTTAGAAAAATATTTCACAAGGAACATACCTTTCAATTCATCCCAATCAAGATCATAAATCTCCTCACTATCCCTGATATTTTTCACCATTGAACACCACTGATCAGCTTTACCTTCAAAACAGTAAACAGTGAGACTAATATTTTGATGTTCTAAACAACCAATGACATCAAAAATTTTCTCTAGTGCTTTAATCCACCCTTCTGCTAGAACAGGGTCAGATGATCCACTAAATGGTGGAAGATGTTTCCTCGTGAAATAATTCACTACTAAAATGTTCCTATGTGGTTTATTAGGCTGATATCATACATGGATACCACCACCATTTATAGCTTAAGTCAACTGTGCTATCACCACAACAAACTGTTCAGTTCTGATTCTGACCATCTCAGGTTGGTGATTTGGAAGGTTGTCTTCCTCCTGAGGTCGTCCCAACATATCTGCACTATTTCCTATGTAAAAAACCATTCTGAACACAGAAATAGCTTAGGCGATGCAATATGGTAATCTTTAATTGCTATATCATTTCAATATTATCATAAATTAATTTATGGATATTAATTTAACAAAACCCTAACCCCTAAAGTTCTCTAAACTGGCCTTTGATACCAACTATAAGGACCTGGCCTTAAACATTACATAATATTGAATTAAATGTATAATTCACATTGAGGATCATTTCAGGTTTAGAGTTTTAGAGAATAAGTCCATAAATATTACATTACATCTCAAAAATTTCATGGTACACAATTCTACTCAGTTTCCATTTTTTCATAAAATGAAAACTCTTGAAAAAAAGATTCATGTCTAGATCCATGTTTTAGACATCATGACTTTTCCTTGTTCCCATCCTTGACCCTATTACACATTATTTACTATGAAAAACATTTCAAAAACATGGGATGAGCATAAAAAGCTCAGTAAGGGATACACAATGAAGAAAAACTGTTAGTTTTTCAAAACAACAAGTAAAAAATGAATACTTTATCATAAGTAATACATTTCACCTTTTTGAAGAAGTAAATACTCATCACTGAAAAAAGATCATTTCTCACCCTTTTATAACCAAAATATTACCATAAAACCCATATAAAGAACACATAACATATAAAGGTAACTTGGGACATAAACATACTTAAATGGAATAACCATACGGTTGCCTTCCACACATATCCCTAAATGGAATAGCCATACGACCGACTTCCATACCCAATGCATTTGTGGTTATAACGTAACCACCCATCCTTGTTTATCATGGCACCACCCTTCATTTGGTTTATCACATAACCACTCGTCAAATGTCCAAGTACCATTATAAAATCATAACACATAAAATATTGAAAATATAAACATTTAAATAATAACATTTAATTTGAAATCACAATAAATTATTTCATAATATTGAAATAATAAATCCATTTCAAAAACCATTTTCAATATTAAAACACCCAAAAATAGAATAAGTTATTTCATTTTCATTTTAGAAAACATTAAGGCTTATAGAGGAATCCAAATAATGATTACGGTGGAGGAGAGTTCATTGTCACTACAAACATTAAAAACATTTAATTTACCGTTTAGTAAAACAGTTCATAGAAAAAAGATTCCCTTTGAATGAAAGTAAATTTCAAAAGGTTTTATTATACACCATGTAAAAGAAAAAGGTAAATATTATTTAAATATTCCTCAATGAAAGAATATTGAGACTAAGTCCATTACCAATATCATTTTCTAAATAAAATAGATCGATTATGTGTATTCAATATAATCACACATAAATAAATTATAAATACATGATAACATATAAAAATTAATTTCCCATGTAATCAAACAATGACATAAACAAGAAAGAGGAGATCAACCCAAAGAACAAAAATTTGGTTAAGAAGTTCCCTTACCTCATGTCCGAATTGACCCGTTCGTTCTTGAATCTCCTGAATAATAAAATAAAGTTAATTTATAATTCACTAAGAACCTTTTTCAGTTTTATTTTTCCTTTTATATCACATATTACCATCTTATAAAAATTATGTAATCATTTAAGTTAATACGTTCTTTTTGTTGATATTTGGTACTTGAGTCCAAAATGGACTTCTTATAATTACAAGTTGTTCACATGGTCAAAATTTCATTATATATAGAATGATATACATGATTTAGAAATCATATATATCATATATATCTATCATATATATGTATTTATAATAGTACATAATATTTGGAGGTAAGAAATGAAATGCACCGTTTATGGAGACAGTAAGTCGTACGTACGCATGAACGCTACTTTCATTTCTATTTATTATTTTAATGGAATTAAAACATAATGATACATAATTATAATATAATTAAAATATAATATCATATATAATATCATTAAATCAATCCTTTATACATCCCACATATGGAATTAACGATTCATGTCACTTTGAGGGGGCGGTAGTCCGCACTTCCTCAAATGAAATTATTGTGTTTACCCATAATGGAAACCAGAAAGGTATTCTATAAAATAAAAATAACAAATCATAAAGAAAACATAAAAATAATATATATCATATATCAATATATTTTCATCTTAATGGAAACCATGAGTGGCAGTAGTATATAATTGAACAATCATCATTTCGGGAGGCGTTAGTTTTCCATCCACAGAAATAGTATGTTTTTCACCCATCAGATGGAGGTGTGTGTAAGTATAGTTCAAATATTTATCATAAAAACATAATAGTATATTTATGATACTGGTGTTGTTATAAAATAATGGAATCAAAATATTTTAGGTGTTGTAGAAGTAAAATAAAATAAAATAAGTTAAGAGGAATCGTTGCCTTTAATATGGGTAACTTACTTTGGTTTGAACCAAAAGGACTTCTTGAAATGCCTTCTGCCTACGGTAAGGCTTCTAGGAGGATGAGAGGGATATAGGGAGATTAATTGGGCATATTTTGGATGATCCAAGGGGCTTGAGAGGTGTGAGTAATTGGTTAGAAGTGATTTCCTTTTATAAGGTGGAGGAGGGGCTCTTTAAGAAAGTTTGAATCAATTATTTTACTATAAACCTATCTTCGGTTTCTAAAAATAAAAAACTCATTAAAGATAAAGATAGTATGATTAATGGTCGAAATAAAATCATCAAATTGAAATTGGAAAAGTTTTGGATATTGTTTTAATATTTATAATCTTAATTATTTAAATCTTTTATTAATGAGGTAAATACTCCATCATTATGGTGTCATGAATAATTTAATTTATTTGATGTGTAAAAATTATTAAAAAAAATACCATGATGTAGGAAATTGTTTTCGATTTACAATGAATATTTATAGTCTAAATGATAATTTATATAACCCCATCTAATAATTAGTTTACTAAAATATATTTGTTTTTGTCATTTTTTCCTTTACTTTAAGTTAATTAATCTAAAGAGTCATAATCACTCCCAAGTGGCTCAATGGGGTCCCAAAATCGACCCGAAGATGTACATGGTCGTTAATGACTCATCCAATAAGGTTGGGATAAATGTTAAGGTAATTTTATAGTTTTATAATATTCTTTTAACCTTGAATTAAATAAAAGTCAAAAACTACTATTCACTAAAAATTATTTTCATCTTGTTGAACCACATTTTACTTAAAAATAACAACCATGTATGTAAAAGTTTCGAAATTCAATTCACAGAAGTGGTAAAATTTTATTTAAATGAAAATGTATGTATTTAACAACTACTTTGTGGTTTCATTGTTCATCAAAAATTGAAGTTTTTCAGAAAACTACTAAAAATTAAACCTAAGATATATTAGATAATCCGAAATCAAAAATGATGTCTATTTTACCAAATTCAAAACATAGAAGTTGAATTAATTAATTTAAAATTAATTCCCATTGTCAAAAAAATAACATGTCTTTAAGAAATAATAACAATCAAAAGATCGGCACTTTTTTGTGTCCAATTTAAAAGTGAAATTAATTCTAATTACCAAAATTAGATTAATTGGTAAAAATATAATCTAATTAATCTTTAAAACAAATTAAAAATATAATATAACTATATAAATAAATTAGATTGAAATGAACTTTTGAATTAAAATACAAAATTTTTTTGCTATTAATAAAAAATGAACTTTTCTAGAAAAATACCAAAAATTTACCCATAGATAATTTTGATGTCCTGAATCTAAATAATAATTTTATTTTGTCGAATATAACATATAAAATAGACCAAAACTAGATTTAAATTGGGTTCTCCATTAAAAGGTGGTAAATCGACCTTTTAAAGTAAATTATGCTTAAAACTAGATTCATTCACAATTTAAGCCTCCAAATTTTATTTAAAAAACATATATAATCATATTTTAGTTAATTTTGTTCATTCCCGACAATAAAATAGCTAAGAGTTAACTACAATTAAAAATAATAATATTATATTATTAGTGTACAACGTAAGATTTCAAAGAAACCCGTTGTTGTGTATCGGGTAATCCATCGATCATAGAAACCCCTTTAAAGTAAAATTAATATTTAATTCACAAAATATTAATAAAAAAGAGAATTTACCATTTCATTATTTACCCAGGATGTTTCACATGTACTCTCTTCAGATGTGGAAAGGTTGGAGAATAATCTTTCTTAAGAGGAGCATTCGGTGAAGATATTAGATTGTAGAGATAAAGTTCTATGTAATAAGACTACTCACATGGTAAAATTACTATGGTGAAACCATGTGTATGAAGAGGACACATGGGAACTAGAGGAAGCAATAAAGTAAAAGTACCCAGACCTGTTTATGTCTTAGAATTTAAAACAAAATTTCTAAGGAGAAATTTCATAAGGGGGGAAGAATGCAATGACCCAATATTTTATCAACTGAAATTTCATTCTTATAATTATGTCATATAATAACATGAAATCACAAAACATTGAACTAATAAGTACTATGTGACCTTTAAAAATAATCTTGACACTTCTGTTATTTGAATTTTAAAAATTTGACATACACATTTGCAATCAGTAAGATGTTTTGGGTCCAATAAGACAAAACATTTTTTTGGTTAATAGCAACCTACCCTTATGAATATTTCTATGAACCTTATGAATAGTAATTTTCCAAAGGAATATTAACCTCAACCATGAATGTATAAATAAAATTTAGCCATCTTATAAGTGATAATCTAACCATAGTAAAAGTATTGGTATTTTTGTAATTTATATATAATCCATTACAATTAATTAATTATTTTTAAAATAAAATTTATTTTCTTAATAGGTATCCAAAAATTAAAAATTTTATGTCTTTTGGTTTTAAGATAATTTTATAAGACCTTATGTAATTTTTAAAAGCATTATAAAATTTGTTATACTTTTAAAAATCCGTATTTTTCAAGTAAATTGTGATTTTCATAAAAAAAATAAACTAATCATATTTAGAAACATATTTTTAAAATTTTATTTCTTTTTTGGACCTTATAGGTCAAAAAATAGTTTTGTTGAATTTCTGGGATTTTTCTAAAATACTTGTATTTGTTGGTGAATAGTAAAATACAGTAATTTTCTTTGTGTATACACTATATGTTAAATACACTATTTATTGAGTCATGTATGATTTAATCAAATTTGGTTCGAAATAACATGCCTATATTAATATTTTTGGTCACAATAATAATTATTCTTTCTTGTCTTATGGAAAAATAATAAACTAGTAAGTAAAATATTAAAAAAACTCCCTCCCCTCCACTATAAAACCACCCACACTTCCCTCTTCTCTTCAGTCCTCTCAAGCAATGTTACTTTCCTAAATTAGGAATAAATCTCACCAAGATATCCTCCCTCACATCCAACAGCCATTGGTCTCCTAAAAAGACCAAATCCTCTCCTATTAAGAGGTTATAAAGGAAGATTAAATGAATAGGTAAATTTCACTTTTCTTTTCTTTCATTTTCTTTTCGTGTTCCTTTGTTGTATTTTATTTCCTAAACTCTCCTCATAAAAATGGTATGAAAACTAAAATACCATAAATATAATTCAAGTTTTATGGTAATGAAATAATTCATTATCCTCTCTCATTTCCCTTCCTTTTACATGAAAGAAATTAAAACACTGCCCGATATGTGTTAATTTATCACATTCAGGGACGATGAGTTATCAATTTCTATTACCATATTCAATTCTAGTGATGAAACAATTTGTATAGTTTAACCACACAATTAAATATTTATTTTTATATTTTGTTATATTCTAGAATACTTTTTCACACATGATGTAAAATAACAATACAAAACAAGTTAATTATGAGAAAAATCGCCAAATTAATCCAAGCGTTTATCATTATTGTTTTATATAATGAGGCACCTTCACTCCAGATAAAAAATTGAATTTTAAAACCATTTAATCTTTTTTATGTTCACCAATTTCATATAAATTTAATTCTGTACAAAAATTCTCACCATACATGTCTATCCGAACATGAATATAAGTGAACTGATTATTAAAACCAATGAAGAAAATGCTCCCAAATAATGAAATTGAACCTCTTAACTCATCAAAAATTAAATAAATGAACTTAATAAGGTTATATTAAATCAATAAAATTTACTGTATATTTTTAAATTATTAATTAATTAACTTAATAAGATTATTTAGGTCTTTAAGATCAAGCGAAGAACACCATCAGACTTAAGTTAAGGGATCCTCTCTTTCTCACTTTTATTCAAAAATATACTCTATGTTATTCTATTTTATGTGTAGTTCTTAATGATGGTGTATGATTTTAAATATTCTTCATACTTTCTACATGATTTATAAAATGTGATAAATCCATTTATCTATCATTAATCCCTTCTAGGTACACCCGATACCATGCCGATATTCCACAAGGGTTTCTACTAGAACATCTATTATTCCTTCTGGTTGTTCTTACTCTCTTTTTACCCCAATTAAATCTTATATTATGTTTATGTAAGTCTCTGAATTTATATTTAAATTTAAAAACTCATGTTTCAAGATACATCCCTCGTTCTCTTTTATGGATATACATGTTTTTAAATGATTCCATCCTCAACACTTTTCGATCTACAAACCCGTTTTAAGAGAACTTCCAGAATTCGTACACAATTTCAAGTTCATTATACCATATGTTTTAATCCACCATTTTTTTTATAAAACCATTTTTTTATTATTAAAAACATCTTTGATGACTTAATATTTTTTACAAAAAATATTCCCTTTTCAATTTGAAATGATTTTTAATGTTTTCCTCAAAACGACACTAAAATGTTATTATGCTAAAAATTATTAAATACTATTTTTATATGTTGTCACTTATGTTGGATGTAAATTACAATTATATATTCATATTTCACCTTATTAAAGTCTATGTATATTCTAATTCATTACTGTCAAGGAAAATTATATGATAAGCCCATTCATTATGCTTTATGACATGATTATGATACACATTTATTTCCATGGGTACCCTTATGTTTATAATTGATTGTGTATGATTATATCTGTGTAAAGAATATTCATAAAAATGTTAATATGGGTGCACCTAGATATCACTCCAATTCATTGGGTAATGTTTTGTCTCATGATATGTTATGTCCAACGGTCTTGGGGGTTAGCCTTGACTCATTCTACCTTGTGCAACAGTCTTGGTGGTTAACCTTGACTTATGCTTCTCTATGTGCAACGATCCTTAACTGATGCTTAATCCATATTTTATTTTTCTTTCACATTACTATGAATTAATGTTTACAATACCACATGTTTATATGTTATGATTCCATATGTTCCATTTTTTTATTTCTTTTTGTTATGCCTTTTAACCCATGTGTTAAAGCTTTATTTCCCATGTGTATTCTCTTGATGGGTTGTTTAGCGTATACCTACATTCATGTGATCCCCAAGGTACCCTATGATGATTTAAGGGTAAAAATGAAGTTATGATCTCTTTATGAATATTAAATAAATAATTTTTTTAGTCCCATGTTTTAGTTTTATGTAACTAGTCTTCAAAGACACTATACTTCATGATCCTTGGCATGTATTATGATGTATAATTATGATTAAAATCATGTAATGTTAAGGGTAAAAAAAACTAGGGTCACTATACGAGACCAGATCTAGAGTTAACATTTCTCGGTTTGGGAGGCTTGACATGGTTGTGTTATGGAATATGATCCACGATGGGACAACAATCTTGGTATAGACTGGTTATCCACAGTTCATTCCAAGACTTACTTTTCGTAGTGGAGAATGCGGTGTGTCCATGGTGACAGGATGGGGTTTTACTTTATTGGTGAGAAAGAAACCCAAGAAGAGTATTTTGGGCCCATTTTTCGGATTATACAACTAATTATGCATCATTTAGATAATATTTATATTGGTGAAGCAAATGTTATGGGATTTCAGAATCCGACATTGGTGGTGGAGTATGAGGAAATATTTCAAAATCATTTTTTGGGATTACCTCCCCACCAAGAGAAAGACTTATATATAGACTCTTCCCTAGGTAATATTGCAATATATATTCCAGCATATTGTATGGATCCCATAAATATTTATGATATAAATGTGTAGTTGGAATACATGTAGAGAAATGGATTTATCAGACCCAATGTTTCCCTCTGGGTAGCCCAAAATTTGTTCTCTAAGAAGGAAGACAAGAACTTGGGGATTTTTATTGATTACCATCACTTAAAACTTATCAACATAAATAATAGGTATCAACTATATATTATTTTTGACCTCTTCATTTAGTAGAGAGGGGATTTATTGTTCTCAAATATTGACCCCAGACCAGGTTATCACCATCTCTTTATATGAGATGAGGATATGCCAAATATGTAATTTGGATGTTTCTATGGTCATTGAGAGTACATGTTAATTCTATTTACCATGAGGAATTAATTTATAGAATTCATGGGACTTATGAATCAGTTCTTTTATCCATTCATAACTAGTTTTTGGTGGTCTTCATTGATGGAATTTTAGTGTACTTAGTGTCCGAGGAGGAGCACACGAGGCACATGAGGATAGTCTTAAAAATAATATAAGAGAACCAGATTTATGGGAATATCATGAAGTGTAAAATTTATATTTAATAGTTCCTATTTCTGGGATATTTTATCATAGAATAGATTGTGGTGGTGGACATAGGGAATGTTGAGGTTGTGCCATCTTGGGAGCCACCCAAGAGTGTGATGAAGGTGTAGAGGTTCCTTGAGTTGGAAGACTACTATCGAAGATTCATGCCCTATTTTTCAATCATATTGGAACCTTAGGCTTATTTAAACAGGAATGGGATTCTTTTTTTATTAAAGATTGTTTCTAGTAAACCATTCAGTAGTTGTAGAAGATGTTGACAAGTTTCCCATCTTGAGACTAACGGAAGGGGGTTGGGTATGTAATATTCTATAATACCCTAGGAATCAGGCTTGGAAGAGTTATTATTAGAGGTAGGTGGTTATTTACTATGGTTCCTGATATTTGATACCTCATGAGAAAAACTATATGACCCATGATCTAGAGAAGGTAGTGGTGGTCTTATCCCTGATGATGTGGTGACACTACCTCATGGAAAAAATGGTTTATTGTCTATTATGACAAAAAAGTATCATGTTTTTATTCTCACAAAATGATATTGACATAAGATAGAGTAAAGGGATAGAGTTTCCCTTGGATTATAACTTCAATATATTCTATACTCATAGGAAGGGGAACATGGTGGATGTTGCACTCATAAGGAGATCTTTTTATTAGTTGTTGATGAAGGAATTAGATAATTTGGCCTTGTTGAAATTGTCCTTAGTGGATGAGGATGGTGTATTTTACCTCTAGTTTATGGTTTTCACACTAATCATTTTATAATGTGTTAGGGAGGATCAACATGGAGATACTAAATTTGAGGCCTTTCATATTTATAAATCTAATCAATGTGATCCTAATGGATTCTCTAAAGGTGAAAAGCACAACATCATTTTTTAGAGGACGGACAATGGTACCAATTAAATTGCTTGAGGAGGTTATAAGGGATTTTCATATAACCACCTTGGTTGTAAATAAAGGTGTGGGGATGATGTACCAATACCTTTACCATTATTTTTAGTGGACTAGGATGAAGAGGTGTGTAGTAGAGTTTGTCTCTCAATGACTGGTAAATATGTGAAGGCTTAGAACAAGGTTCTAATAGTTTTATCTCAACCCATTAAGGTTCTATATTTGAAGTTGTATGGTCTATCTATAGACATTTTTATATGGTTACCATGATTATATTGAGGAGACAATGCTATCTGGGTGATCATAGACCAACTCACCAAGTCTATCCACTTCTTATCTATTCAAGAGAATATTTTTGTGGACAAATTGGTAATGTGTAAGATATAGTCCAACTTCATGGAGTTACCTTGATGATCATTTCAAGCTTTGATGCTAACTTTATGTCACGTTTATAGAGAGGATTTTTGGAGTCATTTGGGACTCATATAAAATAAAACATAGTATTTCACCAACAAAATTATGAACATACTGAGTGGATCATTCATGTTCTAGAGGAATTTTTTATTCTTTCATGTTGTACTTTGGACATATTTGAGAGGATCACCTACCCTTGGTGGAGTTTGTGTACAACATAATCTTCTATTACACAATAATTATGGTTCCATTTTAGGCCCTGTATGGGATACCCTATAGGTCGCTCTTATGTTGGACTTATCTAGGAGTGTTAGAACTCATGAGCCCATATTTTTTCTATGGTATTACAGTGAAGGAATAGATCATAAATGAGTGGGTAATGACTATATAGAAGCATTATAAGTATTATATGGACTGATTATAGAGGAATTTGGATTTATACCATGTGTTCCTGATGGTCAAAGCTTGATGAGTATTGAGGAGATTTTTCATGTGTGGAAGGTTATATCTAAGGTTGTTTGTACCTATACAGATATTGTGTATGGTCGGTGAGGTGACATATAACTTGGACCTAAAGCCACATTTATTCTGGGTACACAACATCTTCCATGTTTTATAGTTGATGAAGTGTGTGAATGAACCATCCCATGTTTTTTTACTGGGGTGATTTGGGAATCGAATATGGGGATGCATTTTTTAGAGTACCCAATAGAGATCCAGGATTGTTAACTTAATATCATATGTGGGTGAATGATTCCCTTGGAATGTGTCTGGTGGAAGAACGAGGATCATTAAGAGATAATACGTGAGTGGGAAACTCAGATGCAAGCCCAACACCCTCATCTATTTTTTTTACTATTTAGGATGAAAATAAATAAGTTTGGGATATATAACATCATGATTTTTCCTTGACATACTTTGGAATATATTAAGGAATATTTTTATATCCAAGCACTGAGACAGTACGAGATTCCAAGGCCTGGTGATCCTCAGTGTTGATAATATAAAAAAAACTAAACATATTATATCATGTTCACATGGTTTTCATGAAATAGTAGAATATATACCATGTGGAGTCTTGGATTTAAAATCTAATACCACTATTGAATCCAAAATGTATGTTTTACCCTAGTAATGAAATTACCTTTTTCAGCATCATGTATTTCATGAAAGTGCATTCATTGTTGGATTACTAATTTAATAAATAAATTTATTTATTTATTATACTATTATATCACTATGGACGAAACTCTTATATATAAATAAGGTTATTATAAATCCCTAGAGTTAGTTTCATGACACTATGATCGAGAGAGGGTCCATTGGAGGGGATCTTTTTGAACCAAAAAGATAAATAATTATGATCAATTGCTTGAGTATCATTTTATCCAATAGATTTTTTGGATCTTAGTAATGAAGAAAACACATAATCATTCTTATTAAATGATCTATACAAGATTGATGTAGGAATTTTGTTTTTTTGTTACTTTCACATTTTATAATTACATAAATAATTTCCATTAATGTAGCAACAAGTTGATTTAGGGGTCAATAATACCTTGTGGTTTCATGTTTATCTTCATATGATTATAAGGAATTGATATTGATGATTATTTTTTACTCTTCATTCATAATTCTAATTGAAATGAATCAATTACAACCCAAAAAATGTACATGTTTTACTCCACTGTTACTATTTTTATGACCCCCCATTGTTCTATGCGCATTCATTATCGCCATTTCATTTTGGAAGGAGGTTCTATGAATACATGAAAATTGATCATTGCAGATTCGATCTTTGAGGAAATGATAGTTATTATAAGTCTAGTTTTAGAATCAATAGTCTGATCAAGTTGCGTAGTGGAATAGATGGTTCCATAATGGATTAGGAGTTCATCTTTCATGATTCTTGAATCTCAACATGACAGTGAAAATGGAGATTCTTCTCAATAGAGTTCTGGTGGTCAGAATCTAGAAATTGACAAAAGTAAGTCTTTTTCAACACCATATTCAAGATTTATAGTTGATTCCTTAAAGAAATCCAAGGTGGAAGCATCATGGGATAATACATGAAGTTACCTACAATTTCTAGGAAATTGTTAATGACATAGACTGTAGTGAAAAAAACACATGTTATGTAGTCCCATCTCATAGTTATAGGGTTTATGCATATAGAAAAATATTACACATCATGTGACATGTGTCACACATCATGTGACCCTATATCAGTAGAATAGAGTGTAATTTGTGGGTACATAATAATGGAAAGGTCAAGGCACAAGGGTAGGGATAGTGTATATGGACACAACCATGTAATCAGACACAGCCAGGGTACTTATACACTTCCATGTAAATAGGCATGGTCATCGTACATGGGGATTGAAAAAAGAAATATAATAATGGGCATATGTAGGTCTGGGTTTAGGGGTACACAATGTATACCCTCTACACAAACTATGTACTTTCTTTGAGTCAGTTTTTATCCCTTCATCACTTCACTATAGACAATGCTCAGTGGGGTGTGATTCCTTTTTCTATCCCTATGAGGATACTGGGAGGCCTTATGTACTGAGCATATTTGTTTTATCCTATATTGGATGATTCTTGTATAGAGTTCTTGGTGACTCTCTGTGTGACCAGGGATGTGATCCTCTATCATTCCTTCCTCATCCTATGTAGGGTTCATGGTATCAGCATGACTGCCATGGATAGGGTGTAGACCCCTTTATCTTATAGTTTGATCCATTATGGGTTGTGGTGTCCCCTAGTGGCCCTAGGTGTGATCCATTATCTATGTGACAAGATCTTAGGATTTCTAGTGATAACTACCTTGAAAAGACATGATGAGAATGAACTATTGGGTGAACTCTATCAATTATAGCATGCCTCAAGGAGTGAGATATCCCGGATGAGCGATACATTGATGTTTCAAGTAGAATAATATGACTATAAGTATGGTTGAGACCACTATGAGACATGGAATCTGTTATGAGTATCTTTGGGTTTTGATTATTGTTCATTATTTTACATCACATATACTATTTGTTGGACTCACCTATTTTTATAATCCCAAATCATGTTTAATTATTTAATGGGTTAGTTATTTAACAATCTATTTTAATCTCATGACTTTGCTAAAATCAGTTTACAGTATAAAAAGTCTCTAAGATAAAGGTCATTGTTGAAGGTTACTCGTAAGAGGTCACTGATTTAGGCCACCGTCACAGTCACAATCACTGTTTAAAACCTACAGGTGAACCTTACTGCTTGAAGTCATTGGTGAAAAGGTCACCATTGAAGACCTTACTGATTAAGGTTACTATTATAAGAACTAAAGTAATAAATTTACCGTTGGAAGTCACCAGTACAAGGTCACTATTGTAAAGCCTACTGTTGGAGTACATACCAAAGCATATAGATGTTGAGTCAATGTGATAGGTAAATTTTGTGATAAGGGTGTTGTTACAAAGAGTTTATGCGGGATGTCCACTATCATATTTATTATTGGAAGTCTACTGTTAAGTAGTCTACTGTAGAAGCACTCACTGGTAAAGTCTACCGCTGGAAATGTCTACCATTGGTAAAGTCTACCGCTGGACAAGTCTGTCGTTGGTAAAGTCTACCACTGGACAAGTCTACCATTGTAAAAGTCTACAGTTGGGAAAGTCTAATGTTGGTGAATGCTACCACTAGAAAAGCCTACTGTTGGTAGTTTACTGCGGATTAAGCTTGATGTTGAAGATGCTACCGATTGACAGGCTACCATTACTAGTCTACTGATATAATTCTCTTAACTTTTTTCATTGTCTTAAGAATATTATAATGGTTACATATGTATAATTTAATGCATCTGACATTCATTAATATTATTTGCAGACATGTTGGAAATCGTACGAGGTATGATGAAGACTGCACGTGGTGTGATCATTCCTCTTGAGGGCTCTGTGTAATTAAAAAAGGAATACTCAGCAAAAAGAAAGTATGCCAAGGTGCGAAGAAAAGTTTCCTATGATACACCATACGAAAACAAAGGGAATCAAGATGAAATCTCCAAGTGCTCACTCTGATAATCCAAGGGCCTCACAAAAATCATATTTAAGAACATACTCAAGGCTATCCTATTGTGCTTCATCAACTCCCTTGTACTATGAAGTTTAACATCTCAGTACCTGGAATCAAGTACCTGAATGTTTTTACACTATGTTTTTGGATGAAACATGCAGAAAAGAACAAAACCTTTATTTCCTCAACTCCAAGAATTATAGAGCTGATATTAAAACACATAGAGAATTCTAAACTCAACTTTAATTTCTTTAGCTCTACTGTGATACTTATTTTACATTTCTGAGAAGTGTGTGTTTGTTACACACACACTGTATAATGTGCTTTAACTGGGAAATACTGAAAATCTCCACTCAAAACTTTCTCAACAATTGTTTCCCATGCCAAACTGTGGAAGAATCATTGTGTGTATTGGTTTCTTGTTTCCCATGCATAACTTTAGAAGAAACCTTGTGTGTCTTGGTTGCTTGTTTTCCCACGTAGAACTGTTGTAGAGGTTGTAGAACCCAGACAGTTTGTAAAAACTTTTGTAATGTCTGATACAGGCTTTGTATCAAGTTTATTTATATAAACTACTTGGTTGAAGGTGATAACCAAGTGGAGAGGATTAGGTCTCAGCTTGAGACTGAACCCCTTGTTTACATTGTTGTGCTAATCTTCATGTACTCAGTTTTATTTTATCCGCTACTTAAATTTTTCAAATATAGAAAACAAATTTTACATTCACTCTGATAGTTAGTTTTGGTTAGTGTGTATGTGCACTTAATTCAGTGAACTTGTTTCAAAAGTTGAATTGGTTATGAATTTGATTCAACTGAGGACTAATCAACCTTAGAAAAACTTGTTGAGCAATTAAACATTTATATATCTACTACCTAAATTTACAGGGCTGTTTTGAATTGGGATATTTTAATCATAATATTTATAATAGTAATTTTAATTGGAACTCAATTCACCCCCCTCTTGAGTATCCACTCCAACCCACATTTGGTATTAGATGTTTTTATTTTCAGGTTTTCAAATTATTTTCAACTGTGATTTTAGTTGTATCTTAAAGATCTTAAAATTTATGTCATATATAAATTTCCAGTTCTCTAAATTCTATGTAACTATAGAAACTAGATTTGAGGGTGCAGCTTCTAACAGGCCAGCTTTCTTTAATGGTAATAACTATGCTCAGTGGAAATTAAAAATGAAAATGTATCTAGAAAGAATGGGACCATAAATCTAGGACACAATTTAGGAATAAAATTTACTGCATGCTACTACTAGAGACTAATGGTCTTAGTTGAATGAAGCCACATATAATAATATCTATAAAGCAATGAATGCCTTGTACTATTATCTAGGTGATGATGAATTCAATAGAATATCTTCTTGTAAAACTATATATGAAATTTGGGATAATTTAGCAATTTCTCATGAGGGAACAATCAATGTTAAAGAAATGAAATTAAATACATGCACTATTAAATATGATAATTATAAAATGAAGCCTGATGAACCTATATCTGAAATGTATCTCATGTTAAATGAAATAGTGAACACCATGAGTCTGCATGGGAAATTGGTGAACATCAAGGACCAAATCATGAGACTGCTTCGATGCCTACCTGATAGATAGAGGGTAACTTCTGTTTCCATCAGAGAATCATGTGACATACGAAAGCTACCAGTGAAGGAAATAATTGGAAAACTTATGATGTATAAAGAAGAGCTCCATGTGAATCAATAAGTAGGATAAGAAGCAAAGAAGAATTTAGTAGCATTCAAGACTTCAACCTCAAAGAGAAAATAAAAATAAAAAGTTCATGTTCCTATAGATAGTTCCACTAGTGAAGATTCAGGTTTAGACAGTGATGAAGAGATTTCTCATATTGATAGAAGGTTCAAAAAGTTCTACCAAAAGAATAAATTCTTTAGGAAGTCAAACTACATGGGAAAGTATCATAGTAAAGGACAATAGAAGAAAGACAGAAAATGGAATGACAAATCAAATGAAATAATCTGCTATGAGTGCAAACGAAAAGGTCAAGTGAATAAAGACTACCCAAAGATGAAATTTAAGAAGAAATATGAAGATAAGGTAAAGGTTTATAAAAAGGATATGAAAGATACTTGGAGTGCTTCAGAAGATAGCTCTAGTGGATCTGATTCTTCTGATAGTGAACAAAACAATCATTCCAACTTATGTTTCATGACAGAAACATCTTAGGTAACACTTAATTCTCCTATACATAATGCCTATTATTCTAGGAATAAGAGTGAGTCACATAACGAGGAAGATATGACTAAGGATTAATTATTTGAATAATTTGAAATGATTGAGGGTACCTTTAATAAGATCAAGGTCAAATATAAATCATTAAATAGACATCATGCTTTAAATGAAAATTATAAGTCAAATCTGGATATCGAAAAAGTGAAATTCTCCATGCTGTTAAAAAAAATACATAAATAAAATTTTGCAATGAGAAATTAAGAAAAGATCTTGATAAGTTTACTTCCAGTAGGGATACCCTGACTCAGTTTCTAGGAAAATAGATTTCCCCCAAATATACAATCGGTCTAGGATATCATTCGGGACAGAGAAAAATTAGCAAAACCAAATTTGTTTCAAAATATGGACAGTTCACTACTAATTCCAGTTATGGACCATCTTTTGAGAGAAAATTTTATAAAGGACCTAAGTAAGTATTTAGGCCTCTGAATATGTATGTTGATGTGAGGAAACCTATAAAGCAAATATGGGTTCCCAAAGTTTTACTTCCCAACCTCTCTGGACCCAAGAAAATCTGGGTACCAAAGTTACCCCATGGCTAATATGTTTCACAGGGATGTTGCCTATAGAGTTCCTATAATACCTTATAGTACATAGATAGTGGATGTTCAAGAAATATTAAAGGATATTGTTCTTTTTCAAGATCCTAATCCAAGTTGACGGTGGACATGTAACTTTTCGTGACAATGTAAAAAAGAAAAATCGTCGGCTTAGGCCAGATTGGTAACCCTAAAAAATATTAATTTCCAAAGTACTCTTTGTTGATGTATTAAAGTAAAATTTACATAGCATCTCTCAGTTGTGTGATGATGGTTTTAATTTCATTTTTGAAAATGATGCATGCAATGTTTTTAATTTCAAAAATGATTTAGTATTCACTGCTTGTAGAAATGAAAATATGTATGTTGTTGATTTAAATTCCTTATCCAAGAAAAAAATTTCTTACTTAAATGATTTTCATAAGTAATATTGGTTATGGAATAGAAGATTAGGACACTATAATGTGCACTATATTAGGAAACTATCTAAGAAAGGTGTAGTTAGAGACTTACATAAATTGGAATTCCCACTTGACAAAGTGTGTAATCCCTGTCAAAAGGGAAAACAACACAAAGTATCTTTCAAACCAAAGAAAGAGGTCTCTACTTCTCATCCACTTGAGTTGGTTCACATGGATTTTTTTGGACCATAAAGAGTTTCAGGTTTAAATGTGAAACACTATGTTTATGTTATTGTAGATTATTTTTTGTGATATAATTGGGTATACTTTCTATCTTAGAAAAGTGAAGTGTGTTCCTACTTTATTAAGTATTCCAAGTCCATATAAAATCATAGTGGACTTAGAATTATGACTTTGGGAAGTAATCATGGCCATGAGTTTGAAAATTGGGAAGTTTTAATCTTTTTACTCACACAATGGCTATAGTCACAATTTCTATTCTCCTAGAACACTTTGTCAAAATGGAGTCGTGGAATGAAGAATTAGGACCCTTCAAGAAATTACTAGGAAACTTCTCAATGAATATGATTTACCAATTTATTTTTGGGCTGAATCTTTAAATATATCTTGTTATACCATCAATAGAGTCTTGATTAGACCCGTTCTTAAGAAGACCCCTTATGATATTTGGAATAATAGGAAGCCTAAGATTAATTACTTTAGAGTTTTTGTTTGCAAAGTCTTTATCCTTAACACTAAAGATAATATTGAAAAAATTTCTCCCAAAAGTGATGAGGTAATTTTCCTAGGTTACTCAATCTCAAGTAAAGCCTATAGAGTATTCATTAAGAAAACCAAATGTGTGGAAGAGTCAGTTCATGTCAAATTCCATGAGACTGTTCCACATGAACCTAAAACCTCTCTTGAATATCTTGACGAAAATATGTCAATTATGGATCTTAATGATAAAAATAGTGAACCCCCTGTGAAAGTGACAAGTTGTGGAAATTTTTGAGAATCTGCATCCGTTGAGTTTGAACCAATATACAAACTTGAGGAATCTAGATCAGCCCTTTCTAGAGGCATTTGGACTCTTATGAATCATCCTTTATATGTTATTATAGTTGATCTAAATAGGGGAACACAAACTAGAGTTTCTCTAAGAAACTAGGTTTGAAATCAAGCTTTTATTTCACAACTTCAACCCAAAAATATCAATGATGCTATCAATGATGAATTTTGGATGATGGCTATGCAAGAAGAATTAATTCAGTTTGAAAGAAACAAAGTCTGGGAATTAGTCGAAAGACCTAAGGACACTTTGATAATAGGCACTAAATGGGTATTTAGGAATAAATTTGATGATTATGGAAATATAGTTAGAAAAAAAGATAGATTAGTTTCACAAGAGTATAGTCAATAAGAAGTAATATACTATGAGGAGTCCTTTTCACCTATAGCTCGGTTAGAGGCCATTAGGATACTACTTTTTATGCAGCTCATCTGAATTTTAAACATTATCAAATGGATGTTAAATGTGATTTTATAAATGGGTATATAGTTGAGGATGTGTTTGTTGAACAACCCCCAGGCTTTACAAATCCCCATTTTTTAAATCATGTTTTTAAACTTTCTAAATCTTTATATGGGCTAAAACAAGCTCCAAGATCTTGGTATGATAGACTTAGTTCCTTTCTTATTTCAAAAGTCTTTACCAAAGGTATAATAGATCCTACTTTGTTTATTAAAAGTATTTACAAAGATATTTTAATATTACAAATTTATGTAGATGATATAATTTTTGGATCTTATAGAAACTCTTTATATACAGATTTTTCTATGATAATGAAAAATGAATTTGAAATGAGTTTAATGGGGGAACATAAATTTTTCCTTGGATTTCAGATTTTTCAAAATAAAAATGGAATTGTTTTGAATCAAATTAAATACATTAAGGATCTTCTAAAACGTTTTGGTTTGGGTAGTAGTAATGGTATTGATACACCTATGAGTACCACTTGTAAGTTTGATGCTGATGGAACTGGTCAACCAGTGGATCAAACCAACTATAGAGGTATGATAAAGAGACTGCTCTACCTTACAACTTGCAGACTTTATATTATGCTCAGTGTATGCATGTGTGCTCGTTTTTAAGATAACCCCAAAGAATCTCATTTAACTATTGTTCAATGGATTTTTAAATATCTTAAGTATACTCTCAACTTAGAAATATTTTATCCAAAAGAACAATCATTTGATTTGATAGGTTATTCAAATTCTGACTTTGATGGTTTTAAGCTAGACAGAAAAAGAATGCTCTGGAACATGTCACATTTTAGGCAAGTCACCAGTATTATGGTGTTGTAAGAAATGGAATTTTTTTTCATTATCTACCACCAAAGCTGAATATATAGCTACTGGTAGTTCTTGTGCTCAAATTTTGTGGATGAAACACACTTTACTAGACTATGGATATCAATTCAAACAGGTCTCAATAAATTGAGATAATACAAGGGCCATTAACATTTATAAAAATCTAGTATCTCATGCTAGGATGAATTATATTGATGTGATACATCACTTTTTTAGTGATCATTATCAAAAAGGTGATATCACTCATGAATTCATTGTCACTGAACATCAATTGGATGATATATTCACAAATCCCTTGAATTCTGAGAGGTTAAACTACATCAAACATGAGTTAGGGATAATTAATTTCAGTATAGGTAACCTCACTGTTGCACCTCACTATTGAACCTCACCATTGCACCTCATTGTTGAACCTCACCGTTGCACCTCGCTATTTAACCTCACCATTGAACCTCACTGTAGCACCTCACTATTGCACCTCACTATTAAAACCTCACTGTTAAAGACCTCACCGTTAGAACCTCACTGTTGGGTACCCCACTGTTGGACTTTACCGTTACTTCATGCAAGAATCTAAACCATTTTATTAATATTATTTTTCTTGATTTGTTTCTGTTTTGATCCCTAAATGATAAAATTAGATCACAAACACACTTCAATCCACTCTCTTCCCCACTCTCGAACCCCTTCTCTCAAAATCCTTAAACCCAAACTTTCTGCTAAGCCATCAAACCTCTTCGAACCTCAATGGAAAGATTCAAGAATCTTTCGGCTAATTATGGTGATGTTCCAAGGCCTAAGAGACACTGGGCCAAGTCCAGTGGTGGTAGTAATATATCAACAGAGCCTGTTAACCCGAATCTATCAAAGAGAACGATTATGGATGAAAAGGATTTAAGAGAATATTGGTTTCTCTCGCGAAAATTCTTAGTTCTGGAGGCACTAGAGTCTCAAGGATGGGTGGAGTGCTTTGCAAACAATAATGGGCCGAATTACCTGAGTCTAGTCAAAGAATTTTTTCATTATCTGAAATTCAAAAAGTCAGATGATGAGAACCAACTCGTGTCAAGAGTAAATGGAACTAAGGTAAGATTTTCATCCATTGAGTAAGATGAATGTCTAAGTGTACCTTATAATGGTATATATGACTACTAATCTGGAGTGATTCCTCCAAAAAGTAAGATTTTTGGGATTGAGAAAGCATTGGAAGATCTGATAGGAAATGGGACCTCAAGGAAGATTATTGTTGCTGAAATGAGTGGAGAGGATATACTTATGTTCAAGTTTATCAAACATGTGATAAGTCTGAGGAGAGGGGACTTCACTATGTTGAAGTATTATGACATATTTATATTGTATTTGTTGAATCATGGACATAAGATCAACCTATGTAGGTTGTTGATGGATCAGTTGGAAGACATGACTCAGCCAAGTTCTAAATAATATTCTATATTTCATGACAAATTGATTTCTGTGATGCTGAAGGTTAAAGGAATTGCTTTAGATAAAGAGGAAACAATTTTATCCAAGATCAATTTTTGTATCTCTAAGATAATATGCAAGTTCATGAAGATCATCTAGAATCCATGGAAAAAATAATGGGTAAATGAATAAGGGAAGCATTATGAGAATTTTGACCCTATAAATAATCCTTTTAGGCCAACGGATAAGAGTGATCCAGGTCTAATGCCTGATGAGGTAGAACCTGTATATTCTGATGAAGAAGTAGATTAGGATGTGGAAGTTGAGAAAGAGGGTACTCGTATAGATTATAGGAGTTATCCTGATCTACCTTCCAGTCCTCTAGTTGGAATGATAGATTTTAGAGAGCCCAATCCTCCAAGAGAGTTACTGAGGAGAGAATCTATCCAAAGGGACAATGAGGATGAAGAAACTAATGAAGAAGCTTTTGATGAGGCTCATATTACTGTTAGATATACCTTAGAAGAGGATGAAGCTTATGAATCTGGCCATTCTCACCATGAAGAATATATGAAAACCACTGATGATAGTGAAGGAGAGGATCTCAGTCTAAGTCCTCTGATAGGCATTACAGAAACTGTAACACCCTGACCCCAGTAACTCATAGTCAGTGCCTTATTACATAACATTGGCATGACCACAAAATATCAAGTCTCGAAATACCGATTAGTTTACTAGCCTTGGAATCACTAGATACATTCATAAATTTTACATTACATCATAAAATGAAAATTACAACAACATAGTCTCCATAGTACACACTCATATCCCCTCATACTATCCCTGCATGTCATTTATAAAATATCTCTTCACATCCTTGGAAAAATAAAACATAGAAAGGGGTGAGCTCAGATACCCAGTAAGGAATGACAAAATAGTGGAAACTTTCATAAATAAGCATAAACATTTAAGGCAATGTATAACTAAAACAAAAGATTTTTAAACTTGGACTTTAGAATAATATGGCAGAAATAAAATGAAATAATTCCATTTACTTATTCACATGGATATTTTATTAATCGAATAATCACATGAAATATCAATAACAACTTTCATAATGATAGAATGCATAATGCCAGACTATCATAACCACGTAGCCAGGGCCTCATTCCAAGACAAAAAATAAGATTTTGTCAAGGTCTCGTTCCAAGACACTAGTTTGTCTCATGAGACCTACCGATGCATTGAGGAGCTGTAGCGGGCTCCACCCGTCACTTATTAAGTCCAATACATTCCTCATATGAACATGTTTAACATAACATAAACATTCTTATTAAAACTAGAATAAAAAATTTCAATACTTTATCCATAAACCATGAATGGTATAAAAATAACACATCCACAGTCAAACATATCACAAAACCTTCAATAAAAATTGGAAGTTTTGTATCATAATAAATAAACTTCAAATAATCTTAAAATCCATCAAAGGATGTTGACATAGATGAAATCAAAACTATTTGACAGAAATATCTATATTTTTAAATCATTTAAAAGTTACATAATTATAAAATAAATCATTTAATTTTAAAATATTCTTATAATCTTGTAAGGGAAGCTTCGAAGATTTTATAACGGCGAAAAATAGCTGCACCTGCTGTATAAGTTAAAAAAGACATTCTTACCTTAATTATGTCGAAAAGGTTAAAAAGGACCTTGTTTGGAAAATGACAGAAAGATTCCATTATAAACATCTTTAAAAAATTCAACAAGGGTTTAAATGACTTTAACCCATAGACTGTAAAATAGTAAAAATTATTTGAAATACCTTTTTAAGAAACATGAATGGGGATGATAAAGAGGTCCCAGTAGATAATTACGTATAAACAACCTCAGATAATGAAGAGATTGAGAAATAAACCCTTACCTTGTAATTTTCCTTGGTCAAGGGTAGTTTAAACTCCTGTATAATATTAAAATAATTTTTATTAAATTATACAATAATCATTAAAATTAATATTATATCATATATGATCTTTTAACATTGCTTTGTTAATAATATCTTAGTATTAGCATTGTTTCTAGTGTTTACTTACTCGTTTTATTTTATATGTTTTGTTACATAAGCTGTGTTTATTATGGATAGGTTGTATATTATTCAATTTCAGAATGATATCAAGTCCTTAAACATTATTTTTAATCATTAAATGAGAATTAGTCTTGAATGGATATGATGGGGAATGAATCTCATTGCATTCGTGGAGACGGTAGTTCGTACGTACGCACGAGCGACAATATCATTCTTTTGATATTAAAATAATATATAATTGTATGGTATATCATATATACATAATCATTATCATGTTAGATTAGTTATTTACATGAATTACACATCATTATTATACCCATCCAAATAATAATTTATTGAATAACAATTACAGCACGACGTGGAGACGGTAAGCCGTACGTACGCACGTATGGTGACATGTCATTAAAAGGATGGATAGAATACTGAATATGGTTGTACCATATTTATAATAACATCACAGTATATATAATATACTAGACTTATTATTTTAGAGTGGGGATAACAAAGAAATAAGAACTTGAAGAAGAAAGGAACTTGAAAGAGGGTGGTGAAAACATTACCTCTTCTACAGGTTCTTCCTTTTGATTTGATCAAAAGGGGTCTTTAGGTTGTCTTTCTGACTAAACTAAGGCCTCTAGGATGAAGGGAGGATATTTTAGAGGGTATTGGGTAGATATTTGTTGAGCCCAAAGGCTTTGAAGGTATGAATTTGAGAGAAGGGGGAGTGAACTTTTATAAGAGTTGTGAGGGGCACCTTAGGAAAAGCTAGAAATATTATTTTATAATAAATTCATATTCAGTTTATAATGGATCCAAAGTCGATTATTTAAATTTTAATGTGGGGATGTGTCGAAATCCTTTCATCCAATAGGTTTTATAAAGGTTTGGGTCACTTTATTAACCTTGTCATTTAGTTTTAACTCTTAGTTAATTAGTTTGACACTTACCATGTCTCTTTGTATTTTTATATTATATTGTCAATAAACTTACTATAAACTTTAAAGCAACCCCAGAGTGGTCCATTAATGATACGCCTATAATTATATAAGTCTCTTGGCCGAACCTTATATTTTTAGAAATATAATATAAATTAATAATATAATATTTGTTTTAATAACTCTTTTATGTCAATTTTTGACACTACTGGGTATTTTGTTTTTGATAATTTTATAACAACATTATTACTTCGAAAAAAATTTATATAACCAATTCTAATATGTCATATTAACCTATAAATTTAGTGTAATTCATAAAAAGTCTCAAATTAAATTTATTTTGATATTTATAATAACAATTATTTTAATATTTCATTAATTAGGTAATTACTACATCACCATTGTGTCATAAATAAATTAGATTATTTAATGTCCAAAAATTATAAATAAAATACCCTTATGTAGAAAATATTTTTATATTTCTAATTAATAGTTATAATCTAATTTATCCTATGTATAACCCTATATTAAAAATGTTTTAGTAATTAAACATTGATTTTATCTCTTTTAACTCTTCTTTGAATTAAATAATAATAAATGTCCTAATCTAATCCAAGTGGACCTAAATGATAATATTTAATTCATAAGGTTGTTTTTGGTCGAGATACACTTGTCCAATAGAATTAGTACATGTGTTAGGGTAATATTAATATCATTTTTACCCTTAATTACCCTATTTACTTTTAACTGTGGTAAATAAAAGTAAAAAGTTAGTATTCACAAAAAATTATTTTTATCTTATTAGAACCACATTTTACTCCTTTATATTAACCATGTCTCTCAGATTTTTGAAATTCCACTCACAAAAGAGGTAAAATAAAGTTTAATGTGAATTTCCAAATTCTCCTAGGAGGTGGGTAAAAGACGGTGAAAATTTCCATAAAATTTTTATATATCTAAAATGATTATAAACTAACTCCAATGAGTTACATTGATCTTATATAGGTATTATATATCCATTTTTGACCTTAATTAAATTTAAAAAAAGTAAATAATTATTTGAATAAAAATTTGGTTTTAAACCATGACTCAGTGTTTTTCATTATTCATAAAAAATTGAATGTTTTCAAAAAAAAATACCAAAATTTCACCCTAGGCTAATTTCGATATTATGGATCCAAAAATTAAGTCCATTTTGAAAGATAAAATTTATAAAATTTCAAAAAGTGGGTATTACTATTCATAATAGCTAGTTTTTTTTCACAAGGTGACATGAACTGGAAAACCAGTCCATGCCTCGGGAATTTATTAAATCAAAATTTTCTAATGGAAACACGAGGTGTAATACGCTTACACCATCACCAAGTTATAGAGACAAAAAGGTTAGACAATGAAGAAAAGAGGAAAAAAGGACTTTCCATACCTACTCTTTATTTCATTAGAAAATTCTTCTTTTCCATAAAGAGACCATCCAAGCTCAAAATGTAATGCAGACCGCATCAAACCAGTGGAACAAAAAAGTGGTTCTGGAAACTCCATTAAAACCCAGAAAACTGCCGGCAATAATGACCACCTTCGTACCCCACATCAGAAATGAAACCTGTGAATATGGTTCCTACACAAGAGCAGTATAAATTGAGCATCTAAATAAGTGCAGTGTTAATTAAGACACAAGAAGAAAAGGATAGAAAGCTCCAGAACCAATAAACTCCCAGCCAACCAAGAAGACCAGACCTGAAGAGTCAAGCAGAATCTACTTCATATTGTTGAACCACACATCCAGCAGTGAGAAAAAATAGTAATGCTCCATATGTCTTTGATAGCACCTGGGATGTCTGATAAATGACAGACAAAAGGAAACCAACAAATATCAATACATGAATACAATCTTCCAAGACATACGTTCAAAATGGAGATAGAAATTTAAAAGAGTCCTCAAAGTCCAATCAAGATTGATGTAAGTCAAATTCAGAACATCAAATCATAAAGTATTGTTTGAAAACAACTATTATTCCCAAGTAATAAAATTTAAATCAAAATGGGTATTCCTTTTAAATTCATCCACCACTCTAAGGAACATTCTCTTCTTGAGCTGTAAGTAGTTGCAGCCGTCATTTCCCCATTCTGGTGTTGTCGGAATGCATCTCCGTCATTATCATCCATCCAAGCTCTGAGTTCCTCAGAGATATCCAAATTATTATCAATTTGGAAAGCATCCCTATAGGTGGGGTCATTTTCAGGATCACTCTCGGAGCAATCTGAGTCAGATGATTGAGAGGAAGAAGCTGATTGTTCTATAGTTATGGGATGTGAAGTGACATCATCCAGTAACGGGGGCACATGAGGATCAGAATTTTCCATCTTGGCATGAGACAGAGACCTTGTAACAATATTTCTTTCCATCTGGGAATAGTCTCTATGAATTCTAATTTTTCTATGATTGGGGGTGATGAATACATCAGCATCAACCATGGATTTTTTTCCATTTCTGTCTCTTGAACTTAAATAGGTTTCTTCAATCTGACTAGGATGGTCGTCAGCCTTCTGAGAAGAGCTTTTAGTATCAGAAGCATCATTTCTATCCTTATTTTGAGATTCAATGACTTTAAGGTGCTTCTCCTATTCCTTAATCAGGGTTGAATGCATCATATTATGGTTATTGGGGTATTTTGAAGGATGAGTGAGACATGTATTGTCCTTATCAGAATGCTCACCCTATTCCGAAAGAGTGTCTGTCCTATCTTCCTGGTTGTATAGAGTGAACTTAGATGAAAAAGTCTTAGTGAGAGGCTTAGATATATCAATGGGGTTTGGGGGTGGTGTGTTAGCAGTAGTCCTTATTGTTTGATCCTTATTGGAAGCAGTCCTTTCTACCCAAATGAGCCTAAAACGAGGTGGATGAGGTTCAAGCTTTTGAGACTCCCAGTCAGTCATCAAATGACCAATTCTAGAACAACATTTACAGTAAGATGGAACATTCTCAAAAACAACGTCCTAAATAAAACCAGAATCTATATTTTGAATCTAGAAATGAGAAGGTAGTTCACGCGAGATATCAATTTCAGTGAAAATCCTAGCTACTGAAGGTCGAGACATATTCAAGGTAAATGAGTCAATTCTAATTGGAACTCCAAATAGATTAGCAATTTCAAAGAGAGAATGTTGTTTGAAACGATTCAAGGGTAAACCAGGGAACCCAATCCAGACAGGAGAGATAGGAGGTTCAGTACCAATGTCGAAGTCCGGATACCACTTGAAAACATTCATAAACAACCCTCCAAAGGACCAAGAGCCCTAAGTCTAGAAATGATAATAGTCATTTTCTGAAGAAAAATGAAATAAAACATTCATTGAATTCATCAGACCAATATGAAAATTAATGACACCGATGTTTTCCAATTTTCTGTGTAGAAAAATAAGTGAGGGATGATTCTTGACAAAACATCCAACAAGCACAAAGCGAAGATCAGAGGAATGATTTAGTACCTCATATTTCGAAAATGAAATCTCCGAAAAACCTCGGTACCGATACTTTTTTGGAGCAATGATATCGGAGGTCTTCGATTCAGAGTGATGAAATCTACCCGCAACTACTTCGGCGAAAGACCTAGCATCAGTTATTCCTGAATCTTCAGTGTTAGGGTTTTGCTTCCATTCTCTCACGACGACTTCAGCGAGCGGCATCACACCCCCATAACGTCTAGTTTGATTGGTTGTGGTGTTTGTTAGAACTCTAAGTTTCGTATAACACACGCTACTATATTATTCATATAGAAGAATACCATGGAAGCTTGGGGTGTTACATTCTCCCCTACTTCAAATAATTTCATCCTCAGAATTTCTAGAATACTACCGCATGAAAAGACTTGGGTGATTCTTCATCATAAGTTCCTCAGGATCTCATGTTGCCTCTTCCATCTTATGGTTTCTCCATAGAACTTTTACCGGATGATTCGTCAGGTTTCTCAGCACTTGTTCTCTTGTATCGATAATCCTGATGGGCTCTTCATAATAAGACAGATCAGGTTCCAGTTCTAATTCCTCGTAAGTGAGTACATGTGTTGGGTCAGGAATGTATTTTCTTAATAGTGATACGTGGAACACATCGTGAACTTTGGAGAGACTTGGCATCATTTCCAAATGGTAATCTACAGCCCCAATTAATTCTAGAATTTCGAAAGGTCTGATGTACCTAGGACTCAATTTACCCTTCTTACTGAAATGTATAACTCCCTTCCATGGAGATACCTTCAAAAAAACATGATCTCCTACCTGAAATTCCAAAACCTTCCTTCGGTTATCGGCATAGGTATTCTGCTTTGAGCTTCTTTGATGTGGTTTTGGATTACCTTTACCTTTTCCATTGTTTCCCCCACTAGTTCTGGGCCTACAAGTTTTCTTTCACCAATGTCATCCCAAAAGGTAGGTGTGTGACATCTCTTTCTGTATAACGCTTCATATGGTACCTTCTGAATACTTGAATGGAATATATTTTTATAGGAAAAATCCACCATAGGTAACTATTGATCCCACATACCCTGAAAGTCTAGTGAGAATGATCTCAAAATGTATTCTAAGGTTTGAATAGTCCGTTCTGATTGTCCATCTGTTTGAGGGTGGTAGGCAGTGCTCAAACGAAGTTCAGTATCCAAGGCCTTCTGAAGACTCTTCCAGAATTTTGAAGTAAAATGGGGATCACGATCAGAAACAATCTATAGGGGTACTCCATGAAGATTCAAAACTTCATTAATATATATACTTTCTAAACGTTTCAGTGGTTCATCTTCTCTTATAGTAGGAAAATGTGCTGACTTAGTAAGACGATCAACAATAACCCATATTGCATCGTTACTTCTATGAGTATTTGGTATACCCATGAAATATTCAATCATAATATTTTCCTATTTCCACTATGGTATGGGGAGAGGCTGCATGACTCCTCCAGGATGTTGCCTTCCAACTTTCACTTGTTGAAAAACCATACATATTGTCACAAAGTCAGCAATCTCCCTCTTCATGTTGTCCCACAAAAAATGTTCCTTCAAATATCTATACATTTAGGTTCTCCCAGCATGTATAGAGAAGTTAGAGCTATGAGAATCATCTAAAAATTCCCATTTAAAATCACGTATATCGGGATCATAAAGTCTCTTCCCAAATTTTAAAATTCCTTCTTCAAACACAAAGTCTCTCAATCTCCCAACATTCACAGCTTTAATCTTCTTTAGAAATTCTTTATCATCGGTCTGAGAACTCTTAATCCTTTCTAGTAAAGATGGTTTGTCAACCATTTGAAAAAGAATTGATGTTTCACCTTCCATGGTTATTCCCATGTCCATCTTCACTAGATCCACGAAAATTGGATCCCGTTCAATTCTCATATTGTTCAAAACTCCATGATCCTTTCTGCTCAAAGCATCTGCCACCTTATTTGCCTTCCCCGGGAGGTAGTGTATCGTGCAATCATAATCCTTGAGTAATTCAATCCATCTCCTTTGCATCATGTTGATTTCTTTTTTTGAGAAAATATACTTCAAACTATTGTGATCAGCATAAATCTCACATTTTTCATGATAGAGGTAGTGTCTCCATATATTTAAAGCAAGGATCATAGCTGCTAACTCGAGATCATGAGTATTATAGTTTTTCTCATGAATTTTCAACTGTCGTGATGCATATGCAATAACCCTATCATTATGCATAAGGACACAACCAAGTCCTTTCTTCGATGCATCACTATAAATAACGAACCCACCATTCCCAGATGGTAGATTCAATATAGGAGAATTGACTAATATTATCTTTAGTTCTTCGAACCATTATTCACAATCTTTTGTCCAAACAAATTTAACCCCTTTAAGTGTGATCTTTGTTAATGGGTTAGAAAACCGGGAAAAATTCTGGACAAAACATCGATAATAACCTGCTAAACCAATAAAATTGCGTAACTCAGTTATACTCATCGGTGCAGGAAATTCTTGGATTGCCTTGGTCATATAAGGATCAACAGAGATTCCATCTTTAGAGACAATATGGCCAATAAAAGAAATCTCCCGAAGCCAGAATTCACACTTTCTAAACTTCCCATATAATTCATTTTTTCTCAGAGTCTTCAGGATAATGAGCAAGAGATATTCATGATCTTCGTAGCTTTTTCAGTATACCAAGATATCATCAATAAATACCACCACAAATTTATCGAGATATTTCTTGAAAACTCTATTCATTAGATCCATGAATATAGAGGGTGCATTAGTGAATCCAAAATGCATTACTATAAACTCATAATGCTCGTACCTGGTTCGAAATGTTGTCTTCGGAATGTCTTCCTTCTTCACACACAACTGATGATATCCAGATCAAAGGTCAATCTTTGAAAAGTATTGAGATCCATGCAGTTGGTCAAATAAATAATCAATTTGAGGTAAGGGATACTTGTTATTTATTTTTATAGCATTGATATCCATGTATTAGATACATAACATCATAGATCCATCTTTCTTTATTTTTTAAAATAACAGGGTCTCCCCATGGAGAAACACTAGGGTGAATAAATACCTTATTACTCAATTCCTCTAGTTGTTTCTTTAGTTCAACTAATTACATAGTGGCCATTCTATAAGGGGTATTCGATATAGGCCTTGATCCAGGAATTAAATCAATGGAAAACTCAACTTCCCGTTCTGAAGGATGTCCATTTAAATCTTCCGGAAGCACATCCACATATTCTTTCAGAATAGGTACATCCTCTATTTGAACATTCCTTTCCTCACCCACAGTAATTTCATTCTCTTCCTCCCCAATAATTGAATTTAGTTGAGCTACTAGGGGTGGATTTACGTGAGAATTAGGTGGTGGTGATTCTGCTTTAAAGATAATGTGTTCCTTAACATCATCAACAAAAATAGTAACCTCCTTCTTCTTACAATAAATTTTTGCATCATGGTCCAAAATCCAATCCATACCGAGGATTATATCAAATTCAATCAAAAGTATGATGATGAGATCCGCAGATAAAGAACATTTATGTTCTCTAATGAGGATCGACTCACAAAACTTTGTTGAAATGATACTTCCCTTAGGAGTTTTAACTGACAACTCCCTTGTTAAATAAAATTGGAAATATCTAATTTTCTTATAAAACTGGGAAGATATGAAATAATGTGACGATCTAGAATCAAATAATGCATTTTCTAAACTTGAGGAAACCATTAAATTACCTGCCACCACGTCTTTCGGAGCTTCTACCTCAGTAATAGTGATAGCATAAACTTGGCCTTGATCCCTTGGCCTTTTCTGAGGTAAGTTCTCCTAACGCTTAGGACATTAATTTGAATAATTTCCCATCTCCCTGAAATTGTAGCATTGGACATTGGTAAATTCCTTCTTCCCCTTGTAATATCGAGCTTGGTGTCCTTTTTCACCACACTGGTAACAGACTCCCATTCCTTTTGAGAAAGTACCAGGGTGTTTCTTATTATATTTTATATAGGATGGATATTCAACTTTTCCCTTCTTCCCCTTATTTTCATTCCCAGAGTGATCTGTAGACCTCTTCTTATGCTGCTTTTATTTAATGTCATAAGACTTAGAGAATTTATTTTCTATCTTGATAGCACACGAGACAATATCTTCGTACAACAAGAAGGTTTGTGAGACTAATGCTTGATGAAGAAATGGTTTTAACCCATCAAAGAAACAATCAGTATTACTTCTTGGGTTGAGTATATAATCTGCCGCATACCTCGCTAACCTTGTAAAGTTAGCCTCATACTTTACGACATTATCATCCTCTTTTTGCCTCGGACTCAAAAATTGCCTTTCCATATATAGTCTATGGTCATGAGGAATTTGTTTCTAAGAAAAGCTCTTTGAACTCCCTCCATTCCATATTTTATACTTCATCATCTTACTTTGTGTTTTTTATCAATGAAAACCATTGATTAGCATCTCCAGTGAGGTGATAAACTGCCATGATAACTTTTTCTCTTTCACTACTCCCCAATGCCTTAAATATTTTCTCTAGGGAATTTATCCATTTCTCAGCTACTAAGGTATTTTTACTCCCATTGAACGTTGGTGTTTTTTGCCTCATGAAGCGATCTAACATTGATCCTCCACGTTGTGGATCCGTGTCCTCCATACGGGTAAGGTTATTATTCATAACCTGAGTGAGTTGTCCCCATATGGTGATTAGATGATCAGCACCAGTTGCATCACCATCTCCACTATAATTATCTTTAGTAGGAGGGAAATCCTTACATGGAGTTCATGCATTAATATGGTTTCCATTTCTTCCACTAGGCTCCATTTCCAATCAATGGCATAAACTAGATCAGTTTATGAATCAAAATACATAATTCCATACTTTAAAACACTTAACATAAATTGAAATATTTATGGATATAATCCATAATTATAAAAATGTTTTCTTTGAGGAAGTATATACTCATAAACCCTTCATAATAGTTTGTAAATAAAATGAGAATTATCCAAAGCATATCCCCTGGGAGTGTCGTAACCAAGAGTGAAGCAAGGCTCATTGTCGTGCACCAGTTCCCGTTTGAGTCTAGCTCAAAGCGGTTTTTTCAGGTTTTACCCCTAGGTACATATGTTCCAGAGCCCCCTCTACCTGCTCGTATCCAGAAAGGGATGTATTTCTCGGAAAACTCACAAAATCTCTACAGTACCAAAATTCTAGGATGTTTTTCTATATTAATCCTCAAAGTCCATCTTAGGTCTATGTGCTCTAATCAGAGTTTATCTAAATATTGCTTCCAAGGTTTGTACTAAACATCCTATGATACCAAATGTAACGCCCCGACCATAGTTACCCAGAGTCGGTGCCTTATTACATAACATTGGTACGATCACAAAATATCAAGTCTCAAAAGACCGATTAGTTTATTATCCTTGGAATCAATAGATACATTCATAAAGTTTACAATAAATCATAAAATGAAAACTACAACAATATAGTCTCTGTAGTCCAAACTAATATCCCCTCATACTATCCCTGTAGGTCATTCATAAAATATTTCTTCACATCTTGGGAAAAATAAAACATAGAAATGGGTGAGCTTAGATTCCCAGTAAGGAATAACAGTATAGCAGAAACTTTCATAAATAAGCATAAACATTTAAGGAAATGTATAACTAAAAAAAGATTTTTAAAGTTTATCTTCAGTATAATATTTTAGAAACAAAATGAAATACTCTGATTTACTTATTTACATGAATATTCTACTAATCAAATAATCACATGCAATATCAATAACGACTTTCATGATGATGGAATGCATAATGCGAGACTATCATAACCACATAGCCAGGGCCTCGTGCCAAGACTACAAATAAGATTTTGTCAAGGCCTCATGCCAAGACACTAGTTTGTCTCATGAGACCTACCTATGCATCGATGATCTATAGCGGTCTCCACCCATCACTTATTAAGTCCAATACATTCCTCATATGAACAGGTTTAATATAACATAAAAATTCGTATTAAAACTAGCATACGAAATGTCAATACTTTCTCCATAAACCATGAATGGTATAAAAATAACACATCTATAGTCAAACATATCACAAAACCTTCAATAAAATTTGGAAGTTTTGTATCATAATAAATAAACTTCAAATAATCTTAAAATCCATCAAAGGATGTTGACATAGATGAAATCAAAACTATTTGAGAGAAATATCTCTTTTTTAAAATCATTTAAAAGTCACATAATTATAAAATAAAACATTTACTTTGAAAATATTCTTATAATATTGTAAGGGAAGATTTTACAATTTTATAATGACGGAAAATATCCGCACCCTCCGTATAAGTTAAAAAATATATTCTTACCTTAATTCTGTCGAAAAGGTTAAAAAGGACCTTGTTTGGAAAATGACAGAAAGATTCCTTCATAAACATCCTATAAAAAGTCAACAAGGATATTAATGACTTTAAACCATAGTCTGTAAAATAGTAAGAATGATTTGAAATACAATTTTAAGAAACATGGATGTGGATGATAAAGAGGTCCTAGTAGATAATTACGTATAAACAACCTCGGATAAGGAAGAGATTGTGAAATAAACCCTTACCTTGTACTTTTCCTTGGTTGAGGGTAAGTTAACCTCCTGTATAATGGAAAAATAATTGTTATTAAATTATAAAAGAATCATTTAAATTAATATGATATCATATATGATCTTTTAACATTTCTTTGTTAATAATATCTTAGTATTATCGTTGTTTTGGGTGTTAAATTACTCGTTTCTTTTATATGTTTTGTTACATAAGTCGTGTTTGTTATGGATAGGTTGTATCTTATTCATTTCCAGAATGATATCAAGTCCGTAAACTTTATTTTTAATAATTAAATGAGAATCAGTCTTGAATGGATACGATGTGGAATTAATCTCATCGCGTTCGTGGAGACGGTAGTCCGTACATATGCATGAGCGACAATATCATTCTTTTGATATTAAAATAATATATAATTGTATGGTATATAATATATAAATAATAATTATAATTTTATATTTATTATTTACATTAATTACACATCATTATTATACCCATCCAAATAATAATTTATTGAATAACAATTACACCACGATGTGGAGATGGTAATCTGTACGTACGCACATATGGTGACATGTCATTTAAAGGATGGATAGAATAATGAATATGGTTGTACCAAATTTATAATAACATCAAATTATATAGAATATAATAGAGTTATTATTTTATAATGGGTATAAAAAAGAAAGGAACTTGAAAGATGGTGGTGAAAACATTACCTCTTCTACGGGTTCTTCCTTTTGATTTGATCAAAAGGGGTCCTTAGGTTGGATTTATGAAGTAAGGCCTCTGGGATGAAGGGAGGATATTTTATAGGGTATTTGGGAAGATTTTTGTGGATCCCAAAGGCTTTAAAGGTATGAATTTGAGATAAGGGGGAGTGCACTTTTATAAGAGGGGTGAGGGGCACCTTAGGAAAAGCTAGAAATGTTATTTTATAATAAATTAATATTTGGTTTATAATGGATCCAAAGTGGATTATTTAAGTTTTAAGGTGGGGATGGGTCTAAATACTTTCAATTAATAGGTTTTAGACAGGTTTGGGTCACATTACTAACCTTATGTTTTAGTTTTAACTCTTAGTTAATTAGTTTGACACTTACCATGTCTCTTTGTATTTTTATATTATATAGTCAATAAACTTACTATAAATTTCCAAGAGACCCCAAAGTGGTCCACTAATAATAAAACTATCATTACATAAGTCTCTTAGCCGACCCTTAGATTTTTAGAAATAGAATATAAATTAATAATATAATATTTTTTTTAAAACACCTTTATGTCAATTTTGACACTATTGGGTATTTTGTTTTTGATAATTTTATAACAACATTATTACTCCGAAAAAAATTTATATAACCAATCCTAATATGTCATATTAACTTGAAATTTAGTTTAATTCATAAAAACTCTCAATTTACATTTATTTTGATATTTATAATATCAATTCTTTTAATATTTCATTAATTAGGTAATTACTGCATCACTAAGGTGTCATAATTAAATTAAATTATATAATGTCTAAAAATTATAAATAAAATAACATTATGTAGAAAAGATTTTTATATTTATAATGAATATTTACAATCTAATTTATCCTATGTATAACCCTATATTAAAAATGTTTTAGTAATTAAACTTTCATTTTAACTCTTTTAACTCTTCTTTTAATTAAATAATAATAAATGTCCTAATCTAATCTAAGTGGACCTAAGTGATAATATTTTATTCCTAAGGTTGTTTTTGGTCGAGATACACTTGTCCAATAGAATTATTACATGTGTTAGGGTAATTTTAATATCATTTTTACCCTTAATTACCCTATTTACTTTTAACTTTGGTAAATAAAAGTAAAAAGTTACTATTCACCAAAAATTGTTTTTATCTTATTGAACCACATTTTACTCCTTGATATTAACCATGTCTCTCGGATTTTTGAAATTCCACTCACAGAAGCGGTAAAATTATGTTTTATGTGAATTTCCAAATTCTCCTAGGAGGTTGGTAAAAGACGGGGAAAAGTTCTATAAAATTTTTATATATCTAAAATGATTCTAAACTAACTCCAATGAATTAAATTGAACATATATAGGTATTATGTATCCATTTTGAACGTAATTAAATTTAAATAAAACAATTAATTATTTAAATAAAAATTCGGTTTTAAACCACGACTCAGTGTTTTTCACTATTCATCAAAAATAGAAAGTTATTAGAAAAATACCAAAATTTCACCCTAGGCTAATTTCGATATTATAAATCCAAAAATGAAGTCCATTTTGAAAGATAAAATTTATAAAATTTTAAAAAGTGGGAATTGATATTCATAACGGCTAGTTTGATTGGTTGTGGTGTGTGTTAGAACTCGAAGTTGTGTACAACATACGCTACTGTATTATTCAAAGAGAAGCGTACCATAAAAGCTTGGGGTGTTACAAAAATTTCATTAAGTGATTGAAGAAGAAGAGGTTCTATTAGCTTCTTATGCAATAGAGATTGTGGATGATTCCGTAGAGGCAGTGGATCACTCTACCGATGAGTCAATAGATCAAGCAGAAACATAAGAGGTTGCAAGAATAGAAGAAGCAGAGGTGAACATTCAGGAAGTATCTCCAAGTGAGGGGGATCATCCTACTACAATGGGGTTAGTATCTATTGTTCATGACATTTAGGGGTCGTCTAAGGACCCTGGGTTTCTAGTTTTGGGTCTATATTTTGATGACTTAGAAGATGAAATTCCCACCAGAAGACCTTCAGTGCCTTCTACTTCAGACATCATTTTCATACCTCTAGTAATCTCTTTCCCTCAAGACTATGTCATTAAATCTAATATTGAATCTTTGAAATCCAACATTCATAAAATGTCTAATGATATGTCCTCTGAGATGGACAAGGTTATTTATCTAGTTCAACAGCATTCAACATCCAAGTTATCCAAAATACACTTCAGTATTCAATCTAATCTGCTTTAGGAAGTAATGATGTGTCAGAGTCAAAAGGGTGACTTGTTAGAATCTATGGAGCTTTGAAAAGAATCATTAGTGATCTTGAATTATCTTCTTAATTCTAGGGCTGAGGTGGACAAGGATATTCAATATGTCAAAGTTGTAGTGTAGCATATGGCTGTTGTCATTGAGAACTTTAAGGAGTCCATGAAAGCTCATGTAAAGAACCAAGATGATGATGTGAAGCGGTTAATCAGTGGTCTAACCAAGTCCTTAAAGGAGACAATATAATTCATTGTGGAACCTCTTAGTGCTTCGGGTTCATCCACATCCTCACCACCAGTGGATCTATCTACCTTCCGGCTAGTGGTCAGAGAAGAAGTGTCCAAGGTGTCTGGTGCCAGTGCACCTGACCTTCAATCCTTGACTCAGATTGTCAGCACTTCTATAGACATTCATAAGTTCATGAGTGACTTCATCAAGGAATCTTTCCATGACCAGAAGAGAATTAAATAAAAGATTGATTATAACTACAATAGTTTCTACACCAAGCATCAAATGGATGGTCACTTTAAGCTATTGTTGGAAAACCTCAGAATACATATGGTTGCCAGGTCATTTAAAGGCCAGGATTGTAGGTTAGGTCAGTTGACCCCTGCTTTGAAAAACTTCGTGGAGAATAAAGATGACATTGTCTTATCCATGAAGAGAGGTGGAAGTATTATCAGGGATTTAAAAAACATTCTCATGCACTTCCTTCATGTGGATTGCACTCCAATTATTTTTCCTCCTACCTTACCTTCTACCTCTGCTACTTCGAGCTCCACCAGTGCACCTTCTATGATGCCTTCTTCTCAGGCCATCAGAATCCTAACCCCCATGATCCCTCAGAGACCCACTCATTACAAGAACACAGAAGCCTCTGTTGTTGTTCCTCCAACTATCCTTGCAGTTATCCCTCATTCTCTTCCACCACCTGCAGATCCTCACTCTTCTTCTTCCAAAGGGAAGGAGTCATTACCTATTTCTGATGTGGACTAAGTGTGGTTGTATCTTTTGATAATGCTTTTATAATGCTCTTGGAATCATGTAATTATTTTTCATTAATACAAATATTCTCTTCTTTCTTTTATTTTATTTCTATTTGATAATCACAAAGGGGGAGAAAATACAAAAAAAGTAATTCAATATCCATATCACATGAATCTATGCTACTACATGTGTGATATATGTGTGATAGGTTTATCTATAACACCTATTTATTTTATTAACTTACCTCTGATTTTCATTATCTCTGATAATCTTATAATTATTTGAATGTTTAATGGAATAATTTGTGATTATAAAAAAGCACAGATTATTGGACTCACCTATTTTGATAATCCCAAATCATGTTTAATTTTATAATGGGTTAGTTATTTGACAATCCATTTTAATCTCATGGCCTTGCTAATATCAGTTTACAATATAAAAATTCTCTAAGACAAAGGTCACTGTTGAAGGTTACTGGTAAGAGGTCACTGATTTAGGCCACTATCATAGTCACCATTGAAAAACCTATAGCTGCACCTTACCACTTGAAGTCATTGGTGAAAATTTCACCATTTAATACCTTACTGTTGAAGTTTACCATTATAAGAACTAAAATTATAAATTTAATATTGGAATTCACCAGTACAAGGTCACTATTGTAAATACAACCATTGGAGTACTTACTGAAGCATACAGATGCTGAGTAAATGTGATTGGTCACTTTTGTGACAAGGTTGCTGTTACAAAGAGTTTATATTAGAATTCTACTATCAGATTTATTACTGGAAGTCTACTATTAAGTAGTATACCACAAAAGACCTCACTCTTAAAGTCTACCACCGGAAAATTCTACCGTTGGTAAAGTCTACTGGTGGACAAGTCTACCATTGGTAAAGTATAACACTGGACAAGTCTGCCATTGGTAAAGTCTACCACTGGACAAGTCTACTGTTGGGGAAGTCTACCGCTAGATAAGCCTACTGTTTGAAGTTTACTGTTGATTAAGCTTATTGTTGAATATTCTACTAATTGACAGGATACCATTAATAGTCTACTTATATCATTCTCTCAACTTTTTTCATTGTCTTAAGAATATTATAAGAGTTACATCTGGATAATTTAATGCATCAGACATTCAATAACATTATTTGCAGTCATCTAGAAACTGTACGAGGTACGAGGAAGACTGTGCATGGTGTGATCGTTCCTCTTGAGGGCTCTGTGCAATAAGAAAAGGAATACTGAGAAAAAATAAACTATGTCAAGGTGTGATGAAAAGTGTGTTGTGATACACCATACGAAAACAAAGGGAAGTAAGTAGAACTTTCCAAGTGCTCACTCTAATAATCCAAGGGCCTCACGAAGATCATGTTGAAGAACTTACTCAAGGCTATCCTGCTGTGATTCAATAACTCCCTTGTACCAAGAATTTTAACATCTCAGTACCTGGAATCCAGTACCTGAATGTTGGGACACTCTGTTTTTTTAGGAAACATGAAGAGAAGAACAAAACCTTCATTTCCTCAACTCCAAGAAGTCTAGAGCTGATCTTCAAACACAGAGAGCATTATAAAATCAACCCTAATTTCTTTATCTATACTGTGTTTCTTATTTTACATTTTTGAGTAGTGTGTGTTTGTCACACACACACTGTCTCATGTTCTTTAACTGGGGGATAGTATAAATCCCTACTCAAAACACTCTCAACTCTAGTTTCCCATGCATAACTGTGGAATAATCCTTTTGTGGCTTGGTTTCTTGTTTCCCATGCATAACTATGGAAGAAGCCTTGTGTGACTTGGTTTCTTGTTTTCCCATGTATAAATGTGGTAGAGGTTGTAGAACTCATACAGTTTGTAAAAACTATTGTAAATCCCGATACAGGTTGTGTATCATGTTTATTTATATAAACTACATGGTGGCAGGTGTTCACCAAGTGGAGAGGATTATGTCTCATCTTGAGACTGAACATCTTGTTTACATTTTTGTGCTAATCTCCAAGTACTCTATTTTATTTTATCCACTGCTTATATTTTTCAAAGGCAGAAAACTGTTTTTACATTAACTCTGATAGTTAGTTTTGGTTAGTGTGTATATGTGATTAATTCAATAAACCTGTTTCAAAAGTTGAATTTGTGATTACATTGATTCAACTAAGGACTAATAAACCTTATAGAAACTTGTTGAGCAATTAAACATTAATATCTCTACTACCTTAATTGACTAGGCTGTTTTTAATTGGAGGATTTTAATCATAACATTTGTAATAGTAAATTTAATTGGAACTCAATTCACCCCCTCTTGATTATCAACTTTGACCAACACTATTTGAAATAACATCATGATGATGAGCTGACTACTCTCTTGAATCTTTATGTTTGGTTATTTCAGTGTGTCTCAATGTGTATTATTATACTCACCCATATATGGTCTCTACTTACAAGTGTAATATCTTATGAAGACAACATGACTTTTGTTCATGTCCTAGTAGGTCTAGGGGTAGGTGGAGAATAGAGAGCTAGAAAAACCATGGTTTTACCTGGTGTTTCATTTCACAGCATTCCCCTCCTAATTGGTAGGTTGGAATCTTTTGTACTTTTGGTGGGATAGTATTTGGACCATTATTACTTTCCTATAATTTATCGTACTCTAATATGGGATAAATGTTATTCATGAATTATGGTATCATTTTTATTTACCTTTCAAAATTGAATGGGATTTTGGAGATGTGTGTATGTGTGTATGTGTGTATCTATGTGTGTGTGTGAAGGTACATTATTCATATTCCTCCCATGTGTGTAATATGCCTACTCATAACTTGTCTCCAAACCCTTTCCTATTAGAGGTGGGATTGGGGTGTCATGTTAAGCTTACCTATGGATAGGTGGGCCTCAGTGGGTTATGTCATGAGAGATATTATAATTAGACCACACCATGTCATAGAGGAGTCCTAAAAAATATCAACTAAATACATCTCATACCAAATATATATATGAGTGAAGAATATTAACTCTAATAAGAGTCTCCAGTCATGCCGTCCTGGTTTAAATACTCTAGTGGGATCTTTAGATCCCCATTAAACCCTTAAATAGTGATATAATATCACATTATAGGGATAATAAATATGATCTCCAAGGAAAAAAGTTACAGATCATATCTCGGTTGTAGCAGGCATTTCCCAACCAAAGCCCTTCATAGCTCCCGCTATGATACAATCAAAATGATGATCATCATTTTTCATCTATCTACCACACATGAGATAAGATCTCCAAAAAAATGATTATTTTTATGCACTGTGAGGAATATATCATCAATTTAAGGCACTGCATCCTATAATCTTGGTCTTCATACTCATCACCCTCTTCATAAAGTAGATTTATAGGATAAAATAATCCATAATAAAAAATAATCATGGAGACACACTCTCAACCAAGATATCATAATCAAACATGTTTATTTGGATGATTTATTAGCAATCACTGAAATATGGTGAGGTATATGCACCTTTATGTGTGTATTTGAGCTGATCGAGGGGGTAATCGACCTCACTGGTGGTGAATCCACACCACACCAATCACTAGAAAAGTAGGACCCTAACCTTATCTCATGATGAATTTTACCCCTATATATTATGGGGGACCTAGAAATTATCAATATTGAGTTCTTACCAACCCCATTCTTGGATCAAACGTACATTAACTTAGGGGGAACCTACCCCTACCATAGAGGACTCGTGCCCTAATAAAGACACTACAAATCGGTGGATACCAACTCACATGGATATATGAACTACATGTTGTCCCATAAAGTTCAAATTTTATTATAGATGGAGGACATGTACACTCTGTAGAGACTCGAAGCTTAACATACATGGACAATACATTACTTTTTCGGAATACTTAGTACATAACAAAAACACACACACAAGGACCGTAATAGTTTAGTGTCTTTGGAAACTCGGAATATAATCTTCTAATCGTGGTGAAAGATCTTCAACATCTCCCATAAAGATCTTACTTTTTTTAAATAAAACCTTTATTTATATCCTGGGGAAAAGAAAACATAAAAGAGTGAGCTCAAATTCTCATTAAGGGTAAACAAAAGAAATATCAATCACGTCATATTCATAAGAACATAACATTTTGGAAATCTTAACCTACAAAAGGGATCATAATATCATAACATGGGATAAATGAAATTTAATACCAATAATAATAACTTAAAACATGAAACTTTGTGGAATACACACATAATTATAGAGAATCATTTCTTATTAGTCAATACTCATTTCCAAGACTATCTTAGTGGACAAAGTCCATTTCTGAACCGAGTTCACTCCTATTTTCAGTCCTGTTTCACTGAACCGGTTTAACATGCCGTTTCAGCCATGTCTATCTCATGAGATATAAAATATTTACCCAATGCATTGGAGGGAGATATAGGTCCCACCCATCTCATAATGATTACAATTCTTATGTGTGCCACAAAATCATAAACCATACATCATAGCATAACCCATGTAATAAAAATGGGATTCTTAAACATCGTGACATCATAAAACAATTCATATAAGATAAAGGAATTCATAAAATCAATCCCATCACAACATAATAAAATCAATGTAATAATAGGGATAGAAATAGAACCCTTTATTATATTAGATGGAAAATAATTTTGATAAAACACTGGAACTCCATTCTTGAGGAAAATATCCTTTCTACTTCAAAAACACTTTTCCTTTCTTAACATGTCATACAATTCTAAACTAAAAGAAGTTGATAATAAATAAACTTTAAAACTGGAATTGGAAGCTTCTTGGAAATAATGATTTAAAATCCATTCATTCTGTATAAGTTAAAGAAACATTCTTCTCGTACTTTTGTCGGAAAAGTCAAAAAGTACATCGTACGAAAAACGACAAAAGATTCCTTTCATATCTTTTACTAAAAACTCACCGAAGGGTAAAATTGGATTTAAAAAATTGTAGGAGGATATATATAATATTACATATTGAGGAAACATGGATGTGTATGATAAAATACACCCCAGTAAATACCAAAGTATAAACAATCTCAGATAAAAATGAGATTGTGATATTTCCCTTACCTTAGGTCCGATTTTCTTCGTAAGTGTCCGAACCTCCTGTATAATGATTTAAATAATGTCATTGACTTATTCCAGAGTCATAATCATTGTTATGATATCATATATGGTTCACTTATGACTTTATATTACCCGTTCTTTTTTAAATACCATGTAAAAGAGAGTTTTGGGTAAAATCGTTTCATTTGTCATCCGTGTTTTGACTTGTAATTATTAATATGATTACTTAGATCATGATTACTTAATTACAGAGTATAAAACATGATTTATATATAATATATATTCAGAATATACATATATATAATATATAAGTAAATGGAAAGAAATACACCGTTCATGGAGACGGTAGGTTGTACGTACGCATGAACGTTGTTTTCGTTTCCTTATTGAGTTGAATGGAATTAAGTAGATGACATACATATATATACACATAAATACAGTTTCATTATTATGTCATATATTTCATTATTACTTATTATATATACATTATAATCATTCATGAATGGTTAACGTGGAGAATGAATCTCATCGCGTCGTGGAGATGGTAGTCCGTACGTACGCACGAGTGATGATATCGTTCTCAAGATCGTGGAATTGTATTGGAGTGTATGTATACTATTTAAGAATAAATATCACTTTACAATAATCATATATAGTTATTATGTACACCATCATACCCATCCATGCAAGGTGGTGGTGGAAAATAGATTACACCACGGCGTGGAGACGGTATTCTGTACGTATGCACGCGCGGTGATTTCATTTTCCGTAGGATGGATAGATGGTGAAATAGGGTTGTTTAATACTTACAATAACATATCAGTATATTATTAATACTGATTTTATTACTTCATAATGAAACAACCTAAGAATAAGAATTGGAAGAAGAAATAAAGTTGAAAGAATCGGTAACGGACATTACCTCTTCTTTGAAGCGCCTCTTTGAGTCCTCCTCTTAGGGCACTAAAATTGGTCATTGAAGAAGACCAGGACCTTTAAGATGTTTCTAGGGAAGTGGAGAATAGAATTTGGCAGAGTTTGGCCGATCTTGAAGGCTCAAAGTGGGGTTAGGAAGAGAGGGATTAGGTGCCCTTTTATAAGGGAGGAGAGGGGCACCTTTGGAATAACATAAAAAATTATTTTATTATAAAGTCATATTCGGTTTTTAATAGCTCCAAATTGAGTTATTTATAAGCTATGGTGGGGATGGGTCGAAATCCTCTCATCAAATATAATTTGGAAAAGTTTAGTTTACTATTTTAACCTTATCATTTAGTTTTAACTTTAAGTTAGATAATTTTACTTTTACCGTGTCTTTTTGTGTTCTTACACTATAAGGTTAATAAACATACTATAACAAGACAAACAAATCCCAAGTTTTTTATTAGTAATATATATAATCTTATCTAAGTCATTTGGCCGAACCTTCAATTTTTAGGAATAAAATAAAAATTAATAATATAATATTTGTGTTGAAAACTATTTTATGTCAATTTTGACACTATTTAGTAATTGATTTTTGTGAAAATTATAACAGAATTATTAGTTCGTACAAAGTTAATTAAATAAATATTAACATGTCATATTAACCTAGAAAATTAGTGTAATTCATAAAAAGTCTCAAATTACATTTATTTGGGTATTTATAACATCAATTATGTCAATATTTCATTAATAACATAATTACTACATCATCGTTGTGTTATAAATAAATTAAATTATTTAATGTCTCAAAATTACAAATAAAATACCATTATTTAGGAAATATTTTTATATTTATAATGAATATTTATAGTCGAATTTATCTTAGTTATAATCCTATATTAAAAATGATTTAGTTATTAAACTTTGATTTTAACTATTTTAACACTTCTTTAAATAAATTAATAATAAATGTCATAATCTAATCCAAGTGGGCCTAAATGGTCATATATTATTCCTAAGGTTGTTTTTGGTCGAATTAAACTTATCCAACAGAATTAGGACATGTTTTAGGGTAATAATAATATCATTTTTACCCTTAATTACCCTATTTACTTTTAACCGTGGTAAAAAAAGTAAAAAGTTACTATTCACCAAAATTTATTTTCATCTCATTGAACCACAATTTACTTACTGAAATCAACCGTGTCTCTCGGATTTTTGAAATTCCACTCACAGAAGCGGTAAAATTAAGTTTTGTGAAAAATTCATTTTTTTTACTATCACTTAGTGGTTTCACTATTTATCAAAAAATAAAAGTTTCCAGAAAAATACCAAAAATTTGGCCTTAGTTATATTTGATATTATGAACTAAAAAATGATGTCTATTTTACAAAATTCAAAACATATCAGTTGCATTAATTAATTTAAAAATTAATTCTCATTGTCAAAACAAATAGCGTGTTCTTAAGAGATAATAACTATCAAAAGATTGACACTTGTTTATATCCGGTTTAAATGTGAAATTACATCCAATGACCAACATTTTATTAAATTTTAAAAATATATCTTAAATATACTTTAAAACCACTCAAATTAATAATTTATCACTGTTAATTATTTCAATTAAAAAGGTTGTTTTAATTAAAATTTAGTAATTTTCACTATTCATCAGAAAATGAAAGTTATCCGAAAAGTACCAAAATTTCACCCTAAGTAAATTTCAATATTCCAAATCCAAAAATGAAGTCCATTTTGAAAAATAAAATTTAAAAAATTTCAAAAAGTTGTTATTACTATTCATAATGGCTAGTTTTAATAATATTTTAATAGCATATCGTTGTTTAGTGAAACTCGGTATTGCGTACTACACACGCTATCGAGGAAGGTTGTGATTGCATGTAATCAAAGGCAAGTCAAGGATGCATGTTGTGCAAGATCCTTTTGGTCTAGTGTACAACACAATACATTAATGAAATTAAAAGGAATATTTTTCATAAAATCTCGGGGTGTTACATTCTACCCCCCTTAAAATGAATTTCGCCCTCGAAATTCATCAGGGTTATAAATGGTTTACTACTCGAAAGTTTATTTAATAGAAACCCACATCGTAAAAAGGAATACCAAAACCAATCTTTAAAAACAAAAGTATGAAACGTAATGGTTACCTAAATAAACTAATCACTGGGTTTCCACATAGGTGAAAATATGGATATGGAAGAGAAATCTAACCACCATGTTATGATGGAGAGTGGTAGAAAACATGGCTATAGAAAATCCAGCAATCAAAAAGCCATAAATTTGTGACGATCTAGGGTACCATCTGATTCATCAGATATAAGATCACCAGGACAACATTTTTGGTTTTCAAGATCATTTCCCTAAAGTTGATGAAATTGGAATTAGAAGAAATAATTTCGTGATTTTGGTATAGTCTCACCGTTGGTTGTTCTTTAGACAATTTACACTTCATCTCTTAAAGAAATGAAGTTTAATTTGTCATTCGTGATGTGTTATCAGATCATGTGATAGAATTATGGGTCATTCCATCTGTCTCAAACAAAAGGTTAGAAAAGTTATCAAAAATACATAAGTCCATCTATAGTGAGATTAATCATATATGGTTTTTAAAATGGAATTATATATCATACTACTTAATATAATAAAACTAGTTTCTACTAAACAGGGACTTTCTGTAGGCCAGTGGTAGGCGATAAAGGCCAATCTCACTTAGGTTGTGGGTTCGATTCCCACAGCCTTGTCCGACGCGATGGGATTTCGTCCGTCATGTAGGTTGTCCTTTTTCAAAAACGATATTACTAGAACATCCCATCAATATTATCGAAAAAAGTTATATCCTTAAATAATAATAACTTGTGTCCAAAAAAATCCATTCCAATATTTAGGCTTATTTAAAATACTTTGGTCCAAACTCATAGTATAAAGAAAACAATTACTAGAAAGGTTATCTACCAAGCATGTGAATACCATCATTTATCCCCCATATATCTTGTTGGTCACATTCCAATCATGTGAATACCTTAATCATGTATTTTATTGAAAAATGAATACCCATTAAACCTTAGTGAAAACATGAATGCTGTCAAAAGTTAACTCTTTCCACATACCAAAATAAAAAAATTCTATATACTCAAACCATGATATAAACTTCTCCTTATATCCGTCATGAGCTCATGAATACTATCAAACATTTAATTTTCTCCTTATCCCTTCATTATGCGCATATCATCTACTTTCCAAAAATATCTGAATAACCTTTCATGGTTACTGGTACCATTAATCATACACATTCAAAACTTAATGAAAGACAACAGTGTAACAATCCTTAGATGTCTCTTTATTCCGTAGTACCATGAGATTAATTATACAACATTCCACTTGATAAACATTTAATTATTCCACTACCTTCTTAAACCATTGACCGAGCTTCAACAATTCTTTCATCTCACGTATCATTTGTAGTCTCTTCATCATCATCAACAAAAATACTACCCAAACGACCATACTGATTCTCTTCATGAGATTTTCACTTAGGGAATTGGTTTGAATAATGCCCATACATTCCACATTTAAAACATCTAATCATTGTTTATGTCATAGCAATACCATTATCCTTGTCCATGGTGTTAACTGAACCTTTTCCTTTGCACTTACTGGCTTTGTGTCCTTCTTTTCCACACCCAAAGCATCTTTCAGTTCCTTTGAAACAATCTCCCTGATGCCTCTTCCCACATGACTTACATGATGGAAATTGAACTTTCTTTCCTCTATGATCATCATGAAACTCCATCTTTCTCTTATTATCTGAGTCGGGAAACTTACCAAAGTTGAGATTATTGATCATATTATGAGATTTATGATTAGGTATAATAAAAATGTTTGGACTTCCAAATCCCATTTCATTTGGTTCATCATGAAGAATATCATTCCACTGTCCGTCATATCCTCCATTATCGTGAATCTTCCTATTTCCAGCCATTTTCTATAACCCAAAAAGAATAGTGTGAGAGGAAAATACCATGATAGGGAAAACAACATAATAAAGGGGGAGTACCTTCAATATCTAACATCTTAGGTTTAATTATAAGATCGTTACCGTAATTCTACGACTATAACATATACTTATACCTAACCTTAGGGACATCCCTATACATACCTTAGAAATATCTCTAGGGATCTCACTAAATTTCTCACATCCTAGTTTCCAAAGGTTGACTAAACCTTTCCTCTGATACCAACTGTAGAGACCCAAATCTTAAGGTACATGAACATTACATTACTTTTGTGGAATACTTAGTACATAACAAAAACACACACACAAGGACCGTAATAGTTTTGTGTCTTTGGAAACTCAGAATATAATCTTCTAATCGTAGTGAAAGATCTTCAACATCTCCCATAAAGATCTTCCTTTTTTTACCTAAAAACTTTCTTTATATCCTGGGGAAAAGAAAACATAAAAGGGTGAGCTCAAATTCTTAGTAAGGGTAAACAAAAGAAATAACAATCACATCATATTCATAAGAACATAACATTTTGGAAATCTTAACCTGCAAAAGAGATCATAATATCATAACATGGGATAAATGAAATTTAATCTCAATAATCAAAACTTAAAACATGAAACTTTGTGGCATACACACATAATCATAGATAATCATTTCTTATTAGTCAAGACTCATTTTCAAGACTATCTTAGTGGAAAAAGTCCATTTCTAAACCGAGTTCACTCCTCGTATCAGTCCTGTTTCACTGAACCGGTTTAACCTGCCATTCCAGCCATGTCTATCTCATGAGATATAAAATCATTACCCAATGCATTGGAGGGGTATATAGGTCCCACCCATATCTTAATTATTACCATTCTTATGTGTGCCACAAAATCATAAACCATACATCATAGCACAACCCATGTAATAAAAATGGGATTCTTAAACATCGTGACATCATAAAAAAATTCATATAAGATAAAGGAATTCATAAAAATAATTCCATTACAACATAATCAAATCAATGTAATAATATGGATAGAAACAGAACCCTTTATTATCTTAGATGGAAAATAAATTTGATAAAACACTTGAACTCCATTCTTGAGGAAAATATCCTTTCTACTTCAAAAACACTTTTCCTTTCTTAACATGTCATACAATTCTAAACTAAAAGAAGTTGTTTAAAACTAAACTTAAAAACTTGTAAAGGAAGATTCTTGGAAATAATGTTTTAAAAATCCATTCATGCCGTATATGTTAAAAAAAATTCTTCTCGTACTTTTTTCAGAAAATTCAAAAAGTACCTTTTACGAAAAACGACAAAAGTTTCCTTTCATATCTTTTACTAAAAACTCACCCAAGGGTAAAATTGGAATTAAACAATTGTAGGAGGATATAAATAAAATTACATATTGAGGAAACACATATGTAGATGATAAAATACACCCCAGTAAATACCAAAGTATAAACAATCTCGGATAAAAATGAGATTGTGATATTTCCCTTACCTTAGGTCCGATTTTCTTCGTAAGTGTCTGAACCTCCTGTATAATGATTTAAATAATGTCATTGACATATTCCAGAATAATAATAATTGTTATGATATCATATATGGTTCACTTATGACTTTATATTACCCGTTCTTTTGTAAATTCCATGTTAATTAGCGTTTTGAGTAAAATCGTTTCATTTGTCGTCCGTGTTTTGACTTGTAATTATTCATATGATTACATAGATCATGATTACTTAATTCCAGAATATAAAACATGATTTATATATAATATATATTCATAATATACATATATATAATAGATCCGTAAATGGAAAGAAATACACCGTTCATGGAGATTGTAGGTCGTACGTACGCATGAACGCTGTTTTCGTTTCCTTATTGAGTTGAATGGAATTAAGTAGATGACATACATATATATACACATAAATACAGTGTCATTATTATGTCATATATTTCATTATTACTTATTATATATACTTTATAATCATTCATTAATGGTTAACGTGGAGAATAAATCTCATCGCGTCGTGGAGACGGTAGTCCGTACGTACACACGCGCGACGATATTGTTCTCATGATCGTGGAATTGTATTGGAGTGTATGTATACTATTTCATAATCAATATCACTTTAAAATAATCATATATATTTATTATTTACACCATCACACCCATCCATGTAAGGTGTTGGTGCAAAATAGATTACACCACGGCGTGGAGACGGTATTTCGTACGTACGCACGCGTGGTGATTTCATTTTCCTTAGGATGGATAGATGGTGAAATAGGGTTGTTTCATACATATAATAACATATCAGTATATGAGTGATACTGATGTTATTACTTAATAATGAAACAACCTATGAAGAAGAAGTGGAAGAAGAAATAAAGTTGAAAGAATCGGTAACGGACATTACCTCTTCTTTGAAGCGCCTCTTTGAGTCCTCCTCTTAGGGAACTAAAATTGGTCTTTGAAGAAAACCAGGACCTATATGATGTTTCTAGGGAAGTTTAGAAGATAATTTTTCAGGTTTTGGCCGAGCTTGAAGGCTCAAAGAGGTGTGAGGAAGAGAGGGAGGAGGTGCCCTTTTATAAGGGAGGAGAGGGCACCTTTGGAATAACTAAAAATATTATTTTATTATAAAGTCATATTCGGTTTTTAATAGCTCCAAATTGAGTTATTTAGAATCTAAGATGGGGATGGGTCTAAATTATCTCATCCAATAGAATTTGGACATGTTTAGTTTACTATTTTAACCTTATCATTTAGTTTTAACTTTAAGTTAGATAATTTTACTTTTACCGTGTCTTTTTGTGTTCTTAGACTATAAGGTTAATAAACTTACTATAAAAATACAAACGAACCCTAAGTTGTTTATTATTAATATATATAACCTTATATAAGTCATTTGGACAAACCTTTGATTTTTAGGAATAAAATATCAATTAATAATATAATATTTGTTTTAAAAACTATTTTATGTCAATTTTGACACTATTTAGTAATTGATTTTTTTGAAAATTATAACAGAATGATTAGTTCGAAAAAAGTTAATTAAATCAATACTAACTTGTCATATTAACCTAAAAAATTAGTGGAATTCATAAAAAGTCTCAAATTACATTTATTTGGGTATTTATAACATCAATTATGTCAATATTTCATTAATAAGATAATTACTGCATCATTGTTGTGTTATAAATAAATTAAATTATTTAATGTCTAAAAATTACAAATAAAATACCATTATGTAGGAAATATTTTTAGATTTCTAATTTATATTTATAGTCTAATTTATATTATGTATAAACCTATATTAAAAATAATTTAGTTATTAAACTTTGATTTTAACTATTTTAACCCTTCTATAAATAAATTAATAATAAATGTCCTAATCTAATTTAAGTGGGACTAAATGGTCATATTTTATTCCTAAGGTTGTTTCTGATCGAATTACACATATCTAATAGAATTATTACATGTGTTAGGTTAATAATAATATCATTTTTACCCTTAATTACCCTATTTACTTTTAACCGTTGTAAAAAAAAGTAAAAGTTACTATTCACAAAAAATTATTTTCATCTCATTGAACCACATTTTTCTTAATGACATCAACCGTGTCTGTCGGATTTTCTAAATTCCACTCACAGAAGTGGTAAAATTAAGTTTTATGAAAATTTCATTTTTTTAACTACCACTTAGTGGTTTCACTATTCATAAAAACATGAAAGTTTCTAGAAAAATAGCATAAATTAGGCCTAAGTTATATTTGATACTATGAACTAAAAAATGATATCTATTTTACCAAATTCAAAACATATCAGTTTCCTTAATTAATTAAAAATTAATTCCCGTCGTCAAAACAAATAGCGTGTTCTTAAGAGACAATAATTATCAAAAAATTGACACTTGTTTATGTCTGGTTCAAATGTGAAATTACATCCAATGACCAACATTGTATTAAATTGTAAAAATATATTCTAAATATACTTTAAAACCACTCAAATTAATAATTTATTACTATTAATTATTTCGATTAAAAAGGTTGTTTTTAATTAAAATTTAGTAATTTTCACTATTCATTAGAAAATGAAAGTTATCCGAAAAGTACCAAAATTTCACCCTAAGCTAATTTCGATATTCTGAATCCAAAAATGAAGTCCATTTTGAAAAATAAAATTTACAAAATTTCAAAAAGTGGTTATTACTATTCATAACGGCTAGTTTTAATAATATTTTAATAGCATATCGTTGTTTAGTTAAACTCGGTATTGCGTACTACACACGCTATCGAGGAAGGTCGTGATTGCGTGTAATGAAAGGCAAGTCAAGGATGCGTGTTGTACAAGATCCTTTTGGTGTAGGATAAAACACAAGACATTAATGAAATTAAAAAAATATTTTTCATAAAATCTCGGGGTGTTACACACTCTCTCAGGGATGTACCCACCCAATTATATTATGGGTGACCTACACCTCAAGGATCTCAAAATATTCAATGATATTCTTATTAATAAATTCACATGGAATATTATAACTACTAATGTACCCTATTGTGGATTTTAATCAATAATGCTAAAGATAAGGCTTCTATATGGTGATTTATATTATATATAATCATCGTTCTAGACCTCAATCTTGTACTCCTTTAATGACATCATACAGAACACCAAATGGATGGTTATAAAGCAATCTAAATTCAAATATTGGAGCACCTTTTAGATTTATAGACAAATTAATGATAACTTTATTATTCCCTATTAAAAATTGTATATGACTATAGATGATTTCATGAAATTGTACAACAAACTTGATTTTGTTCCACGGTGGGATGCGGTGAAAATTCAAAAAAAAAATCATTTCATGGATATTGATATACTGGTCTAGAATGTGAGTATCAATGCGATGTTTAATGTCATGGAATACTATAATATTGAAATAATGATCACCACCATGACACCATCATGGCTGTCCAAATTTAAGGTAGACATTATCCAGCCCTTGAGATGTATCTTACTCTGGAGAATCTAGAGAAATATATTTCAAACACATGATCAAATGAAGAAAAATGGAAAATTCATTGTCCTAGACTTCCATATATGTTTATGTGATGAAAAATCTGTGAAACATCGCTTTTTCAACTTCAATTATTCAAAGGAATTGTGAAGCTATGTAGGAAAACTATTCTTCCTTGACATGGATGATAGTAAGAAATTGGATGAGAGAATGGATTTCAACAACATCACTAAAAAAGTAACCAGATTAAAAACCTTATCCTAGAAGTTGTGGTATCTATCATTTCCTAAATCTAGAGGGAACAAAATGGAAAAATATTTTATGAATATGCACCATCTGTTCATACTGGAATATTGGCCAATCATAAATAAGTACACGCTACTACAACGGTGAATGTGGGGGTGATTCACAAATCAATAGTGATCTATATACTTTAATATTATTGTGTATTACCCCAATTGAGCCTTTGATAAAGGATAATGTTTATGGTGTGGCCTCTGGAGTTCCATGTCCTTTAATTTGTGGAGGTATTTTCCGAACCCATCATAGATTTTTCAAAGGTTGTTTCCAACATTGTATTGTTATTGGAACTACGTATGAAGCTGAGTTATGGGTGATGATGTATTTCATAAAACAAATTTCACCACAATTGGAATCATCTGCTGATTGGATATGATTCAAAAAAAAATTCATGAATTTAAAAGAAAAAACAAGGAATGTCCCATGGAAAATTATAATGTATGGGATCAATTGAATCAGACATGTCACTCAAATTAATTTGATGGTATCACATGAACATAGAGAATTCCACCTAGTAGAATATTCCTTATCAAAGAGGGTGATCATGGAAGAAAGTACGATGCGTGCCTTCAGGGCTCCTAATTATTTTTCTTCATTGGTGGATGATGATATATGAGGGGTGGTTCACTCATGTGCTAATAAACTCCCTTTTAATGCCAAAAACATTCTGTTTTATTTTTTATTGATGGTTTTTAGGATCATATTTTTTTGGATACTAGATCATCTTGGTAAGTAAACTCTCAAGGAAAAAACCCAAAATATTGTTGAGAGAACACCACTTGAGAAGTTCATATGTCTGTGAGTGGTCTTGTTTCTCTCTTCATCCACACTAGCTTCTTTTCAAACATGTTTGGAAAGCATTTTCTTAAGGGAAACCGTCATCCTAAATGCACAAAGAAATAATATAAAGTAGTATTTCATTTCATGAAATCAATAATTATTTTACCACTATATTATGCATTTTCTTACTCTGTTGTACCCAATAATCACTGCCCTAGGCACTAAAGATAGTTAATTGATTATCAGATTCCTTTCCTAGGAATGTGTTGGCCACTATACCCTAGCTGGTTCCTTGGTATGTCAACCAAACATAAGCACCGTCAAGAACTAATTCCATGTATGTATTGAACCAAGACCATGAGTCACCAGTATACAAGATCGATCCCTAGAACCACTAGGACTGATACAAATCTGGAATGAACTAACCCATCACATCATGTCCTACGACATTGGTAACCCTAGTGTTTTTCCCCAAGCTAGCCTCCAATAGGCCAGGGGCTGGTTAATAGAACCATAAAGTTATGACAACAATATGTGAGGCCATATCCTATACAACCTATAATATATATATATATAACACTAACTAATAAAAAATATCCATAATCGCACATGATAGTATATCCAACTAAAATTAAAATATACTTGCTTACATTTTATAAATTTCTCAGAGGTGTAAAATATAAATTCAAATATAAGAGAGAAAATATTCAAGGCCTAATATCTAAGAACTCTACTAGAACATGTGGGAATATGAAGAAATAGATCACTCTGTCATGTTAAATCCATTATGAACACTACCATCAATGAATACCACTATATACACCATTATTTATGTCCACTATCTCCACACCCATTGATATCACTATTAAACTACATTTCATATACAAAGACACAAAAAGTGTGGAAACATAGCCCGTGAATGGGTGAGTATTAAAATACAAAGTAATATGACCTAAAAAAGTAGGGAAACATGATTAAAATCCATCACACTACCAAGGGACAAACCGTACAGCTTCCTAACATAATTAAGGTGGAAAACACCAGTCATGGTAGAAGTCATTGCTTAACTTACCAATATGAAATAGATCATATAAAATTGAAGAAATAAAAGTATTATAAAAATGTCTAATAATCCTATGGAATGATAAATCCATGGAAAACCATGAATCTGGGGGAAATACCCCTTAATCATCATCCTTAGGGGTAAACACCACTCTTTTCCTCTATGATATGGAAGATCTATCCACATTGGTTTACACAAGGGTACTACAAATGAAATAAAAATATAGATTTTTAATAATATAGTAAGGAATATCCCATAACAAAGGGAAACCCACCAATCCATAACATACACAACATTTAACATTAATAACACTTGCCCAATCTGTAGTGTGTCAAGTTGGACTCAATGACACGTCAAAATTCCCAAAACGACACCTATTTTGATTAAAGGCCCCTATAAATATATTATTCACTAAGACCAAAATACCTCCTCTGAATATAGTAGGGGAATAAAATTTGATAATGATATGATGATTGATGGGGTTATTGAACCCATGGGTGGGTGACTCATACCTTATTCCATGGGGGAGTTCCCTTCCCATTCTACTAGATGTAAGACAACTCACCATCCATACTAGGATCCAAAAAGTGAGTAATGAAACCTATATAGCATAAAGTGTGAGATAAATCAACCATAAAGTGAATCCCCATCCATTAAAACTATCTCCACTTAAATAATATACTTCAGGGGAGAAACATTGTTCACTCTGTGTACTATAAGTCTCAGCATACCCAAACTATCCTTGTAGCTTGAATACCAACACTTGCACACCATCGATCTCACCGAACAATGGGGAACTAATGCCTCATTGTGGGATATAGACCTATCCAAGGGATTTATCAATCCCAATAATTTGAAATCACCTTATTACTTGACCCTTATTATAATCACCTCACCACTCCCAAACTTATCTAGGGACCCACACCTCATCAGGGTTTACAAACTACACGAATAAGGTTAACAACCCCTATAAAAGACATCATGACTCATTATGGGCTTAGTTAAACCAAAAAGAATATTGTATATTCCCGTATAATAATTAGTTCAAGCCTCAAAGAGGGAGGTTGGGGAATCCATCACCTAACATAGAGGAGTTATACCCCACATATTCAGGGTAGTACTGACTATAACCATGAAAGGGATAACACACACCTAGTCACATGATACAAGCCTGAGGGAGTACCAAAATCCCATATATATATGCCATTTCCTCATTATCATTGAAACATATGGGTTTCTGAAAGAATCTACATAGAATATTTCCATAATCAACCACTCTATCTTCTGTAACATCTCATGGGATGCTACTATGGATAGGGAGATGGGGAAAGAGTGATAATATCTATTATCCATGTTGGAAACCATACATGAAGGATATAGAATAACATTAATATATGACTAAATCTATGTCCTCTTATCCAGACCAAATTCATCACCTCTGACTCTGTCTTTCTCAAGAATAAGAAAATATCCTTGAGTTCCATGTCCATCTATAATTTTTTATGGGCCATACTTCTTTTGAGAGGGTACAAGAGAAGACTAATCCAAAATAATGCATTTGTGACTCTCCCATACTCTATCTAACCCATAACTACAGAATAAATCCCTATAAATACTTATTTTTAAATACATGCGAGGGTCACACTATTTGGTGTCATTATGCTTCTAGGGGGTTCATTTTCCTCACACATTCTGTATATCATCACGTAGATCCTATCATCATTTCAATAAGGCTAAGATCTACTACCATACATGAATAATCTCATCAGTAACCTATGATAGTGATGAGGGACCCACCATCATGTTTTACATGATAAGATACTCAAAATAGGGAATTTAATTGTCCAAAATTTGGTTCTCAGGATTTAAATCTGGAAAAAAACATATAAGGTTAAGATAGAAAATGTTTACTATAGTGTACTTGATGTCTACATCCAACTCCCCACAATCAATGTGTACCTCATCCTATATTAGTTAGTATTTTCAAAATACTTGGAATGCCTCCTAAAACACATGGCATGTAAGCCACATGATGTACGGATTCGGGTACCCAAGCTCAAGCCATGTCTTGTAACACGACATGGCATGTACTTCTACATGCCATGTACGTCACATGAGGTTTCCATCCATGTACCTAGACACACCCTGATTCATGAACCTGAAGGTCCTTTATGGTGTGTCCATATAGAAACATGTCATGTAGACACTATATTTAACATAATGATCACTAATGAACGATATAACATGTGTTCTAGCACTACGTAATATGTGATCATATTTTCCATAGGCATAATTAAAATGAATATATTGTTCTACTTATTCAACTATAAATCACCATCTATAGTCCTTAATCCATTCAATAGATATAAAAATTTCAAAATATAAATGTAAAATTACTATAAAATGTTTATGAGGTGGAAATAAAGAACAAAAGTTATACCTTGTAGAGAATCATAGAAAAATAAATCTCTGATCTACACTATATGGCCATAATATATTGCTCAGTCTATGATCGTCCCACTTGAATGAATATCATACTCCCTCTCATACCATATCCTCTCAACCCAATTTTGTTAACAATGGGATGTGGTTCCCTTCCACTCACATGTAAATGGGTAGATAACAGGATGAAGATAAATATAAACCAAAATTTAAATAAAAAATGACCCCTTAAAAGGATTAACCTATGGCCTAGAAACCAAATGGGGTTTATACATCATTTGGGTAAAGCCTTCCATTTTGGGATTAAATAGAAATTCCTAATTTCCATGGGGTTTTTTAGGAGATATCGATTTCCACACAAGCATGAATGAATTATATTTATTTAATTAATATTAAATAATCAAAAAATATTTATTTCTTGGAATCTCACAAAAATTCAACCTAAGGGTAAACATCCCAACCTAAGGTTAATAAAACCATTATAAAATTTTTTCAAGGTCATTTTATAAAGGAAATTATCATTTAACCATTATCAAGGGTCTATGGATCCAAAAATGAAATAAAATTAATTGGTTCTTTCACATAATAAAAATAGGGTCACTATACTCTAGATTATGAAGAGATGTTAACCATCACATTCCAAGAGAAAAAACACATAGAATTGGTTGCTGACATGACCAAAACCAACAACCATGTGAGAAAAAACAAAGAACTTTGATAATATCCTAGTACAAAATATATACTCTAGAGTATGAGACATATAGAGATTAATAATATCTAGGTACATTTCATTGCAGCTAAGCTGGTGTGGGGTCGACCTACACAGAGAATCCCAGGGTGGAACATGGTATGTGGGACCCTCAAGAAAGCTATATGTCTATTTTTATAGAAGTATATTTCATATACTAAAGTAAATAGTGTGTAATATATGGTACACGACAAGTGGAGTCATTTATATTGGTCATTATTTTCACTGGGTGCACATTGAGTCATCTTTCCAAATACACATGGTATGTTCAAAAAAACAATATAATATCCTAGACCAGAACTTCTGGATATAGTTATAAAAGACCTACTCTTTATATATGGTATTGGGTATTGATTAAATCGGAACAATTTTAACCATCTAAAATTAGAACATTAAAAAATTATTTATTTGTTGAAACTCCCAATAACTTTTTAGCTTTATAGATTTAGAGAAATATGGAAAACATTACTTAATATAACCAATATATTTTTCACCCAATAGAAATTATTCCCACTATACTTAGATTTTCTTAATCTATATCAATTCTTCAACATCTCTTACAAAATTATCTACCCAGTATATCCTTCTAGATATATCTTATGTATTGTTGTTCTTAAAAACCTAAGTAAATTTCAATAAAATAATAATAAGCTCAAACACTCAATAATGGTAAAATATATTGAGGGAATTCGTAGAAAAAAATGTCATGAATAATATGAAAAAAAAATAATTATCAAATAATACTATATAACTAATCACATGTTCTTAAAATATATCCATAAATAATGATATATGAATCTCAAGTGAATCAATAACTAGGTTTAAATGATGTAATATATAATGTCGAACATCATAATCATATCATCAATTCCTTGTGGAAATACATCATAAACATACCATGAAGTCATCTTTACAAGCACTATAAAAATTAGGTTTACATACACTAAATACCCAGGCTAGTTTGTTTCAATAGACCTACTGATTCATCGAGGGGTTATATAATTTTGGTCCCCAGCTATCAAAAACACATTTGCAATGCATTCCACATATATTGAATGATTTATAAGTTATATAACAAATATTTCTTAACAACCAATAATTATCCCTATTGAATCATGTTTACATAATGTTAATTTTCCTTAAAACATAATTAACATACCTCAACTATTAAAAATAATCCATATATAACTAATAAGTATACAAATTATCAATGTATAAATATTCAATAAATGAGTTATCCTTCTTGTTAAACTCCCCCAATATAATTTATTTAAAAAAGGTTGTTTACACTGTAAGAGTAATAGTTATACGACTAAGTCGATAATAGAATCGATGTACAATATATTCATCATAATAAGGAAAATTTACATAAAGGATATCATAAATACATCCAAAAATAAGGATTTTAAAGAAAATTCTACTGTTTTGGAAAATATGGATGAAAATGAAAGTGAAACTTTGAAAATAAATTTCTCATAAATTTTTTAAGTTTTTCAAAAATGAAGATAGAATTATCTTCCAAAAATATTTTCATGAGATTTAAATAATATTTTTAAAACATTATTTATAAAAAAAATTAAAATAATTCATTATTTAAAAAAACTATAATTATGTAAGAAACTATGGAGTGGTATATAAAAATATACCCAAAAAGCCCGAGAGCCAGGAGGCATGCTCCCATAAAATTAAATAAAAGTTAAAACAGTACAAGCCACTCAGAAAGGGGGAGCCTTACACAACCTTGTAAACACAGTACCAATCCTATCATTGTGAACACGATCATTGCAGTACTCAGGGAGAACAAAGGACCAGCTAGAACTCACCTCAATGATTTCTCTTTTTGACAATGCATCCGCCACTTGGTTCGCTTCTCTGTAAACATGAGAAACCTCAAGAGAAAACGATTCAGCAATTTTGAGAGCGCCGATCCAAGCAGGGAGCATCCTCCATGGAACCATCATGGACCGCTCTTGAAGAACCTTCACAGCAGTAGAAGAGTCCGATTCAATCCACATCTTCCTCTAGCCATAACGAGCAGCATACCTTATAGCCTTTATCATCGCCCATAACTCCACCTCAAGAGAATAACCGTTTCCAATGTAATGAAAGAAGCACCCCTTTACGAAACCTCGGCAGGTCCTGAAGACGCCACCACAACCAGCAGGCCCTGGCGCGCCAGAAGTTGCCCCATCCACATTCACCTTCAAAAAACCAGCAATTGGAGGAATCCACCTAATGTGTTTCATCACCTTCGGCTTCCTCTCCCTGCCACAAACACCAAGAGATCTTAATAAGATGAAATCAGACATGTTGTTGTGCATGCATCCAGTTTGCTTCTCCGAAGCAAGATTGATGTTTCGGTGAACCGCCATCAATCCCTCTTTGAAGAAGGGTCTGCCGTCGTTGAACATAGAATTATTCCGAGCCTTCCAGACGTAGGAAATAACAGACACAACAGCAGTAATAAGCAAGGAATGAACCTGATCACTATTTTCCTGATGTATAGCAGAATTCAGCAATGAACCAACCGATGTTAGATCCAAGCTACAGTGAAAAATTCCTGTGATATAAAGCCAGAACTGAGCAGCAAAATTGCAGTTGATAAAAATGTGCTCAATAGACTCATCCGCAGCAAGCAGAGTGGGAAAACCGATGCCAAACTCAAACCTCTCTTTTGTAATGCAGATTGAATTGGAAGTCTGCATTTCCAAATCCGCCATATGAGAAGGGAATCAGCCAGCGGGATGTAAGCTGTCCGCACCGCTATCACCCATGCAGGAGTTGGATTATTGTTTCCGCACTGCATAGCATAAGAAAATTCTCCCATGTAAAAAATTTTTAAGAAGAATTTATTTTCATAATTTTATATAAAAATTAAGAAATTAAATTTTAAAAAACATTAAAAAATCCAGATATTCTTTGGAATGGGAATTAATATTTATTAAAAATTGACCTTTAATGTCATTAATATATATATATATAAATATAATTCATGAAACGGAATATGGAATATGGATATGGAATAGAATTGTTCCCAACCAAAATGAGAAATAATGTTGGATTTTCTTACAAACATTCTCTTGGCAGTCTTGAGTATCAAAGAGAGGTAAATTGAAAGAATGCTTGAAAACCCTAGAAATAACAAGAGGAAAAGAAAATAGATGGGGATTAATATATAAATAGAATATAATTCCCCCAAATGTAGATTCAATCATAAATAATCCTAATTAGAATTGAGAATGAGCCCTAAAATCTTATAACTTTGGTAACATTGAATTAAAAACTCACGAAAGAGTGAAAATTAAATGGATTATTAAATATAGATAATTTTCATAATGTTAATCATAAAATAGTTTCAAGGTTAGTATATGTACCAAGAAAATATGTAATAATTAATTAATGTAGAATATTTCCTAATGATATACAAGATTTATGAAAAACTATTATGAATTTGGTAACTTCAGAATCAAAATCATTAGATAAGTAAAACTTGAAATGGAACATTAAATAAAAAAAATAAAAAAATTATCATGATAAAACATTACAAATAATAATTATATACATAATATACAGAAAAATATGTATATAATATGAAACATGTCTCGGGGAAGGAAATTTGAGATAATAAACCCTTACCTTGGATTTCATCTTGGCCAGACCCATTCCAGTAGCCTCTTTCTTGCATAGTCTCATTTTAAAACCACCTTAAGGTTTATTTTATGGATTTTTTGTAAGATAGAAACCTATAGGTAATGTATAATGGTGCTAATGTTTTATTTAAGTATATCTTGTTGAAATTAAGGGTTATTTTGGTGTGTGTGGGAGGGAGGAGAGGAGGATCCCTTTTATAAGTGGGGGAAGTAACACCCTTGTAAATACAATTATAATTAAAATAATATAAATTATTTATCATGGTAAAGTGGAACTAAATGGAAATAGTTATTATGATAAGATAATTTAAGGTCAAAATCTACTCAACCATTCGAGGATAGAAATTGTTTTGTGATATTTGAAGCTTTATATCATAGTTTAATTCCCACGTTCATCTTATAACACTTACCATAAAGAAATGATTCTTATGAAATTTTTTTGTTTGTAAATAAAAAGTGAGAATTATTTGAATTTTAAAAAAATTAAAATCTTAATGTACCTCTATTACAAATTAATTTATGAAAAGGATTAGAAAAAAATCTTTTTTTATAATAACACGCTACTTAGATTTTCAAAATATCAAACATAGATTTATAATTTAAATATTATATTTTTAAATGCATTATATTATTTCGTTATTATATATTTATTCTATAAAAAGTTTATTAAATATTCAAGTCATTATTATATCATAATAATTTCATAAAATTAACAGTATTTGTAAAATTTGTATTTTTCACTATTACCTAAAAATCAACCTATTTAAAAAAAATCAAAATTATATCTATGATCAATTTGACATTTTTAATTCAAAAATTACATTTATTTCATAAAATTAAAAATTAAAAATTTCATAAATTTATCTTTTACATGAAAATAAAAAATATAATGAAAACTCTCTTTTATAAAAAATGACCCTTTTAAAATTTAAGTCTTCTTAATATCAATTTATTATTTTTTAAAGGTTATTATATTATTTTACACACTGAAATTTTATAGATTATAATAATAATCTTTTAAAATTACTAGATATAATTTATTAAGATAAAATAAAAAATACATTTAAAATAGTTTTTTAAAAACATCTCTTTTTAACATTGAATAATTTTAATCATATCATATTAATTAATTTTTCACTAATAATTAAATATTATAAATCAAAAAATAATTATTACTATATATTATCACTATCTTTCTATTTAAAAAAAGATTATTGTAAAAAATCTGATTCATTTTAGTTTGGTTTTGAATCTAATATAAGCTATCGAACATAGTATTATTTAAAAGATAATTACATATTTACATCTCAGGGTGTCACATTCCCCCAAATAAAAAATTGTGTCCAAATAATTTTAATTAATTCTTATCAAAATTAGTGTATTATGAGAAATAAATAATCTCATATGTATATTTTATCATGATGAATAACTTATAAGTTACAACTAGGAAACATTGTATTTCATAATTGAAATATTTATAAAACCATTTATGTTCCATTTCAAGACTCATATTGAGTTTACAAAAGCTTATATTGATATCTAATCTTTATTTTACATATAATACTTGATCGATTAATTTTTTTCTTATTTTATCTATGAAATTATATTAACAAAAGGATAGATAATATAGTAATATATACTAACTTCACTTCCTTCAATTAAATATGTATAGTTTCATCCTTCAATTGTTGTTCAAGATGTTTTACATCTATTATTCATCCTATTTTATAAATGATAAATAACCATGATGTATTTTAAAATAATGAAGCACTAAAATTAACTTTTAATTAGTTAAAAGATCCACAAAAGGGATAAAAAATTATTCTTTCTATCACTAGTGATTAACTAAACCTAGAAATTGGTAGAAAAATTTAAGATAATACACAATATGAATAATAATTTATGTGAATAAGTAATTATTTAACCTCTAAAACCTAAATAATAACACTAAAATTAAAACTAAATTCATTCTAAAATTAACTGAATCATACAAATCTTCAAAATTTTCCTCACCAAATTCGAAACCCAAAAATGATAAATAATTAATAATATATTATTCTAAAAATCAACATCACCTTTAACATTAAAAATTATTAAACCTTAATAATCATTAAAAAAATATTCCATACTATATACTAAACCCAAAAATCATGAACATGTATTCTCTCACAAATATCATAATCAATTACAAAATATCTTAAATAACATTTACATTAAATTAATCTTAAATCCTAAAGGTTATCCATACTTCATAACTTATATTACCAACATAAATTAACCCATTATCCATAGTAACCATTACTATAACTTCAAATCAAAAATATATATTTAAATCCTTCATAATGTTTTATAAAGAGTATGTGAATTAACCAAAGCATTTTATTTTGGAGTTTCAAACTAAGTGTGTTGTTCGGACGACGTATTATCCATCGAGTGAAGATCATGTTAATACCCAACCAACCTTTTTCGGAGTTATTACTCCTAAATGAATCTATTCCAAATCATGTATCCACTTGTTTGTATCTAGAAGTGAACATTTTTTCTAGTAAACTTCACACTCTTTACATCACTAAAACATTAAGATGTTTTCCTATATTTATACTTTTTCTTGTGTTTTCACTGGTGTTTTCTCATATTAACTATTAAATAACATAAATCCCAATATAAATCAGTATTACTTTAACATTAAACAATCTAACAAACCAAATATTTATATATACCTCAATCATCTCCTAAAATAGCATTAATCACCTTAATCTCCTATCACATAAAACATAAAAAGGGTATCTATGAATTTAAAATTGTGATCAATAATAAACTTATTAACTCATTATAGTATCTAAAAATATTAAAATATACTCATTTTATAACATCATAACCAATATATTTATCTGAACCGTGTTATGATACAAATTGTATAGCATAAACCCGTACTCCCAGATCTAGTTCTAAAATACATTCTCTTTATATATATTCTTTTATACCGAAGGAAGAGACCTAATTCTAACCATCCATAAATACAAAATAAAAAAACTATTGTGAAATATACATGTCAAAAAACTTTTTAGAATTATATATTTTTAGAATTATGAAAAAAATAACTTTACATATCACATATATCTCTCAACCAATGATCATTTTTCTTACTATACCTAGATTTTAATATTCAATAATAAGTATTCAAAATATCACATAAAATTATCCACAAATGATAACATTCTTGATATATAACATGTATTACTCTTTTACATAAAATAGGTAAATGGAAACAAAATAATGGAGATATAAAATAAACAATAAAGGTATCATACAATGATATTTTTCGTTGAATAAAAAAGGAATGAATAATATGGTAGTAGTAAATTATAATCATATAATTCCATATAACTAATTACAGGAGCTTCAAATATATTAATGAATTAAAAAAATCACATGGACATCAATAACTAGTTTTAAAATGATGGAATTCATAATATTGGACATCCTGATCTTACCATCAATGCCTCGTTCCAAGACATCCTAAACATACTATTGAGGCCTTATGCTTAGAAATTATAAATAATTGGGTAGAAATATACTGAATACCTAGTCTAGTTTTTCTTATGATGTCTACTAATGCATTGAGAGGATACATAATTATAGGCTTCTCCCATCACGTACATATTCCCTATGCATTTTTCATATATTTAATAATCAAAATAATTCATAGTTAGCATGCCTTAATAACAAATAAATATCTTTATTAAATCTAGTCAATATAATTTCAATTTTGCAAATAAAAAAAATCAACCTACCTTAGTAGTCTATAATCATCCATATAGAACTAAAAATTAAATTCATTCTCAATGTTTCCCTAGAAAATAAATGTTTTATCTTTCTTTGTAAATGTTCGTGATATGATTTATGTAAAATATGGTGTTTAAAACATATAGAGTAATGGGTATATAGATAAGTCAATAATAAAAGTGATATATAATACATGTGTGATAATAAAGAGAATTGAAATTAACGTACCATAAATTCCTCAAAAATAAAGGATTATATGTACATTCAAGTCAATTGGATGATATAGATGAAAATGAAATATGGGATTTAAAAAAAATTCTTAAAATATTATAACTTTGTTAAAAATAGAATTAATATTAAATTCCAAATCTATTTTCCTGATATTTCAAGAATCCTTTTTAGAAATTATTTATAAAAAAATTATAATAATGGAATTTTGATATGAAAATATACCTATGTAATAAATTTTGAGTCAAAAATAAAAATATAAATAAATAGAATGGAATACATTTTAAAAAACATTAAAAAAAATAATATCCATTTATTTTTATGAATTAACAGAATAATAGGAGTAGATGATAATTTTTAAAACCATTAAAACATTTAAAGAAAGGTAAATAATTAAAAATGGTCACGATGGATGGAAAATATATTGATGAATAAACTTTTTCCAAAGATAAGATCTTCAACCATTTTGTAATGAATGTAAAAAAACTTGTTAGAGAAACATTAAAAATTTTCATTTCATAATTCTATATAAAAAGTTAAATTTAAAAGTAATTAACCATAATAAATCATTTAATTATTGGAAAAATATTTCTTGAAACAAAATAAATAATATGGATATGGAGTAGAAATATTCTTGACCAAAAAAAAATAATGGAAGATTTTCTCTTAAAAGATCTCTCAGTGGTTTTCGGTACAAAAACAAGAAAATTTTAAAGAATACTTAAAGACCTCAAAAAACCATAAAGTAAGAAAATAGATGTTGTTTAGAATATAAATAATATATAAATACCCTAAAGGATATCTAATCGTAAAAAATACAAAATTAAATATGATATTGAAGGATAAATCATTACAGCTTTGTTAACCTTTGAATTAAAACCACCTGAAAGATAAAACCTTGGATAGATTAATCAATCCCAATAATTTTTCAAAAAATTATAATGAAATACATACATGGGAATTATATATACTATAAAATATAAAATATGTGATTAATATAACATATTAATCAATGAAATATAAGTGATATGGGAAACCTTTATGATTTTGGTAACTTTGGAATCAAAATCATTAGAAGGATAATACTTAATATTGAACATTAAATTCCATGAATAAAAAAGATAATGATGAAAAAATATTCCAAATAGGAATTACATACACAATATACACAAAAATAGGTTCATAATATGAAACATGTCTCAAAATTGAATTTTTAGATGATAAACCCTCGCCTTTAATTCCTGCTTGGTCAAATGTGTTCCAACCTCATCTTCCTTGCATAATCACCTTTGAAAACCACCTTATAGATTATTATATGTGTTTTTTGAGAATATAAAAACCTCTAATTCATGGATAATTGTGTTGGGAATGTATTTTGGTAGATCTTAGTTGAACTGAGGTAGATTTATGTGTCTGTGGAAGTGAGGAGAGTAAGAACCCCTTTAAAAGTGATGGGAGTGACACCCCTGTAAATACCTTTAACATTAATATAATATAAATTTTATTTCATTAAAAATTGAAAAAATGGACATAGGTTCCAATATAGGATAATATACGGTCCAAATCCCCTCAACCAATCAAATATTTACACGTTTTAGGGATATTTTAATCCTTATATCTTAGTTTTACCCCTCGCTAACCCTTTTAACCCTTACTATGAAGATAAATGTTTTACTAGGTTAACTATTCTTTATGACTACAACATTAAATTATCATTATTAAATAATTTTAATAATATTATTTCAAAAATGGAATAAATTTTTAAATAATAGATTCATATATTATGTAAAAATTAATTTGAAAATAAGTACTCAAAACTCAAGGAAAATTAGTTTTTAAGAAAAATTCATTTTTAAGCATAAAAATAATTAATACCAAAATTATATATAGAATAAATTTTTATGGAATATATTGGTTTCTAAATAAAAAATTAGATTTATATGAATTAAAAACCATGTCAAAACCAAATGTAACTTTAATTAAAGAAAATGATAAAAAATAATTTATTTAATAGAATAAGATATTACTGAGATTTCCAAATTGTCAAACAAGGATTTCTAAGTTCAATGTTGTATTTTTAAATGAAATATATGAATTTTTAAATAAATATATTTTATATAAACAATTTTTAAAAACCATTAAGTCATTCTTATATGATAATAATGTAATAAAAGTGACAGTATTTGTAAAATCAGGATTCTTAACTATTCACCTAAAAATCAACCTTTTTAGAAAAATATAAAAAAATAAGATAATTTTTACATGTTTGATTAAAAAATAATTTTCATTTCATCAAATTCAAGTTATAAAATTCATAAATTTATCTTTTACTTGAATATATAAAATATAAATAAAGCAACTTTTGTTAAAAATGACCATTTTCAACATTAAGTGTTATTCATTATAATATATAATTATTTGATTGTCAATATATTAATTAACACATGTAAATATTACATATTATAAAAATATACTTTTAAAAGTGATCAATTTAATTTCTTAAGATGAAATACATAATACTTTTTAAGTAGTTTTTTAAAAAAATATATCTTTTTTTATCAGTGAATAATTTAATCATATCATATTATTTTATTATTTTATAATCACTAAATTTCATCAATAAAATAATAATAATAATATATAAGTGTAATAATTTATTATTATCATTCTACTTACTAATGTTTTATAAAAAAATGGTGTGACTCATTTTAGTTTAGTGTTTCGTGTAATGTAAGATATCAAACATAGTATTATTTAAAGGAGAATTACATATTGAAATCTTGGGGTGTTATAAATACATAAAATGTGGGTGTGACACATTTTCCTTTCCCATAATTGGGTAAAATACGAGAAACATGGTGCCTAGATACATGTAATGTGAGCCTAGGTCACACCCCATGTAATATTTAAACTATCACTTATGCCTTAGAACCATTGGTCATAGAATACATAGTGTGAGACCTAGAGAACTACACATCTGGTAGTAATATATTCTATAACATAAAAATGTATATATTTGAGTTTAAAACTATGATCAGTGGTGTTATCTCTAACTCTCATCATGTTTTCACTGATTTCCATGAATTTTTCTCTCATATCCACCATCATACCTCATTGGAGTTACATCAACCATTCATTTTCTCCATTGTTCAACCCCACCATCTTCCTCCATTAATGAAATGATAATAATCTCATCAGAATCATGATTATTCACATTTAATGCCTAATTTGGACCTAATTCATTGTCCATTCCCCATCAATGGGCCTCTTATCAATGTCTAAACCTTATAATGAATAACAGGGGAATTAAACAATGGTGGTCCATGGGAATCTTGAACACCCAAAACATGTTTGCATTAAAGATGGATGGAGAACATAAAACATAAGAATATGAGATATAAAATTATTCATTAAATGATAATGTTTCATAGGGAATTCATGTAGTGAATGTTTCAATAATCATTTATTTTTTATAAGAGTTATTTCTAATTGATACCTCACCGAAACAAATTATTACATAATAATGTATTATAGTGTGTTCCCTAAGTTTGATCTATCGAGGAGGCTGCTTACACAAAATTATTTCTGATTATTAATTTTTATATAATAACTAATATAATACTAAATATAAATAAAAATACAGTGGATGGAGGTGGTTTCAAAATTTATAAAATATATAAATTTTAATATGAAATACAAATAAGTTAGTGAAGAAGAATTATTTTTCTTAGGATATCATGTTGATGTTATCATTTTCATTTAAAATTTTAATATCATTAACCCATTTAATGTAGATAAAAACCCTATCAATCTAAAACCAGAAATTGAATTATTATTATCCCACACTAAACCTCCACATTAAGGAAAATACTCCCTCTCATTATCACCACAATGATACTCCACACCATATGAAAAATTATAACTATGAAGGAGAGTAATAAAAATAAATGGAAAGACTAATACAATAGTAGGGAAATAATTATGATACCTTCACCAAAAATGGTTTCACCACTATTAAAATTATAATAATATAATATTTAAAAAAAAATAATCACAACAAAATCAAACCCAACCACTCCCTCTCCAAAATAACAATGAGTGTTAGTTCTCCATTCTCCTAGAGTTCAGAAGGAGTACGGTGGGAGAAACACAAAGTAAAAAAAATAAGAAGTGGTATGAAAGGAAAAATAATATTTGATATTTATAATTTTTTACATATGAAACCCTTAATAATCTATTGAAAATTTCCAACCCATTCACATTAAAGTGTAGGTGTACATTTATCAACATGAGCAGGGTTAACTTTGGCTCCAAAAATATTACTCTGAAGGTTTTCAAATATTAGGCCAAATAAATATAATAATATTAGAAAATTTTAAACTATAAAGTTTTTTCCATTTTTTATATTTACTCACCCCTGAATTTTGATATTATTTTGATAGGTTGATCTGAATTTAAAACAATATTACTATGAAAATATGTTTTGGACACGAGGATATTTGAATTTCTAATTTCAGAATTCAAATGCATTTATGGCATTATAAAAGTAAAAATATAGAGTTTTTATTGTCAATGAAAATGCTCCCAACCATTTTATTTATCACCAAGTAAAATTGTATCTCATTTTATCTTTTAAATTGTGAGATATTAGACTATTTTAAAAAATCATTCAATATGGGTACAAATTCCAAGGCACTACTTGTGAGCATGATTTGGGCCATTTATTTTTTATTTACATGTAGCAAATATTGAATTAAATTAATCAAAATGGACATCTAATATTAAAAAAATTAATTTCCAAATTAATATGAGTGTATAATATAAAATGTTCATAATAAAAAACAGTGGTTTTGCAGGGAATTGTAAAAAATAATCCATTTTAAAAATTTAGAAAATAATATTCCTTAACTATAATAATATGGAAATTACCCATGAAGTATAAAAATTCTAGGATACAAAAAATTAATAAACGAAAAACAAATTATTAAAATAAGAGATGCATAAATTCCTGACACGTAAATGTTGTACACTTAGAAAATCATCTATACAAAGGTCAAGAACAAACATCCAAAGGTAAAAATAAAAATAAAAAATAATTATTGCATACAATGAAAATATAATTTCTAATAAATTGATAAAAAATCCAAAAAATATATAAATGGTAATAAAATTTCATTTAATTTCATGTTAATTCACATGTGTGTGTCATACCAACCTCCCCATAAATTTATTTTCCACTCACATAATAATTTTTATATGTGGATAATTTCCTATTCTCAAGAACATGTGTGATCTCTATAGAATTTATATTTTCCTTTTATTTCAACTAAACATAGTCATAAATGTTTCAATATTAAGAGATTTTACATGGGTTGTTTCATGTATTAGGGTTGATAGGTTTTAAATGTAAATACATCAAATGTGAAATGAGGAGGGTTAGTCTCTAAAGTGAAGTAAATGAATGAAAAATGTTTATACCAATAACAATGTTATGATTAATCCTTTTGAAAAATTAACCAAAAATAAATTATTTACCTCTTTGGTAAATCCACACTTTATCATGTTACGGAAATATTTGTTTGTTCCCTCATCCCTTATTTTAGTGTTTTTGATTCCTTTTTCATATTCGGATTCTCAGCTCAATTTTTTTTATTTAGAGGGAACAAGAGACACAGGATCTTCAAAATAGTGGTCAAAACGAATAATAAAATTTTAATTATATTTTTTCAACCCTTATCTTTCTATCGTGAATTTTCATCTCCCAATTTAGTAACAAGAATTGATTCACATTTTATATCAACTCAAAAATTGTCATCAAATCACCACAACACAACCATCATCCTCCCACACTTGAGATCAAAAATAATAAAGCATTAAACATCTATAGTATATTATAAATGGATAAATGGGTAATAATTTGGAAACCTAACAAGTTATTTCATGGATACCAGGGGATTAATAATGTTCATATGTAAACTATGTCCAAAATAATAGTTTTATGAAAAAAAGCTTTCAAAATGTTTACTCATTCATACTTGATACACTCTATAAACTCTAATAGATTTTAAAAAAGAGTAAAACAACATTTTTTAGATCACATGACATGACTCATGAATCTTAATAAAATAATTTAAATTATATTTAAAAATTTTTAAAAACCTCTCAGGTTATGTATGATTTTCAAATTGGACAGCACTAGTGCATATGAGTTTCACATTTAATAAAACATCAATAAATAAATAGATTATATATTTGGAATGAAAAACTCATTCAGAATTAATTTTAATACTTATATATTAAAATAATTTAGTGTTACAAAATTTAACAGGTTTTTTGAATGTTTCAAAGTATCTTATTAAACTTAGTAATCCTAAAAACAATCCAGAAATATAAAACAAAAAATTTATTCTAAACTTAAGAAAATTTTAAATCATAAAGACAAAAAAACTAAAAAATTACTAAATAAAATTTTACATCCAACCACATTTAGAATATTACTACTCATCATTTAATAATAACAAAATAAAAATATAAGGTTTGAAAACTAAGATGATGGGAATATACAAGATGATTTAGTCTATAATGGTAACATTGAATTAATCTCCTAGTTTCTACCACTATAGACCTATAAATAAAAAACACTTTAGGAATATATTGTAAAAAAATAGATGATGTTAAAGATAAGGAAAATAAGGTATAGAACATTATCTAACCACCATGTGGGTGATATAATTTTATGGTCCCTAATTAAGAAGTGGAAGTGGATTACCCCCAATATGAAGGTGGATGATGTTTATTGCTCATAATCCACTATAAAATTTTGTATACTATTATATTAAGTTCACATTAATTTTATTGTACTCCAAGGATAGATTAATTCTTTTCTGTCCATTTAGAAATGTAGTACAACTTACACGGTGGGGGGGATAAAGAATGGGTCCTCCACTTCTACTTCCTCAGCCAAAACATTTTGTAATCTTTTTTAAACTTAATCATCCAATTCCTTCCTATATAAAGATATTTTAAAATTTTCATGAAACAAGAATTCATTTAAAATGTCAAAATTATTATAATTAAAAAATAATAACCAATAAATAAATCTTCCCCTTCAAGTAATGAAGATTGGAACTCAATTTATTAGGGAAATTCCACTGAGAACATAATCTGAGTAGCGGAATCTTCTTCATCTTCTTATAAAGAAAAAGAGATATCAAGAGGTGATAATTATTTATTTTAAAAAATGGGAGAATCATATACCATTTTATCTTCTAAAAAGTCTCAAAATGATTCATCAAAATAATGTTGATCTCCTATAATTGTATTAGCTGGCATGCCTTCCTTAGAAACAATGTCTATAAATTAGTAGTCAAGGATAAATAGATATTATATGGATTTATTTAATACCACATTGGTTTATATAAATATAAATTTTGGTTGAACATTTTTCACCTCATATTTGATTTGTTTTTTTGCTACTCCAACTTCAAATATTTTATTTCTTTAAGAGAAGTGGAAAGAATCATTATTTTATTTCCCACTTATTAAAGCATCCTGGAATTTTCTTTATTCAAATTTATATTTTGTTGAACATGAATATTTAAAAAATAATCCTTGAAGATATTGTAAATTTTATTATCAATATTACACACATAAAAAATAACTATAAAAATCCATCTTAAACTAAAAAATAAAATATAAACAATGAAGTTATATTTTTTAATTTTTTTTGAAATTTATGATTTTGTTTGAAAAAAATTGGTTAAAGTGATTGGCCTCTACAACCAAAATTATTAGATTTATTTTTATCATGTCCCTCGCAAATAAATTTTTATTACATAATAATTATATATACAGTACTCCATAGGTCCAATATCCCATGGAGGCTAATTACGCAAACCAATTTCCTAATGTAACTATTTATAAAATAAATAATATAATAAAGAAGATAACAATAATATATAAGATATAGGGTGTTTTATAAATGAATGAAATATATAAATATGAAAACGAAACCCAAATAAAAAATATAACACAAAAAGAAGTTAGTGAATCAGTATTGTTGTTCTTAGGTGATCATGTACATTCCCCCATTATTCTTTAAAAATTTAATCTCATAATCTCATTCAATGTTGAGATCAAAACTATCACTCTACATCACCCCATTGAGTTGTTATTATCCCATTCCAAACCACTAATTCATGATAATACTCCCTTTCATTATCACCATAATGCTACTCTACTCTATATATATCATTGTGACAATTATGGAGAGGAGTAAAAATAAACATGAAAAATAATATAATAGTAGTGAAAGTAGGTTGATCTATTCATACAAAATGGATCAACCACTATTTAAATACTCATAATGTATTAATTAAAAATAATTTTATCATAAAAAAATCAAACACCCCCACTCCCCCCCCCCCCTCAGAAAAAAAAAATGAGAGTTATTTCTCGATTTCCATTGAGTTGAGGAGTATAGAGGATGAAAATGTAAAAATAAAAGACAATTGGTATGAAAACAAGACTAATATATTATATTTAAAATAATATTAAATATTAAAAGCCTTTATAATCAACTCAAAATTTCCAACCCCTTGAAATGGAAGTGTATGTGAACATTTATAGGTATGAGACGGGCGAATTTTACATCAAAAAATCATCCACCCAAAGTTTTTATATGTTAATCCTAATAAATAGTATAATATTGGAATGATATAAACTAGAAAGATATTACACATTATCATCCCCATGAACCCACGAAATTTGATCATATTGTTATCGGTGTATCTAATGTAATGAAAATATTACTCTGGAAATGATTTATTTACAAGAGACTATTATAATTCAAAAGATCTAAATTAATATACATTTATGGAATTGAATACAGCTCAATATATAGAGCTTTTTTTTTAAAATAAATGTTCCCCATAATCTTATATAACTCTATGTGAGATTGAATCTCGTTTGGGCTTCCTATTTTTGTGATGTGGGCCTATCTTACAAATTCTCTCAATCTAGCCACAAATTCCATGGCTCGACCTGTGACCTTGATTTGGGCCTTATATTTTTTTGTTCAACATTGGGTCATATTGAATTAAATGAGTCCTGATGAACATATAATCACAAAAAAATATCAAAATTTTGATTAGTATATAAAATTTTATTTATATAAAATAAAATTGAGGTTTTGTATGGAATTATAAAAAATAATCCATTTCAATAATTAAGAAACAAATATTCCTAAACCATAAAAATATGAAAATTTTACATAAAATATAAAAAAAAATTGATTAATAAATTTAATTATTGAATAAAATTTATGAAAATGTAATATTTGTATATTATTCTATAAGTTAATAACAACAATAGTCAACTGAAACAAACCCTAATAGTATAACAATACAAGAAAATTCCTCAAAAATTAAAAAAAAAATATGGGGGTTTAAATTTCATTTTAATCTGATCCATAAAACAAAAAATTATATTGAGTGGCTAAAAAAATTGATGAATATAATGTAGATTATTCTCCACAACATAATAATAATCCTTTTTAAAAACTGAATCGAATGTTGATACTTTTTAATCAATTCTAAAATTATCATTAAATTTTTTTAAAAAAGCTTAGAAAGAAGAGAAAAATTAATCTTGACCAAATAATTAGAGTATGTGAAGAAAAATAAGAATTTAATAGATTGGTGGTCAAACCACGATGAAGAATACTCATGACTTCAATAAATTTTTCTCAATTTTCATTCATCATTAACAAAACCATAAATAAAAACCCACTAATGTATAAAGAATGAGAGAAAATATATACTGGTTTTTTCACCATAAATGATTTCAATTCCATATAAAATTTTATAAAATTCTATTTATAAACAAAATTAGCTTACGATTTCCGATTAATGGGTATTCTAATTAAAAAATTGAAATTTTTTTATTTAAGTCCCAAATCCAAAAAATAAAACATACACATTTCCTATGTAAAAAACCCTCATTCTAGACATAACCATGGTTTCATAATCTCTATTCAGTGATCTATTTAATAATTATTAACAATTTTATTGTATGTGGACAAAAATAAAAATATTTATCATATTATTCATTTTTTAAAAACTCTTGTCACAAATAAAAACAAACCAGCTTCCCAACAACCTTTATAATTATTATTAAAAATACGAAAAAGGAATCTATTCAAAAAATATGGATCACTACATATTGAAAATCCCCTTATTTTGATATTTTTTAATAATTTAATTATATTATCATAGTATTATATTTCTTAACCATCTCTATTTCTCAATTCCATCCTGAAATAATTTCAAAAACAATCTCTCTTTTCAAAATTCATCTCATTATAATTATTCATCTAGAATAATTGTTCCGTAAATTATTTATTCATATCAACCATTCAATAATTCCAACAAAAGTTATTTATTTCATGTTTAAATTTACCGTCAAAACAAAATCTCAAATTATTATGAATTTTCTACACATCAATAAAAGAAAATCATGGTAGATACAAAAGGATTAATAAATGAGAAGAGAATTTTGAGTCACTTAACTACCAAATATTTCTATATGAACAGTCCTGTAATTCCTCCTTAATTTTAATATGATAACTACCATAAAGTCTATCCTTTTATTTCATTGTCTCTCTATCATGGATTTCTCCTTTCTAAGACCCCACATTAATACAATTTAAAAGTTATTGATTCATGATAAAATAACTATCCTTAATAGCTATCCTTAATTCTCATATAATATTCTGTATTATTTCCAAATAAAAAATAGCTCAAAAATTCATATGATGTGTTTTATAAAAGTAATCCATTAAAATGAATTAATTTAATAAATAAATAAATTCTACTATCAGACATTATAATTTATAAATTCAAAAAACCTCTAAAATATACCAAAATACCACCCATGGTTAAACGTTACATCCTGAATCTAGTTGTGTGCTCAAATTTTAATTCCAATTCTAGTTATATTAGATTTATACCCATCCTAGAAAATAACTTCTATAATTTCACAACCTAAAAATATTTATATTTCAAAGTATTTTCACCATCTTAATACTATAAAAGAAATTTCATGGAGTTAACTAAATTTATAAAAAAAATCAATAAATTACTAATGTGTTTGAATTGAATGAAATATGTGGAAATATATTAATTTTACTTATCATCAAATGTAAAATTAGTATACACCGATTAGGTTATATGATAAATTTATCACACTTGATGATCGATTTTAATTATTAGTAAACTATCTTCATCATTTGATATACAATATTTCGACGATATATTTTATAATATGTATTAACACACTTATTTTATTTGGTATTATAGTGATAATGTATCAAATATGACACTGTGTGAAGAAACCATCCAAAAAATAATAAATTAATGGGAATATATAAATGAGTATTTTTTTGGTATATATAATTACGTTTCACTATAAGATCATATTTCATGAAAAATTTATTATTATTGTCAATTTTTTCTAGTGTTGAGAACAAATAAAGTGATATAATTATGGTTATTACATATGTAAATTTATAAAATATTTCATATCCCATAATATAATTTACATCCTTAAATAAATATTTATGATATGTGTATGTTTTCAGAATATACTTTTTTATTTTAAATAATTATTAACCATTTATATATTTATATATTACTAATAATATGTAGTAATTTATGATAAATCATATTCATATGATAAAGTATATTAGTACATGGATTGGTGTGAATGGTACATGGTGTTGGAATGTTTTCAAAAAATTTCAAGATATGTTTTTTTATAATCTATTTAAGTATCTTTGTTCTATAATTTAACTTGTTGTATGTTTTAAATTATGAATAATATAAGTTTTGTGATATTAGATAGGCCATTACTTAATAATTATATACTCATTAATATTTTACAATAAACAACACAAATGTTTATTTTTCAAATTATTAATATTTTTATATTATAAAGAAGTGTCAAATGATCAAAACTAATAAAATGATCTTAGACAATTAAGAAATTTTATGAAAACTCTCATTGATTCATTTGTGTCCTTTCGGAATAATGTACATCTCAATTCAATTTTCTATTATCATAAAATTAAAATATGTTTTTTTGAATTATAGTGCTTTTAAAATTAAAAAATTTGTCAAAATATAAAAAAATCTACTTGGAATGTAACAAAATTTATAGCGATCCAATCTCTTTACACAAATAATAACATAATTTTTAAACATAGATATTCATTAATACAATAAAAGTATTATAAAAGTCTTAGAAACATTATAATACGATGTTCATATTACATGAAATGGAACCAAAACGTGACATCCTCAATTTATTCCCCATAATGAGATCCAAATTAAATTTGATATCCTGAAATTACAAAGGATAACCTAGGGAATATATAAAGAATCAGGTGAGCTAAAAATACCAGTAAGGGAATAAACATCATAAGGAAACATAACATGTGAGTCAATGTTAAAACATGATATTATAAAATAAAATTCTCATGAGTAATCACATGGAATAATAATATAATGAAAATGGTATTATAAGATCATGGTAGAATATGAAATATGGAAGAAACATAAAACATGATATAAACATTATTCAAGGATTTTCACATACATGATTTTATCTTGTGTTATTGTTATATAAATTATTGATCTTATGTTTATACATGATTTTTCTCAACAGTTTTAGTGAAAAATGGGAGTTTTGGGATTACAGCAGGTGGCACATGGTTGACGCACGGTTTGGAGAACTGGGTTTCCTTGCCCATGAAACTACAAGACCAAGATTAATTTTTGGATAGAGTTGAACCACTTATTAGAAAATGTTTTAGAGACCGTGTAAGAAAACTATGTGGCATGTCCCTCTTGGATAGTGATGGGAGCACTGTTATTTCACAATTTGGAAACTCGTGCGGGAAAACCATGTGTCATGTCTAGATCATTAAAATTTTAAAAATAAAGATTGTGTCATCTTAGGATTTAACCCCAAATACCCAATTTTCTTCCCCACTCTAGATTTTTATCTCTAGGCACCTCCAACCCTCCTTCTTTCTCCAGTAGACCTCTATTTTTTGGTGATTTTGTTGTGGAATCTTCAAGAAGACTTCACGTAAATAGTTTTCCTTCTTGATATCTACTCCTTCATAGGGTTTATCTTTTTTATTCTTAGGGTTTATATCTCTATATGTTTTGGTGAAAATTTAGGGTTGTATCTTGACTTTTATGGTAAAATATTGGGTTTTATGCTTCAATCATGCCATTATATGTCTCTTGGTGGTGAGATTGTGGTTTAGTAGCAATTTATAGAAGTTTCTACACTTTAGGTACATGGTTACATGATGAAACATTATTTTGTTACTTTCATATGCGTTGTTTTCATATTGTTTAAGCTCTATGCATTGTGTATGAGGTTCAAAATGTGTTTTAAAAAGCGTTCAATTTGTGTTTGTTTTGGAAAGTGGGTTTTCAATGAAAATGGATTATGATTAATGTGTGATTCATGTTTTCTTTCTTATTTTTATCCTTAAATGTGTTTGATAAAATGTGTATATGCTATGAAACATATCTTTAAAGGGTTTTTGTGTGCGTTTGGATTTGAAAGTGGTTTTGGTTAAGAAAATAGTGATTTATCAAGTGTATTTATATTGATTGGAATGTGTGAATGTGAATGTAGTGATCTATGTGATATGTGAAATGAAAATTGAGCACGAACAGAAGCATAGGTATCTAGGTTGGTGAAAAAAGACTAGTATGCAAGTTGAATCAGAAGTTTCTTGGCCCGGATTCATCTAGTAGGATTGGTGACTATAACACTAGCTAAATCATAAAGATGATTGGACACCACTATACCTTGGTATGTGTTCCCCGCTAGTGGATCATGATTTAAGAAACTATTGGTTGTGGTTTTTATACCATGTTTCACCAAGACATGAGGTTCCTAGTGTACCATTTTAGTTAGTGCCTATAGTTGTTTCTTGTGACTTAGTGCTCTTTGTGATATCATGCCTACCATCGGCATAATGTGCACATTTCTGGTTATTTCAAAAGAAAATCATGTTTTTATGTAAATTTTTTTCTATAAAAATTTCTATAGCATTTATTTTTATATAACATGAATGATAATTTGTCTTCTAATGTTTTTCATGGACACTTTTTTATTGGGTTGCATCCTACCATGCTTTGGCTTACACCCTGCATACACCTTTGGGTGTATGTGGACTTTGTTATGATTGACTTAGGTAAAAAAAATATGTATCATGATGGTGGTATGAGTTTCTAGTGGTATTCTCTTTTAGGTGTTAGTGGTGGTGGATTGAGTATTATGCTCCTATTTTTTCATAGATGTTTTTGGGATAATGTATTTGTCCCCTTTTAATTTTAGGCTTTTTATTTTTTAAGTTGTAAACCATGTCCCTGAAAATTGTTGTACCCAATTTGGATATGTTTATTTAGTCATGTTCTGTTTTTTTTGTTTTTATGATGATGTAAATGAGTTAAATCATTACCAAGGCATATTGTGATACCCAGAAAATAGTTTTTATCCTGCAGGGATCATAAATTCCCTTCGGGTTATGCCATAGATTGGGTTAGGTGTTAGTTTTCATGACACTCCATCTTGGTTCGTGAAAAAATGATATCGGAGCATGTCATGGTATTTTGGTTCAAGATATTTTTGGATGAGTCAAGATAATATGGATATAGTATTATCTGGGCTTGAAGTTCTGGTTGCAAGTAGGGTTCCTGTCCAACAAACCACGTGACATGATTTTCAATGGGATGTTGTAATTTTTTTTGACTTCTTCTTCAGGTGAGATGTATAGGTGGAAAACAGTATATGGACAATAGGTGGTGGTGGAGTGGTTCAATTGGTTTTTCTATTGTGATGGATTTTGTTATGTTCTGATTTCTAAATGTGTTTGAGATCTGTTATTATTTCTAAAAAGTTTCGGAATTGTGTTGATAGTTTTTCTTATGGTTATTGTTTCTTGTATCAAAATTCCTCTATAGAGACATCATGTGCAACCATTGGAAGAGGTCAGAGATAGTTCTCCATCACCAATTTATCATGGATTAGTGGAATTTTTTTATTCTATCCAGGTTTTAGGAAAAGGAGTGGGATTTGGTACTAATTAGGTTAAATATGTTGAACCAATTCCTAGTAAAGACAAACCTCATGAGTTAATTAAGAACAAGTCTCCTTTTTTCCAAGGTAGCACAGAACCTAAAGAAAAATATTATTGTATTTAGAAGATAGAGAAGATGTTTTAGTTTCCTGAAACTCCTAAAGTTGTTAGGGTTAAGTGTGATTCAATCATGTTGAATGGTCCTAGAAGAAGTGGTGGGACATAGTGGTGAAAGATGGAAAGAATGAGAAAATTGGTTGGAAAGACTTCAAGGTTGTTTTTAATTAGTATTATTTTCTTGTGGTCTTGTACTATACCAAATCTTGAGAGTTTATTGTGATCATACAAGGAGATCATTCTAATATGGATTTTGTAAACTACTTTACATAGTTAGTTCGATATTCACCCAACCTCATTTCCAACCAAAAAATTAAAGGCTCGGATATTTGAAAGGGGGTTGGGTCCAAAAAAACAATTTTAGGTCTTTATTTTCAAACATAATACCTATGATGAAGTGGTTGATTATAACATTATGTTAGAGATTGATCATAGTGACCATCCAAGTTTTTTGGGATCAATATCCACTATGTGTAGTAGAAGTTCATTATAGAAGAAGGGGAAGTGGGATGAGTATGGAAATAAGGGATGTGGTAGTTCAATCCATCCTTCCAGCATGTCTTTTTTTGTGGCATCTGAATCCTGGCCAGTCATGTGCCATTAGTGTGGGAAGGTAGGACACATACGACCTATGTTCACATATCCTCCTAAATCTTATCGTTTATGTGTAGCTATGGGACACATGCATCATTTTTGAAAAGGTATGTTCCCATATCATATTGGTGCAGGATTGGGGTATTTTAGGGGGATTTCAGCCCAGTTAGAACCATCAAGGTTAGTAGACTCTCAGTTTAGTGGTCATTGTGGTAGATCTAGATCATCTTCTTTGTAGAGCTAGTTTAGGGTAAATCCATAGTCTAGTGGTTCTTCTCAGGTTCAAGCTGAGATGAGGAATCTTCATGTTGTTGACCAAGAACTAACCAAATTAGATACAGTACCTATGATAGTTTGAGATTCTATTTTTATTTCATTATATTTAGCTATCATTTTTTGATAATGGTGGTTCAGTTTCTTTTATTTTTTCTGCCTTGTTGATATGTTAAATTTATAAACATAGCTCATGTTTTATGCAATGGTGATGGTGACACCACTTGGTAAGAAGTTAATTAAAGGTTTCAGGTATCCATCCTATTCACTCACCATTTCTGGGGCCGATTTGGACTGGAAATATTTGATATTATAAATGGAACACTTTGAAATGGTCCTTAGTGTGGATTGGATGGTGATTTTTAGGATCATATCGATTGTTGTACGTGGAGATTAATTTTTGTAGAACCTAATGGTAGTAACCTGGTTTCCCATATTGAATGATATCCTCTTTCAGGTCATGTTGGACCTCTACTTATTGATTTGGGAAACTATGTAAATCAATTCTCATTGAACATGCTGGAGGATAGTAGTAGTGGTTCTAGAGCTAGATTACATCTTGTGGTGAATGAGTTCCTGAAGGTTTTTCTTGAGGATTTTTCATTTTTCCCTCCATATTGAGATGTGGATTTCTCAATTTATTTGGCACTAGGAGCACAACCAATATCTATTACCTCATACCTTATGGCACCCACTCAGTTGAGGGAATTAAAGGTACAACTAGACTATCTAGAATCCAAAAGATTCATTCACCCAATCATCTCAACTGGGGACTCTCTATATCTGTTTGAAAAAAAGGCTGATGGATCTCTTCAATTATGTAATGATTACCTGATACTTAACATGGGGAATATCAAGAAAAATTAACATTTTCCATGTATTGATGACCTTTTTATCATATTAAGGGGGAAAGGTGGTTTTCAAAAATTGAATTGTGTTCTGATTATCACAAAGTTAGAGTTAGAGAGGAGTATGTCCCAGAAATATCCTTATGATGTGGGTACGATGATTTAGAGTATTTGGTCATACATTTTGGGATAAAAATTATTGGTCTATCTTTATTGCACTTATGAATATGGTGTTCCCCCATTATCTCAGTTACTTTATTTTGGTATTCATAGATGACACCCTAGTCTACTCGATGACTGAGGAAGAGCATGAGCAGCATTTGAAGATTGTACTATGTACTCTTTGGGATCATCATCTTTATGAAAATTACTCTAAATGAACCTTATATATCAGGGAAGTGAAGTTTATAGGTCATGTGATCTCGTAAAAAGTGGTTTTGATAGACCCTAATATGGTTATGTCAGTGAGGTTATGGGATCAGTTGAGGAATGTGTTTGAGATCAGAATATTTTTCGGCTTAGTAGGGTAGTTCATGTAGTTTTTTAAGACTTATCTCAACTTTCTTCACCCTTGAAAGTGTGACTTAGAGAGGGATAAACTTGAAATTGATGCCAGAGTTCAAATCTTTCTTTAAGGATCTTAAACAATGCCTGACCAAGAACCATGTTTTGATATTTATAGAATATTGAAAGCGGTATGTGTTTTATTAAGATTCCCCAGTTATGCGTCTCAGGTTTGTGTTTATGAAAGTTGAAAATGTCGTGGATTATGGTTCTCACCATCTTTAACCACATGAAAATAATTACCCTAACCATAACTTATAATTATAAGTACTTATGAATTCCTTAAATATGTGGCACCATTATATTTTTGGGGATAATTTTGTAATATATTATGATCATAATAGCATTGCCTAAATTTTATCGAAAAAAATATCAAAATTTGAGGTAGCATCATTGGGTTGATTACCTTCGGAGGTTTGATTTGGATATATTCTATACCCTAGGAAAATTTAATGTTGTGGAAAACTCTTTGAGAGGTAAATTGACGATGAAATCATTAAAAGAATCTGTTGAGGAATAGACATTGATGGGGATATTTGATCAGTTTCATATGGAGATTATAGAGCACATTGGAGGTGCATTCTTAAAAAATCTGCATCTAACACCTTCTCATCAAGAATTGATTCTGGAGGACCATCCTAGTGATGATTTGTGACAATAGTGTATATAGTTTCTTAATGGTGGGGAGACACCTAGTGATTAGTCATTGTATCCCAGCAAAGTTTGCTTGCATCAAGAGTATCTTTGTGGTGTTGTTGTCTATAAGGAAAGTGTTGATGTAGCATAGCCACCAATCTTAGTGGACTATTCATCCTAGTTCCACCAAGATGTTTTATGATGTGTGTCAGTAGTTTAGGTGGCCAGTTATGAGGTAGGATATAGTTGAATTTGTAATGCAGTGTTATACTTGTGATTAGGTTAAAGAATAGAACCAAAGGACCTCTAGTTTACTCTATCGACTACGTATTCATACATAGAAGTTGGATGAGATATCTATGTAATTTATTGTCAGATTACCTCATACACCCCATGGGAGGAATTATTTTTGTGTAGTGATAAATCATCTGACCTAATAATCTCATTTAATCCATATCAAGGATTCATCCAAGGTGAATGAGTTAGGCTAGTTGTATGTTCGAGAGATAGTGAGGCTTTATGGTGTGCCATCAGTATTTGTTTCTAATAGAGACCTCTATTTTAAATCATGGTTTTGGGAAGGACTTTATAAATAGATGGGGTCATAGGTCCTGTTAAGCTTGGAATACCATCCTCAAATGGATAGTCAGACAATGCAAATGAATCTGAATCTAGAATACATGATCCAGGTGTGTGATTTAGATTTCATTGGTGCATGGGATAACCATTTGTTATTGGTTGAGTTTTCATATAACAATATTTATCGATACTCAATTTGAGTGGCTCTTTCTAAGGCATTGTAAGGTTGGCCATGTCGGTCTCCTTTATGTTGGGATTAAGTGGTTGATACCTCTTTGTTGAGACCAAACCTTGTGCAAGAGACATTTGATAAAACCAATTCGATCAAGTAGAATTTGTTGATGTATTAGAGTCACTACAAGCATTATTTCTATTAGAAGCACTGATATATAGAGTTTTCTATGGGTGTACGGGTATTTCTAAAAGTGGCATGTCACTTTGGTCATCGTCATTTGGGTGAGCAATGGACGTTAATGCGTAGGTATGTCAGACCTTTTGATATGACCATTTGGATTAGTAAAGTTTCATACAGGTTATCTCTTCCCTCTCAATTATCATCAATTCATGAAATGTTCCATGTTTCTCTATTGAATAAGTATAACACAGATATGTCTCATGTGTTGATTTGGGAAGATTTGGATTTTGAGGCTTATTTATCTGTGTCTGAGCAAACAGTGTGGATTATAAATTCTCAGGAGAAAGTACTACGTGGGAATTCCATTCCATTATTCCATTTTTCTTGGAAGCATGGTAATGACGATTATGAGTCTGGGGAGTAAGGTTCCTATATTCAGAATAAGTATCCTTTTTTATTCTCTCGTCAAGCTTTGAGATGAATTTATGGGAACAGAAAGTTTTCATGGTGGGTAGAATTGTCACATATGTGATTTTATCTTGAGGTATTATAATGTTAATTATTCATCTTATGTTTATCCTGAGTTTTCCTAAATGTTTTAGTTAAAAATTGGAGTTTTGGGGCTTACAGAAGGTGGAAAACGATTGGAGCATAGTTTGGAAAACTATACACCCTTGCTTGAGAAATCATGCATCGAAGTTCCATTTTTTATAGAAGTGAACCACAATTTTCGTGCATGGTTTAGAGAAAGTTTGGTAAAATCATTTAGAATTCCCCTCATGGATAGTGATGGGTGAACAATTGTCATATTGTTTGAAAAATTGTGTGGTAAAACCATCTCTAATGTTTAGGTCATTATAATTATTAAAATGATGTTTGTGTCATATTAGAATTTAGCCCCAAATCCCCCATATTTCTTCCCCACTTGGAATTTCTACCCCTAAAAACCTCTTAAACTACTCCTTACTCCATTGTACCTCCATTTTTAGGTGATTTTGGTGGGTATTCTTAAACAATCCATCAAGTTAGTGATTTTCCTTCTTGATTTCTCCTCTTTTATAGGATTTATCTTTATATTTCTTAGATTTATATATCTATAAAAGGTTATGTGATCTATTTAGGGTTGTATATTGATTCTTATGCTTCAAATATTTATTTTTATGGTCTGGTATTTATAGGGTCCCTTGGTGGTGTAGTTTTGGTTTAGTAAAAACTTCTATAAGTTTCTACACTTGAGGTAAGTGGTTTCATGCTCAAACATTATTTTTTAACATTGATATGTTTTATTTAATTATTGGTTATGTTCTATTTGTTTTGTATGAGGTTTGAAATGTGTTTTAAACAAATTAATTATGTTTTTTTGTTGGAAAGTGTCTTTTAAACATAAATGGATTATGATTCACATGTAGTTCATGTGTTTTTTCTTGTTTTTCTCTTTAAATGTGTTTGGAAAAATGTTTAAGTGGGGTGAAACATATTTTGAAATGGATTTCGTGAGAATTTGGATTTGAAAGTGGTTTTGGTTGTAGAAACGGTCATTTATCATGTGTGATTATATTCATTATCAGGTGTGCATGTGGGTGTACTGATCTATGTGATATGTGAAATTAAAATTGAGAAAGAAGGGAAGCCTGGGTATATAGGTGGGAATACTAGAAAAAGTAAGCTACTTGACTCAGAAGTTTATTTTCCTAGATTCATCTAAAAGTATTGATGAATACAACACTAACAAAATTATGAGGATGATTGGATACCACTAGACCTTGTTATGCATCCTCCTCTAGTGGATCAAGCATAGGGATGTTGTGGGTTATGGTTCCTATACCATGTTTCACTGAGATTCAAGGTTTTTAGTGTCCCATTTTAGTGAGTGCCTAGAGGGATTTCCCATGACTTATTACTCATTGTGATATCGTTCCTACCTTTATCATATGATGCACATTTTTGGTTATCTCAAAATAAATTCATGTTTTTCTTTAAAATGTTTTCTATAAAAAATTGTGTATCTTTTCATTATATAAAACATAGATGATAATTTATCTTATAATTTTTTGGAATGGAATATATTTTATTGGGTGGAATCCTACTAGGATTTGGATCACACACTTAATACACATTTGGGTGTATGTAGAATTGCTTTTGATTGACTGAGGTAATGGAAATATGTATCGGTATGGTGGCTCAAGTTGCTAGTGGTATTCTCTTTTAGGTGTTGGTGGTGGTGGCATGAGGATAATTCTCATCTTATTTTATAGAGTTTTTTGGGATAATATTATTGTCCTATTTTTTTATTATTTGGGTTAGGTTTAAAATTGTAAACTTTGACCATGAAAATCATTGTAACTCTTTTGGATATGTTTATTCAGTTATGTTCTGTTTATTTTTTTGGTTGTTTTTATTATGTAAATGGGTGATATCGTTCCAAAGGCATATTCTGATACCCAAAAACTAGTTATGAGCTCACGAGGATCATAAACTCACTTAGTGTTATGCCATGGACTAGTTCTGGTGTCGGGTTGGATGGAACTCTGGCTTGTTTTGTGACAAGGCTAAATTCCTAAACACTATCACATGGTGGACAAAGCACCAAAAAATATTATGTTTACTCCCTTATCCTAAGAATGACGTCTCTTGAGACTATAAAATTTCCCAATGCTTTGGAGATATATATAGGTCCACCAACCATAAAATTTTCATGATCTACGAATTACACATAATTTAAGTCAATATCAAGGCATAACATAATAATTACCCATTGAAAGAATATTGGTTTCAAAACCATGTCTCATATCATAATCAAAGGAAATTTCAAAATGTAGGAATTTGAGAAATGAACATAAGGCTTTTATTACCCCATAAAAGAAATTGATAATAATCTATCAATACATGTAAGATACATAAATAAATAATTTATAATATTTATATAACATTAAATAAAGATAAATTGATTTAGAGAAAGAATGGTCATAACCAGTGTAAAAATATAGTTTAAAAAGATCCCTTACATTGAGATAGATTTGACATGTGCTTTCTTTATCTTTCTGTATAATAAATTTAGGTTAATTATTTACTTTCTTAAGTAGTTTTTCAATTTTATTATTACTTTAATTTTATTTATTATTATTTTATATTCAATTACTTATATGTTTAGGTGCAAGTCAGACAGTTTGATGTTGTTCAGGTCATATGTCTAAAATCACATTAAAAAATTGACTAATACTAAAGAGATTATTAATTCATCATATATAAAATAATAATCATGAAATAATTATCAATTTTAGACATAAGGTATAATTTTAAAATAAATCATGAAATATGGTTATGAAAAATGAACTATGTTACAATCATTGAGAGGGCAAGCCTTACGTACACATGATTAACGTTTCCATTTTTGAAAGATCGTAATAGAAAGAAATTAAGTGTTATTTTATCTTTATATAATAATAATTATATCATAAATATATTATTATTTCTTTAAATAATATTAGATATACCATCCATGTTATGAAATAATAAAAAATGAATCATTCTGCTTCACTAGGAAGTTGTCTGCCATACACATGAACAATGTTATCATTTTCAATGGATGGTAAGGTAATAAAGTATATGATTTATTACCTTTAAAAATAATTTATATTTCATTTAAATAATATATAAACATTAAATACATTATCATTGATAGTCTTGAGATTGTATGAAATTTGATTACATCAGTTCTCATGATGGTAGTCTGTCAAACACAAAAACAATGGTTTCATTCCCCATTTTATAGAAGTAGAGATGGATTTAGATCATAAAATTAACACAATAAAATAATAGTATATGGTAGATTCTTAATTTTTTAAATGATCATAATTGATTTACATTTTAATTATGTGGAAGAATGTAACGCCCCTACCCCAGTTACCCAGAGTCGGTGCATTAATTACATAACATTGGCATGATCACAAGAAAGATCAAATCTCGAAAGACCGATTGGTTTAGTAGCCTTGGAAACACTAGATATATTCATAAGTTTTACATTACATTATAAAATGAAAAACTACTACAACAACATAATATCTCAATAGACCACACTATTATCCCCTCATAAAATCCCTGCAGGTCATTCATAATTTACTTCTTCACTTCCTGGGAAAAATAAAACATAGAAAAGGGGTGAGCTCAAATGCCCAGTAAGGATAACAATATAGCGGAAACTTTCATAAATAAGAATAAACATTTAAGGCAATGTATAACTAAAACAAAAGCCTTTTAAATATGAACTTTCAACATGGTATGGCATAAATAAAATGAAATAATGCCATTTACTTATTCACATGGATATTATACTAATCGAATAATCACATGCAAAAATCAATAACCACTTTCATAATGTTGGAATGCATAATGCCAGACTATCATAACCACATAGCCAAGGCCTCGTGCCAAGGCTACAAATAAGATTTTGTCAAGGCCTTGTGCCAAGACACTAGTTTGTCTCATGAGACCTACCGATGCATCGAGGAGCTATAGCGGGCTCCACCCGTCACTTATTAAGTCCAATACATTCCCATATGAAAAGGTTTAAACATAACATAAACATTCGTATTAAAACTAGCATACGAAATGTCAATACTTTCACAATAAACTATGAATGGTATAAAAATAGCACATCCACAGTCAAACATATCACAAAACCTTCAATACAATATAGAAGTTTTGTATCATAATAAATCAACTTCAAATAATCTTAAAATCCATCAAAGGATGTTGACATAGATGAAATCAAAATTCTTTTAAAAGAAATATCTCCTTTTATTTTGAAATCATTTAAGATCCATATAAAATAAAACATTTTCTTTGAAAATATTCTTATAAGATTGTATGGGAAGCTTCGACGATTTTATAACGGCGGAAAATAACCGCACCCGCCGTATAAGTTAAAAAAAACATTCTTACCTCAATTCTGTCGAAAAGGTTAAAAAGGACCTTGTTTTGAAAACGACGGAAAGATTCCTTTATAAACCTCTTATAAAAATTCAAACAAGGGTATAAATGACTTTAACCCATATTCTTGTAAATAGTAAAAATGTTTTGAAATACATTTCGAAGAAACATGGATGTGGATGATAAAGAGATCCCAGTAGATTATTACGTATAATACAACCTCGGATAATGAAGAGATTGTGAAATAACCCTTACCTTGAACTTTCTCTTAGTCGATGGTATGTTAACCTCCTGTATAATAATTAAAACATTGTTATTAAATTATACAATAATCATATACATCAATATGATATCATATATGATCTTTTAATATTGATTTGATAATAATATCTTAGTATTATCGTTGTTTCGGGTGTGAACTTTCTTGTTTTCTTTTGTATGTTTTGTTACGTAAGACATGTTTGTAATGGATAGATTATATCTTATTCATAATCAGAATGATATTAACATTATTTTTAACCCCAAAATGAGAATAAGACTTGAATGGATATGATGGAGAATGAATCTTATCGCGTTCGTGGAGACGGTAGTCCGTACGTGCGCACGAACGCTACTTCCATTTAATTAATTTTTATTTTAAAAGAATCTAATCCAAATGATACATAGGTATATTACTATTCCAGTATAGTATTTTATATATGTTACTTAAGTTCATTAACACCATCCTTTATACGTTCCATGTGTGGTATGAACGAGTCATATCATTTTAAGGGGGCGGTAGTCCGCACTTCCTCAAATGAAATTATCGTATGCATATACAACATGAAACGAATAATGGTATGAAATAAAATGGAATTACAGAAGCTTATATATAAAATATATATCATTAATATCATATTTAATTACAGTGCCATCATAATGGCCACCATGAGAGGTGGTAAGATGTATTTGAACAATCATCGTTTCGTGAGGCGTTAGTTTGCCATCCACAGAAACATTATGTTCATCATCCATTAGATGGAGTTGTGTGTATGTGTAGTTTGAATCCTTCTTATAACAACATCCTAGTATATTTAGGATACTGGTGTTGTTACAAAAGAAAGGAAATAAAAAGATTTTGGGGGTTGGAGAAGCAAAATAAATGAAAATAATTTAAGAGAAATCGTTACCTTTAATTTAGGTAACTCACTTTGGTTGGAACCAAAGGACTTCTTGAAATGATTTCTGCCTAAGGGGAAGCTTCAAGGAGGAGGAGAGGGATGTGGGGAGCTTAGTTGGGCAGAGTTTGGACGAGCAAAGTGGCTTGAGAGGTGTGAGGAAAAGAGAAGGAGGAGTGCCCTTTTATAAGAGGGGTGAGGGGCACCTTTGGAAAAGCTAGAAATATTAATTTATAATAAATTCATATTCGGTTTCCAAAGGCTCCAAAGTTGACTATTCAAAGTATGAGGTGGGGATAGGTCGAAAACAACTCATCCAATATAATTTAGACAGGTTTGGGTACTTATATTAACCTTATCTTTAAGTATTAACTCTAAGTTAATTAGTTTCACTTTTACAATGTCTCTTTGTATTTTTATATTATATGGTTAATAGACTTACCATATACATACAAGCGACCCCCAAGTGGTCCATTAATGAGGAACCTATCATAATATAAGTCTCTTGGCCGAACCTTAGATTTTTAGGAATTTAATATCAATTAATAATATAATATTTGTTTTAAGAACTCTTTTATGTCAATTTTGACACTATTCAATAGTTTATTTTTGTGAAACTCATAACAGATTGATTACTTCGAACAAAGTCAATTAAATCAATCCTAATATATCCTATTATCCTAGAAAATTAGTGTAATTAATTAAAAGTTTCATATTATATTTATTTGGGTATTTATAATATCAATTATGTTAATTTTTTACTATTTTAGTAATTACTGCATCATCATTGTGTCATAAATAAAATAAATTATTTAATGTCTAAAAATTATAAATAAAACATCATTATGTAGTAAATCGTTTTATCTTTCTAATGAATATTTATAATCGAAAATCCAACATGTATAACCCTATGTAAAAATTTTTCTTCTAAAAGATGTAAGCTTATGCCATTTTTATTTTTATTTTAACTTTATTAATATAATGTGTCCCTACCACATACAAGTGGCTCCAAGGGGTCCCCAAATTGACCCAAGGATGCCCATGGTCGGGTATGTGTCCACCAATAAGGTTAGGACACGTTCTAGGGTAATTTTGTATTATTATTATATTATTTTTTAACCCTTATTTACCGGATTTACCCTTTAACCATGGTAAATAAAATATTTACCGCAGTAATTATTCAAAATGTGTAAAAATAAAAGTTACCTATTTACATAATTTGGACATCCTGATTCCAAATATGGAATCCATTTTCCTAAATTCAAAACACAGAAGTGGCAGAAATTAATTTAAAATTAATTCCCGCTGTCAAAACAAAAAGCGTGTTTTTAAGAGATAATAACTATCAAAAGATTGACACTCGTTTATGTTCGGTTTAATTGTAAAATTATGTCCAATGACCAACATTATATTAAATGGTAAAAATATATTCTAAATATACTTTAAAACCACTCAAATTCATAATTTATCACTATTAATTATTTTGATTAAAAAAGTTGTTTTTAATTAAAATTTAGTAATTTTCACTATTCATCAAAATATGAAAGTTATCCGAAATGTACCAAAATTTCACCCTAGGCTAATTTTGATATTCCGAATCCAAAAATGAAGTCCATTTTTAAATATAGAATATATATGATTTCAAAAAGTAGGTATTACTATTCACAACGGCTAGTTTAATTAGTTGTGGTGTGTGTTAGAACTCGAGGTTGCGTACAACACACGCTATCGCATTATTCAAAGGGAAACGTACCGTAGAAGCTTGGGGTGTTACATTCTCCCCTCCTTCAAATAATTGCGTCCTCGCAATTTCTAGGGTATTACTGCATAAAAAGACTCGGGTGGGTCTTCATCATAAGTTCCTCGGGTTCCCACGTTGCCTCTTCCATCTTATGATTTCTCCACAAAACTTTTACCAGACGCGTCGTCCGGTTTCTCAGCACTTGTTCTCTCGTATCAAGAATCTTGATGGGCTCTTCGCAATAAGACAGATCGGGTTCCAGTTCTAATTCCTCATAGGTGAGTACATGCGTTGGTTCAGGCATGTATTTTCTCAACAGAGATACGTGGAACACATCGTGAACTTTGGAGAGACTTGGCGGCATTGCCAATCGGTAAGCTACAGCCCCAATTCGTTCTAGAATTTCGAAAGGTCCGATGTACCTGGGACTCAATTTACCTTTCTTACCAAAACGTATGACTCCCTTCCACGGAGATACCTTTAGGAAAACATGATCACCGACTTGAAATTCCAAATCCTTCCTTCGATTATCGGCATAGCTCTTCTGCCTACTTTGAGCTGCTTTGATGTGATTTTGGATTACCTTTACCTTTTCCATCGTTTCCTCCACCAGTTCTAGACCTACAATTTTTCTTTCACCGACGTCATCCCAACAGGTTGGTGTACGACATCTCTTTCCGTATAACGCTTCATATGGTGCCATCTGAATACTCGAATGGAAGCTATTGTTATAGGAAAATTCTACCAGAGGTAAATATTGATCCCACATACCCTGAAAGTCAAGTGAGCAAGATCTCAACATGTCTTCTAAGGTTTGAATAGTCCGTTCTGATTGTCCGTCTGTCTGAGGGTGGTAAGCAGTGCTCAAATGAAGTTCAGTATCCAGGGATTTCTGAAGACTTTTCCAAAATCTTGAAGTAAAAACGGGGATCACGATCAGAAACAATCGATAGGGGTACTCCATGAAGTCTCACAACTTCATTAATGTATAGTCTTGCTAGACGTTCCAGGGGTAGATCTTCTCTTATAGCAAGAAAATGTGCTGACTTGGTAAGACGATCAACAATAACCCATATTGCATCGTTCCTTCTAGGAGTCTTTGGTAGCCCCATGACAAAGTCCATCGTAATATTGTCCCATTTCCACTCCGGTATGGGAAGAGGTTTCATGACTTCTCCAGGCTGTTGCCTTCCAGCTTTGACTTGTTGACAAACCATACATCTTGACACAAAATCAGCAATCTCCCTCTTCATGTTGTCCCACCAAAAATGTTCCTTCAAATCTCTATACATTTTGGTGCTCCCAGGGTGTATAGAGAAATTGGAACTATGAGCATCATCCAGCAATTCCCTTTTTAGATCAGGTATATTGGGAACACAAAGTCTCTTCCCGAATTTCAAAATTCCATCTTCATACACAAAGTCTCTCAATATCCCATCATTCACAGCTTTAATCTTCTTTTGGAATTCTTCATCATTGGTCTGAGAACTCTTAATCCTTTCTAGTAAAGATGGTTTGGCAACCATTTGAAAAAGCATTGATGTTTCACCTTCCCTGGTTATTCCCATGTCCATCTTCTCTAGATCCATGAAAATTGGATCCCTTTCAATTCTCATCATGTTCAGAACTCCATGGTCTTTTCTGCTCAAAGCATCTGCTACTTTGTTTGCTTTCCCCGGGTGGTAGTGTATCGTACAATCATAATCCTTGAGTAATTCAAGCCATCTCCTTTGCCTCATGTTGAGTTCTTTTTGTGAGAAAATATACTTCAAACTCTTGTGATCAGTATAAATCTCACATTTTTCACCATAGAGGTAGTGCCTCCATATTTTCAAAGCAAAGATCACTGCTGCTAACTCGAGATCATGAGTAGGATAGTTTTGTTCATGAATTTTCAACTGTCGTGATGCATAGGCAATAACTCTATCATTCTGCATAAGGACACAACCAAGTCCTTTCTTTGATGCATCACTATAAATAACGAACCCATCATTCCCCGATGGTAGAGTCAATATAGGAGCATTGACTAATCTTTTCTTCAATTCTTCGAAACATTCTTCACACTCTTTTGTCCAAACAAATTTAATCCCTTTACGTGTGAGCTTTGTTAATGGGTTAGCCAATCGGGCAAAATTCTGGACGAAACGTCGATAATAACCTGCCAAGCCAATAAAACTACGTACCTCAGTTATACTCGTAGGTGCTGGCCATTCTTGGATTGCTTTGGTCTTAGAAGGATCAACAGAGATTCCATATTTAGAGACAATATGGCCAAGAAAAGAAATCTCCTGAAGCCAGAATTCACACTTGCTAAACTTCCCATATAATTCATGCCTCCTCAGAGTCTTCAAGATAATGCGCAAGTGATTTTCATGATCTTCATAGGTTTTGGAGTATACCAAGATATCATCAATAAATACCACCACAAATTCATCCAGATACTCCTTGAAAACTCTATTCATCAGATCCATGAATACAGAGGGTGCATTAGTCAATCCAAACGGCATTACAGTAAACTCGTAATGCCCGTACCTGGTTCGAAATGCTGTCTTCGGAATGTCTTCCTTCTTCACACACAACTGATGGTATCCAGATCGAAGGTCAATCTTTGAAAAGTATTGAGCTCCATGCAGTTGGTCAAATAAATCATCAATACGAGGTAGGGGATACTTGTTCTTTATCGTTATAGCATTGATCTCCCTGTAGTCGATACATAACCTCATAGATCCATCTTTCTTTTTAACAAAAAGAACAGGGGCTCCCCATGGAGAAACACTAGGGCGAATAAATCCCTTATTACTCAATTCCTCTAGTTGTTTCTTTAGTTCGACTAGCTCTACAGTGGCCATTCTATAAGGGGTCTTCGATATAGGCCTTGATCCAGGAATTAAATCAATGGAAAACTCTACTTCTCGTTCTGGAGGATGTCCAGGTAAATCTTCCGGAAATACATCTACAAATTCTTTCACAACAGGTACATCCTCTATTTGAACATTCCTTTCCTCATCGACAGTTATTTCATTCTCTTCCTCCCCGATAATTGAATTAAGTTGAGCTACAGGGGGTGGATCTAAATAAGAATTAGGTGGTGACAATTCTGCTCTAAAAATAAGGTGTTCCTTATCATTATCATCAAGAATCGTAACCTCTTTCTTCTTACAATAAATCTTCGCATCATAGTCCGAAAGCCAGTCCATACCGAGGATTATATCAAACTCAATCATAGGTATGACGATGAGATCAGCAGATAAAGAAAATTTATGTGCTCTAATGGGGACTGATTCACAAAACTTTGTTTCAACGATACTTCCCTTAGGAGTTTTAACTGACAACTCCCTTATTAAATCAAATTGGAAATATCTAATTTTCTTAGCAAACTGGGAAGATATGAAACAATGCGATGATCCAGAATCAAATAATGCATTTGCTAAACTTGAGGAAACCATTAAATTACCTGCCACTACGTCTTTCAGAGCTTCTACCTCAGCAGTAGTGATAGCATAAGCCTGGCCTTGATCCCTTGGCCTTTTCTGAGGTAAGTTCTCCTGACGCTTAGGACATGCATTTGCATAATTCCCCATCTCCCTGCAATTGTAGCACTGAACGTTGGTAGCTTCCTTCTTCCCCTTGCAATCATGAGCTTGGTGGCCTTTTTCACCACACTTGTAACAGACTCCCATTCCCTTCAGGCAAGCACCAGGATGTTTCTTCCCGCATTTACCACAAGATGGATATTCAACCTTTCCCTTCTTACCCTTATTTCCATTCCCAGATTGATCAGCAGGTCTCTTCTTCTCTTGCTTCGCTTTAAAGTCATAAGACATAGAGAATTCCTTTTCGGTCTTGATAGCACATGAGACAATGTCTTCGTACGATGAAAAGGATTGTGAGACTAATGCTCGACGGAGAAATGGTTTTAACCCATCAAAGAAACGATCAATCTTACTTCTTGGGTTGCGAATATAATCACCAGCGTACCTCGCTAACCTTGTAAAGTTAGCCTCATACTTTGTGACATTCTCATCCTCCTTTTGTCTCAGACTCAGAAATTGCCTTTCCATATCTGCTCGATGGTCGCGAGGAAAGTATTTTTCTAAAAACAGATCTTTGAACTCCCTCCATTCCATGTTTGATACTTCATCATCTTATTCATGTTTTGAATCAATGACCACCATTGATCAGCATCTCCAGTGAGGTGGTAAACTGCCATGGTAACTTTTTCCCTTTCACTACTCCCCAAAGCCTGAAATATTTTCTCTAGGGAAAATATCCATTGCTCAGCTACTAAGGGATTTGTACTCCCATTGAACGTTGGTGGTTGTTGTCTCATGAATCGGTCTAACATTGATCCTCCACGCTGCGGATCAGGGTGCTCCATACGGGTAAGGTTATTATTCATAACCTGAGTAAGTTGTCCCAGTACGGTGATTAGCTGATCAGCACCAGTTGCATCACCAGCCCCACTATAATTATCTTGAGCAGGAGGGCAATCCCTACATGGAGTGTGTGCATTGATACGGTTTCCATTTCTTCCACTAGGCGCCATTTCTAAAAAAATGGCATAAACTAGATCAGTTTATGCATCAAAATACATAATCCCATACTTATAAAACACTTAACATAAATTGAACTATTTATGGATATAATCCATAATCATAAAAATGTTTTCTTTGAGGAAGTATATACTCATAAACCCTTCATAATGATTTGTAAAGATAGTGAGAGTTATCCTAAGCATATCCCCGGGAGTGTCGTAACCAAGAGTGCAGCAAGGCCCGTTGTCGTGCACCAGTTCCCGTTCGAGTCTAGCTCAAAGTGGTGTTTTCGGGTTTTACCCCTAGGTACATCTGTGCCAGAGCCGCCTCTACCTGCTCGTATCCAGACAGGGATGTATTGCTCGAAAAACTCACAAAATCTCTACAATACCAAAATTCTAGGAAGTTCTTCTATACTAATCCTCAAAGTTCATCTTAGGTCTACGTGCTCTAATCAGAGTTTATCTAAATCTAGCTTCCAAGGTTTGTACTAAACTTCCTCTAATACCAACTGTAACGCCCCGACCCCAGTTACCCAGAGTCGGTGCATTAATTACATAACATTGGCATGATCACAAGAAAGATCAAATCTCGAAAGACCGATTGGTTTAGTAGCCTTGGAAACACTAGATATATTCATAAGTTTTACATTACATTATAAAATGAAAAACTACTACAACAACATAATATCTCAATAGACCACACTATTATCCCCTCATAAAATCCCTGCAGGTCATTCATAATTTACTTCTTCACTTCCTGGGAAAAATAAAACATAGAAAAGGGGTGAGCTCAAATGCCCAGTAAGGATAACAATATAGCGGAAACTTTCATAAATAAGAATAAACATTTAAGGCAATGTATAACTAAAACAAAAGCCTTTTAAATATGAACTTTCAACATGGTATGGCATAAATAAAATGAAATAATGTCATTTACTTATTCACATGGATATTATACTAATCGAATAATCACATGCAAAAATCAATAACCACTTTCATAATGTTGGAATGCATAATGCCAGACTATCATAACCACATAGCCAAGGCCTCGTGCCAAGGCTACAAATAAGATTTTGTCAAGGCCTTGTGCCAAGACACTAGTTTGTCTCATGAGACCTACCGATGCATCGAGGAGCTATAGCGGGCTCCACCCGTCACTTATTAAGTCCAATGCATTCCCATATGAAAAGGTTTAAACATAACATAAACATTCGTATTAAAACTAGCATACGAAATGTCAATACTTTCACAATAAACTATGAATGGTATAAAAATAGCACATCCACAGTCAAACATATCACAAAACCTTCAATACAATATAGAAGTTTTGTATCATAATAAATCAACTTCAAATAATCTTAAAATCCATCAAAGGATGTTGACATAGATGAAATCAAAATTCTTTTAAAAGAAATATCTCCTTTTATTTTGAAATCATTTAAGATCCATATAAAATAAAACATTTTCTTTGAAAATATTCTTATAAGATTGTATGGGAAGCTTCGACGATTTTATAACGGCGGAAAATAACCGCACCCGCCGTATAAGTTAAAAAAAACATTCTTACCTCAATTCTGTCGAAAAGGTTAAAAAGGACCTTGTTTTGAAAACGACGGAAAGATTCCTTTATAAACCTCTTATAAAAAGTCAAACAAGGGTATAAATGACTTTAACCCATATTATTGTAAATAGTAAAAATGTTTTGAAATACATTTCGAAGAAACATGGATGTGGATGATAAAGAGATCCCAGTAGATTATTACGTATAATACAACCTCGGATAATGAAGAGATTGTGAAATAACCCTTACCTTGAACTTTCTCTTAGTCGATGGTATGTTAACCTCCTGTATAATAATTAAAACATTGTTATTAAATTATACAATAATCATATACATCAATATGATATCATATATGATCTTTTAATATTGATTTGATAATAATATCTTAGTATTATCGTTGTTTCGGGTGTGAACTTTCTTGTTTTCTTTTGTATGTTTTGTTACGTAAGACATGTTTGTAATGGATAGATTATATCTTATTCATAATCAGAATGATATTAACATTATTTTTAACCCCAAAATGAGAATAAGACTTGAATGGATATGATGGAGAATGAATCTTATCGCGTTCGTGGAGACGGTAGTCCGTACGTGCGCACGAACGCTACTTCCATTTAATTAATTTTTATTTTAAAAGAATCTAATCCAAATGATACATAGGTATATTACTATTCCAGTATAGTATTTTATATATGTTACTTAAGTTCATTAACACCATCCTTTATACGTTCCATGTGTGGTATGAACGAGTCATATCATTTTAAGGGGGCGGTAGTCCGCACTTCCTCAAATGAAATTATCGTATGCATATACAACATGAAACGAATAATGGTATGAAATAAAATGGAATTACAGAAGCTTATATATAAAATATATATCATTAATATCATATTTAATTACAGTGCCATCATAATGGCCACCATGAGAGGTGGTAAGATGTATTTGAACAATCATCGTTTCGTGAGGCGTTAGTTTTCCATCCACAGAAACATTATGTTCATCATCCATTAGATGGAGTTGTGTGTATGTGTAGTTTGAATACTTCTTATAACAACATCCTAGTATATTTAGGATACTGGTGTTGTTACAAAAGAAAGGAAATAAAAAGATTTTGGGGGTTGGAGAAGCAAAATAAATGAAAATAATTTAATAGAAATCGTTACCTTTAATTTAGGTAACTCACTTTGGTTGGAACCAAAGGACTTCTTGAAATGATTTCTGCCTAAGGGGAAGCTTCAAGGAGGAGGAGAGGGATGTGGGGAGCTTAGTTTGGCAGAGTTTGGACGATCAAAGTGGCTTGAGAGGTGTGAGGAAAAGAGAAGGAGGAGTGCCCTTTTATAAGAGGGGTGAGGGGCACCTTTGGAAAAGCTAGAAATATTAATTTATAATAAATTCATATTCGGTTTCCAAAGGCTCCAAAGTTGACTATTCAAAGGATGAGGTGGGGATAGGTCGAAAACAACTCATCCAATAGAATTTAGACAGGTTTGGGTACTTATATTAACCTTATCTTTAGGTATTAACTCTAAGTTAATTAGTTTCACTTTTACAATGTCTCTTTGTATTTTTATATTATATGGTTAATAGACTTACCATATACATACAAGCGACCCCCAAGTGGTCCATTAATGAGGAACCTATCATAATATAAGTCTCTTGGCCGAACCTTAGATTTTTAGGAATTTAATATCAATTAATAATATAATATTTGTTTTAAGAACTCTTTTATGTCAATTTTGACACTATTCAATAGTTTATTTTTGTGAAACTCATAACAGATTGATTACTTCGAACAAAGTCAATTACATCAATCCTAATATATCCTATTATCCTAGAAAATTAGTGTAATTAATTAAAAGTTTCATATTATATTTATTTGGGTATTTATAATATCAATTATGTTAATTTTTTACTATTTTAGTAATTACTGCATCATCATTGTGTCATAAATAAAATAACTTATTTAATGTCTAAAAATTATAAATAAAACATAATTATGTAGAAAATCTTTTTATCTTTCTAATGAATATTTATAATCGAAAATCCAACATGTATAACCCTATGTAAAAATTGTTCTTCTAAAAGATGTAAGCTTATGCCATTTTTATTTTTATTTTAACTTTATTAATATAATGTGTCCCTACCACATACAAGTGGCTCCAAGGGGTCCCCAAATTGACCCAAGGATGCCCATGGTCGGGTATGTGTCCACCAATAAGGTTAGTACACGTTCTAGGGTAATTTTGTATTATTATTATATTATTTTTTAACCCTTATTTACCGGATTTACCCTTTAACCATGGTAAATAAAATATTTACCGCAGTAATTATTCAAAATGTGTAAAAATAAAAGTTACCTATTTACATAATTTGGACATCATGATTCCAAATATGGAATCCATTTTCCTAAATTCAAAACACAGAAGTGGCAGAAATTAATTTAAAATTAATTCCCGCTGTCAAAACAAAAAGCGTGTTTTTAAGAGATAATAACTATCAAAAGATTGACACTCGTTTATGTTCGGTTTAATTGTAAAATTATGTCCAATGACCAACATTATATTAAATGGTAAAAATATATTCTAAATATACTTTAAAACCACTCAAATTCATAATTTATCACTATTAATTATTTTGATTAAAAAAGTTGTTTTTAATTAAAATTTAGTAATTTTCACTATTCATCAAAATATGAAAGTTATCCGAAATGTACCAAAATTTCACCCTAGGCTAATTTTGATATTCCGAATCCAAAAATGAAGTCCATTTTTAAATATAGAATATATATGATTTCAAAAAGTAGGTATTACTATTCACAACGGCTAGTTTAATTAGTTGTGGTGTGTGTTAGAACTCGAGGTTGCGTACAACACACGCTATCGCATTATTCAAAGGGAAACGTACCGTAGAAGCTTGGGGTGTTACAAAGAATAAATAAACAAATATTCACGATTAAAAACATTACCTCTTCTTCAGACCACTTCTTTATGATTATTCCTAAAGCCTCTATAGATTGTCTTTTTGATAAAACATAGGGATATGAGAAATGGTAAGGTAATTAAGTAAGGTATATGGTTAGTTGTTTTATAAAAATATTTGTTTAGGTAGTGTGTAAAAGATAGGAGAGGGTGTGCCCTTTTATAAGGGAGGAGGAGTGGTATTTTTGTAAATTTCCAAAACTATTCAATAATGAGAAGTCACTCTCAAACCAAGTTTTTAAAAAATTGAAAAATAAAATATTTGTGGATAGATAATTCCATGAAACGTCCCTAACATTAAAAATAAAAATACAAAATCTTAAATATATTATCCACTTTACCTCTAAGGTTCATCACTTTTACCATTTCACTTTTTTTCCAGGGTAATAATAGTATTTACTATTTTACTATTCATTATGATCAAAAATTAAGTTGAACTTATTATATCATATAAATTATGATAATTAAAAATATTGAAACCATTTTATTAAATTCAATTCATATAATTGGTATAATTTAATTTAAAATAATACCCTCAAGCGTGACGAAAATGCGGTTTTCTGAGAAATGTATTTCTCAAGGAAAAGGTGCTCTTATAATAACTATATCAATATAAATCGTCATTATACAAATTTAAATTCAAAAATATAGATATAAAATATATAAATTTAATTTAGTTAATTCCTCATTACAGTTTATTTCAATTAATTAATGTGTAAAAACATTATTCACTTTAAAATAGTTTTTATAAAAATGTGCTTTTTAAGCCTCAAAATAAACTTATATTAAAATCTCATATAAATATGATTTGAATGTAATTGACTGGATTAAATATAACTAAATAATACTTATGTTAATTTTAAAATTAAAATAAAATAATAATTTTCCATTTAAATTTTATAATTTATTATAAATAAATTATAGTTTTACACAAATCGGTATATTTTAGTATTCACTAAAAATCAATATTTTATAAAAAAATATAAAAATTTCTTCATTTGTTAAAAAAATATGATGATTAAAAAATGATTTTAGTTTTATAGAATAACATTTCTAAAATTTCTATAAATAGATTGTAATATTTTCTCAGAAAAACAGTAAAAATCATTTTTGAATGAAATTTTTTTTATAGAATAAAATATATTCAATAAATTTGAGTGATTATTTATTAATTATTTGTAAATAAATTTATATTGAGGTTTAAATATATATATATACAATAAATTAGTTAATATTATTCATACCCATTAATTTAACATCTATGTTATAATAGTAACCTTTAAATAATATTGTTTTAATATTATATCACAGTTCATTCAAAATAAATGTTTATTTGTTGAATAATATATTGAGAATAAATTCATTTTAAAATATTGGGGTGTTACATTATACCCCCACTTAAATAAATTTCATCCTCATTATTTTAACTTTTACTCAGTAATCAATGGTCTGGAATTTGAAAATTCTTTTGTGGAAAACAAACATCATAAGAAGGTATAATAAAACATCCTCTTAAAATAGGGAAATAGAAATATGAAGGTCATTTGGAATTAAACATTAATAGGTTTCCAATTGGAAGAACATTTCTGGGAAGTGAAAATATGGATATAGAAAAATAAATAATTATGGAGAGCGATATATATCATTGGTCAAAATAAAGTTAAATATCAATTGAAAGTTAACAACCAAGAAATCATAAATTTTTGAGGAGTTAAAAGTTAATTGATTTGTTGAATATGAATGTAATAAGATAAATTTTTATTTCAATATCATTTTCCTATATTTAATATATTATTTTACTATTAAGATAGATAACACTAGATAATATACTTTCTTTTTATTCTTTTAATTTATAAACACAATTTCATTATTTGGTTGTGATTCTATCACTTTCTAATTCACCTATTACTATATTGAATGAATATATAATATGAATTTTTTATGCCTGAAGCACTAAAAATAACATTTACCAGATCATTAGATCCCTAATTGAGTATCAATTTTTTCCTCGTATCTTTATTAAAACCAAAATGAATATAACAAAGTAAGATAATAAAAAAATGAATATGAATATATTAATATCCTAAATTAAACATTAAAACCAAAGGTTTATCATTGTTAATTCATTCAATAAATAACCCTATATCCAAACTACCCTAAAAAACCTCAACACAACATAATGTTTTATACTCAAATTTTATATTTTACCCTTTAACTTACATCTCCAAAAACATAATATAATTCTTCCCAAATAATCATTTTCATTAAACCTAAAGGTTATATATAAATATTAAACTAATAAACAGTTTATCAAAAAAAATTTATTCACCTAAAAATACCTAAAATTCAAAAAAATCATCCTATCATATGTTTCCCAAAATCAATATAAAATTTATCTAATAATTAGTTTAATTAAAAACAATTTCATACTAACAATTACAGAACATTGGAAAGTGGTAGGCGATGCATCATTATTGTCCTTCAGTTGTGGGTTCAAGCCCATTTACATTATCGAATGCAATGTGTTGTCACCTAGAATGACTTTTTATTTTTTTCTAAAACAATATTTATATAATTCTTAGAGTTCCTAAAGATATTTTGACCATAATAAAAATAATATTTATCATCAAAATAGTTTGTATCCACTAAATTTTTTTATATAGTATATTTATTCCAAAAAATAAAATAATATTAATTGACTATTGTAACATCCTACTACTATTTTTAGGTATTAATAAACCCCTATTTTTTACCATTATTTGGTTGGGTTTCATTTAATGGTGTTTCGGGTGAAACTTTGTAAATTTTTAAGGTTTCTATGATGTGCATAATTGGAGCATCGAATGACCAAATTGTGCGCTATAATAGTAGAAACCATGCAAAATCAAACATTGGAGGTTTGAATGGATATTGAATGGTTTGAAAAAAAATGTAACCACCTAGTAAAAATCATACACCTAGGAAAAAATGGATGCATAGTTACAGTGCATGGTTTTTCTAACCGTGAAACCTTGCCCAGCTAACCATGCTTGTGGGATTTAATTATCTGAAAATTATATTTAAAACACTATAACCCTTAGTTTAAGTTTCCAATGGTCCTGAATGACCCTAATATGATTTCTTCTTCCTTGGAGGCTCCCAATAGGTTATTTTGGACCCTATAAATCCCAAAATAAGCTAATCAATTCTAGTTTAGTGGCATTCAATCTCTTCCTGATAAGTATCCTCTTCTTGTTCTATTTATCCCACTCTATCCTCTATCTTACTTAGGGTTTCAGGGATCTTTTTTATTATTAGAGGATCTAATACCTATTTTTTATATCTTTAATATATATTTGATTCTTTGATGTTTATTTTTGATGTTATTTGTTGGAGTTTACCTTTTAGGGATTTGTGATTCATGATCCCGTGATCCCAAGGTTGGTTGTTATGTTTATGATGGCCAATTTTATTAACCTAAATTGATAGATTGAAATTCAAATGATTTATTTATATTTAAATTTTCTTTTAATTGGATTATTTAGAACACAATTCTAGTGAATTGGGAATTTGTGTTTGATTTGGAATGAAATTGGGAAAAACACCAAATTCAATTGAATTGGGGTGGGTTTGTGAAATTGATAGAAAATTATGAGATTTAAATTGTTTAATTTAAATTATGGAATTTATTTTTTGAAATTTATTTCAATGTTATATTTTTGATAAATGGAATAAAATTGTTTTCATAGAAAACTAGTATATTTCTCTTGGAAAGAGGCATAATTAGATTAAAAACTAGTGTATTGGTTTTAAAAAAGAAATTGGAATATTTAAATTGAAAGAATTAGTTGAATTGTATATTAAATAGTTTTGAAAAAAATTACCCATTATTTTTTGTTGATAGAGAAAATCCATGCCTAGGTAGTTCGTTATTTATTACTACAATACTCTTTTGATGATTCAACCCTAAAAGAAAACCTAGTTTCACTGGTCACAACCTCAATGGGATGGTGATCAGTCTTCTATGACCAGTGTCTGAGGGATATGTGTATACATATATTTTTCTGATTCGCCATCAGGTGTGTGGGGACCTTGTATCCTGGAACTATCATACTTCTTGGAAGATGATCATGTTTCTCATTTTTTTTATATTAAATATATGAAATTATTTATTATAAACCTTTTTACACATGACTTATGAATTTATATAAAATGTTTAATATAAAATAATTATTAATATATTTATTTAAAGTATTTACATTATTTTAAATGTAAAGAATGATTTTTTTAAAATATTATTTTGAAATTCCATGTCTATTTATTTAAAAATTTAAATTTTTATTTGGTTAATTAAATGTTATAATCTTACTATGGAATTCTTGGTGAGACCCTATAGGGAATTTAACTTACACCCTACCAATTCCTTGGAGTGTTTTTAGATTATTTATTTCCAGGATTGAGTAAGGGTGAAGAACCACTTAGAGGTGGTTTTGTTTTTTAATCCTTAGACTTGGATATTTGGGCCTACTGAGACTTGGGTGGTTATCCAAACTTCTAGTACATTGTGGTTTCACATCGGTATGTTTATTTGAGTTTGAATTATGGTGTATTTCTCCTAGTAGAGTTTTTCTTTTATGCATACTAACTTTTTTATCTTTCTTCTATGTTGTTTGTGGAAAATTAATTACCACTTTCATATTTTTATGATTCCATGTGCTTGTCTCCAACCCATGGGGATCGAGAACACCCTCCAATCAATGCCAAGACCAGCTAGGTTTTCACAGTACTAGGGTATATTGGATGGTTCAAGAAAAATTAGTTTCATAGGTGCATATTTTTCATCTTTCCTTGATGTCAGTATATAGTTGTGTAATTTTGTCGGGACATAGGAGTTAGTTATGATAGAGTTTCTGAAAAGATATCACAATAATTAGGAATAAGTAGCTAGGTGTGGTTTGGAAAATAGATCATGAGGATTAGTTCTAGTATATTCCCTTATTTTTATTTGGATAGATTAAAATCCAAATCTTGTTTGTCTATCTGTTGGAATTAATTTTCTTTTTTTCTTTGTTTGAGCGTTAATATGATGTATTCATTGTTGTCTACAGATGTTTTTTAGAATCATTCCTCTAAGAAGACATGAAAATAAAATCTAGTATGAATATGATAATGAACCTTAGTGATCAAATCCTCTCATAGACTAGAATATGGTTGAGGTGATTATTCAAATTGTCCAAGCTCTAGGAAAGGCACCTCCACCAGTTCTCATTCAGGCTTCGGCTATGAAACCTCAGAGGGATTTTCTAAGTTATAATTATTAGGAGTTTCTTATCTAGAATCCACTACTATTGAAAGGTTTTAATGGTCCTCAATATTTTGAGTATTGAGTGTTTGTTTGAGTTCTTAGAGACACCTGATGAAAGAAAGGTGAAGTATTCCACTTTTGTGCTGAAGGAACCGAGTATGAGATAGTGGGACACAATAGTGATGGAAACGAATCATGAAATATTAGAGTTAAAATACATTAAATCTTGTTTCACCAACCGTTTCTATCTATAAATGATGGTTTTGGATAAGGATATAGAGTTTTTCAAACTCGATATGGCTGACAGGACTGTGATAGAATATGATAACTATTTTGTTGAGATTGTGAAGTTTTCACATGAGTTTTATCAAATGTGAAGATGAAGACTCAAAGGTTTGAGATGGTACTTCAATATAATATTCATTATTTGGTTTCAATGATAAATATTCACTATTATGGTAATTTTATAGATATAGTTTTGATGGTTGAAATGGTCCTGGGAATCATGTCAGGGTTTATAGGGGTCCTTTTTTCTTCCATTGGTTGTGTGAATTCCTCTAAGTGAAATATGATTCATGGTGATTATTATGGTGGTTCTCGATAGCATAGTTTTTCTAGACATTCTGAAGTATGTGGAAGAGGCCCTCTGATTTAATATAAATTTTGAAATCCTAGAAAATCAAAGAAGGATTTCACAGAGTCACCCAAGATATGTGTCTCATGTGGATGCTCATGTCACTTTCATAAGTTTTTACATGTATTTTCTACTCCATGTAGTGTCATTGGATCATAAAAACCTGCTAAAATTTCGGTGAAATCAAATTCTTCATGAACAAATGGGTTCAATCCATAGGAATATGAAACAACGCTTCATCACGCAATGAAAGATTCTCCCGAGGAAACTGATCTGGGTCAAGTGACTGTGACAGGTACCATCACTATAGCTTCATAATTACAAACTGCTTTATTTCAATATAGTGCATCTCATTAATTTATTTCAACTGATACTGTTAATCTAAAAATATTCATACAAAGGCTTTGTCTTATGTGAGGGATATTACAATTCCTCTTAGAATGAAAATAGAGCAGGGTCTTCATAGTCTTTCTTGTGTTTTCTCATTATTATACAAATATCATTCATGGAGTTTTCTTTTTCCCAACATAAAACCACTTGACATCATATTGGGGATGTATTTTCTCATTATAAATCAATCCGGGATTGATTATTATCTTTGTAGGGTCTCCTTTACTACACGTGATGGGGTTTTTCATGTATTTCAATGAGAATGGGACCTGAGGTCGAGTACAGTCATAAATTCTTATCCGGAGTTGGGGAACGTGATATCAGTGTTCACTTTTGATTTGGAGTGGGAATCTTTGAGTATTTATCTTCCTCCATTTGTCATCAGGTTTCCTGATATGTTCCCTTCCGACTTATCTATCTTTTCATCAGTAAGGGAGGTAGAGATATATAATGATTTAGTGCCTGGTACTCAACCATTATATATCCATTCTTACTGCATGGATCCATCTGAATTGAATGATTTAAAGAATCATTTGTATGATCTATTAGATAAATGATTTATATTCCTAAGTGTCACCATGTGCGTCATCTGTTCTCTTTTTTTAGAAAGATGATTGTTCACTTCACCTTTGTGTGGATTACCAATAAATCAATCAAGTTATCGTAAATAAAAATGCATTTATTTCCATAGATTTATGATTTGTTTGATTAGTTATCAGGGGAAACATAGTCCTCAAAATTTTCCTTCGATTAATTTTCCAACAGTTGAGAATAATAAGAATCATACATTCATAAAACTAACTTTTAAAGTAGTTCCAGCCATTATGAGTACCTTACTATGAAATTTGATTTAACCAATGCTCTTGTGGTCTTTTTGTATTTAATGAATAATTTATTTTTGAGTACCTTGATAAATTGTTGGTGGTATATGTGGATGACATCCTTTTCTAATAGAATTTTGAGGAGGATCATGTATGTCATCTGAGAAAAGTTAGATAATTATTTATAAATCATTGACATTAGGACAGGCTTTAAAAATGTGATTTCTGGATTTAGGAATTGAATTTATTAGGGCATTTAGTTTCTAATCACGGTATTTTTGTTGATCCTAAAAATGTGAAAGCTATTGTGAAATTGGAATAACCAATAACTTTTTTTAATATTCGTCGGTTCTTGGGTTTAGCTGGATATTATCGTTGGTTCGTTAAGGATTTCTCAAAGATGTATTCTCTGATGACTGCTCTAACTCATAAGGGAGTAAATATTTCTTTTAATGAGAAATGTAAGAGTTATTTTGTTGAGACAAAACGTATTTTTACATCTGTGCTAGTGTTGAATCTTCCCTAGGCTGGGTAGGGCATTTTGGTTTTTTTGGATTCATTGGGTTCAGGTTTGGGTTGAATTATTATAGAGGGTGATCATATCGTTGTTTATAGATCTCATCAATATAGTCCATAGGAAAAGAATTATCTAACCCATAACCTTGAACTTTTAGTTTTGATGCACGCACTTAAGAGATAGCAGAATTACCTTTATAGAGAAATTTTTACCATGTATTCTGAGAAAAATATACTGAGTTATATATTTTCTCAAAAAAAAATTGAATCTGTGATATAAGTTTTTTGGTGGAATACCTTAAATCTTTTGACTTTGACATTTACTATGCCCAAGGTAAAGAAAATATCATTGTAGATGATTTCAGTAGGATATTTCTGACCGAGTACATGAAATAATCATTGTAAGAATAGAAATTTATAGATCTCATTAAAAAGTTTCATATTGGTGTCTTGAAATCCGGGGAGGAGGTTTATTTGACTAGTTTTCAGATGACCTCTAGTCTTATTAAGATGATTCTAAAAGAAAAGTATATTGAAGATGAGTTCTGTAAAAGTAGAGACTCATTGTATGGTGGGGAGACTGTTCCTGAGTGTTCATTTTTCATGGAGGGAATTATATGCTATCAGAATAATTTGAGGTATCGTTATTGGTGGGAAAGATTTCATGGGGGATTTTAATAATTCTTCGTGGGTTGTGCACCCTAGAACCAAGAATATGTTATATGATATGTATTGTAGATTTTAGTGTCTAGGTATGAGATGGGGCATTGTTGATTTGGTCTCTCGTTGTTATACGTGACAATATTTCAAGTTTGAGAACCAGAAACCTTCAGGTTTTCTCCATCCACTTCCATTCCCAACTTATAAGTGGGGATGAGATCTCTATGAAATTTTTGGTTAGGCTCCCTCAAACCTATATAAATAATAATGTAATATCGGTGGTGATTGATATGATGACTAAATCAACTCACTTTATACCCATTCATGATAAAATAAAATATGAGGAGTTAAGAAATCTCTATGTGAAATAGGTTTTTTGTTTGAATGGAGTTCAATATGATATAGTCTCTGTTAGGGGTTCATAGTTCACTTCTAATATTGGGAGAGGCCTTTTCTATGAACTAGGATATCAGGTTCGTTTGAGCACAGTATACCATCTGCCGTCAGATGTCCAAATAGAAATAGCTGTACATATTCTTCAATACATGATTTGTGCCAACTTCCATGACTTTGGTGGGACTTGGGATGTCCATTTGGGGCTGGTTTAGTTCTATTATAATAATAGTTACCAGTCTATGATAATGATTGATCATTTTGGGGCCTTATATGGTCGTCCTTGTAAATATCTATTATGTTGGTTGAGATCAGTTAAGGTTCCTTAGTTTGACCGAGATTGGTTCAATTGATGAGAGAAAATATTTAGTTGATTCATTATATAATGTTGATTTCACACATCTGATATAAATCTTATGCTGATCAACATTGTAGACCATTGGATTTTTCAGTTGGCAGCCAGGTATTCTTGAAAGTTTCACCCCGTTTGGTTCATCGAAGGCTTGGGTGTTAAGGGAATCATGATCCTCATTTTTTGTGGCCTTTTGGGGTTATTGAGCATATGGAAAAAATTTCTTAATTATTATTACTTCCACTACAATCTACATCGATACATAACATGTTCCATGTATTGGAGGTGTGAAATTATTTATCTAATGCATCTCTTTTTCTGACATAGAGTGATCTTGTTATTGAACCAAATTTATTTGTGACTATGAATCTGATTATGATAGTTGATTCTGAGACCAAGGTGCTTCATGTTAGGATGATAACTTTTCTTCGAGTGATGTGGAAGTATATTTATTATTCTCATGATATATGGGAGAGAGAGGAACTGATGAGAGAGATGTGACCTCACATTCTGACATGGAAGCTTCTTAACAGGATTTCTAGGGTTATAAAGTTCCTATAGTGGGGAGGTTTTAATATCTTGTTACTATTTTCAAGTATTCCTAAACCCATATTTTGATAATTCCTTTGGTAGGTTTGGTTTAAGGTTTCTTCATGTGAAATTTAGTAAATTTTGAAGGTTCTTCGGTTGTGCATGATTGGCACACAATTTTCCCAAGCCATGAGCCATCTCAATAGAAATTGTGCATACCCATATAGTGGGGGATTTCACGGCTAGAACATGGTCTGAAATACTATGTTACCACATTATAGGAACTATTTCCTTGGAAAAAAATGGGGCATGGTTAGGGATGTTTAGTCTAACTATGCGGCCATTCCTAGATAACTATACATACAATATTTAATTAATCGGAAAATTGTTTTTAAAACCTTGGAACCCTCATTTTAAGCTCCCAATGATCCTATAAAACCCTAATAAAATTTTTTATTCATTTTAGTCTCAGAATATGTGATTTTGGCTTGAATACACCCCTCCACAAGTGAATCGAATATAGGATAATGATGTTCAATATATTCTCAATAAGTTTCCTCTTTTATTCTCTTTCTCCTACACTCTCCTTCTTCTCCTCCTTAGTGTTTTTAGATCATTATATAGTTCGAGGTTTTAATACTTTTTATTTTAGATCTTGATTCTATGTTTTATTCTCAGATATTCGTTGTCGATTTTCTTCATTGGAGTTTCCCTCTCATGGCTTTGTGATTCATTATCCCCTGATCCCAAGGTAGATGCTTCCATTTATGATGGCCAATTTGATAAACCCTAAATTTATTGATTCAAATTTAATTTCTTTATTTAAGTTTATTTTTTTCAATTGGTTTACTAAAAACCTAATTCTAGTGATTTAATAATTTTTGTTTGATTTGGCATGAAATTAGGAAAATACCTCAATTATAATGAATTTGGGTTTGTTTGTGAAATTGATGGAAAATTGTGATGTTTAAATTTTTGAATTTAAATTGTGAAATAGATTTGATGAATTTGATTTGAACATTGTATTTTAGAAAATGGATTAAAATGGTTTTGATAGAAACCCAATGTTTTTTTCTTGGAAAGAGGTATGATTTAATTAAAAAACCATGCATTGGTTTTTAATAGGAAATCGGAATATTTGAAATGGAATAACGGGTTGAAATTTATTTTAAATAGTTTTGAAATAAACTTCCCATTATAGTTTGATGATAGATAACATGAAATCCTAGTTAATTAATGAGTTATTGGGATTGAACACTTTTGACACTTTATAACTAAAACAAATCCTAGTGGATTAGGTCACATAGTTGTTGAGATGATGATGACTCCTCTTTGACCAGTGTTTGAGGGATGTGTGTATACACATATTTTCATGATTCACCTTAGAGTGTGGGATAATCCCATAGACTATAAATATGATAACTTTTGGTATATGTCTATCTTTCACATTTTTTTATATTTGAAATATATACCATTTTTTTATAAACTCTTTTATAAATTACTAGTGAATTTATATAAACTATTTTATATAAAATATTTATTAATCCATTTGTTTATAGTATTTCCATGATTTGAAATGTAAATATTTATTTGTTTTAAATAATATTTTAAAATTTAATGCATGTTTATTTAAAATTGAAATCTTTATTTGTTTAATTAAATGTTGGAATCTTATTATCTAATCCTTAGTGATATCAAGCTAGGCTTTTATCTCACACCATCCCTATTCCTTAAAGATTTTGTAAATTATCTCTTTCAAAATTCGATTAAGGGTAAATAGACACATGGAGGTGGTTATAGTTGGAAATATTTGGGTTTGGATATTTTTGTTCCACTAGAAATTGGGTGGTTATTGTATTTTATATTACTTTGTAGTTTCACTTTAGGTAACTTATGTGAGTTTGACTTCAGTATAGTTCTCCCTGTGGAGTTTTTCTTATATACATAATAACTTGTTTATATTGCAATAATTATTTTTGTGGAAAATTCACTCTCACTTTCCTATTGTATGATGTGAGGTGCCAGTCACCAAACTATGGGGATTGGGAAGTCCCTTAGAACTATGTCAGGACCATCCTAGTTATCAAGGAACTAGGGTATCCAAGCTAATTTGTGTCAACTATAATTACCTCAATATTAAGAACATATCAATTATTTTCTTTTCCTTGATAATTTTTTCCATAAATTATGACACTGTCATTAAATTGTCTTTCATTTTCATCAGTAACATTTATCATACTCTTAAAAATCCTTAAAAACTACCAGAAAACTATCTGTATGTGTTTCATGAATCTCATAACAAAAATATCATTAATAAAAATACTTCCACAACATAAATCTTGTATTACAACACCTAAACACTCCAACCATTCCACTTTAATGATTTTCATAACATATATCCTTAGGAATTAATCCTTGTATTAGGGACCTAACTTGGATAAGGACCAAATTTTTAATATCTATGAAATTTTACTATTAGTGGTTCCTTATTTTGAACATTATTCTCCTCGATCTTGTTAAGAAGACTCTTCATTTTCTTCTAAAATTAGCTAATTTGTGGCCTCCTTTTCCACACATAAACTATCTTCCAGTTCCCATGAGGCATTTTCCATTATTCATCTTCCCAATTTTTTTAGATTTAGATATTTTAATCTTCTTTAATTTATCATCTTTAACACTTGAAATTCCATGAGACTCCACCCTTCTCTTCTTTTATGTGATTAAAAATTCAACTATGTTTTAGTTATTAAACGTAATTCAAGATAGATAATTTGTAATGATCACAATATGTCTAAATTATATTCACATTAGGTTAATCACCTCTTTAGGGAAATAATTACATTACCCATCACATTGGTTGTTGGTATACTTTCTCTTGTTTCTCATTAATAACTAAAAAGGAAGAAACAAAAAAGATGAGAATGCATTAACATACAAGAGGAAAAACTTATAAAATAATAAGAAATAACATATAAATGGTAATTATATACATAATTATGAGACTATAGGTTTCAATATACCTTATCCATGGTAAAGTTTTCCATTAGGTTTTCTAAACTAACAATTTGTTTTAAACCTTCATATTGGTTTTTAAAGAGTTTCTGAATTTCTGAAGCATATCCTCTGAGAGTGTAAAACCAGGTGTGTAGTAAAGCCCATTATAAAGAATCAGGTGATGATTTATTCCATCTCAATATTACCTTTCTAGGGTTACTACCCAAATTTATAATTATTCCTGGGCTACATACACTTTTAGTATCCATACGGGGATATAGATTCTTATAACCCAATCGCTCTATACTACACCAAACTTCTAGGTTATTCTCTTATACATATTATTATTTGTATAATTATTTCTAGGTTTCTCATTAAATTATTCTTGTATTAATACCTAAAAATAAATAGACCTTTTTATGATACTAACTATAGAAATACAAGCCTTTAATACATATTATTACATAATTTTTGAACATAAATATCCATTAATATAACACAAGTTTCTTAAAGGCACAATGTCTTTAGAAAACTAGGTTTGTATTACATCAAATGAAACTAAAACATGTAATCCTTAATTTATTATCAATAAAGAGCTCCTAATTTCATTTGATATACCAAAACTACATAGGATAAAGTGGGGAATAAATAAACAAGAGGTGATCTAAAAATCCCAGTAAGTTAATAAACACTATAAGGAAATTTAACATGTGATTCAAAGGTATAACATGATATCATAGAAGAGAAGGATAATAAGTAACCACATAGAATAATAACATAAATAATATGGAATTATAATATCATGGTAACATAGGAATTTTTTAATAAACATACAACCTAACATAAAAATGAGTCAAGGCATACAATATCCCATGATGTACAAAGCCCCATAATAGAATATGTTTACTCCCTAATCCCATGAATGACTCCCCATAATACTATAACATTATCTAATACATTGGGGAGATATTTATGAGGACCCAAAAATCATTTTCATGATATATTTGTTTTAAATAAATTAATTCAATAATAAGTTATAATATAAGAATTATCCATGGTAATAAAATGGGTTTCATAATCTTATCTCATATCATAATCAATAGAAACATCATAATGAATACATTTGAGAAATGAAAATAAGGAATATATTACCCTATAAATAGAAGGTAGAATAAACAAGTTATATATATGATAGACATATATATATATATATAATTTAGAAGAATTATATAACTTTAAATAGAGTGAAAAGTGAGTTTGAGAGATAATGGTCATAACTCAAAGAAAAGGGTGGGTTATAAATATCACATAACTCAAGATTGATTCATCATTAATGTTCTTAATATTACTAGATAATAATAATATGATAATCTTTTAATTTATTTAATACCATTTCATTTTTATTATTCCTTTCATTTTATTTATTATTATGTTATATTAAATTACTTATTCATTTAGGTTCAAGTCAGAAGTTTTGATGATGTTTGGCCCATATGACCAAAATCATATTAGAAAGATGAATATGGTCAAATAGGATATTAATTAATCATATTAATAGTAATAACCAGGAAATAAAAAAATTATATATAAATTATGTTTTTAGGACCAATCAAGAGGGTTGCTTATGAAAAAACTATGTTACAATCATTGAGACAGTAAGTCGTACGTACACATGATTAACATTTCCATTTTAAAATGATTATATTGGAGAGTAATTAAGTGTAATTTTACCTATAAATAATTATAATTATATCATAAATATCATATTATTTATTTAAATACACTTACATTTACCATCCAAGTTATGTGTTAATAAAAAATGAATCACATCGCTTCGTGATGTGGTAGTACTCCATACACATTAATGAAGTAATAATTTTAAATATATGATATGGTAAGAAATTATTTGATATATTACATTTCTATAATGAATAATATTTCCTGAAAATAAGATATAAACGTTAAATTCATCATCATAAATAGTTTGAGAGACGATGATGGAAAATGAATTAAATCGGTTCTCAAGGTGGTAGTCTACCGTACACAATAACAATGGTTAGATTCCAATTTGATGGGAGTGAAGATATATTTAGGTTATGAAATTAAAACAATAAAATATAAGTATATATTATATTATGATTTTATTAAATGGGAATTATTTATTGATATGTTAAGGTGGTGGATGAAAAAATAAACAAAGATGCTCGGTTAAGAACATTACCTCTTCTTCAGACTACCTCTTTTGGATTATAACTAAATCCACCCTAGAATGAATTTATATTAAAAATATGGCATATAATATTTGGGGAGGTAATTAAGGAATGTATTTTGGTTGTTATTTTCTGAAACATTTTTTTTAGAAGTGTGGAAAGTAGATTATTAGGGGTTCTCTTTTATAAGGGAGGGGGAGTGGTATTCTAATAAATACCCAAAACTATTAAATAATGGAAAGTAACTCAAGAAATGTTCCTAAAAAGTTTACATGTAAATGATTAGAGGAAATATAAGTCCGATAAAAACCTATAATAGTCAAAAAAAATAACCATGTTATCCTCTCTACCTCTATGGTTACTCAATTTTACCATTTTAATTTTTTTACCACAGTCTAAATGTTTTAATATTTTTAATGTTCATTATAACAAAAAATTAAGTGGAAATTATTACATAATATAAATAATTCTGATTCAAAATATTTAATCCATGTCATCGAATTCGATTCACAAAATTTCTATAATTTAAATTAAAATGAAACCTATAAGCGCGACAAAAAAGTGGTTTTCTAAAAAATTTACTTTCCAAGGAAGATATGATCTTATATTAACTATATGAATTAAAATAATCATTTCATGAATTTAAATTAATATATATATATATAACATATATATTTCATTTAAATAATTCCTAATTAGTGGTTATTTTTATAAATTAAAATAAAGAAACATTATGGACTTTAAAACGGTTTTCAAAAAAATATTCTTTTAAGACAAAGAATAAACTTATACTAAAATCCAACATAAATATGATTTAAACCTAATTAATTTGATTAAATATAACAAAATAAAAAATATGTTACTTTTAGATTAAATTAAAATAACAATGTGACTTTTAAAATGAGGCTTCATCCCCAAGCTTTTATAATGGTAACATTTAAATAATAAAATTTTAGTATTATATTGTTTTAATTTAAACTCAGTGTTTCATGTTAAATATGCTATCAAGAATAGAGTTATTTTAAATAATCAAGGTGTTATAAAATTAGTAAAAAATTAACCATATATTAATTTTTTTCCTATATAAATAAACCATATGTCAATATAACTTGTGATTTTAAAATAATTATTAAAAGTTCACTAATAAAACCAAAAACAAGTTAAATTATATAAACAAATAGAAATTATCAAATTTGAGCACCTGATCTTGGATAGTTTAAAAAATTTAGGAAAAATGATTATCAATTAATTTATGACCTGTAGGAACAAGTGACAAATAAATCTAACATATGTTGCAATCATAATGATTCAAAGTGTCTTTTTATAATTATTTTTATATTTTATGTTCTATAAAATTCTATCAAAAGATCAAAATGGATAATATTATATTACATTATTATAAAATTTTATAAAACTAAGTTTTAATTCACTTGTGACCTATAAGAACACACCTCACATCTATTTTACATGTTATATTCCCCTAATAATATTATGTATCTTTTTATAATTATATGTCATATTTAATAACTAAATGTTTATTAAATAATCAAAACCAATAGAAATGTGCTAGAATGTATATATAAATTTAAGAGATAAATTATAGTTTGTTATTAACATGTATGGATAAATTATACATCAATCTAAAATTATATTTTCCTATAAGTATACATATTATATTTTTATAATTATAAATTTTTTATGTTATATAAACAAGATTAGTATGATAAAAATGAATAAATGATCTTAGGTTGTAAAAAAGTAACTATAATGACCAATGATTCATTTTTGGACTGTGAGAACAAATAATATTTCATTTTATCATTATATGTTAAAAAATAATTTAAAGTGATTTTCTATAATTATTAATCTTTTAAGTTCAATAAACATGCATTAAATAATCCAAACAATGAAATGATCTTGTATTATCACCAAAAATAGAAAAAATTTCATTAATTTATTTCTGGAATATAAGAATAAACTACACATGAAATCAATGTTTTATTTTCCTATAATTATCTAATGTAAATTTTATTAATTATAAGTTCTTTTTATGTTCCAAAAACATGTTTTATGACCAAAAATAATAAAATATGTTTAGATTATAAACAAAATATATGACAATGACCATATAATATTTTGTGACCTATAGAAAATAACATGAATAAATTTTTCATGTGATTCTTCAAGAATGATTCAATATATATTTATAGAGTTAAAATGATTTGATTTCTATAATTATGCATCAAATAATCAAATTGATCACACAATATCTAATTTTTAGAAAAATTTATGGTAATGATTGTCGATTCATTTTGAAAATTTAGAAACAATAATCACCTAAATTCAATGATAAATTTTTCTAGAACTGTAAAAAATGAATTTTCATTATTAAATTTATTTTTTACATTCCAGAAATGTTTTCTTTGATCAAAAATAAAAAAAATATTATATTTTCATGAAAATTTTGGAAAATTTCCTATTATTAAAGTTATGTAATGTATTAATGAAAAGTAAACCAATCATATTTATCATGTCCCTGGATTGATTCAAAGTATATTTGTATTTGTTTAATTTTTATTTAACCTAATTGATTTTTGTTAAATTTTAAATATATATATATAACAAGTTTATGATTTCATTCTTGTTGACTCATGTGAAAATTTCAACTAAAATTAAGAGTTTCAGTGTGAGTTTCTATTTCATGATCATAGCTACATTATCATTTAAAAATATATTTCCTTATTTATAATTCATTTATATTTTTTTCAAATGAATATTCCAAAGTTTTATATCTATAGAAAGAGATATTATCCATGTGTATCAATATATTTTACTAAAAAATATTTTTCAGTGACAATCATTTAATGGTATCCAAGAAAAAGGTTGAGCACCTATCAAATAGTATTTACTATCCCAAATTGGTATTTCTTTTGTGTTGATAGTTTTCATAAAGTAATCATGCATGGAATTAATATATTTTAAATATAAAATTTTGTGTGAGCTATTATTTATAATATTAATGATTGAAATAAGTGGATAATTTAGTTCTTTTATTAGGATTTTTATTACTATTCTTTATCAATCCAAATAATGAAAAATGGAAATTAATTAGTCAATGTTCATAATTGTATTGTATAACAATCCAATTATAATTTTTTCTAATTTAATAAGTATCATTAGTGAAATAAAAAATATTTATAATTATTTATATAAGTTTTTATCAATTTTTGACATGTTTCATTAGTATAGACATGGTCAATAGATGGTTAATTATTTAACAAGATTCCCTTATTCAAGTGTTATAACCTCTTTTCTCTTATCTGTTTGATTTTTAGGTGTGGTCATCTGTTTTTTTCTTAACAACCAAAAAAATGTAATTTTCATACTATATTTAATTTTTTTATTATATTTTATACTTTTATTTGTATAAAACTATTACAATGTGATGAAATAACATTATTATTTGAAAACACATTTATTTTTTTAAATGATTATTTTGGTTCTATTTTTAAGCTATTGTAGTAGGGTTATGAGTAGTTGGATTCTGAAACAACTAAAAATTATCTTTCTCGGATCTCAAATTTTGTCATGAGAAAGGTTAGGCTATTAACAGTACTAAAATAAGAATTGATATAGATAAAAAAAATTAGTGATAAAATGTCCTTGATAAAGACATCTATTTATTTGTACTTTTTTAGTATTGATAATATAGATGATTTCACTCATCACCACCAATGTCCAAACTTTAAAATAACTAAGAAATATAGTTTTTAGTTTTTATAAATGTCCATATAGTGTTTGTGTTGGTGGATAAAGAAAAAAAATAATCAATTATTCTTTATACATAGAAGAATCACATCAATGAGAATAAAATTAAAAAAACATATGAAAAGTCATGTGATAAAGAAATAGAAAAATAAAGAATATGAAAATGTTTCATTAAGAATGAGGAAAGGTAGGAAGTGTTATAAAGACCATGTAGATAAATCCCATCAATATATTGATTATTAATGAATAACATGCAAGAAAACTAAAATCCAAAACAATGTTGTTGGAATACAATGAAATGAGATTCAATAATCTCACTAAAAATGTGTAAACATAAACAAATATGATAGAATTAAATTGGATTTAAAAGTATAAAATGATTATATTATTATTGTATAACAATATTAAAAATATTTAAGGTTTTATATATAAAATTATACAAGAAGACAAAATAAAATTTAGTATAAAATCATTGTGTTACTCATTCAGATTTATTTATGCATTTGTGATTCTTGTATAGGATGTTAGGAATCAATTAATATCATGTTATAATATTCTTTTATAAATTATCATAATACATTTTTTTACAAACCCAATCCCCCCTTACCCAGCACCGCCACATTATAAGACATGATCTTCCTATTGTAGCCCTCCCCTCACTAAAGTTGGACTTGACCCCATATCCTGAAAGTGTATTTCGATTGAACTGGGTAAATGGGAACCTCTATACCCCGATCAGGACTAATAATGTAGTTAAACCAATATTCATGAAATTGTTATGGAAATTCATAACTAAGGAGAATCAAACACCCACTACAATATAAATTTCCTTCTGCTGCACTCAAATTGATTTCTCAATGATAAAAAATAATTGTTAAATCAAACACTAAGAAAGGGGGTCATTTACAAGGACTAAAAAATTTATTATAAAAGGTCCATTTTTCTGAGCTAAATAAAAGTTGAAAAAGGACACCCCCCCCCCCTCTGCATTTTCAGTAAACCAATAACAATGTGAAATGGGTCCATTATTAGTTCTTTTTTATTATCGATAAAGGTCTTAGTATACTACAACTTCTATTTAATAGTATTGTAGAATCTCACTAAATAAAAATGATAATAATAAAAAAGATAGATATTGGTGTCTGTATAATTCAAAAATTAAGTAAATACCTTTACTTCACAAATTAGTTTTACATTCAGTATTGTAACAATTTTCCAAAATATTATATTTATAAATATAACATATTTAGAATAGTATATCGATGAGGAAACAATCCTTTGAATTCTAATCAATCTAATAATTTTACCCATTATTTAAATGAGTATTATATGTTCCCAAATAGGTTAATATGATGTTTCTCAATGATATATAATAAATTTAAAATTAATTAAAATGTAAAAATACACTTTTAGTCATTCTAACCACACTGAGGGTCTAAATGATAAGTAGTTCATTCCTACATTCCAAAAATGATGGAACGATTATTTTCATAGTGTTTTATGAAAATATGATCTCATTTTCATGTAATTAAAAGTATAATGCTAATTGTTTAACTATCATGCCACTTTTAAATTCATAAAAAAATGTTTTCAGTCATTCTGGACACATCATGCATTAGATGAACATGAGGTAAATTCTTATATGTCACAAATTAATCAAAGAACATTTTCATATAGATCCATGATAATCTGAGTTTGTTTGTTTATTTTTTGAGTATGTGATGTGTGTTTTCTACCATATTAAATCTTAAAATGTAAAAATAAACTTTGGGTCATTCTCATCACACCGTACATCAGAATAAAAAAATAATTCATTCCATTATGAAAAAATTAACATTGTTCTTCATATTATTTCAAAATAATTTTAGTTTATTGGCTCAGAATTGATCAAATGATGCATGATTTGAACTAAAATATCACCTTTAAAATGAAAAGGTTGAATTTTTGGCTATTCTGACCAAACCAAGAGTTAGAATGATGTGTGATTTGTTTGTAGATGTCAAAATTTAATTAAATATTATTTAAATAGATTTTCATGATAATATGGTCTCATATGGTTGGAATTGATCATGTGATGAACATTTTGAACTAAAATATCAATTTTAAATTAAAAACATGTATGTTTAAATAATTCAAACCATGCCACATGTTATAATGACATGTAATTCATTCCAAAATAAAAAAAATTAATAAATAGTACTTATCGTATAGTTTCATAAAAATTTTAGTGTGTTTTACTGAAATTGAGAATTTAATGTACCTTATGAATCAAACTGTCACTTTTAAATTACAAAATACATACTATTGGTTATTCAAATTACACTGAGAGTCTAAATGAACTTGGTCCATTACTAAATACACAGATGAATAATTGAATAATTTTAAATATTTTAATGATAATATAATCTCATTTTCATTGAATTAATCATATGATACATATTTTCAACTAACATGTTATTCTGACCACATCGCATGTTAGAATGATGTGAGGTCATATCCTACATATCATAAATTAATTAAAGGAAATTAAGGTATATTTTCACAAAACGTATAGAATTTGTTCTTAATTTTTAGATTTTAATGCTTGTTTTGTACCTATAGAATGAATAAAATAAAAAATGTCCATTCTAAGAACACCACAAATTGGAATGACCCGCAATTCATTCCTAAAGGTCACAAAAGAATCAGTAGTTTTTTCACGTAATTTCATGAAAATATGTTCATGTTTTCTTATAATGGAACATGTGATGTACATTTTGAACTCATATTTCACTTTTAAATTGAATATGTGTAAAGACCCGTAAATTTCAAGGAAATTTTTTTTCTCAATTTTCTTTGGAATTTTACAAGAGCGCAGTTTCTAACGGCACCTGATTCCGAGGCCCGGTGTGCCTGGATTCATTTTCCAAAGTTTGGCTTGGGTACGTTCAGCGAACGGACGAGCGGGTTTTTCTAACTTTTGAACCGGTGCCCGGAATCGAATTCTGAGGGCACCGATGAAATCGCAGCGCCGGTATTCGCTTAGAAACGCCTCTTCCGGAGTTGCGTTTGCTCAGGTGTGGTTTTTAATTTTCGGGCTTAAAGTTAAGAAATAAAATAATTTTTCGACAACATTATTTTATTTCACTTAAGCCACATGAAGCCACTTAAAAGCGGCTCAAACTGAGTTGAACTGGATAGGGTGCAATCCAGAAATATCCTACCTTCTTGGTAGGATATTTGTGAGGTGGGGCCCGCATGAGCCCCGCCGTTTCTTTCCTCTAAGTAACGCACCCGCGAAAACCCGTCATTATGAAAGTCAACTGACACGTTTTCTTAAATTCTTAACAGACCATTTAATTGGGCGGTTTATTTTGTAAATTAAATGAGCTGTTTCTTTCTTTGAATTAATACAACGAATTGATGGGTCGTTACTTACCCTTTTTCGTTGGTTGGCATAATAATAAAATTAGACCAACCTGTCTTTTGGATAATTACTGGTTGAGAGGTTTTGTAAAAATCCTTGAGCCTTCATCCTTCTTCGCGAAGAACGCGAAGAACGCGAAGAACGCGAAGAACGCGAAGAACGTGAAGAATGCCGTCACCCTTGGAGTTTGACGACGCTTCATCCGAGATGTCCTTCCCCGCCCCGATATTCGATCAACTTCTTGAGGTAAGAGTCTCGGATTTTCTTTTTTTTAATCTCCTTTTTGGTTTTTACCAAAACACGGATTTAATTAATTAAATTAAATCTGTTGTTTCATGGTCCGTTGAGTTCGCCGACTCAACGCCGTGTTCCGCGACGACGCGACGCTCTTCCGCGACGACGCGAAGATCTCCACCTTCCGCGACGAGCAATTCCGTGAAGAACGCTCACGCGTGACGACTACGAGGTAGGGATTTTATTTTTGGAAATGCCTCTTATTTTTTTCAATGTTGTTTCCGTTCAAATGAGGAACCCGTTTTATAAAACAATTTTATTTCATAAAAAAACTGTTTTCAGATATGCGTTCATGTGTTGAAATTTATTCCTCCCGTTTTTTATCTCTAACGCGGAGGGTGCGGTCCAAACGAACACGGCCCGACGACCCTCCGCCGTTCTTCGTTTTTGTGTGGATTTGACGGGCGACGACGGAACGTGCCGCAACGGATGTTTGATCATTCAGCAGTGAAGAACGAGTCCCGGGAGGAGCAGTGGCATAGACGGGAACAAAATCGGACCACCGGAGCGACTCCGGTGGCCCGCAGAAGCCGCCGGCGGCACGGGTCGCCGGTGCGGCGGCGCCGGCAGTCGGGAGCGGCGTCGCCACCGGCGCGCCGCCGGATAGGGCCACCGCAGCTGAGCCTCGGTGACGGCGCTCGCGGACCCACGGCCGCATGGGACGCGACTGAAGCCACATCCGGTTGTCCGAGCGACACCCCGCGGGTGCCGCGGTGTTGTCACGCGGGGGCGGCGGCTCCCCCCGGCGTCGCTCGGCTTGCCAGGGAGACACCCTGCGGGTGTCGCGGGGGTGTCACGCGGGGGTGGCGGCTCCCCCCCGCGCCGTTCGGCCGAGCCGAGCCGGGCTGGCCGAGACAGGACGGTCCGACTGGGTCCGACCGGGTTGGACCGGGTTGACCCGGTTCGGCCGACCCAGGGGGGGTCGGGCCGGGTCGGCCTGGGCCCGGACCCCCCGTCTTCGGACAGTCTTCGTTCAAATGCCCGTAACTTGAGCTACGGGCCTCCAAAAAACTCTCCGTCAGTGGAAACATGATCTTTGGATCGAGACGGTCGTTTCATTATATCGCACTCAAGGTTTCGGAATACTTTGAGTTTGGCCGGGTTGGTTTGTACACGAAACCAACCGGGCCCTCGGAGCGGAAATGCTCATATCTTGAGCTACGGACATCCGATTGACGTGCCGCCAGCTTTGTTGAATTCCTATTAGTGAGACAGATCTTTTGGCATTCTCCGCCCGAGGTTTGGATGCAGGTGGAGTACGGTTGGGTTGGTTTTTCCTTAAAAACCAACCGGGCCCCTGGGACGAAAAAGCCAATAACACTCAGACCGGGTGTTCGATTGACGCGCCGTCTCCGACGTTGAGTTCCTGTTGACGATACAGGACTCTTGGATACATCAACTTCGTACATTGTGACAGTTGATGTATCGGCCTCTCGGCTCGTGGAGCGGACCCTCCCGAACGAGCTTGATGTATGCGGGAACCCTAGAGCTGGCTGCGACTGCTACTTCGACAGCGACGACCATGCAGGGATCCTCAGTGGACTACGGCGACGACGATGCAGAGATCCTCAGTAGACTGCGACGACGACTGTGCAGAGATCCTCAGTGGACTGCGACGACTACAGCACTCAGCGATCCTACGTGGATCAGTGCTCGAGGTCCTGTGTGGGCCCGATCCTATGTGGGTCTGATCCTGTGTGGGTCAGCGCTCAGCGGTTCTGTGTGGCCAGCGCCTACAGGTCCTGTGTGGGCTCGATCCTGTGTGGGTCTTGCGGGGGTTAGTTACCTATCGATCCTTCGTGGGTCCGACGACTTAGGTGGATCATTGATCATCTTTATCGGCATCTGAAGAAGTACCTGTGTGAGCTGAATCTTCTATTACTCTCCTTTGTGGATTGTGTTGAGCTATCCTGTGTGGATTTACTGTTTACTCTCCTTTGTGGATTGTGTTGAGCTATCCTATGTGGATTAATGTTTACTCTACTTTGTGGATTGTGTTGTGATATCCTGTGTGGGTATACGTTTTTCTTTCCTGTGTGGACTGGGTTGTGCTTGGGCTCGGACGTTGGAGCCGAATGGGAATTGATGACTCAGGTATATGTATGGGCATATACCTAAGTCGTGTCATATGTTACTTCGTGATTGTATCTTTCCTTAGTGGATTATCCTTTTTGGATTTCGGGAGAACTTCGGGGGTCTCGGGGTCCCTACTGAGTAGCTTATACTCACCCATACACGGGCTATGCCCGCACATCGTGGTGTTGGTTGCAGACGACAGGCAGCACTGATCGAGGTGGAGGCGTGCGGAGCAAGACGGTACCTGGAGGTGGACCACTGGGCGGGACGTACTCGGACCGGACGGCTAGACCAAGGAGTTGTGGAGGCTATCTGTACCCACCCTTCAGGTGGGACTTCCAAAGGACGGCTCGACGCTGCGGCTTTTCTTTACAGTTGCTGTTTTTCCCTTTTTAGTTGTACATTATAGTTGGGCTTGTATTTCCGGCCCCTTTTACTTTCAGCACAGCTCGTACAGTTTTTACTTAGTGTTTACTTTTCCGCTTGCTTACTCTGTGGTGCTTGTTTACTTTTCAAAGGAAATGCCTTCCCCTTAGTTTAGATTTATGCCTTGGTGCTAGTCGCCAGCCCCTGGCCTATGGAAGGCCGGCTTGGGGTAGTCACGGCACGGGCCCCGAGGACGGGTCGTGAAAAATTGGTATTAGAGGGGTCGGTTCTACTGCAAACTCTGATCTTTCTTCTATGTGAAGCAATAGTGTTTAGCATATTGAGTGTGGTTATCAGTCCAGGGAGTCCAGTGTTGGTGCGGCGGCCGACGTATCCGTACACTAGGACCTTGACTTCTAATTTCCGACTTAATGCACGAAAACATTGATTGCATGTGTGTTTCAGGTTTTCTTTGTGATTACTTGTGTCAGCTCACCAGGTATAAAATTCTAACCGTGGCGCACTTGTTTCCTTTTCAGGATGGCCCCACGACGGCAGCCAGCTAGGGTTCCGAGAGTAGAGCGCGACGACAGCCCGTCGAGTGACGAGGCCTCGGTACAGGGCCCGTTGACAGCAGAGGCACTGGCGGTACCTTTACCCGCCGAGCCCACGATGCTTCCAGCGCCGATCGCTGATGATGCACGATGCCTCGGAGCTCTGCACGAGTTCCAGCGCCAGCGACCACCCGGGTTCCGTGGGGAGACGGACCCCCAGGCAGCCGAGGACTGGCTGGAGGCAGTCTTCCGAGTTTTCAGGCTAGTGAGGACACTAGCAGACCTCATGGTGATCCTCGCGGAAAGCCTACTGCACGCAGAAGTAGGGAGATGGTGGAGCTTGATGCTCCAGGTACATGATAAGCCCTCCCTCATCTGGACGGACTTCGAGAGCCTCTTCCGCTCAGAGTTCGTCCCGGCCACCCTCCGTGCGGTGCGCATTCAGGAGCTTCTTCAGCTGCGGCAGGGAAGCTTGATGGTTGCCCAGTACGCGGTGAGGTTCACCGACCTTTCTTGCTACTGGACAGACATGGTACGGGACCCCTTCTTCCGGGCCCGGACCTTCGAGCAGGGTTTGAGACACAAGATCAGGGCGTCGCTGATCTCCCTCAGCATCCTGACCCAGGCAGGAGTGCTAGAGCGAGCCCTTCTGATCGAGAGCTTCCTAGCTGAGTCCACAGCGAGACCTACCGCAGGGCGGCAGATAGCGGAGTCTTCGGCAGTAGGTAGTCGGCGGATGACTCAGGGTTCCAGGCAGACCAGGCCTTCCGGAAGACGACCTCGGGACACTGGCTCAGCAGTGCGGGGCACACAGCGCGGAGCCAGTCTTCCGAGAGGCAGGCAGTGCTACGCGTGCGGCGGGCAGGGCCACATGGCTCGTGACTGCCTGACCCACCGTACCGAGGATCAGCATACGGTGGAGGGGCCACCCAGGCAGAGGCAGAGGGTCGACCGTGGCGGTCCGCAGGGAGGAGGCGGACGAGGCAGAGAAGCTGTCCGAGCAGCAGGTGGTGGGCGACGCTTTGAGGCTCTACCACCACCACCACCAGGAGGTCCGCCTCGACCACAGGGAGCTAGTGGGCAGAGACAGGCAGCTCCAGGCAGCAGAGGCCTACGACCACGGCATGCCAGAGATGATTCGAGGTACGATATGTGTCTATTCCACCCTTGTTGCAGTTCTTATAGACACATGAGCGAGTCACTCTTTCATAGCCACTGCCCTTGTACGGAGCTCGGAGATTCAAACAGAGTCGTTGGCTCGATCCTTACGGCTAGAGACTCCAACGGGAGCAGACTCGATGATTACTCACTGGTTCCGGCAGTGTGGGATTACTCTAGGAGGTGAGAGCTTCAGCTAGGATCTTCTTGTAGCGGTGTCGAGGCCTTACGACATCATCTTGGGCATGGATTGGTTATCTACGGTCCATGCACAGATTGACTGCATTAGGCGCAAGGTGCGATGTGTGCGCACCTACGGGAGAAGGTTCACCTTCACCGGCGAGAAGGGAGCCTTTGCAACACATGATGGACTTCCGCAGAGGAGAGGACAGCCCATCACTCATCAGTTTTCTAGCCTCATCCTTGGAGCAATGGACGTGCGGAGTCCTAGTTTTCCTGCAGTGGTGGATCTGTATGAGGACGTCTTCCCCGACGATGTTCCAGGGATACCTCCTCGTAGAGAGGTAGACTTTTATATTGATCTGTATCCCGGGACAGCCCCGATATCCACTCCAGAATATCGGATGGCCCCTTCCGAGCTTCGAGAGCTACGAGTACAGTTGGAGGACTTGCAGAGCAAGGGATTCATCTGACCCAGTGTTTCACCCTGGGCTTCCCCGATATTGTTCGCCAAGAAGGCGGACGGGAGCTTGCGACTGTGTGTCGATTATCATCGCTTGAACCAGTTGACAGTGAGGAAAAAGTATCTTTTACCCAGGATTGATGATCTATTCGACCAGCTCAAGGGAGCGCGGTGGTTCTCGAAGATAGACCTCAGGTCAGGCTATCATCAGCTTAGAGTTCGAGACGAGGATGTGCAGAAGACGGCCTTCAGGTGTCAGTATGGCCACTATGAGTTCTTGGTTATGCCTTTCGGCATAAACAATGCTCCATCAGTATTCATGAGACTCATGAACAGGATCTTTCAGCCATACCTCGATCGATTTGTCGTGGTCTTCATCGACGACATTTTGGTGTACTCGACCACGGAGGAGGAGCACGCCTACCACTTACGGGTTGTACTAGACACACTCCGAGAGCACCAGCTTTACGGAAAGCTCTCGAAGTGCCAGTTCTGGTTACGTTAGGTCCACTTCTTGGGGCACGTCATTTCTGAGGCGGGAGTTGCAGTGGATCCCGCAAAGATCGAGGTAGTGTTAGCTTGGGAGCCACCCAAGAGCGTGACAGAGGTGCGGAGTTTCTTGGGTCTAGCCGGATACTATCGGAGATTCGTGCCTGGCTTTTCCAGAGTTGTGGTGCCACTCTCAGCATTGAAGAAGAAGGGGAAACCCTTCGTGTGGTCAGACATATGTCAGTAGAGCTTCCAGGAGCTGAGGCAGAGATTGACCAGCGCACCTATCTTGAGGTTGCCTGAGGAGGGAGTCGGATACGTAGTCTACTGCGATGCATCAGGGACCGGACTCGGGTGTGTCCTAATGCAGGAGCTGGCCGTGATTGCCTATGGATCACGTCAGTTGATGCCACATGAGCAGAAGTACACCACCCATGACCTGAAGTTGGAAGCAGTGGTCTTCGCTCTGAAGACATGGCGGCACTATCTGATGGGTGAGCGCTTTACAGTCTTTTCTGACCACCAGAGTCTCAGGTACATCTTATCTCAGAAGGACCTGAACCTGAGATAGCGGTGATGGCTCGAGTTCCTCTAGGACTATGACTTTGAGATAGTCTATACTCCTGGGAAGGGGAACATGGTAGCTGATGCCCTCAGCAGGAGGACGGGCATCCAGCTACTTGAGGAGGTGACAGAGCAGCTAGCCGCGTTGCAGATATCCTTCGTGGATAGAGACGGAGTAGCCTTCCTTCAATCTCTCACCATATTTCCTCCACATCTACAGTGGGTCAGAGAGGCACAGCGTGGGGACGCTGACTGTGAGACACGGCGTGCACAGATATCCTCGGGATAGGCACCTGATGGTTTCTCCCTTGGAGAAAAGCACAACATCCTTTTCAGAGGACGTACCTTGGTACCAGTCGCTTTACAAGAGGAGGTGTTGAGAGATTTTCACACTTCTCCTTTTGTGGTACATCCTGGAGTGGCGAAGATGTACCAAGACCTCAGACGACAGCACTAGTGGCCGGGCATGAAGAAGGATGTGGCAGAGTTCATTTCACGGTGCCTCACCTGCCAGCAGGTGAAGGCAGAGCATCAGGTACCAGCAGGATTGGTACAGCCCTGGGAGGTCCCGGAGTGGAAGTGGGACGGGATATCTATGGACTTCGTGACTAGACTTCCACGCACTTCCAAAGGTCACGACTCCATTTGGGTGATTGTTGACTGACTCACCAAGTCGGCACACTTTTTACCCATCAGAGAGTAGGGCTCAGTGGAGAGCTTGGGGTGTCTCTACGTTCAGGAGATTGTACGGCTTCACGGTGTACCATAGAATATCGTCTCCGATCGGGACGCTCGTTTTACTTCCCGGCTTTGGAAGGGGTTGCAGGAGGCGTTCGGGACGCGGCTACATCTGAGCACTGCCTTTCACCCTCAGACGGATGGTCAGACGGAGAGGACCATTCAGACTCTCGAGGACATGCTCCGCGCATGTGTCCTAGACTTTGGTCGCAGCTGGGAGGACCACCTACCCTTGGTGGAGTTCGCGTACAACAACAGCTACCACTCCACCATCGGGATGGAACCATACGAGGCATTGTACGGCAGGCCTTGCAGATCTCCTTTGTGCTGGACAGACCCTGGGGAGTCAGCACTTGTGGGACCAGAGATGGTCCGGGCCACGACAGAGAAGGTCCAGGTCATCCAGGAGCAGATGAGGACAGCACAGAGCCGGCAGAAGTCATATGCTGACAGGAGGCGGAGGCCACTAGAGTTCGAGGATGGTGACCACGTCTTCTTGCGGGTCTCACCTCGACGTGGTTTGCGGAGATTTGGCCGAGGTAGCAAGTTGTCTCCACGCTTCATCGGACCCTTCCAGGTCCTCAGCAGGGTTGGCGAGGTGGCTTATCGCTTGGCTCTGCCACCTCAGTTGCACTTGGTGCAGGACGTCTTCCACATATCTCAGCTGAGGAGATACGTGCACGACCCGACGCACATCTTTGACCATGGGGAGCTAGACGTGGATGATGGGGAGACTTTTACGGAGGTCCTGGTGGAGATAGAGGATCGATAGGAGAAGGTCCTACGTGGGCGATCGATTCCTCTTGTGCTTATCAGATGGCAGCACGGGAACCTCCAGGAGAGCACATGGGAGCGGTAGGCTCAGATGCATGCTCAGTACCCACATTTGTTTCCCTAGTTTATGATGTATCTTTACGGGGACGTAAATCCCTGAGGTGGGAGTAATGTAAAGACCCGTAAATTTCAAGGAAATTTTTTTTCTTAATTTTCTTTGGAATTTTACAAGAGCATAGTGTCTGACGGCACCTGATTCCGCGGCCCGGTGTGCCCGGAATCATTTTCCAAAGTTTGGCTCGGGTATGTTCAGTGAACGGACGAGCGAGTTTTTCTAACTTTTGAACCGGTGCCCAGAATCGAATTCTGAGGGCACTGATGAAATCGCAGCTCCGGTATTCGCTTAGAAATGCCTCTTCCGGAGTTGCGTTTTCTCGGGTGTGGTTTTTAATTTTAAGTCTTAAAGTTAAGAAATAAAATAATTTTTCAACAACTTTATTTTATTTTACTTACGCCACTTGGAAGCCACTTGAAGCCACTTAAAAGCGGCTTAAACTGAGTTGAACCGGATAGGGTGCTATCCAGAAATATCCTACCCTCTTGGTAGGATATTTGTGAGGTGGGGCCCGCACGAGCCCCGCAATTTCTTTCTGCTAAGTAACGAACCCGCGAAAACCTGTCATTATGAAAGTCAACTGATGTGTTTTCTTAAATTCTTAACAGAACATTTAATTGGGCGGTTTATTTCGTAAATTAAATGATCTGTTTCTTTCATTGAATTAATACAAAGAATTGATGGGTCGTTACTTACCCTTTTTCGTTGGTTGGCATAATAATAAAATAAGACCAACCAGTATTTTGGAGAATTACTGGTTTAGAGGTTTTGTAAGAATCCTTGAGCCTTCATCCTTCTTCGCGAAGAACACGAAAAACGTGAAGAACGCGAAGAACTCCGTCACCCTCGGAGTTTGACGACGCTTCATCCGAGATGTCCTTCCCTGCCCCGATCTTCGATCAACTACTTGAGGTAAGAGTCTCGGATTTTCTTTTTTTTATCTCCTTTGTGGTTTTTACCAAAACACGGATTTAATTAATTAAATTAAATCTGCTGTTTCATGGTCCGTTGAGTTCGCCGACTCAACGCCGTGTTCCGCGACGACGCGACGCTCTTCTGCGACGACGGGACGATCTCCACCTTCCGCGACGAGCAATTCCGCGAAGAACGCTCATGCGCGACGACTACGAGGTAGGGATTTTATTTTTGGAAATGCCTCTTATTTTTTTCCATGTTGTTTCCGTTCAAATGAGGAACCCGTTTTATAAAACAATTTTATTTCCTAAAAAAATTATTTTCGGATATGCGTTCATGTGTTGAAATTTATTTCCCTCGTTGTTTATCTCTAACGCGGAGGGTGCGGGCCAAACGAACACGGCCCGACGACCCTCCGTTGTTCTTCGTTTTTGTGTGGATTTGACGGGTGACGACGGAACGTGCCGCAACGGATGTTTGATGATTCTGCAGTGAAGAACGAGTCCCGGGAGGAGCAGCGGCGCAGACGAGAACAAAATCGGACCACCAGAGCGACTCCGGTGGCCCGCAGAAGCCGCCGGCGGAACGGGTCGCTGGTGCGGCGGCGCCGGCAGTCGGGAGCGGCGGCGCCACCGGCGCGCCGCCAGACAGGGCCGCCGCGGCTGAGCCGCGGCGGCGGCGCTCGCGGATCCGCGGCCGCGCGGGTCCGGCGCGCGCGGGACGCGGCTGAAGCCGCATCCGGTTGTCCGAGCAACACCCCACGGGTGCCGCGAGGGCAGCGGCTCCCCCCCGCGTCGCTCGTCTTGCCAGGGAGACACCCCGCGGGTGTCGCGGGGGTGTCACGCGGGGGTGGCGACTCCCCCCCGCGCCGCTCGGCCGAGCCAAGTCGTGCTGGCCGAGCCAGGCCGGTCCGACCGGCCGGGCCGCGCCCTGGCCGGGCTGGACCGGGTCCGACCGGGTCGGACCGGGATGACCCGGTTCGGCCGACCCAGGGGGGGTCAGGCCGGGTCGGCCCGGGCCCGGACCCCCCGTCTTCGGACGGTCTTCGTTCAAATGCCCATAACTTGAGCTACGGGCTTCCAAACGACTCTTCGTTAGTGGCAACGCGATCCTTGGATTGAGACGGTCGTTTTGGTATATCGCATTCAAGGTTTCGGAATACTTTGAGTTCGGCCGGGTTGGTTCGTACACAAAACCAACCGGGCCCTCGGAGCGGAAACGCTCATATCATGATCTACGGACGTCCGATTGACGTGTCGTCAGCTTTGTTGAATTCCTCTAAGTGAGACGGATCTTTTGGCATACTCCGCCTGAGGTTTGGACGTAGGTGGAGTACGGTCGGGTTGGTTTTGCCTTAAAAACCAACCGGGCCCCTGGGACGAAAAAGCCAATAACACTCAGACCGGGCGTTCGATTGACGCGCCGTCTATGACGTTGAGTTCCTGTTGACGATACGGAATTCTTGGATACATCAACTTCGGACTTTGTGACAGTTGATGTATCGGCCTCTCGGCTCATGGAGCGGACCCTCCCAAACGAGCTTGCTGTGTGCGGGAACCCTAGAGCTGGCTGTGACTGCTACTTCGACAGCGACGACCGTGAGGGATCCTCAGTGGACTGCGGCGACGACCGTGCAGAGATCCTCAGTGGACTGAGACGACGACTGTGCAGAGATCCTCAGTGGACTGCGACGACTACAGCACTCAGCGATCCTACGTGGATCAGTGCTCCAGGTCCTGTGTGGGCCCGATCCTGTGTGGGTCTGATCCTGTGTGGGTCAGCGCTCAGCGGTTCTGTGTGAGCCAGCGCCTACAGGTCCTGTGTGGGCCCGATCCTGTGTGGGTCTTGCGGGGGTTAGTTACATATCGATCCTTCATGGGTCTGACGACTTAGATGGATCAGTGATCATCTTTACCATCATCCGAAGAAGTACCTGTGTGAGCTGAATCTTCTGTTACTCTCCTTTGTGGATTGTGTTGAGCTATCCTTTGTGGATTTACTATTTACTCTCCTTTGTGGATTGTGTTGAGCTATCCTATGTGGATTACTGTTTACTCTACTTTTTGGATTTTGTTGTGCTATCCTGTGTGGGTATACGTTTTTCTTTCCTGTGTGGACTGGGTTGTGCTTGGGCTCGGACGTTGGAGCCGAACGGGAATTGATGACTCAGGTATATGTATGGGCATATACCTAAGCCGTGTCAGATGTTACTTTGTGATTGTATCTTTCCTTTGTGGATTATCCTTTGTGGATTTCGGGAGACCTTAGGGGGTCTCGGGGTCCCTACTGAGTAGCTTATACTCACCCCTGCACGAGCTATGCCCGCACTTCGTGGTGTTGGTTGCAGACGACGGGCATCGCTGATCGAGGTGGAGGCGTTCGGAGCAGGACAGTACCTGGAGGTGGACCACTGGGCGGGACGTACTCGGAGCGGACGGCTAGACCAAGGAGCTGTGGAGGCTATCTGTACCTACCCTTCAGGTGGGACTTCCAGAGGACAGCTCGACGCTACGGCTTTTCTTTATAGTTGCTATTTTTCCATTTTCAGTTGTACTTTACAGTTAGACTTGTATTTCCAGCCCCTTTTACTTTCAGCACAGCTCGTACAGTTTTTACTTAGTGTTTACTTTTCCGCTTGCTTACTCTATGGTGCTTGTTTACATTTCAAAGGCAATGTCTTCCCATTTGTTGGGATTTATGCCTTGGTCCTAGTCGCCAGCCCCTGGCCTATAGAAGGCGGGCTTGGGGTAGTCACGGCACGGGCCCCGAGGATGGGTCGTGACAATATGACACATGTGTTGTGATTCAAAACAAATCGATAGTTGGAATGATATGTGATTCATTCCTAAATGAAAAAAATCAATTAAATATATTTGTAAAATTATTTTAAGATAATATGATCTCATTTTATTTGAATTTATCATTTGACAAATGTTTGACATATCACTTTTAAATTAAAAACATTTTCTTTTAGTCATTGAAATAAAATTTCATTTAAAAATGATATGAAGTAGATTCTAATATACTGGTAAAGAATCAATAACATTTTCCTATTATTTATTAAATTTGAACTTGTTTTCTCAGAATTGATCATGTTGCACTCGTTTTGAACTAGAATATCACTTTTAAATTTCATAATAGGTTATTTTGGTCATTAGAATCACATTAAAAGTCCTAATGATGTCTATATAATTAATTGAGGTTACCAAAACCCATAATCCTAGTTCCAATGTTAAAAAGACATACTTTATGCACAATATTTGATATTAAGTGATATTACCTAAAGTAAACATATAATTATTTTACATTATTTCCATAAGTTAAATATCACATCTCATAATTAATTTACAAACCCAAAACTGAATGTTTTAGTGACTTTGAGGAATAGATAAACAATAAAACTTATTTAAAAATACTTATAAATATTTCATCAAAACTGAGACACACTATAATCCCTTTTATAAATCTCATAATTTATACTCATCTTTATAACCCGAGGAATGGAAATATAAGAAATAGGAGAACTCAAATGATTTTTAAGATGAAATATCATCAAAATATTATTAATGGTACGATAATAATCATATGAGAAGACATGATAATGTGATAAATAACTTATTAAAAAACAATATGGAACAATAATGGTTATAAATAAGTTATGATATAAGGTAATGTAATCTCAAAAAAACATGTACGATGACATTAGAGTATGAGATACTATACATGATCCATAGAATATAATCATAAGCCTACAATATTGACATTTCTCCTATCATAGAGACATATCATAATAAAGAACTATGTTAGAAACATATACATAGGGAATTTCACCTTTGTGAGTCACTCACTCACTCCCATTCGTGATGGGAAAACATAATTTCACCCACATTTAAAAATATCATGAGATATAAACTTTTAACTAATTCATTGGAGTGATATATAAGACCCCAGTCGATATCATCCACATATATTTCTTCCACTTGAAAATAATCAGTCATCACATTACAAATAACCCATGGAAACAAAAATGAGCTTCATGTATTTTCCAATTTCTATTATATGGAATGACAAAATAGTTGGATGGGTTGATATGAAAATTCAATCATATAAAAATGAACATTTAATAAGGGAATTTAGAGGGTTATTCTTTAAATATTACTTCATCAGAAAAAGATTTCTTAATGATAAAGATGAAAATGGGAAAAAATCTTAAAAATAGATTTTAAAATATTTTCCTAAAAATGCCTAGTTGCGAGTCAATTTTAAAAAAATACATTTCAAGTAGGTTATTGGAAATCACATTTCAAACATTATTTAGAAAAAATTCCCAAGAATGGAAACTTGAAAAGAATCAAATCTATTTTCAAAAATATAGAGTGTTAGATAGAATGTACATTAGAGAAAAGTAATAACATCTTTTCAACATTTTCTAATACCTTTATTAAAACCCAAATTGTAAAAAAAGTAATGAATATTTAATTTAAAAATGTAAGTAAAATTTTAAGATCCCCAAAAATAAAATGTATTTGAATTTTAAAATAAGATATGATAACATTGGCAGGAAGAGTGAAGATGGACATCAAAGAAAAGAAGCTTATTTGGAGAGGATTTAAATTAATATCAACATCATAAAATGTTATGAAGAAATAAAACCATCAATGTAACTCCCTATAAAAGAAAAATAAAATAAATTATAATATCATAATACAACATATAATCATCTTATAAAACTATAGTCAACGAGGAATAATTATGACGTAATAAATGAAGTTGATTAAAGAAAAATCCCCTTACAACTTTGTTATATTTCAAACCAAAATACAATTAATGGTATAACATGATATAGATTAGTAAATTACTATATTTGAAAGATAATTATATCAAAAAAAATACATAGGAATTATATACACCACAAAAAGAAAAAAAGCGGTGAATATGAAGCATATCTCAAAGAAGTGAAATTGAGATGAGGAAACCCTTACAAAAAATATAATCTTGGAAGTAAGAAAAATTTAAAAAGGTGTTTATGGGATTGAAATTTAAATACCGATAAAAATAGTAAATATAAAATAATATAATCTTACAGAAGAATTTTCCCAACCCAAAAAATGAATTTCAATAAGAAACATTATAACACAATGAAATGATTTTGATATAAGAAATTACCTTAAATTTTATTCCTTCTTAGTCAAATTCACCCTAACTTCCTATATAAACAATATAACTCAATAAATCACTTATTTCAGAAAAATATTCATATATATTAACTTTTAAACTCTTAAATTTTAATTATTTATTATAAATTTACTAGTTAGTTATAGTTTACTTTCATCACAAATTCTTTTAATCTTAATTGTATCACACATGCTTTGTAATGTTGATAAAAATTATCATTCCTTGATACCAAGTTCAAAATTACTATATTATTTAAGGTGCTATAATTTATGTTTTATTAAAATTTATAATATTTTAATTTCATTTAATGGTATTTTTAGTTTTTTTCGTGAAAATGGAATCACATACAATCTTATTTCCATAATTTTTTATCAAATAAAGTGAAGTATTAATAATAAGTAAAATATTATTATAACCTTTACCAAATCATACAAACCAATTTTATAAATAATTTCTAATTATAACTATATTTAGGTTTCTATGGTCATCTATGATAGTTATTTGTAACATCGTTCATGTGTGTAGCTAAACCGACCCAAAAAAGAACATATTATAATTGATGGATGAGTATGGTTAATGTGATTATTTTGGAATAATATATTTATTACATAATCATAATGATATTATTTATATTTTTTAATGTTTTTATTAAATTTAAAGAGATTTTTATAAATAATGAAATAATAGTCATATGGATAAATAAATAATTCACTTCATAGAGGCGGTAGTCTACACGCACAAATGAATGATGTTTTTATTTTCCATGAAATGGGAGAAGGGTAAGAAATGGTTAATATTTTTGGAATATTAAAAAAATATTATTTATTACATAAATTTCCTTTTTGAGCCATCCATTTATTTTTGACAAGAAAAATAATACATGTCACATTGTGAAGGTGGTAATCTGCACGTACACACAAACGACATTTTGATTTTTCAAAGTGAAAAGGGAAAGAGTGGATAATCATTATTCCCTAGCCATAATTAAATTAAACATACAAAAAATACTAATTTAATTATATAATAATGAGAAGTTATATTTTTACGTGAAATCTATAAAATAAAATAGGATAGTGCTGATTAGTACCCATATTGACTGTTTGAAACTCTTATCAGAGTAACTCTTAGAAATAGAGGACTTGGAGATTTTACATAGATCAAGGGGATGAAAAACTTTGGAGTGCAATATAAGGTAAGTAAAAAAGGATATAGTTTCAATATTAAATCAAATATTACAATGTCCTTGAAGGGGTGGTGGGAGGCCCCATTTATAAGTTAATAGAATTTCATTATTGTAAATATAACATTTTAATATAAAAGGAACATGTGTCTTCTATTGAAAGTGGAATCTAAATGGGAAAATAATAGAGAGGTTATAAGTTTTTTACAAGAAAAACATTAACCATTCATTTTTAGAAACATGATTAATATGTTTTATCTATTTTACACTTGGTGAAATTGTTTTTTCTGTAATTTACCTTTGTCGTTCTAACTACATTTTTAACCATTGTAACTAATTTTTATGAATATAAACGAAATAAAACATTTCATATAATTTTTAAATTTTGATTTAAATTATAGAAACCATTTTATAGAATAAAATTTCAAATTTTGAAAAAATTAATTTCAACATTAGCATAGTTGAAGTATAAAATTTTATTTTTTAATAAACTATATATATAAGTATAAAAACTATATTTATGATAAATTATCAAGTGTGTTTATTTTAATGTAATTAATTGATCTATTTTTAACAACATAATATCTAAGATAATTTAAAATTAATCCTAAACTAAATTCTACCATAGAAAAACATATTTAAAATAAAAATACAAAATATGGTTTTTTATTAGAATACAATATTACTTAAGATTAAAAATATTATACATGGATTTTTTGTAAATTCAAAATTATATTTTAAAATGAATAATATTATTCCTAAAATAAATTATTGGTCATTTAAAATGTTTTACAAGAGTTTCAATTATTTATTAGATCATGATTAATTAAAAAACACTGTGGTATTAATAAAAAACATTATTTTCCATTATTCGCCTAAATATCAATTTTTTTAGAAAAATCACAAAAATTAAAAATTAAATAATATTTTTATCCTAAATCCAAAAATATAGTTAATTTTTTGAAATTCAATTCATAAATTTTTTTTAAAAAACCTAAAAATATAAGGAATGTTTTTTTCATAGGAAAAAAAATTTTAAAAAATTAATTATTCTTATTCTTATTTCTTATAGATTACTAATTAAATTGGTATAAATATACTATTCATAACAAAAATATATTTTATCCATTATATTTTTATTTTCTTAAAATAAATCACATAAAAATCCAATTTTAGATAAAAATACATTTTTATCCTAAAATGATCTTTTTAGTTATTTAGCTATATTAATTGAGTTTTATCAGTAGATTACTATTAAAATAAACATTATTTTCCTTTAAAAGAAAAATGTGTAAAAAATTTAAAATAAGATAATATATTTATAATTAAATGTATATATCATCTTAATTTTTACTTACATGAAACCTAAATATCTATGTATAATGACTAATTATAATATATTCTCTAGTGGCAGTAAAGGGTGGTGATTTAGCAAGAATATATCTCATTGAAATTTCCACAAGCTTGAACTTCTCTCGCATATGATTTCACTCATACTATAATTGTTGAATTTCATATAGGTATTGGTCTATATAAAACCCAAGTGATGCCACTACATTTCCAAGCTCAGAAAGGTGATATTCTTAAAGAAGAATCGTATTACTCAATGTTATCACTTCTCTTTTCTACATAGTTTTTATTGTTTGGTTGTTTTTATTTATTCATTATAATTTAACTACTATATTATAATAGTAAAAAAATTTATTTTTATTTTAAATTTTAATGGTTTCTTTTTAGTTTGTTGTTTCATATGATGTATGTTATTCAACATATTATTTATTTAAATGGAAATTAATACCAAAAATTTTGGAATTATATTCTACCACTTTGAGTAAAATAAATCCACACTATTTTAATTATTACTTACTAATATAAAAATATAAGGGAATCTAAATGATATACATGAATGAAGATATAATTTTTAACTTGAGAAATATTTTTTTATTCATAATAGGATTATCCCTAATATTGAGTTTTTTCTCCAACAATTGGACCCAAGAGTTTATTATTATTCAATATCAAGAATAGTATTATTTAATTTTATTCTAAAGGGAGATCATAATCATTATTTCATTTATAGAATATCATAAGATGATATTAAATGTGATTTCCTTATTCCAAAAAATAATTTTTCATCTAATAATAGATAACCAATCCATTTCCCAAAATTACATTAAACTCATATAAACGATAGATAAAAAGGTTTTCACAAGACACATTATAATAAATATCATTTTTATAAACAATAATCACACATAAGAAGATTTCATTGATAATAAAATCATCAAGTTTGTGATTTAATGTTTTTAGAAAAATTCATAGATATACTACAGTTACTAGAATTAAACTCAAACAAGACATACACAAATCTGTTTTAAATGATAAGTGTGTCTTACATCACTTATTTATTGTGATCCACATTAATTTTACTAATAGTATATATTGTCTCATATTTCCATATCCTAGGAGTTTTCTTTTTCTTAATATCCTTTTTAGTAATTATATTAGACCACTGACTTAGATGTTTATTGAGTTGTCCAAATTTAAGGCATTGAACTATTTGTGGTACATTAGTATACACTTATTTTCCCTCCATTCAAATATTTATTTTTCCATGGAAATTTTTTTCTTGATGGAATCATTTACCAAAAATAAAACATCTTCATGTCTATTTGATACATTTCCTTGGGTGTTTCTTCTATCATTATTAACACATAATAAATTGAATATTCTTTACATCGTCAACTTTTTCTCCAAAAAATTAATGAAACTCCATTATTTTATTCTTTGGTGTGTTTTTGAATTCAATTATATTCACATTAATCAAACTTCATGATAGTTGGTTTGGTATAATCACACAATTTCTCACTCCAACTCTTATCTTGTTAGGTTTCTCATTAGGTAAATTTCTATATTGTTCATCATACCCATAATTAACTTGGTTCTTTTGGGATTCATCCATTACTAATATAAAAAGTTGTAAGAACATGTGATGAAAAATTTGCATCACAATATAATTATTGTAATATAATTACCTGAAACATTCAAAATCAGAAAAACTTACTATTTTGTCATTTTTATATCAGTATATTTTTATTTTAGTAGTAAATAACTCTTAGTTTAACATAATATGAATTAATTTTGGTTTTACCATTCTTCTGATCCTAATTCCTTAACATAATAAATTATTTGTAATGGCTCAAAAATATAATGTGATTATCTTAAAAATATCACATGGGAGTGTTAAACATACTATGTAGTTAGGCCTATTTAACATTAACTATGTATCTTTTGAGTTAATACCCTCCCCTTTCGGGGTTAATATCCCTGGGTACATTTATTCAAAAACCTCTATCCACATGTTGTATCTAGAAATGTATTTCATTATCATGAAGATTAGAAAATATTAACATTACCAAAATTTAATGATGATATCCTATTGTTATACTTATCCTTAGGGTTATCACTAATGTTCTCTTTTCCTAATACTCAAAAAAAACAAAGATGCTCCCAAAAAATATCTAAACCCTAATCTAGTACCAATTAAGGCATCGCCTTCTTGCACTCCAAGGTCCAGTTCTAAAAAAATATTTTACAAACAGGATTTAATACCAAGTGAGATGACACAAAAAAACATATATTCATTTTACATCATTTAAATAAGGTAAAAATTACAATTAGTATATAATTTTAGAACCCCATAATCCAAAAGGTTTAGTTTCGGTTATAATTATCAACATAATAAAACTTGTTTACAACACTTGAAAACATTTCTCCATAACTAAGTCACACAATACTCCCTTCTAGACTTCTCATAAATAATACTCATTTTTATAACATAGGAAAGGGAAACATAATAATGTCGTGAAACCAAACACTCATTAATAAAAAACTTGTCAATATTTTATCATGGTTTATATAATAGTCATAGGATAAAACATGAACACTAGAGAGATGTCTTCTTAAAAATAATACGATTAGTGAGTCACTCACTCACACCCACAATTAGTGGGAACATCACCTTCGTGAGTCACTCACTCACACCCACAATTAGTGGGAAAACTATGTTTCACACATGTATATATATCTCATGATATATAAAATTTTAAAAAATGAATTTAAGAGATATATAAGACCCCAAACATCATCACTTATATATATGTGTTGCACTAGAAAACATTTATTCATCAAATCAAAAAGAACCCATGGAAATAAAATGGGCTTTGTATTTTTTCTAATTGGTATCCCATGGGATGACATCAATATATAAATTTTTTGATATAAAATCTAAATAACCAATAATTAATATTTCAATAATTGATTTAAAGGGTGATTAATGAAACAAAACATCATAGGATTTGGATCTCTTGGAGATAAATAGGAAAATGGAAAACAAAACATAAAATTGATTTGATATCATTTTCATGAAAAGGAATAATAAAAAGTAAATTTTCAAAAAAAAATCAATATGGTGATTCAAAATTTATATTAAAAAATTATTTAAAAATAATCACCATTAATGAAACCTTATAAGGAAACAATGATAAAGTCTAAAAATTTGTAGTGGAAGATAAAATGTACATTGGGGAAAGGAAAGACACACTTTTTTACATTTTAAAAAACCATTATTGAAACCCATGGTGTAAAAATATTATTAAATATCTCACTATAAAATAAGGAAAAATATTAATATCGCTAGAAATAAAAATAATTTATATTTCAAAATAATAGAGGATAACATTAGTGAGAAAAGTGAATATGGACATGGTAGAAAAATAAAATATTTAGAGAGGATGATAATTATTCTTAACATCATAAAATTTTATAAAGAAATAAATCAATCAATATTATTCAAAATAAAATAAGAATGATATTAATTGTAAAATAATTGTAAAATATAAAACCATCTTGTAAAACCATAGTCAATTATGAATAATTATGACTCAAGAAAAGAGGTTGAATCAAGAAAAACCCCTTACAACGTTTCTATCTATCGAATTAAAAAACAATAAAAGTTATAAAATTGGATGGATTTGTAAATATCTTGAATTTAATGATAATTATATAAAAATAAATCCATGAGTATTATATAAATCACAAAAAAATAGTTACTACATATCATATCACAAAGAAGAGAAATTGAGAAGAAGAAACCCTTACAAACATTATAATTCATGAATTAAGAAACATTTTAAAATGTGTTTATGTGATAGAAATGTAGTTAAAATTAAAAATATAAAATAAAACATAATATTATCTTAGGGTATAATTTCCCAACCTATAAAAATTAATTTCAAGAATAAACATTATAACTCAATGAAAGGGTATTGAGTTACAAAACAACATTACCTTATATTCTTGATTAGTCGAATTCAATCTAATTTCCTATATGACAAAAATAAATTCCTCATTAACTTATTTAAAAAATTATTTGTATATATTACCTTTTATAATGTTAAATTATAATTTTTTTTATAAATTTACTTGTTATAGTTTATTTTCATCATCGGGTGTTTGTAATTTTAATTGTTTGGCACATGCTTTGTAATGTCGATCTCAATAAAAATTCATTGATACCGAGATAATCATCACTAAATTATTTAAGGTACTATAATTGATTTTTTTTGAATGATTTATAATGTTTTAATTTCATTTCACAGTAGTTTTATCTTCAGTTCCTAAAAATGGAATCAATGAAAAGCTTATTTCAGTAAATTTTTATTGAATAAAGGGTGGTATTAATAATAAGTTAAATATTAATATAACATTTTTTAAACCATAAACCAAACATTATTTTATAATTAATTTCTAATAATAGCAACATTTAAGTTTCTATGCTAATCCATGATGGATATTTATAGCATTGATCATATAGGTGGTTAAACTGGCCCAAACAAGACCATTCTATAATCGATTGATAAGTATTATTAAGAAAGTGATTATTTTGGAATAATAAAGATCATAAATATGAATAATATTTTTAATTATATTTTTTAGGGATTAAAAAAATTAATATATTTATAAAAATAATTAAATACTAGAGATATGGAAAATGAAATATATCACTTTATAGAGGTTATAGTCTATACAAACACATGGATTATGTTTTCATTTTATAAAGAATGAGAGTAGGTAAGAAAATGTTTTATATTTAAGAAATTTTAAAAAAATTATATATATAATATTTATTCATTAATCTATCCTGTTGAACAATCCATGAAAGTTTTTGAAGGAAAAAAACACATCACTTTGTGGATATGTTATTGAGCACGTACACACAAACATCATTTTTTATTTTTCAATTTAAAAAAGGGGAAAGGTGGAAAATAATTATTATTTAAACATAATAAAATTCATTATACAAATAATAATAATTTAATTATTTAATAAGTGAAAATTTAAATTTGGTGGTCAAATATAAATAATAATAGTGGTTAGGGAGTGATTAGTACTCAGGTTGAGAGTTTGAACCTCCTCTTGGAGTTCACTTAGAAATGGATGATCTTTTACTTTTACTTGGATCAATGGGTTTCTAAACATGGTATAGGGATCTAGGAGATATAAAAATATTAATTTTTCAAGAGGAAGTCTAATTTAGGGTGGATTTGATGTGGTGGTGGAAGTCTCATTTTATAAGTGAATGGAATTGATTTTTTGTAAATATAACCGCTTAATATAAAAGGAAGACATGTTTTACAAGTAAAAATAAATATAAAGTGGAAAATAAGGGATAAGAAAAAATTTATGGTCAATACACACCTCAAAATTAAATTTAGATACTTTTTTACATGTTTTATCTCTTTTTTAATTTGTTTAACTCTTTTTACCTTAATTTATCTTTATCTTGGTAAGTACATTTTTATTCTTGGTAATAAATTTTATGAAATATTATTTAAAAGAAAATTGTTGCCTAATTTAGAATTTATTTTTACATATGTAAAATCTATTTTATCAAATAATATTTAGAAATTTGATAAAAAAAAATTTTATTTCTTAGTTCACACAACACATAGATGTCCATTTTTAGAAAAAGTATATTTGTAAGAATAAAAAATATTTTTATAGTAAAATTATATATTTTTTATTTTATGAAATTAAATTATTTATAATTAAACAAATAATATTTATGTAACTTTAAAATTAATCCAAAATAGAATTCCACCTTATGAAATGATAGTTAAAAGAAAAGATAAAAATTATTTTTTTATTAGATTAAAAGATTAATTATGTTTGAAAATTGATAAACATTGGTTTTTTAAATTAAATATTACATTTTTAAATGGATAATTTTACTATATAAATAATTTATTAGTCATGTAAAATGTTTTATATGATTTTTAAGTCATCACTACTAGATATGTACCCTATACCAACACTTTTATATTGTTGGTATAGGTTGGAGAACCATTAGTATAGCCTATACCAATGGTTCTCTAAACCATTCACTATATAGGCATGAGGATTGACCTATACCAACGGTTTCCATTGAAGCATTGGTACAGGTAACCTAGATTTACCCTATACCAATAGTTTTGTTAAACCATTTTTATAGGTTTATACCAACGGTTTAATAAAACATTTGTATATCCTTCCTTCACCTATATATCCATAAGCACCTCCGATATTGTCCCAGAACTATCAAACACCCCAAGCACCTATATCCACACCCACAAAAAACTACCACCCAATATAGAAAAATCAAGTAACAAATTAATTCATTCAACCAATTACACTGGACATTTAAAATAACAAATATATGAATTCACATTCAATCATAAAACATATAGTGTAATAAATATTAGTAAAAAATATAGAGGATCAATATTTGTATCATCACAACTAATTTCATCGCCATCTTCATCATCATAAACATCTTCCTCATCATCATCATCATCATCACTATCGTCCTCACCATCACTATCAACATCGCTATCACTATCACTATCATCACCATATTCATATGCATATCTTGGAAACTCATAATCTCAACCACCATCACCATCGCTCAGTGCATCATATAACAAATGCATCATTAATATGAATGTATCCAAAACTAGGGAGGTATCTGGTGGAAGTGATGAAAATAACACTTTCATAACATTTATAAATTTCTCATTGTCCTTTTAACTTTTATGATGCTCTAAAAAGGCTATATTTTTTTGCCTCCACTACTTTTATGAGACTTTTCTTCCTCTACATGGGCTGTTTCCAACTCGATGCTACTAGAAAGGCCACTTGAAGTGGGTCAATATCTATTGTGGACAATATTATTCCATGGTCATTAGTGTACTCTCCCATGGAAATAATCTCTTAATACCTAGTGAAAATTATCATTTGATCCAAATTTATTATCTTTCTCGTCATCAAGGGCCTTTAAATCACATTTTTGTAAATATAAACAAACTATTTATTTACAAAATAGATATTCTAATTTGAAATCTATAAAGTAAAACATAAAATATATTGTTGATTATATTTGTTCCTTTTACTTCCAACTTTTTTATTTCTACTTGAGAAAAACAAATTTTCTAAACGAACACATCCTTCAATGTTCAATACCTCCCTCTAAGATGACATTGAATATAGAAAACCATTATTATATAATACTATATTTTTGAAAACAAATTAACTCATTATAAAAATTATTTAATTGATAATAACTGAATCTAATTGAATGAAATTTCATATAAATGTATTTTTATATCTCCAAATTTGTGAAACCGTAGTCAATAAAACCAAAATGTAAAATTAATTTTCACTGAAGTTCTATAATTCATCTATATCTCATCAGTTTTTCAGAATATATGTGCTTCTGCTTTTCAATAATAAATCAAGCTATCTATTTAGAAATTTCACACCTCCAATTATATTGGAAATAATATAATTTTATCTACATTTAATTCATCATGAATAATTCTAAATCCTATTTTTGATTCAATAAAAATTGACCAATGTATTGAAATGTCTTTTTATCAAACAATAGTTTTCCAGACAATGTATGATTCTGTTATTTAATGATATTTTGTGCTGCATAATTCAGATAAAATTATTTCTTGGTCCTTTATAAATTCTATGAAAATACATAAATATAAATGAACATGGTTAAAATTTAAATCTATTGATTATAGGGTTTAAAAATTGACTGAAAATTAAGATTAAAATCAATCTAGTGTTTTAGAATTTGTACTTAATTAAAATAAAATTTCAAAGAAAAACACTTATAACATATCACGTTCTAGCATCAATGTCTATCCCAAAATTTTGACATACTATTTAAAATACCTATTTTTTTATTTATTTTTTATGCATCCTAAAAAGAATATTCAATAATAAAAAATAGTTTATTAAAGAAAATCATCATAATTTTCATTCAAAAACATCAAATTTGATTAATACCTTAAACTCATTAATCTTATAAATAGTAATTATTTTATGATAAGGTGTTTTCATAAACTCATTCATGTTTTGTATAGAATCTAAATTCTTTCCAACTCAAAAAACCCAACCACTATATAACTCATTCTTATATTCTCTCCATAGATCACCTAAATCCATTAGTTCTTCAGTCCTCACAACCTCACCATTACAATATTTATAACAAAGTTTCTACCAAAATATTAACTCATATGAATACAATAATAATATAAAATTAAATATAATTAATTTTCTTACCCACATTTGATACCAATCATTATCCTTTACACCATTTTGAAAGTGTCTCTAGGAGAGTGGCTTGATTGGAATGATGTTTTATTATTTTGAAAGAATCTCCTTAAAAATTCTCCATTCTCACCCTATTTTACCAATCATTTGATTATCATCATTGCACTGACCCATTAGCTGTGTGTGGAAGTTCAATACTTCATGCTTGTGTGAACTCCCAGACAACCATGTGGTGGAAAATCTAGATGTGAAATAATAAATTAAAAATATTATATCAATACATATTATAATGAAAATTAATTATTATCAAAAGAATTAATATGGATATATACATATATCAGATATAGGATGATTAGTGGGTACTTCTGGATCCTTATACATTAAATGATCAACCACCTATGCAGTGCTAGGGGTGTCCAATGTCTTCTCAAGAGGATCATAATGTGTCTCAAAAGAAGTCAAAGGAAAATAAACATAAAATCCTGGAGAAAATGAAGTTGTAGGAAATTATTATTGCATAGAACTCTATGGAAAAATAAAATATGGATGGGGAGTGGGATCCATCATCAAATAAGGAAAATAAATATGAGGAGGATAAGATGTAAATGGTGTAAATAGTATATGTGGCCAAAATATACTAGGTTACTATGACAAGGTTCTGGGACAAGAAAGTGTGATACATGGTATATCTGATTAAAGATAAGTGTTTTATTGGGTAAGATGAGTGGTGTTAGTAGCTCTAGTAACCCCCCCCCCCCCCCCCACAATTATTAGGATGAGCACCACTGCCACTTGGTCCGATAGAGAATAATTTCCTTCCAGGTTTTGGTTCCAAATTAAAATTTTGAAAAAACATTAATGACATGAAATTATATATTATTAATATATATTAGAAATAGAATACTCACAACATGCACCGGAGGAGAAATTTCTATCTCTCTCTTGCAATTATTATTATAAAACATCCTCTTCTGTTGAACCTCTTCATTGTTTATCATTGTCTACATTTCAAAATAAATATTCATTTAATTATATATTTGTTACTATTGTGTAATACAAAAAAATATGTGGATTAAAATAATTAAAGGATTATAATTTTCAAGTCAAACAGAGGATACATAGTTACATAACATAATCATATTATATTTAGTGGAAGTAATTTCAAAACATAAAATATGTTTCATAGAAAAATAAACACATTCTAAATATCATGTTAAACATTGATATTATATTTTTTATTCTTCTTTTCTAAATTCAATCCAATAATGTTTTGGCTAGGAAATACGGTTCATTTTGGTCAATTAATCATGTAATTTATTCATTTTTTGGGTTAGTTCATTTGATTTATATTTTTGGTTAGTTCATTTGGAAAAATTTTGGTTAGTTTATTCATTTATTTTTTTTCATTATAATAAGTTTAATATGTTTTAGTTCAATTCAACTTGTTTTCTCTAATTTTATTGTTCTAGTTTTCTTCAGTGTCTTAGGTTCTAATATAGTTCAATTAAATATTAGAAAATTAAAGTCAAATAAAACTGCAACCAGTTTATTTTTGGAAATACACATGAAGGTCAAATTGAATAAAAAATATTTGAAACTAACATTGATGAAATTTGAACAATACCAACCTAAAAAACCAAATAAATCTATTATAATGACTTAACAATGAGATTAAAAATCCAATATTAGTATTTTCTCAATATATCTATTATAGGATACATGTTTATATTGAAACCTACTATATAATTCACTTGAATAATAGTATGTTGTTATAGTTACCATAAAAATATCATGTTCATTTGTCATTTAGTGATAATAAATTTGAACCCATTGATCAAAAATGATTTACATTCATGAACCATAGAATTAGAAGAAAAATCAAAAGATCTTATTTCTTCAAAAAATTAGTAAATATGTAAAATTAATATCTGAAATTTAAATTAATGTTAAAATCAAATAAATATTAATTTTTTTATTTTATTGTAGTAATACTTCTACTTTTAATTCAAAGGAAAAAAATATTTTATATGAAAATTTTCTCTCCTTCTCCAAGTTTATGAATGATGATTTATATTTATAATTTGAGTATGTTTACTAACTAAAAATATAGAAATAGTTTAACACATATATACAATTACATGGGATGAGATAACATATACTTGTTAAATTTACATACTTGTGGTTTCTATAGAATAAATCACAATTAAACAAGACTATGTGATATGCCATCTCCCACTCTTCAGGGCACAATATAGTCAATGTATATGATCCAGGAATTCACCATTTTTTGAAAAGTTATGTAAAACTAGGTTCGATTTTATCATACTTCTCTTATTAATTTATCATTTTCCAGTTATGTCTTGTAGTCATATTAGAAAAATACATTAAATATAAATTTATAAATTCTTGAGCAAAGTAACCTTTCATAATGGAACCTTCAAGATAATTATTTTTCTGGTTGTAAGAATTAAATGTGTACATCTATCTAGTTGTTTGATATATCAAATGAAAATAAATAGTTCCTCTAAGAAGTATTTCTGCTAGAAGATGGACATTTAGATGCAGCATGAATGTGAAAAATGATGGAGGAAAAACTTTCTATAAATTACACAAAATTATTTTTTCCTCTTAATATGTTTTTTTTAGAAGAAAGACGTAAATAACTTTTTATCACAAAGATCTATAAAAAATGGCACAATATAATTACATCTATAGTTACATTATTAGAAAATATATGATGTATTGTTATCAGAATCAACTCATGAATAAAGATGTGATAATCAAGAATCTACAAATATTTCATATACAACTCTCTTCTGTTGATCCATTTTGATATGTTTCTTGAATAAACATCAATAACCTTGATAGTCTCTAGTACGTATAAAATTTTATTTTGTTATAAATTTTTTACCACATAAGAGGCCCACGGAACTTTCCACTTATTTTCACTTATGCACACAAGATTCAATTCTGGGGTGATAGCCAAATATACCAATTCATTCCATGATTTTTAATCATATTTTATTTTCCCCTTTTTCATAAACTAAGCCAAGATTGCATCCAACCCAGAACCTGACTTGGTCTGAGACAAGGCTCGAGAGGTGTTACAGATCCTCCTAGGATGGAAACTAGCACTATGAATCAATTTTATCACATTGGGAACAATTTAGTCCAATAAACAACCAGGATCAAGTAAACTGAATAGAGCACATAACACAACTAACAATAACTAAACATCCATAAATAAATAAAAATCTAGATACAATAGATGCTGAACAAAATAGGATCGTAATAAAAAACTAAATCCCAACTAGAACCAACTTGATCTCTATAATAGCTCCTGGTCACCACTTACAATGGGACCATGTTGGTCCAAAGGAAACCTTGAACCAGAACTTGAACTTCCAAAACATCTTAGGTCTACCAATTTTGAGCGGCATAAATAGGGTGTTATGATAAATAGCTGAGTAGGTAATCAAAAAAGATTCCATGAATTTACTTTCCTGAAATACTTCACAAACTATAGTTTAGAATACACTTGGAAAATATGATTTGATCATTTTAAATAACCAAACACAACATTCCATAATCTCCCACTTTAAGACAACACTCGCAACTCTCCTTTTAAAAAATTATTTCATATTTCAAAACCCATTTCAAAACAAAAAATAAAAATTAAAAATACAAACCACAGGGTAAAAGGGCTATGCTGAAAGTAAATGAAACAAGACAATAAATCATAGAAAAAAAGGGATAATATCCAAAATAAATAAGAAGTAAGAAAGATATATAGATAGTAAATCATGGTAATTTTTTAATAATATCTAGAATAAATCTTGGGATGTACTCCTTTTGGATTCACCTTCTTTTGTATGGTGCATATTCCAATTCAATAAGAAATTATCCTCTCTAAACAAGCTAGTATAGTGAAGCATCCCACCTAGCCTATCAGCTATTCCAAGGGGTGTCAACCAGTCTAATTAGGTTCAACAAGATACTGTAACTCAAACCTCTAGATAACACCAAATAATCCCATGATAATAGTACAAAATGAATGGGGAGGTCCTCACACACATGGATCTAACCAAATACCCATAGACATCATGATTTCATATCCCAAACACCAAAATCACCTATGTGATGACCCTCCCCTAAGAGGATCCACTATAGAGGTGCCCATCTAATAACAATCCATTCTCAAGTTACAACTAGGCCATAACATTATACAAGTTTCAAAACAAATTTGAAGGCATAAAATATTTTCAAAGGGAAAAAAACAACCCTTCATCACATTTAGGCACCAAGCCATGCATTAAAATATCGAACATTCCTTTCATTCATGGGTTTACCAAACACTCTCAAAGGTTCCAAACATTACAATATCTAGAAACCACATTTGAAAACTACTTTCAAATAATTTAGAGACCAAAGAACCATTTATAAATCGATATAGTTTTAGAAGAATCATTTAGGTAAGAGAGGAGATAGATAAGTGAAGAGGGAATAAGGAAAACATTTTTTGTAAATAAGGATTTTTTGTATAAAAGATCATCTTCATTTGTGGGAGTATCTATAGGTAAACCTTATGCGTATATGGATATTCCCACATCCAATGTAATATCCTTAGAAACCCAAAGAAGTACCTAAAAACCAATTCAAGATTCATCACCTGCACTAATTAACAAGAGTTACCACAACTCATACACACGGGTCAATTTTCAATCCTAACAGACCATACAACCATAATCAAGTCCAAACACATGCTTGAAATACCCAAATTCATTTAAAAAGTACAATTGACATTTCATCAAGAACCTTTCATATATACATATATATATATTTTAAGAAAATCTTTTGAAAACCAATTCACACAACTTTTTCTTTTAAGAAGATTCCAAAACAAGTTATACTAACACATCATAAGAAAGGGATAACATTTAAAGATCACATAAGAAAACTCAAGGATCAAATAGAATGTTATAGAAATGAAATGGATGGAAAAAATAACTCAATGGCATGAAAATGAAATGAAATTTTTTAAGAATGAGGAAACATCCCAAGGGATGATCTGCACACCCTAACATCAAAGAAATAAAACTACACATCAACCCTAAACCTTAGAGATATTTCAAGATGAAACCTGAACAATATAAACAAATCACTCAAGGGAGAAGGATAAAAAGATGATAAATTTTCCAAAAACCAAAAAAATCACCTTAGAACATTGAAGATGCATCCATAGAAGAAGGATGAAAAGGAGGGAATCTTAAGAGCTCCCATGGTTCTCTTAGGTCAAACAAGGGAGGAAAATAATGAACCAGGGTTAAAACATAAGAGGGGGAAAGAGTTAATTTCAACTTTTTATTTAATTGGGGAAGTTTCATGGTTATACCACATGATATTATAAAATGTGAACCAACCATGAAAACCCTAATGGAGAAAAGGGTAACCCCATTAGGTTTGGACACACATTTTGTGAAGTGGTACCAATTGTGTGATTTGGAACTATCAAATTGTAGAGCCTCCCCCAAATGCTTTCTACATAGTATCTCCTAACTATGTGAAAATTGTGTGCCATGTCCCAAACACCCAAAGTCACACTACACGTTTACTCCTAGGCCTCACACAGTTTAGACCAAGTTGTGTTCAAACTATTCATGTCAAACCATGCAAGAATAAATGAACTAAAAACACCCTCAACCTCAATAGGACACACATTTAACCCCAAAATTGTGCATATTAACCATTTACAGGCTAAAAACCCGCCCAAAAACTCAAAAAGATAAAAATTAAATATGGTAACTCAACCAGATACTCAACCAAAAAATCAAATATTATGAAAATAAGGACATAAAAGAAGAACCATGGTTGGGTTGTGATTATTCTCTCCACCACAAACACTTTCTACCCACATAAAGTCACTCAAGTTCTGAGAACCAAAACTCAATCATGAATCAAAATGAAGGAAAATGAAACCAAACCTCGGTTTGACCTTTCACTCCACAAGTCACACCCAACTAATTCCATAGAAAATAAAATCAATAAGAATCATGGGAAAAGGGAGGGTTCTCTCCCTTATAAAGACCAAACTAACACTGAACAAGACCATAGGAATACTTCAGCAAGGTCTATGGTGGGTCTCCCTTCCTTTTAAGAACCAACAAACACAACAGCATGAACATGTGAACTCCTAAACTGATTTAAAAACTCCTCAAATTGAGAGTAAACCCTGTAGAAGGAACTCCAACCAAACTGTAAACCAAAACATAATTCATATATTCCATGAATCGAGAATATTTATAAAGAGAAGACAATAAAAAATTCAACCTAGTACACATGAAATATGATCAAACAAGAAGAAAAACTACTGAAAGATTTATAAAAAACACTACTAATAATCTTATAAGAAAATGATATCATCTAACCTTTCGCAACAAATAAAGGGACCTGCAATTACCAAGTAAAATACAATAGGATAATTTAACCTGAATCCACTCTAACGATGTAGAACAAAGTGCGATCTAGGTTCCCCACACCCCACCGATTTATAATTGTATGAAAAGATTCACTCTGAGATCTATGGATAGAGCTATGATGTATTAAAGAATCTGCTTTTCCATAGTTATGAGCTGACATCCCCCAAATGGAATTTAATTTTTTGGGAACTCTACTTATAGAACTTCTCCAGATGACCCAAATAGCCACATTGATGAAAATTCTTCAGAGGATTATGAAAATATGGATTTAAATGCCCGAACCAACCACATTGGAATCACATAAATGAATAGTTCGATAAACAAGAATCAGAAACAGACATATAATATTCCTTATTAATGAGTTCCTCTGGTACACACCTCTTTCTATATGGGGAACCCTCATGAGTTATAACTACCATCAATTGTATAGCAGTAACCAACACCTCTAAAAATGATTATTTGAATAAATAATCAAACTAAGCTTCCCCAGATTAAATTAAATGCTCTATGATCATTAGAAGAATTCCCTATAAAAGTGATGAGCTTTCAGCTGATCCTCAGAAGCTATCTCTCAAGGGAAAGAAATCAACTCCTTGAAATAGTCAATATAATCCATCATTGTCTGTTAACCTTTTTGAACACCCAATAGCTCTTCCTCTTTCCTCATCTTCACCTCCTCTAGTGTGAACCATCATATGAAAGTTGTCTTAAACACCTCCCATGTCATCCCAACACTCAATGATGATGGGAATTTCACCTTCAACTGACACAAAATCATACATTAAAATGATCTCATAACAGTATGCACTCTCACATATTTTGGATTTCCCAATGATATAAAGCCACTCTCATCTTCCTCAATCCATTCCACTACCTATAAAAAACTTTGATTTCCATGGAAGATTGAAAACAACTGAGAATAACTCAACTTTTCTACCCCACAAAGAGTTTTAGAAGGGCTAATAATTGGAAAAGACTCACTGGAAACCTTGAGGACCTTTCTGGGTGGCATAATCTATACATTAAAAGAACACAACACCCAAAATCAAAATCAGCCCAAATTTAACATAAAAGGTAAACCCCAACACAAGAAAACAATTCACAAAAAAACACCAAAAAACTCACAATTCTCTTTCAAAAACAATTATATCATTTCCAATTTCAAACCACTTTCTTCTGAGGACACTTTTCTCAAAATGACACAATCCTCTTTCAAATCCAATCAAACACAAAATCACAATTTTTAAATAAAAACAGACCCAAAAAATAATTTTCTTTTTGAAGAACCCTTTTGGATAACTATTTTCATTTTCAAAATCAACTCACACAAACTAAAACCAAACAAAACACACAACTCACATTAATCTAACAGAATAAGGAAATAAGATCTATGAATTATTTGGTGAGAATGTTAGTGGATCATTCCCCAAGAAAGAAAGAAACACTACAAACATCTTAAATCAAACACTCGATCTTCACACTAGTCACTACTCCATTTAAGACCATTTTTCATACTATCCCACTTCAATTGGCATCCCATATCCACACAAACCAAAAACCAAAATAGAAGACTCAAATATCAGACTAACCCTAGAAACTCAAGGCTTAAGATAAGAAAGGATTCATGAATTCATTCCTGTAACTACCTCTTGTGTTACACCCCAAGGTTTTGAAAATAAATATATAATTCATTTTTATAATCTATCCATTAAGCACAACTTTTCGTCTTCTATGTATTGAATTTCGAAAAATTGTCATCTAGAGTTGTCTTTAGTAAGTCATTTGGAGTCTGATAGAACAAACTTGATTTTTTCAGAATAGTAACATACCCTTATGAATAGTAATATGAATAGAAATATGACCCTTGTGAATAGTAAATAATATTATTATTTTATTTTCTTAAGGTAATATGATAATGGGATCTTAATTAATTTTTCAATGTCACATAAAACTAATTGCACTTCAAGATTGTTATTTTTCGAATTAACTATGATCTTATTTAAAAATTTAATTAATAATATTTAGAAAATTATTTTTGAAAAATGGACTTCACTTTTGAATTCTACACGTCGAAAAATGTTAGGGGTGAATTTTTTGGATTTTTCTGAAATACTAGAATTTTTTATGAATAGTGAAATATGATAAAATACCGTTTATACAAATTATCAGTTAAATACACTATTCATGACATCACAAGTGATGAAAGGCCACTTGGTTCGAACTCACATGCACATATTACAATTAGGGGTCACATGAAACAACATTATTGGTTGTCTTGATGGAAATAATAAAATATTGAATTAAATATTCAAAATTTACCCCTCTCCTCCACTATAAAAACACCTCACCACTCCCTCTTCTCTTCACTCCTCTAAGCCTTGAAGCTCCTCAAATTTCTACCCAATTTCCCTTCCTTGGTCTCTCCCCACGTCTAATAAGATTCTGGTATTTCCAAAAGACCAAAACCCCTTCCCTTAAAGAGTTTCTCAAGGAGGTTACTTCAAGAGGTAAAACACCCTTCCTTTTCATTTGGTTTCATTTCAATTTATCTTCTTTTGATATTCTATCCTCAAAAACTATATCCAAATGATCATGATAAATATATTATCATATATATAATTTAATTATATCATGTTAATAGAAGAACCATCATAAATATTATTACTCTCTCCCTTTTTTTTATAAACAAAATCAATGTCCATGAGGTTCCAATTTATAGCCTTTATGGATGACGAAGTTTTGTTCTTCAATTTCTTCTTCATTACTGGTAATGAAACCATATTTATGGTTGAATAAGAATATAATATGTGTATTATAACATAATTAATATTCATGAACCAGAATATGTACATATAATTAAGTTATATGACAAAACTAGTTAATAATAATCCAAATACAGCCAAATAATAGAAGTGGTTGTCATCTAATGATTCATCCTCATTCCGTCTAAAAAAATGATAGAAATGACCACTACCAATTATTTACATTCATAAATAATATATAATTCCAATACTGGAGATTTATAACCATTCCACATGAACTTTATTACCTAAAAACAAGTGAACCGATTATGAAAATAAAGAAAACGAACACCCCAGAACAACGGAATTCAATATAATAACTTAGAAATAAGGGTATAAATGAACTAAATAGGATTATGATAAAATAAATACATGTCTAATAGGTTCTTAAATAAGTTATTAATAATTATAATTTCATATTCCAGGAGCTTAAGTTCAATAGTGGAACACGTTTGGAGTTAAGGTAAGGGTTTTTCACCCGAACTTCCATTTTCATTCGGGTTACTTTTATTGTCTAATTTCCTAGAAGAAATTATTATGTATTGTGATGTACTCCTCATAAATTCTATGTGAGTATTATATATATTTACACCAACCATAATCCTTCCCTATTTTCTGGATAGTTACATGTTTTAAAAGAATCACTCAAAACTATTTCCAAAAATATGAGCCCAATATAAGGGAATTTCTCAAATTCATATCTTTTTCAATGGAAAGCTATAATCTATTTTTGGAAAACATTATCCTTATAAAAACACGAATTTTGTCATGAAATACAATCTTACTTTAATTCTGGTATTATAAATATATTTTTCCAAAAGAACTCTTCTTTTTAAAATCAAAGAGTATTTTTCACAAGATTTGCTTAATGATTTTAGAAAATTATTCTTGTTTGATTCAAAACTCTTGTTGATTCTTATGTATTGTTGGGGTTAATAATTTATGATGTCATATAACATATTTCATTGAATGGTCTATGACAAACATTATTTTGGATGATCTATCCTAAAACCATTCACCATATTATTCTGAATCGTTAGTTTTTATGTTCAATAATTGGGGAAGTTAGTTACATTTACTATGATAGTTTCAATATAAATGTATATGTTGTTTATGTTTATCACCTCTCATTTGATGAATGTATTGGACTTATTATGTTATGGTTGGGTCCTGCTATAACCCCTCGATGCATCGGTAGATCTCATGAGACAAATAGACGTAGAATTGGCCAAATCCTTTCCCAATGTGATATATGGATTTCGGTTGAGGCCTTAATCATTAAATGTATTGGCTGAGGCCTTGAAAAAATGTTTGAGAATGTTTATCATGTGAAATTCCCTCATTATGATGCTAGTATTTTATGATCATGCGGTTATTCGACTAGTAGAATACCCATGATTATGTTTTATTATGGCATTATTTCTTCAGCCCATATTTCTACCATAATGTCTTCAAGTTCATTATTAAAGGCATGTGTTTTCAATTATTCACCATGTCTGATGTTTATTCTATCTTCCGCTATATTTATTACTCTTACTGAGCATTTGAGCACACCCCTTTCTTATGTTTCATTTTCTCAGGACATGAAGAAGTAATTTATAAATGACTTGCAAGCAAAATCTAGGAGACTTGATGTTTCTAGAGGAATAAAATAGTGTTTTGATTCCCTTCATGTTGTAATGCTAAACTTATGTATGTAACTTGTTTCCAATAATACTAAACTACTCGGTCATTCGGGATTCATATTCCTTGTATGTATTCCAACGTAATCAAATAAGGCACCGACTCCGGGAAACTGGGGCCGGGTCCTTATAGTTGGTATCAGAAGAAGTTTAGTAGAATACCTAGAAACTTGATTTAGAAAACATAGAATTTAGAAAGATTCCCTAAATTAGTCTTTGAAGAAATACATACAATAACGTCCTGGTATTTTGGTAAGGAATAGATTATGGGGATCATTCAAGAAATACATCCATGTATGGATATGAGCAGGTAGAGGCAGATATGGCACAGATGTATCTAGGGGTAAAACCCAAAAACACCGCTTTAAGCTAGACTCGAACGGGAACTGGTGCACGAAAAAAGTCCTTGCTGCACTCATGGTTACGACACTCCTAGGGGATATGCTTAGAATAATTCACATTTTATTTACAAGACATTATGAAGGATTGAAATGATAAATATTCCTCAAAGAGCCCATTTTTATGAATAAGGGATTATCCATGCATAGGATCTCATTTTGTTTGAGTATTTTTAAGTTAAGATTATACATTATGATTCATAACTTAATATAGTGTATGCCATTATCTAGATATGGCACCTAGTGGACAGAATGAAAATATCACGAATGCATGTATCCCCTATAGGGATTTTCCTACGATGCAAGATAATGATGTTGGCTCTAGTGTTGTGACTGGTGTTGAGCAACTCATAACTATACAGGTAAAAATTACTCAGGTTATGAATAATAACCTTACTCATATGGTGCATCCAGATCCACCACGTGGAAGAGCCATGCTAGATCACTTTATGCGACAACACCCTATATCATTCAATGGGACTACAAACCTGTTTATAGAAGAGCGGAGGATATGTTCCCTTGAGAAGATATTTCTCACTTTGGGATGTAATGAAATAGATAAGGTTTTAATGGCAGTATATCGTCTATTGGGAGATGCGGATCAATGGTGGTCATTAATCCAAAACACAAAGGAGGAGGAAGATATAGAGATAGAAGAGATGGAATGGAGGGATTTTAAGGAAATCTTTTTAGAAAAATATTTCCCTTGTGAGCAACGAGTAGATATGGAGAGAAAATTCTTGAATCTGAGGTATAAGGAAGGTGATAATGTTCAAGGTACGAAGCTAACTTCAAAATATTATCAAGACAATCTGTAGACTACATACGAAATCCAAGGAGAAAAATTGATTGATTCTTTGATGGAATAAATCCATTCCTCCAGTGGGCACTGGTCTCCCAATGTTTTACATCATATGAGGATATAGTTTCATGTGCCATTAAGACAGAAAAAGAATTCTCTAATTCTTATAACTTTAAGGGAAATCAAGAAAAGATTAAGTATGCTGAAAACCCTGGTAAAGGAAATAATGAAACGGGGAAGAAGGGAAGAGTTGAATTTCCACCATGTAAAAATTGTGGAAAGAAACACCCTGGTGAATGGTTAAAAGGAAAAGGAGTATGCTACAAATGTAGTCAGAAAGGCCATATTCCTAGTGATTTCAAAGGGAAGAAGGAATCCAATGATGTTCAATGGTATAGTTTTTGGAAGATGGGACATTATGCTAATGATTGTCGAAAACGTCAAGGAAATAAGCTATAGAAAGTCCAAGGGATCAGGGAAAATCTTATACAATCACAACTGTAGAGGTTAAAGTTCTTAATGATGTGGTGGAAGGTACTTTAATTGTTTCCTAATGTTTATCCAATGCTTTATTTGATTCTGGATCATCGCATTGTTTCATATCTTCCCAGTTTGCTAACAAAATTAGATATTTACAATTTGATTTAACAAGGGAGTTGTCAGTAAAAACTCCTAAGGAAAGTATCATTGCTACAATGTTCTGTGAATTAATTCCCATTAGGGAATATAAATGTTCTTTATCTGCTGATCTCATCATCATACCCATGATTAATTTTTATATAATCCTTAGTATGTATTGGATTTTGGACCATGATGCAAAAAATTATTGTAATAAGAAGGAGGTTACGATTTTTTATGATGATGATAAAAAACCCCTTATCTTTAGTGCAGAATTGTCACCACCTGATTCTTATCTAGATCCACCCCCAGTAGCTCAACTAAATTCAATTATTGAGTAGGAAGAGAATGGAATAACTATGGGTGAGGAAAGGAATGTTCAAATAGAGGATGTACCTATTATGAGAGAATATGTTGATGTGTTTCCAGAAGATTTACCTGGACATCCTCTAGAATGAGAGTTATTCATTGATTTAATTCCTGGTTCAAGGCCCATATCGAAGACCCATTATAGAATGGACATTGTGGAATTAGTGGAACTAAAGAAACAACTAGAGGAATTGAGTAATAATGGATTTATTCTCCCTAGTGTTTCTCAATGGGGAGCCCTTGTCCTTTTTGTTAAGAAAAAATATGGATCTATGAGGTTATGTATCGACTACAGGGAGATCTATGCTATAAAAATAAAGAAAAAGTATCCCCTAACTCGCATTGATGATTTATTTGACCAACTGTATAGAGATCAATAATTTTTGAAGATTGACCTTCGATTCGGATATAATCAGTTGCGTGTGAGGAAGGAAGATATTTATAAGACAGAATTTATAACTAGGTATGGGCATTACGAGTTTATAGTGATGCCTTTTGGATTGACTAATGAAACCTCTGTCTTCATGGATCTAATGAATAGTGTTTTCAAGGAATATCTCGATGACTTTGTAGTGGTATTTATTGAAGATATCTTGGTATACACCAAAAGCTATGAAGATCATGAAAATCACTTGTGCATTATCCTGAAGACTCTTAGAAGACATGAATTATATGGGAAGTTTAGCAAATGTGAATTATGGCTTCAGGATATTTCCTTTCTTGTCTATATTGTCTCTAAGGATGGAATCCTATTTGATCCTATGAAGACAAAGGCAATCCAAGATTGGCCCACACCAACAAACATAACTGAGGTACATTGTTTTATTGCCTTAGCAAGTTATTATCGGCATTTCGTGCAGAATTTTGCCCGACTGGCTAACCCGCTAACGAAGCTCACATGTAAAGGGGTTAAATTTGTTTGGAAAAAAGATTATAAATAATGTCTCGAAGAACTGAATAGAATATTAGTCAATGCATATATATTGACTCTACCATCGGGGAATGATGAGTTTGTTATTTATAGTGACGCTCCAAAAAAAGGACTTGGTTGTGTCCTTATGCAAAATGATAGGGTTATTGCTTATGCATCACGACAGCTAAAAATTCTTAAACAAAACTATCCTACTCATGATATTGAGTTATCTACTTTAATCATTTCTTTGAAGATATGGAGACATTATCTCTATGGTGAAAATGTGAGATTTATACTGATCACAAGAGTTTGAAGTATATTTTCTCACAGAAATAACTCAACATGATGCAAAGGAGATGGCTTGAACTATGCAAGGATTTTTATTGCACGATACACTACCACCCGGGGAAGGCAAATAAGGTGGCAGATGCTTTGATCATAAAGGATCATGGAGTTTTGAAGAAGATGAGAGTTGAAAGCGATCCTATTTTCATGGATCTAGTAAAGATGAATGAAGGAATAGCCATGGAAGGTGAAACATCAATGCTTTTTCAAATGGTTGCCAAACCATCTTTACTAGAAAGGATAAAAAGCTCTCAGACCGATGATGAGGAGTTTCAAAAGAATATTAAAGATGTGAATGATGGGAGATTGAGTGACTTCGTATATGAAGATGGAATTTTGAAATTTTGGAAGAGACTTTGTGTTCCCGATATACCTGATCTAAAAAGGGAATTGTTGGATGATTCTCATAGTTCCAATTTATCTATACACTATGGTAGCACTAATATGTATAGAGATTTGAAGGAACATTTTTTGGGGATAACATAAAGAGAGAGATTGCTGATTTTTTGTCAAGATGTATGGTTTATTAACAAGTGAAAGCTGGAAGGCAATATCCTGGAAGAGTATTGCAACCTCTTCCTATACCTGAGTGTAAATGGGATAATATCACAATGGACTTTGTCATGGGACTACCAAATACTCCTAGAAGGAATGATGCAATATGGTTCATTGTTGATCATCTTACCAAGTCAGAACATTTTCTTTCTATAAGAGAAGATCTACCACTTGAACATCTAGAAAGACTATATATTAATTAAGTTGTGAGACATCATGGAGTACCTCTATAGATATTTTTTGATCATGATCCACGTTTTACATCAAGATTCTGGAAAAGTCTTCAGAAGTCCCTAGATTCTGATCTTCGTTTGACACTACCTACCACCCAAAAACTGATGGACAATCAGAATGGACTATTTAATCATTGGAATAAATGTTGAGGTCTTGTTCACTTTATTTTCAAGGCATGTGGGATCAGAATTTACCTATCATAGAATTTTCCTACAACAATAGGTTCCATTCAAGTATTCATATGGCACCCTATGAAGCATTATATGGGAGGAGATGTTGTACACCAACTTTCTGGGATGATGTTGGTGAAAGAAAGCTCATGGGCCCAGAACTTGTTGAAGAAACAATGGAGAAGGTGAAGATTATCCAGAACCATATCAAAATAGCTCAAAGTAGGCAAAAGAGCTATGTAGATAACCGAAGGAAGGATTTGGAGTTTCAAGAACGTGATAACGTATTCTTAAAGGTATCTCCAGGAAAGGGTATTATATGATTCGGTAAGAAGGGAAAATTAAGTACCAAGTACATCGGACCTTTTGAAATTATAGACCGAATTTGATTTGTAACTTACCATTTGGAAAAGCCGCTAAGTCTCTCCAAGGTTCACAATGTGTTCCACGTATCAATGTTAAGAAAGTACATGCGAGACCCTACACATGTACTCACTTATGAAGAAGTAGATCTTGAGCTCGATCTATCTTATTGTGAAGATCCTATCAAGATTCTTGATACTAGAGAACAAGTATTGAGAAATCGGATGACTCGACTGGTAAAGGTTCTATGGTGGAACCATAAGATGGAGGAAGCGACATGGGAGCCTGAGGAACATATGTTAAAGACATACCCGAATATTTATAGGTAATATTTTCTGAATTTAGAGGACGAAATTTTTTTAAGGAGGGGAGAATGTAACACCCCAAGGTTTTTGAAATAAATCTAGAATGAATTTTATAATCTATCCATTAAACACAACTTTTCCACTTCAATGTTTTGAATTTCGAAAAATGGTCATCTAAAGTTGTGTTTAGTAAGTCATCTGGAGTCTGACAGAACAAACTTGATTTTTGGTGAATAGTAACATACCCTTATGAATATTAATATGAATGGTAATATAGACCTTATGAATAGTAAATAATATTATTATTTTATTTTCGTAAGGTAATTTGATAACGGGATCTTAATTAATTTTTCATTGTCACGTAAAACTAATTGCACTTCAAGATTGTTATTTTTCGAATTAACTATGAACTTAATTAAAAATTAAATTAATAATATGTAGAAAATTATTTTTGGAAAATGGACTTCACTTTATAATTCTACACATCAAAAAATTTTAGGGGTGAATTTTTGGGATTTTTTTGAAATACTAGAATATTTTATGAATAGTGAAATATGATAAAATACCGTATATACAAATTATCAGTTAAATACACTATTCATGACATCAAAAGTTATGCTTGGACACTTGGTTAGAACTCACATGAACATATTACTATTATGGGTCACATTAAACAACACTATTGGTTGTCTTGAGGGAAATAATAAAATATTGAATTAAATATTCAAAATTTACCCCTCTCCTCCACTATAAAAACCCCTCAACACTCCCTCTTCTATTCACTCTTCTTGGCCTTGAAGCTCCTGAAAGTTCTGTACAATTACCCTTACCTAGTCTCTCCCCACGTCCAAGAATCTTTAGGTCTTTCCAAAATACCAAAACCCCTTCCCTTAAGGAGTTTCTCAAGGAGGTTATTTCAAGAGGTAAAACACCCTTCATTTTCATTTGGTTTCATTTCAATTTATCTTCTTTTGTTATCCTCTCCTCGAAAACTCTGTAACAATGATCATGATAACTATATTATAATATATATACTAGAATTATATCATGTAAATGGAGGAACCATCATAAATTTTCCAAATCCCTACCTTTTATTTTTATAAATGTAATCAACGCCCATGAAGTTCCAATTTATAGCCTTCGTGGACGATGAAGTTTTGTTATTCAATTTCTTCTTCATTACTGGTCATGAAACCATATTTATGGTTTAACCAGAATATAATATATTTATTATAACATGATTAATATTCAGGAACCAGAATATGTACATATAATTAAGTTATATGACCAAACTAGTTAATAATAATCCAAATACCGCCGAATAATCGAAGTGGTTGTCATCTAATGATTCATCCTCATTCCATGTAACCAAATGATATAAATTACCACTATAAATAATTTATGTTAATAAATAATATATAATTACAATATTTGAGATTTATAACCATTCCACATGAACTCTATTACTTAAAAACAAGTGAACCCATTATGAAAATAAAGAAAACGAACACCCCGTAACAACGGAATTCAATATAATAACTTAACAATAAGGGTATAAATGAACTAAAAAGAATTATGATAAAATAAATAAATGTATAAAAGGTTATTAAATAATTTATTAATAAGTATAATTTCATATCCCAGGCGCTTAAGTCCAATAGTGGAACACATTTGGAGTTAAGGTAATGGTTTTTCACCCGAACTTCCATTTTCATTCAGGTTACTTTCATTGTCTAATTTCCTTGATGAAATTCTTATGTATTGTGATGTACTCCTCATAAATTTTGTGTGAGTATTCTATATATGTAAACCAACCAGAATCCTTCCCTATTTTCTGGATAGTTACATGTTTTAAAAGAATCTCTCAAAACTGTTTCCAAAAATATGAGCCCAATATAAGGGATTTTCTCAAATTCATATCTATTTCCAAGGGAAAGCTATAATCGATTTTTGGAAACCATTATCCTTATAAAAACACTAATTTTATCATTAAAAACTATCTTACTTTACTTCTAGTTTTATGCAAATTTTTTTCCAAAATAACTATTCTTTTTAAAATAAAAGTGTATTTATCACAAGAATTGCTTAATGATTTTAGAAAAAATTTCTCGTTTGATTAAATAATCTTGTTGATTGTTATGTATTGTTGGATTTAATCATTTATGATGTCATATACCATATTTAATTTAATGGTCTATGAATAACTTTATTTTAGATGGTCTATCCTAAAACCATTCACCATATTATTCCTAATGGTTAGTTTTTATGTTCAATAATTGGGGAAAGTTAGTTACATTTCATATGATAGTTTCAATATGAATGTATATTTTGTTTATGTTTCTCCCCAATCATATGAGGAATTAATTGGACTTATTATGTGATGGGTGGGGCCCTCTATAGCCCCTCTATGCATCAGTAGGTCTCATGAGACAAATATACATCGAATTGGCCGAGGCCTTTCCCAATGTGCTATATAGATTTTGGTCGAGGCCTTAATCATTAGACGTCTTGTCCGAGGCCTTGAAAAAATGTTTTAGAATTTCCGGAATATGCACTTACCTCATTATGATGCTAGTATTTTAAGATCATGTAGTTATTCGACTAGTATAATACCCATGATTATGTTTTATTACGGCATTATTTATTCCGCCCATATTTCTGCCATAATGTGTTCAAGTTCATTATTAAAGGTATGTGTTTTCAATTATTCACCATGTATGATGTTTATGCTATCTTCCACTGTATTGATTACTCTTACTGAGCATTTGAGCTCACCCCTTTCTTATGTTTCATTTTCTCAGGACATGAAGAAGTAATTTATAAATGACTTACAAGCATAATCTAAGAGACGTGATGTTTCTAGTGGAATAAAATAGTGTTTTGATTCCATTCATATTGTAATGTTAAACTTATGTATGTAACTTATTTTCAATAATACTAAAATAATCAGTATTTCGTGATTTGCATTCCTTGTATGTTTGCCGACATAATCAAATAAGGCATTGACTTCGGGAAACTGGGTTCGGGTCCATACATCATGAGTGTCGATAGTCCTAATATCCAACATACCAGATTCCACGAATAATAAAGGGCTGCTCTAATACCATTTTGTTAGAAAATAAGTTGGGTTTCCATCCAACCCGGCACCCGACCGAGTCTAAGATAAGGCCCGAGAGGAATTCTTGATCCTTCATAGCTTGCAACTAGCACCAGGAATCAAAGTTATCACAGTGGAAAAGATTTCTCCCAATAAACAACCAAGATCAAATACAAAGAACAAAGCATGTGGCACAACTAAAAATAACTAATCATCAATAAATACACAGCCCAATCTAGATGAAATAGATAATGAACACAAAATGTACTGAATACAAAACTAAATCTCAATCGGAACCAACTTGATATTCATGTGACCTCTGAGTCACCGACAACCACATGAACAATTTTCTCTAAATTCAAACATGAACCATCAAAATAGCTCGAATCTACTGATACTTAGTGGAACAAGTATGGTGTGATCATAAAAATCTCAGTAGGTAATCACCATATATTCCATGAATTTACTTTCCTGAAATATTATGAAAACACTAGTTTAGAATAAACATATAAAATAGGTTTTTTTCTTTTTAAATAACCAGTTATAAATTTCTACATGTTCCATTTCTAAAACAAGACTCAAAGATATCCTTTTAAAAAGTGATTTCAAATTTCAAAACCCTGTTCAAAAACAAAATCAAAAATTACAAATACATACCAGATAGGAAAAGGGAATTGATAAAAGTAAAGGAAACAAGACAAGTAATCATACATTAGGAGGGAAAATATCCAACATACAACAGAATTAAACAGAATATATAGATATTCAATCATGGGAATTTTATAAACATCTATAGAAGTAATCCATGGATATAATTAGTTTGGACTCATATACCAACATATGGTGTGGCTCCATAGTCAATAAAAAATTGGACACTCTAAACTAGCCAATCCAGTGGCATGTACCCCCTGGCCTCTCAGATAATTTAGGGGGTACCAACCTTTCTAATTATGGATAATAACAACCATCACTCGACCCTCTAGACAGTACTTAGTAATCCAATGATAATTGTACGTGGTGAATGGGGAGGTCCTCGCATTAATGGATCAAACCAAATACCCACATCCATAGTGCATTCCTATCCAAAACATCAAAACCACATATGTGATGAACCCCTCCTCGGAGGATCCACCATAGAGGTTCCCATATCAAATCAAGTCATTCACAAGTGCCAACTAGTTCATCACATCATATGAGTTTCAAAACCAATTCAAAGGAGTACTATATTTATAAAGGGTACCAAATGGGCCTTCATATCATTTGGAAACTAAACCACACCAGAAAATACCAAATGGGATGTTTTATTCACGGGTTTACCACAACTTATCCAAGGTTCCAAATGGCCCAAGCATTTGAATCCACATTTGAAAACCACTTTTCAAATTATTTAGAGACTAAATAACCATTTAGTAACTGATATAGTTTTATACTAATCATTTGGGTATGAGAGGGGATAGAAAAGTGAAAAGGGGAGAGGGAAAATAATTTGGAAATCCAGATTTTCTGTATAAAAGACCATATTCATTTGTGTTCCTATCCATAGGTGTGACTCATGAACCTATGGATATTCCCATATCCATTGACATACCCTTAGAAACCCAAAAGAGAACCCAAAAACCAATCCATGATCCAACACTTTCACTTATCAACAAGAGTCTCCATAACTCACGCACATGACTCAATTCTCAATCTTCCCAAACCAACAAAACATAATCAAGGCCAAAAACATGATTTAAATACCAAAATTAATTTTAAACAAATCCAATTTACATTTCATCAAACACCTTACATACATACATACATAGGTAAATTTAAGAAATCACTTTTTGAAACCAATTTTTACCAATTTTCCATCATAAAAATACCAAAACAATTTACACTAACACATCCCAAGTAAGAAAATAATGATTATAGATAATTTAAGAAGGATACAAAAAAAATATAATGTTGGGGAAAGGAAATGGACAAAAACATATACCTAAATGATGTATGAACTCAATAAAACATCGAAACAAGGAGGAACACACCCTAAGGGAAAATCCGCACACCTAACATCAAATAAATAAAACTACACATCATCCCTAACCCTTAGGGTTTTTTTAATGTGAAACCCCCTTAATATAAAACAAGATATAAAGTGATAAGGGGAAAAAGAGAATAAAATTTCCCAAAAAACAAAGAAACTCACCTTAGAACCTTGGTGATGGATCCAAGGATGAAGGGGGCTAAAGGAGGGAATCTTGGGAGAACCTATGGTGTGCCTATGTTAAAAAGGGAGGAAAATATAAAATTTGGGTAAAAACATAAGAGGGTAAAAGAGGTAATTTCATCTTTTTAATGACCTAGAAAACTCATATGGTTAGTCTACACTGTTTGAAAAACTATCCACCAATCATGCATATTGTAATAGAGATAATTGGAACCCTTCATAGTTTGGCCGCATGATTTTGGAAACTGTACACCAATCGTATGATTTTTATCTATCAAATTGAAGATTCTCCCGACATGCTTTCATCCCAGTTTCTCCTAACCATACGCAAGTTGTGTTCTATGTACCAAACACTAAAAGACATGTTTCATGGTTACTCTTAGGCCTCACATGATTTAGGCAAATATGTTCTCAAACTATACAAGTCAAATCATACAAGAATAAAATGAATTCAAAACACCCTAATCCTCCACAAGTCACACGTTTAACCCCCAAATCATGCATACTAACCATTAATAGGCCAAAAAATATCAAAATTTCAAGTCGGGAACTCAACCTAAGCCTCAACTAAAGAATCTAATATTAATAAAGGAATTAATTAAAATAAGAACTATGGTTAGAGTGGGACACCCATGCAATTTAGAAGAATTTAAATTAACATTTTTCATTTTTTTTCAATGTGAATTACTTATAAATAATGAAGAAACAAATTGTTTGAACAATAAGAAAAATCAAAGAAGATAATTTTCTTTTTAAAATCATAATTATATTCAGAGAAAAAATTCTTCCAATTTTTATATTTCATATGATATTTCCTAAATGAAAAACCAGCATGGCGCAATTCATTGAGCACATCAATTCCAAACATATGCTACGTTGACTTTTGGGTCTCCATGGTATTTTTAAAACATAGAAAATTATTAATTTATAGATGATCCATTGGAAAGAATAATTGATGTCCCATAAAAATGAAACTATGATGATATTTATGTATTTAATTTTTATATTATTCCAAAAAGTTAGACAAGAAAATTTTCCCTTCATGCAACATCCAAAAAATATTGCATAAGAAGGAAAATCATTTATCATCCACATAAGAACATATCACATCTGAAATATGTCTTTCAAATAAGAATCATATTTCCACACACCCACACATTGAAAAGAAGCTTAAATTGTTTTATTGAAGTTTAGAATTATACATCTATATCATTTTTGAGATCAAAAGGTCTAAATATGAGTATAGTTATTAAAGTGAATGGTTTTCTTGTACATTCCCTTGGATGAATGTTATAAATGTGTAAAAACGTTTTCCATGTGTTTTGAAATTTAAGAATCTTCCAAATGGATTAAAACCATCACATGATATACCCAACCTCACATCATTCACCTTGGCTATAAAATTAGGATATTGAAAATAAAATGTATGACATGCTATTCTATCTGAAGGACAAATGAAACCTTTATTATCCTTATTTATCTCAATATCATTCCATTACTTATTTTTTGATATTTCATCATACCTGAAATGTTATTTGAGTCTTTTAATCTATGTAAAGTGTGGTATTAATTTCTGTGGGACATAAGGTGGTTTTTTCATAAGCATTTGGATTCCATTGAGAAGTTCCACATTTTATAAAATCATTTAGGCGAGTAGTTTCCTCCCAGAATAAACAAAAATCATTCAGAAAATTGTGAATTTTGTTTTTAGAAAATAAAATTTGTTCAATTAACTTCCATTCAATATAATTGTTTGAGAGAATATATTTATTATCTAGAAGTAATTTATTCAAAATGGTAACAATATAATTAATTTTAGTATTATAAATTTCATACATGTTTTTCTCATGAAACAATTGTATTAGAAATTTTATCTTTTCATTTCACCACATTGCTAATATACTAGAGACATGGAAACATCCTTTATTTGCTTCACCTAGTCACCATCATCATTTTCATAAAATACATCATATGTAATCGTATCATTATATTTATTCATTGCCATACATTAATTCTTTTGATTATTACTAAATGGAAATTGATCATTTAATAAATTACCTAATCCATCTGTCTTCTTAAAATCATGAACATTTTAAAACATTATTTAACCCTATTATGATACCCAAAAAAAAATTTAATCATATTTTTCTATATGGTAGGAAACTTTTTCTTGACTTAACCAAGGCCTTAAAACATAATTATGGAATGGTTAGTGTATAAGAGCTCTATCTGAAGAATTTTTAAATTCAAAGTCTAAAAAATCTAGAATTTTTTTTGAAAATTGATTGAGATCTAATCAGTTTCATATTTCCATCTTTTATCCACTCTGTTAAGAATTGTTATATGTCATGCCGTAAAATAAGAGAAATAATATTGAAGTTAAATCATAAATATATTTAAGGAAATAATACTTTTTCCCTATATTTCAATCACCTAGAAAAATATTGAACTAATATTGAAATCAAATCCATTTTAAATCACTCTCTATATTTTTTTCATAAATACAAAAATTAAAAAATACCGTAACATCATTATAAAAAAATTATCATAAAAATTGAAATTTTTTAATTGAAAAGAGCATTCATAAATAATTTGAACTATATATTTACCACCCATGTCCTTAATTTCATATCTCAATCCCATCCAATAACAAAATACTCTATATGTATAACTATAATATTGAATTACATTATATAAATCAGTAATAACTTAACATAATACCACACAATAAAGTATATGTATATCATAACTAAAAAACTAGTCCAAATGATAATTATAATATAAAGTAAAAAAATGTATATCGAACATGAAATGTGGTATATTTTGTAGTCTAATGCTCACAAGTTACAATTTAAACATGAAAGTAGTTGAGGTTGTTTAATATCTAGATTATATAATAAATAAGCTAATTGAGTGTTTAGTATGAGATAGTTCATAAAAAACACTTACTCAAAACAACTCACATAAGGAATACATAATAAAAAAATTCTCTTTAATCATATAAAAATAAAGGAAATAATCATTTACATAAATATTTTTTCCACATAATTAACATAATTTAGGAAATATTTTTATTGAAAAAAAATTCATCCATATTCAACCTTTTATTAAATCAAGAAAATATATATATATTTAAACCATATATTACATTTTAAATCCAAACATGTTTAAGAGATAAAATGAATAATTTCAATTATTAAAATAAAACATTGAAATTAATAATATCATAACCCCGTAATATATTCCCAAAACAAAAAAAAAGTAGTATAATAAATAAATACAAATTAACTCATATATCAAAAAAATAATAGGTTCAAATTAGATTTATATAGAAGTAGGAGTAATTGGAATAAAAAATGTATCACATACAATCATATTTATTATACAATACAATAACAAATATAATCAAAACTAACCCACTTTCAAAGAATCAGGAAGAATCCCGATATAAAAGAATCTAGTTTAGTGTTTAATAAATAGAAAAATATCAAAAATGATGGATGATAGAAGGAATGAAGGATTTTTACCTCACCAATTTTATGTTCAAGAAGAATGGAATTAAAATAGGAAGTGAGCGTAAATTTTCATAGCTTGGGAAGAAAACTATATTCATGCTCATAAGGTTCAATGTGTATGGTATTGAGATAGGAGGGGGAGAGGTGGTGTGGCTAGGTTAGGTGGGGAAGACTGTACCAGTGCTCTCTAAAAACTATTGGTATAGCCTTACTATATACCAATAATTTTAAAAAATAATTAGTAAAGATTGCCCTATAAAAAGGGTTTAAGGACACTATTGGTATATCCTTCCCATAAAAATACAATACCAATGGTTTTTAAAAAACATTTTTATAGGGGGGCCTCTACAAATTGTTTTTAAAACTACTTTTATAGTTCTTTTGGTATGGATCTTCTCTCCAGTAGTTTTGTCACACCCCAACCTGACACTTCATGGTTTTTTTTGAGTTTCCATTTTAATTTTATTCGTTTTCATGTTTTATTTTTTAAAATTAAATAATTTGAATTAAAAATTAAAATAGAATTAATTAAATTTAAAAAAACTTAATTTAACCTATCTCCCCCAACCTCGCGGCTCAACCCCTATTCCCCTTGCCTCGTGACATTGAGCCCCCCCCCCCCCTTCCTCCAGTCATGTGACGTCGACCCCCATACCTCCCGGACCCTCGACCTTGATTCCTCCTCCCGGTGAACCTCTATCTCCACTACCTTCTCCCTCCAGCAGCCTCTTCTACTTGCACGACTCATCGACACCTCCTTTCATAGGTATTTATTCTTCGATTTTTTTCCTTGGTCGAACCCTAGGTCATGGGTTGACCGGGTTTTGTTGATATCTCATATTTATAGGGAGTGTGGTGGGTCTTCCGGGTCTTTCTCGTGCGGATTTCGGTATCCACCATTGAAGGAGAAGAGTTTTGGTCCATTCCAGTCCATCCACCATCATTTGAGGTTGATTTATTTTACCCTATTAATTTTTTAGTTAATTTTAATGTTTTCTAAAATTTATTTTCGTAGTGAAAAGCTTGAATTGGTAGTGTTTAAACATGTTTATGTATTAGAAATATGTTCTTGGAAAATAAATGACTATGTGTTGTGATATTATATTGTAATGTTTCTTAGAAAGTGTTTTAAGCCTTGTTTTAAAAGTTTGATTTATATTTTCAAAGGCGCTTTATGTGAGAATTTGTTTGATATTGTTTTTTAATGAAGTGTGGAGTAGTGCCAGCAAGTATGCCTTGTAGTGTATTTTTATGTATGAATTTTAGATTTGTTTAATTATTATATGGGGAATATTGAGGAATTGGTTAGGAAAGTGTGTATTTTAGGTGTAAAATATTGTTTTTATTCTTGAAAGGGTTTTATAAATTTTTTGTAAATGGATTATTATATTGTTTGAGTGATGCAAAATACGTTTTTGAAGGGTTCGATATGCCCGTGTTTTGGGTTCGAGTTGTGTATCAGAAATTGGATATGTTTTGTTTGAGTGTCTTGGTGTGGCGTTTCGTGAGAATGTTTTTTAGGGTTTTTTGGTTGGTACGAATCTTTTTTAAGGGCACTTAAGGTGGAGATGATTTTGAAAATAGGTTTTGATGGAAAATGAAATATTTGACATCCGAACTTGATTCGAATTTTTCAGTATCAATTGTAGATGGTTTTTAATGGTCAAAGTCATGTTTTTAAAATGATCTTGCTTTATATAAAGTTTTAGAAAGGGGATTGGCCCATGCCTTTGGTTGATTGCTTCCACCCATTTTTTATTATTTCAATTTTATTTTGTGTTTTTGGTAATCCTCGATTCTCTTTTGGTTTAATTAGACAATTTGGTGTCTTCTAGAAGGGTTGTACACAGAAAAATAGGTACGTATACCTATATATATATAAATCCTCCTTTCACATATTCTCTCATGGTGCAGGGAATATGTGTATTAGATTAAAGGGTATATAAATATAGGGGGTGTATGTGTGCGCAATTGTGGGGTAGTCTTCATCAAAGGGGTTTGGTGCCGAGTTGTTCATCTTGGTATGCTCTTTTTTGAGATTGGTTTCCCAATGAATTTTAATTTAAATTTAAGCATCATTTATTTCTGGCATTTCACACCTAGTTCTAATATTAATTATTGTTATAGAACTGTTTGTAAATTTTCTGTCTTGAATTGGAGTGGTTTATTTTCTGTAATGTGTTGCAATAAATGGATTGATTATGTTTTCATATTAATTTCCTAATGAAATGACCCTTTAGACTTTGTGAACCTATTTTAGATTTAAAATTTTGGTTTGGGTTTCTTAAATGGGTTTTGATATGTATTTCTAGTTTTCAAAGTGGTGTATATGTGATTCTTAAGAAATGGTTTTGCAGGTGAAAATCATGTGAGGCCCGGTTGTCACATTTGTAAAACTATTTATCTAAAAAAAACTCTCCTTGGATGTGGTCCCTTTGGTTTGGTTGAGTTATATGTTATGGGAGGTCCACCAGGTAGTAATTTCTTTTGATCAAATGGTTGAAAGGCGAGGGACATAATCCTGGGAGTGACTCGGGGGTAACTTTGTTGTGTGTGTTGACTGTGTGTGAGGAATGTACTTGTGACTGGATACTTGTTTAAATTTTTTGGCTCAACCCCCCCCCCCCTTTATTCTGAACATGGGAACCCATAATAGTGAGTTAATTTTGAATAAATGATTGCTGCACTACTTTAGACTACGCATTGGCTAGTGGCCCTTAGTACAAACTTTTCTCTACTAGAGGATTGGGCCCCTCGGTTAGGCCAGGTAGGGAAACATAGAGCGTTTGGGCGTTATGAAATCATTGAGAGTAGGCATGCCTTCGGGATGAGTCACATATATAGTACATTATAGAATATTCACGAGCTCCTAGGTTTCACCCATGTCTATGGGCTCAAATGTTTTGATGCATTGTTGGACAGATACTCTTGTGTGTTATTTTTCATTTCCCTTGTTGAATAATTGTTGAGCTTGATTATGGAATAGTGTGGTTTATAGCTAAAATGATAGTGTTTTTAAAGGGTTATGGAAAATGGTTTTGGAAATTTTTTATACTCACTTCCCCTTTATAATTAAAATTTCATCTCTCTTTTAAAAAATGCATATGATTCCTTCTTGGGAAATATAATGGATTTGAATGGTAAAGAGGGAAATGGACTGTGATTTTCTTTAATGGGTAAAATGTGTGAAATTATACTTTTATATATTTTATTTCAAACCAAAAATTAATGTTTCTTTATTTAAAGAAATTCATTTGGGAATTGATTACTTTGGCACACCTTCTGATTTTTAATACTCACGCCTATACTTCATTCTTGTTTTTAGTCTCGGGTGTAGGTTTCAGTTTTATCTCAATCTTTGTGAGTGATGTTGGGTCTTGGGATCATGGAGTGACCCATGGGGTCATGTGGAGCATAGTAGTCATCAATTCCAGTTATTTTTTATTATTAGTTCTTGCTTAGTTGTTATGTTCAGTTTATTTATTTTTGGGATGCTTTATTATTATTCCATTGTTTTTGTTTATTTTTCTTGGGAGAAATCATTCACATCGTCTCTCTGTTGATGTCCATGGTGCTTTTCTCCAACCCTGTAGGATCAGGAACGCCTTTTAGGCCTTATCACGAGCTGACCCGAGTGACTGGTTCAGGGCCGACCCAGGTTGGTTCATTACAAAATGGTATCAAATCTTTGGTTCTTTAGATGACCTAGCTTTCAAAGTGCCCTTTTTATTTGGGTTGTCAAGGTAGTTGGAGTAGAACTATTAGTTATTCGGGTGTAGGTTCTAGGTAGTTATTGGGAAGCACTTTCTGGGCCTAACCTCTAGTTACTATGGGAAGTCGAGTTTTCTTGGTTCATTTGGTTCTTTTGGGTTGCTTGGTATATGGGGAAATGAAATGAGAGTCGAGTCGGTTGTCTCAGTGAGCTCGCAGTGCCTAGCAATCCATGTGGAGCCGAGTACGTGCTCCCAAAAGACTCTCTGTGTTGGTGGTCATATTGGAATATGTCCAATAACCTTATGGCCAAGTCACCCATCAACACTAGTTTCCCTTGGTGAGTTGTTTTGGGTCCTTTATATATTTTTATATTTTAACCCATTTAATGGTAGGTTTCTTTCGTTTGTACTTAATGATGGATATGATGGTTTTGGGGTGTCTTTTTTAGATTTTAAAATGATGTTTGGTTTGACAAAATGACGATTGTTTGGTCAAAAATGAGATTTCCAAAACCAAAACATTGAATCTTTTGAGAGTAAAATGGTTTTTTTTGAAAATGGGAGTTGTTTTGGGAAATGTTTTGGAGGTTTCTCATAGTTTTTGAGAAATTAGAAATTTGATAATGAATGTGGAATTTGAAATTTTTTTTCCTTGATGATGATGTGTGGTATTAAAATTGGTTGAGGTATTTTTAAAGTTGTTTTGGAAGTGATAATGTTTCTTTTATCCAACTCTTGGTATTCCTATGAGTTCTCAGGTATATGGATATGGATGTATGTATATGGTGAGTGCATGGTTATTGGTATTTATAAGTGAGTTATTGAGCTACAACATGTGAGGATAAATGGAATACCAGTAGTGGGTGATTGGTTCATAAGGATTGTAATGATTTCTAAAAATGTTCTTCAAAAATGGGTTTTCAATGTTTTAAAATGTGTGAGTGTGTGATTTTTACCTTTTTTTTTGTTGTTTTACTTTTTGGACTTTTTCTTTGGTGTGTTAGTGGTGTGATTGAAATTATGTTTTGAGTTTGGGTGGTTGATTTGAAAATGAGATGTGAAATTTTGATTTATGATATCTTTTGATTTGGTTGTGTGCTCCCTGTTTTTAGGTTTCTTCCCCCACTATGTTCTAAGGGATTTTCAGAAGCATCTGTGGGTAGTTATTTAACCGTGTGCCTTTTAGTTGATCAAGCCATGCTTCATATGTTTGGTTTGTCCATTTCATATATGGATCCTGGTGGTTCTCAATATCAGGAGTTTGTCTAGAGGTTCTGAGAGTCGAAATCTCCACATTTTCTTGGGCATCTCGAACAAGGGAATGATGATGAATGGTTGTGAAACATCGAGGAGATCATTGTTCGTCTTGAATCTCCTAAACCTATAAAGATGGATCTTATCACCTTTATGTTTTGAGGCCTAAGTCAGGAATGGGGGAAATCCATTCTTCAGGCCGAACCACAGAAAAATTAATCTTGGGAATGCCTTAAAACCTTGTTCATCCAACAGTATTTCCCCAATGACGTGAACATACCGATGGGTTCTAGTTTGTATGGTCTCAAGACGGGCAATTCAACAGTGTTGGAGTATGTTAATATCTTCACCAATCTGTTTTGTATATCCCAAACCTTATCGGGGTGAATTTTTGAAAGCATGATTCATTGAGAGGGGTCTCCGATTAGAATTCATACAAAATGTGCCTTCATTCCCCAATGATTATGAAGAAGTTATGAGATTCATTCTCCACGTTAACCATTCATGAATGATTATAAAGTATATTTAATAAGTAATCATGAAATATATGACATAATAATGATACTGTATTTATGTGTATATATATTTATGTCATCTACTTAATTCCATTCAACTCAATAAGGAAACGAAAACAGCGTTCATGCGTACGTATGGTCTACCGTCTCCATGAACGGTGTATTTCTTTCCATTTACTGATCTATTATATATATGTATATTCTGAATATATATTATATATAAATCATGTTTTATATTCTGGAATTAATTAATCATGATCTAAGTAATCAAATGAATAATTACAAGTCAAAACACGGATGACAAATGAAATGATTTTACCCAAAACGCTCTTTAACATGTAATTTACCAAAGAATGGGTAATATAAAGTCATAAGTGAACCATATATGATATCATAATAACGAGTATGATTCTGTAATAATTCAATGACATTATTTAAATAATTATACAGGAGGTTCGGACACTTACGAAGCAAATCAGACCTAAGGTAAGTGAAATATCACAATCTCATTTTTATCCGAGACTGTTTATACGTTGAAATTTACTGGGGTGTATTTTATCATCCACATCCATGTTTCCTCAATATTTAATATTGTTCCATCCACCTACAATTTTTTAAATCCAATTTTACCCTTCGGTGAGTTTTTAGTAAAAGATATGAAAGGAATATTTTGTTGTTTTTCGTACGAGGTACTTTTTGACTTTTCTGACAAAAGTACGAGAAGAATGTTTTTTAACTTATACGACACGAATGGATTTTTAAAACATTATTTCCAAGAAGCTTCCTTTACAAGTTTTCAAGTTTATTTTTAATAAACTTCTTTTAATTTAGAATTGTATGACATGTTATGAAAGGAAAAGTGTTTTTGAAGAAGAAAGGATATTTTCCTCAAGAATGGAGTTCAAGCGTTTTATCAAAATTATTTTCCATATAAGATAATTAAGGGTTCTATTTCTATCCCTATTATTACATTGATTTTATTATTTTGTGATGGAATTATTTTTATGAATTCCTTTATCTTTTATGAATTGTTTTATGATGTCACGATGTTTAAGAATCCCATTTTTATTACATGGGTTATGCTATGATGTATGGTTTATGATTTTGTGGAACACATAAGAATGGTATCATTATGAGATGGGTGGAACCTATATCTCCCTCCAATGCATTGGGTAAAGATTTTATATCTCATGAGATTAACATGGTTGGAACGGCAGGTTAAACCAGTTCAGTGAAACAGGACTGAAACGAGGAGTGAACTCGGTTCAGAAATAGACTTTGTCCACTTGGATAGTCTTGGCAATGAGTCTTGACTAATAAGAAATGATTCTCCATGATTATGTGTGTATGCCACAAAGTATCATGTTTTATGTTATGATTATTGGGATTACATTTCACTACTATGATTTATCCCATGTTATGATATTATGATCTCTTTTTCAGGTTACGATTTCAAAAATGTTATGTTCTTATGAATATGATGTGAATGATATTTCTTTTTCTTACCCTTACTGAGCACTGGAGCTCACCCTTTTATGTTTTCTTTTCCACAGGATATAAAAAAATGTTTTAGGTAAAAAAAAGGAAGATATTTATGGGAGATGTTGAAGATCTTTCACCACGATTAGAAGATTATATTCCGAGTTTCCAAAGACACTAAACTATTACGGTCCTTATGTGTGTGTGATTTTTTTATATACTAAGTATTCCACAAAAGTAATTTAATGTCCATGTATGTTAAGCTTCGGGTCTCTAAAATCTGTCCAATTGAAAAGAGTCACAAAAGTCAATTGTTTTCCACCTCACCAGATTCATCTTAGAGGAAGTATTGTTTGTGTTTTTAGTGTGGGAAGTTGGGGCATAAGAAATTTTCATGCGGTTGTTTAGGTCATTTGTAAAGGTTTTTCCAGGGCAATGCCAGGAAGTGACATAGGGATAGACCCACTCCCTTGGATAACTTTCCGGCTCAGTTGAATGAACCTAGCACCAGTGCAAGCTCAATCAGAAGCTTCTTTTTTTTTGAATTCTTTTGTTACTATAATTAATGTAATCTATGGTGTTGTATTCTTTTGGGTGTGAAGAATGATGTTGCAGGTCCCTTTGGAACTTTTTTTTAATGTGAATTTCTTTTTAGTGTTTTTTAGGCTGATGAGGTAGAATGGTGGTGTCTGTTGTCCCATGTTTCGTTTCATTGAGTTTTCCATATTTCTTCAGGATTCGAGAGTTATTCCATCTTGTGAAATCAATGTTTGTCTGGAATCTTAATATGGTGGGGAGACCACCATGGGATGAAATCGTGACAAACCCAACTTCCAGGTGTTCTTGACAGAGCACATTCTTGTTTCCACTCTTCTCGACCACTATTATAGTGGTTGGTCGACTTGAATAGTGTTTCATGTAATGGATTCTTGTAGAGATCCCTAATAGGCCACAACTAGTTTCTTAGATGGTTTTTATGTTAGGGGTTTTGGTTTTCCTTGTTGGGTTGTTTTTAAAAAAGAGTGAGTCTCTTATTTGTAACCTTCTTGTTGTTTGTTTGATCTATGGGGTCCTATGTGATGTATTCCTTGGATGTGTGACTTATTTTGAGGTCGGTCTTGTAGTTTCTATTTCTAGAATCTGTAGTTTCGGGCTCCGAACGAATGTGAGTGTTAGTTCTTTGGTCTTTGAGTTTTCAGGTTTTTCTTTGGTTGTAAATTATCTTTGATTTTTTTTCGATCAACTGAATCTCTTGGGACTTTCTCGGGGCGGGAAGTATTATGGTGCAGAGAATTGTCACACCCCGACCCGACACTTTGCAGTTTTCTTTTTGAGTTTCCATTTTAATTTTATTCATTTTTGAGTTTTCTTTTTTTTAATTAAATGTTTTGAATTAAAAATTAAAATAGAATTCATTAAATAAAAAAACTAATCTAACCTATTCACCCCCACCTCACAGCCCTCCCCTTTCCCCATTACCTCGAAACACCGAGCCCCCCTCCCCTTCCTCCAGTCATGTGACGTCGACCCCCCCCCCCTCTTCTCGGACCTTCAACCTCACTTCCTCTTCCTAGTGAACCTCCCTCTTCACAGACTTCTCCCTCCGATGGCCTCCTTTACTTGTGCAAATCATAAACACCTCCTTATATATTTATTTTTTCTTTGATTTTATTTTTCCCTGGATAAACCCTAGGTGATGGGTTGACCAGGTTTTGTTAATTTCTCCCATTTATAGGGTGTGCGGTGGGTCTTGTGGGTATTTATCGTGCAGATTTCGGCGTCTTCCACTGAAGGCGAAGCATTTCGGTTCACTCGATTTCATTCGTCATCGTTTGATGTTGATTTCTTTTACCCTTTTAATTGTTTAGTTAATTTTAAAGTGTTCAAAATTTTATTTGGGAAGTGTGAATTGGTAGTTTTTTAACATGTTTATGGGTTGGAAATGACTTCTTGCAAAATAAATAACTATGTGTTTTGATATTGTATTGTACTGTTTCTTGAAAAGTATTTTATGCCTTGTTTTCAAAGTGAAATTTATATTTTCAAAGGCACTTGTGGTGCGTATTTTTTTTAAATGAGTTTTTAATGAAGAGTAGAGTAGTGTTGGAATGTATGCCTTATCGTACATTTTTACGTATGAATTTTAGATTTTTTTAATTATTAAAAGGGGATTTCGAGGGAATTTTTTGGTAAAGTGTGTATTTTAGGTGAAAAAGCTTGTTTTTATTCTTTAAAGGATTTTATAAATTTTGTAAATGGATTATTATATTGTTTAAGTGATGAAAAATAAGTTTTTGAAGGGTTCGACATGAACGTGTGTTGGGTCTGGGTTTTGTATCTGAAATTGTCTATGTTTTGTGTGAGTATCTTGTTGTGGTATTTCATGATAATGTTTTTTTGGGTTGTTTGGTGGGTTCAAACCTTGTTTTAAGGGAACTTAAGGTGTGGATGATTTTGTAAGAAGTTATTTAAGGAAAATGAAATATTTTACATGTGAACTAGATTTTTATTTTTCAATATCAATAGTAGATGGTTTTGAATGGTGAAAGTCATGTTTATAAAATGATCATGGTTTATGTAAGGTTTTAGAAAGGGGATTGGACCATTGCTTTGGTTGATTGATTCCACCCATTTTTTATTATTTAAATTTAATTTTGAGTTTTTGGTATTCCTCAATTCTCTTTTGGGTTAATTAGATTGTTAGGTGTCTTCTCGAAGGGTTGTACACACATACATAGGTACGTATACCTATACATATATTAATCCACCTTACACATATTCCCTCATGGTGTGGGGAATATGTGTATTGGATTAAGGGGTATATATATATCTAGGGGTGTATGTGTGCGTAGATGTGGGGTGACCTTCGTCAAAGGCCTTGGGTGTCGAGTTGTTTGTCCTAGTCCGCTCACTTTTGAGGTAGAATTTTCTATTCATTTTCCTTTCAATTTAAGAATCATTTATTTCTTGATTTTCGCTCTTAGTTCTAATATTAATTATTGATATAGAATTGTTAGTAAATTTTCTGTCTTGAATTGCAGTGGTTTATTTCGTAATGTGTGGAAACAAATGGTTTGATTGTCTTTTCACATTAATTACCTAATGAAATGACCCTTTGGACATTGTGAATGTGTTTTAGATTTAAAATTCTGGTTTTCATTTCTTAAATGGGTTTCGAAGTGTATTTATAGTTTTCAAAGTGGTGTGCATTTGATTTTTAGAAAATGGTTTGGCATGAGAAAATCAGGTGAGGCCTGATTGGAACTTTTTTAAAACTAGTTATCTCAAGAATACTATCCTCAAATGTTGTCCCTTTTCTTTGGTTGAGTTATATGTTTTGGGAGGTCTGTCGGGTAGGACTTTCCTATGATCAAATGGTTAAAATGCGAGGGAAATATTCTATGGGGTGACTCGGGGGGTGACTTTGTTGTGTTTGTTGACTATGTGTGAGGAATGTACTTGTGACTGGATACATGTTTGACATTGTTGGCTCACCTTCCATTTTAGTCTGAACATTGGAACCTAGCATAGTGAGTGAATTTTCTATGAACGATTGATTCACTAATTTATACTACACATTGGCTAGTAGCCCTCAGTACGAACTTTGCTCTTCTAAGGGATTGGGCCCACTAGTCTGGCCAGGTATGGAAAGTCGAGCGTTTTAGCTTATGGCATCATCAAGAGTAGTCATGCCTTCGGGATGAGTCGTATGTATAGTAAATTTTAGGCTATTCATGAGATCCTAGGTTTAACCCATGTCTGTTGGCACAAATGTTTTGATTCATTATTGGCTAGATACTCTTGTGTGTAATTTCCCATTACCCTTGTTGAATGATTATTGAGCTTGCTTCTAGAATAGTGTGGTTTATAACTGAAATGATATTGTTTTCAAATGTTTATAGAAAATGTTTTTGGAAATGTTTTATACTCACTCTCCCCTAAATAATTAAAATGTCATCCTTATTTTAAAAAATTGCATATGGTTCCTTCTTGGAAAAGATTATGGTTTTGAATTGTAAAAATGGAAATGGACCGTGATTTTCTTTAAAGGGTAAAATGTGTGAAAAGATTACTTGTATATATTTTAGTTCAAACCTGAAATTAATGTTTATTTATTTAAATTAATTAATTGGGAATGTATTAATTGGTCACACCTACTGTGTTTTAAAATTCACACCTATTCATCATTCTTGTTTTTAGTCTTAGGTCCAGGTTTCAGTTTGATCTTAATCTTCATGGGAGATATTGAGTATTGGGATCGGGGAGTGACCCGTGGGATCATGTGGAGTTTAGTGGTCATGAGGTCTTTTTAGTTTTTCTTTTCAGTTATTTCTTAGTTGTTCTGTTCAGATTATTTATTTTTGGGATGCTTTATTATTATTCCGCTATTTCTGTTTATTTATATTGGCTGAAATCATTCCCATCGTCACTCTGTTGATTCCCTTGGCACTTGTCTCTAGCCTGGGAGGATCAGGAACGCCTCTCGGTCCTTATCGTGGGCTGACTTGAGTGACCGATTTAGGGCCGACCCAGGTTGGTTCCTAACAAGTTTATTCCTAGATCATAACAAAATCAAAATCATTATGGCATTAAAAAAATTATTTTTCACTATTCATTTAAAAATTAATATTTTTATAAAAATACCCAAAATTTATCCTAAGATTATACTTTTATCCTAAATCCAAAAATGAAGTTAATTTTTTCACTTCTAAAATTATATATAAACATAAAAATATAATGAATGATGTTTTCATAGGAAAATAACTTTTAAAGATATTTACTCATCTTATTCTTATTTCCTATCAATTAATATTTAAATTGGTGTTAATATATTATTCATATCAATGATATATTTTATCTATGATATATTTATTTTATTAAAATAATGTACATAAAAATCCAATTTTAGAAAAAAATACATTTTTAGAATAAAATGATCTTATTAGTTATTTCTCTATATTAATTTAGTTTTTTAAATTAGTTATAATCAAAATGAACATTATTTTTCTTTTAAAATAAAAATTTGAAATGTATAAAAAATTATTTCTTTAATAATTACAATTTCTATATATTTTTAATTTATACTTATATAACCCCTCATGATACTTATGTAAAATCTTAGTATAAGAAATTCTATTTTGTTAGTCGTGGGTGATGGTTCAGCTAGGATTGATCTCGTGTAAATTTCCACAAGATTGAACTTATCTCATATATGATTTTTCTCATACTTCAATTTTTGGAGTTAAGAATTGGATTTTTCTAGGGAAATCCCTAGTGTTGTCACCAACTTTCTAATCTTGGATAGGTGAGCCTCATAAAGAAGATGTGTACCGATTGATGTCATCACATCTCATTTCTATATAGTTTTTATAGTGTAGTTATGTTTATTTATACAGACTAATTTAATGAATATATTAAAATGGTATAATTTAATGATTTTATTTAAAAGAACAACATATTCATCTTAGTTTGGTGTTTTTTGTGAAGCAATCAATTAAACAGAGTTTTTATTTAAATGGAAATTAATCATATTATTTCAGGGTGTTGCATTAATACATGAAAAAAAATGAATCAATGATTTTTTTCCTGTAGTTTCATGATAATACAATATCATTTTCTTTGAATTCAGCATGTGATACATTTTTTAACTAAAATATCACTTTCAAATTAAAGGCTTGATTTCCTAGTCATTTCGACCAGACCACATGCCAAAATGGAATGTGGTTCATTCCACATGACCCAAAAGAATCAATATTAATTAACCAATATTATCATAGAAATATGAGTATGTTTTCTTATAATTGACCATTCTACGGTTATTTTTAACTAAAATTTCACTTTTAAATTATAAAAGACAAATCTTGGGTCTTTTTAACTACATCAAGAGTCACAGTGTTATTCAGTTCATTCCAACATGAAAAAAAGACATAAATGATTATTTTCCTAGATCTTAAAATGAATAAAATATCATTTTCTTATAATTGATAATGTGATGAGTGTCTGGAATTAAAATTTCACATTTAAAATAAAAACACCTATTTCCAGTCATTTCAACCACACCACATATAAAAAAGGACATTTTTTCTCTAATATATATCACAAATTAATTAAAGACAATTTAAGTTTATTTTTATGAAAATTCAAGAACATTTTCTTAGTTTTGTGTATGTGACATGTGTTTTTTACCACTTGAAAGATTAAAATAAAAAAATACACTTTTGTTCATTCTAAACTCATCATGTGTCAAAATGAAGTGTAGTTTGTTCCTATATACAAAAAGTGAATAAAAATGGTATTCCTATAATTTTGTAACATTCCAAGTGCATTGTATTGAAATTAACCATGTGATGCATGTTTTGAACTGAAATTACACTTTTAAATAGAAAAATACACACTCTTGGTCATTCCAACCACAAAAGAGTGATAATTATGTGTTTTTCATTCCTAATATCCAAAAATGAAACAATGATTGTTTTCTTAGAGTTTTATGATAATATGATTTTTTTGAATTTATCATGTGACACACTTTTCAAACTAAAATGTCACATTCAAAATAAAAAAATTATTTTAGTCATTCCAATCACACCCAAGTTGGAATGATGTGTGGATCATTCCTCCATTCCAAAAAACAATAAATATTCGTATTTCCTATAGTTTCATGAAAATATGAGTGAATTTTCCTAGAATTTATCATGTGATGTACACTTTGAATTGAAATATAATTATTAAATTGTATAATACACATTTTTGGTCATTCTGACCTTATCGAGATTCATGATGATGGGTAGTTCATTCCTATATGACATAGATAAATCAATGATTATCATCCTAGATTTCCATGAAAATTCATCCCCATTTTCGTAGAATTGATCATCTGACGTGCATTTTAAACAAAATTGACTCTGTAAAATTTAAAAGATATAAATAAAGACCTTCTCAATAATTCATTAAAAAATTAAATGAAAAAAAAAACTCCCCATTCATCCCTAAATTCTACCATATGATCATATAAATCTTCATGATAAGAAGAGTATGTGAAAAAATAAAAAATATATAAATAAATTAATCATAAATAAGGATGTCCAATTAAAATTTATATAATCAAAAATAGATACATATACTAAATACCCATAATGTGATTTGATTAATTCCATGGGATAAGAAATATTTCATAAATATATAGGTGCAGTAACCAAAATCATTGTTATTTATCTATTCTAGAAACTATGATAAAAATAATGACTATAAGAAATTTTTTATGAAATATGTTTCAATATGAAAATGCAAGTTTATATACCACAACAAGTTGTTATCTTTTGTAGTCCACTAGTTTCTTCTTATCGTTCAATTTCCTAAAACATAAAATTGATCTATAAATTATCACTACAATCTTAATGGAAACATAAATATCAATACATATTATATAATATATAATTAAAATATTATAAAATTATAAAAATAAAATGTTTATTAGTAAATATGGGAGACCATGTGTGCCCAATTTGTTGGGAATCTAAGAATTTGATATATAAAATATATCACCAGATTACCTAGATTCATAATTAATATCTAGTTCATCTTAAATAAATTAAACATTAATTAGTTTTGTATACTAAGAATGTCAAAATATAATAATAGTAATAGATTTATTTATATTTACACTTCCATGGTAAGTATTAAGAATTTATTATCCTTTATTCCCTTTAATGAGAACACTCTTGAAATTTCTGCTTTATTATGTATAATTTCATTGTTTTCCATTTATGTCGATTCTGGTAAATTAATATAATGTTATATAAATCATAAATATTTTTTTAATCATAAATAAAAATATAATTTTTTAATATAAATATTTAAAAAAATATTAAAATTTTAAAATAAACCATACATCAATAAAAATAAACAATAATTTTATCAACTTACCTCATAGATACATGTATAACGGATACTTCTAACCATTCACACTTTAAAATTTACTTTAAATTTCCAAGGGAAATAAATCCAAAAGACTCTTAGTCTCAAATGTATGATTCAAAATTAAATTATAAAGAATTTACCTCTTTAAAATAAAAATTTAAAATGGACTTTAATGTTGTTAGTTATGTATTGAAACATGGTGAAATAAAATTCAGGACACTTTTTAATAATGATTTAGTAGTTGATCTCGTTTACTTCCTAGATATATATGATTTTTCCCCTTCTTAAATTTCGTATATTAGTTTAAATTTTTTTTATTTATCATAAAATTTAAAAAATATAAAATATTATTGAAATTTTATATGTTTTGGAAAATAAAGAGATAGAAAAAAAAGACTGAAAATAAAATCAAATAAAAAATTTACATGGTTTGGAAAAATACCCTATATACATTGAGGGGACAAAAAATAATTAATTTCTAGGGAGATATAAAATGATTTCAGAACAATATAGTCGTACAGAAAAAACCAGTTTCTAAGTACAAATTTAATGGTGAGTAAAATAGCATGTAATAAATATTTGGGTTGAAATAACATTCCATGTAAAATAAATTTTTGGATTTTCTATGTGCACATCAATGAGAATAGTTGAATATTGTCAATCCATGTACATAATTCATGAAAATTTTATTTCTATAACTCTAGGTGAACTTTACATAAAACTAGAATTTTAAGCTTGTTGTTCCACATAACCATGGGTGAAATTTTCAATAAAAACTCCATATATATCCCCATATTATTTTCTAAAATAAATTCTTTGGATTTAAACCATCAAATGCCAAACTTTTTGTGTAGTAGGGGCTACCCCATTCAACCCCTATGACCTTAGCACTCAGGTTGAATGGCATTATTTGGGATCGGTGTACAGTATGTACCATGTAAAATTTGGATATATATATCTCCACATTCTCCCACATGGATAAGGATTCTATAGATACTCATATATAATAGTCCTCTCCTATAATAGTTATTGTTGTGTTACTCCCCTCACTCCATCATCATATTAGAAGTCCAATTGAGGCACAACAAAACATTGATTTCTCAATGACCATCACCTTTATCTTCATGCTAGTGAGATTATGGATTCCATGAATCTTTATCAAGACCAATGATCTATATTTTTATAATCCTATGATGAAATGATATTTTAGCTGAATATAATTCCTCCTAAAATGGAATATAAGATTCTTTACAAGATATATCACACTCTAGATGTTAAAATAAAACATATTCTCTCCTTTCTCCCAATCTAGTACCTTTAAGAAACTCCTTAGTCAATTATCTCCCTTGTTGATTCAGTAGGAACATAATATTATTATTATACCATAGACACATCCAAAATCCTATATAATTTAGAAAATCATCTAAAAGCCATGCCTATATAGGCATAAATATTTTTTAATTTCCTGTGTCTATATGGGATTTTAAAATTCCTGAAAAATTAGAACATTATAAATAGATTATGGTTTACTTATGAAAAATGATTAAAAATTAAATTCTAAAGGTTAAAATCCCTCAAAAGATGAATTTTGGATGGGGAATAGGGTATAATTTGTGATGAAAAGGATCAGGTGGATTTTGGTGGTAGCCCAAGTTGTTTAGAATGGTTTAGTTAAAATAACAAAAACCTTAGGCTAACTGATAGTATCCAGAGTGCCACTACATGTTCCAATGGCTAGCCTATAGGAATCTGGGAGTTTTTTAAGAGTAAAGGACTGGTAATCTTACCAAAAATCCATTTGGGGTTTTGAAGAAGAATGGGGGTATGAGGGGGTCCATTAGGCTGAGCCAACCCCTCCCTTTTACATCCTTGGATCCCTATTCAAGGAGGGTAATTCTTGTTCCTTTTGAATGATGATCCAATATTTATTCATCTTTTTATTCTCTCATTCTCCCCCCTCCCCTTAGAACTTATATTCTTTTGATTTTGGACAGGTATTTGATGTCGATTCCACCAGAGCATAGTGAAATTGGCTAAGTTTCAAGGGGGGTTTGTTCTGCTTAAGATAAGGGTGTCCTGAGAGGTCATCTGGATGTCATCGCTTTCTGTTTGGGTTGAGGTATGTGGATCCTACAAATTATTAATGTTTTATCCTTTAAATTAAATTAATGTTACTTATGAAATGGAGATATGTGTTAGGTAATCTCTTGTGAATTTTTCTGAGAGTCCATTTTGGACCTCCCACAGACAATTGCTTGAGGTTTCGTTAAGCGATGAATGCCTAGTGAATTAATTGGCAATTATGACATGCTAAATTAAATTTATTAATAAATGATAATTTTTTTATTAATTATGAATTGATTATATTTAATTTACTTGGGTGATTTTTGATGTTGCTACTAAAAAATTGAGTTCTCAATTTATTGATCAAGTAGTTATGTCAAATTAGATACTACCTGAATTTTTTCATCAACAAATATATTTTTTCAGGGCTAATGAGCTGCAATTGGAGCTGATAATTATATATCATCCCCCCTTTCCTTTATCTTGGTTATACTCACACTAAGATTTAAATTATATTATATTATATTAATCTGTTAATTTTATAGGATCTTTAATTTTCAACTAGATTAATGATTTTATTGTGGTATGTTACAAATTCTATCACTAAATGGCACTACCACAAATATTGGCTTATGTAGCACCTGCTTCTATCAATGCTAAACAGAAACCACTGGTAAAAGGGATACATTTATCAGTGATAGCTAAAAGCATTGATCCAGGTAACTTTTATTAGTGAAAAAAAAGAGATGATAAAGTTCTACCATTTATTAGTGCTTCATTTAGTGCTAGTAAAGGTGGATCTTTATAAGCACTATTCTTAGTGCTGATAATACTTTTAATAAAAAAAATTACTAATATATATAGAGTTATAATATTTATATTCAAAAAAAATGTCTATATTTAAACATTAATTAAAAAAACCATGTTTATATTTAATATAAATATGATATACTAATATATATTTTTTAATAATTCAATTATATATATATTGTTGTAAAAAATATATTTAAAAAATTATAAATAAACAAATATATATTTAAATAATTATAAAATTTTAAAAAATATAATATATTAATATTGTATTTAAAAAATTATATAATATATAAATGAATATATTTATTTAGATATATATTTATATTAATAATAAATAATTTAAAATAAATGTATGTGTGTAAATACATGAATGTGTGTGTAGGTATCTATATACATGTGTATTTGTATAAGTGTGTGTGTAGATATGTATGTGAATATATGTATGTTTGTAATTAATGTAAATGATACAAATTCACTTTTTAATATTTTATAATTTATTTAATTTAATTTATTCATTTATTATTATAAATTCATTAATATTGTTAAAACTATATTTAATCATTTTGTAATATTTATTTATGCATATATTTATTTATTATACATGTAATATTTTCAATATGTTTCTAATTAATATGAATAATATTCATTCATTTGATATATTAAGTTTTAGCATTTAACATTTTTTAAAAAAAAATTTAATTAAATTATTTAAATGATTTTTTTATAATTTTTTAATTTAAATATTTAATTATTGTGTTGTTTTTCTTCGGAAGGGTGATAAAAAAATAAGATTTCAGGATTTGACTCATGCGGTTTCTAAAATTTGGGGGTTTTCTAATTGCAAATGTTTTTCAATCGGTCGCGAATTTTTCTATTTTCTCTTCCCCTTTGATGAGCTCAAGAAAAGATCTTGGGGATTTGGATCGCTTTCTCTATAGTTGGGAATTCATGGCTTCTACTATTGGAGTTTTTATTTAGACCTTTTAGTTCTCGGAATGTGTTTTTGCAAGTCTATGTGAGGATTTATGGTCTAAATTGGATCTTATGGAATCCCAAGATCTTATATGACATTGAAACTACCCTTGGAGTTCCAATAAAATTGGATCAGGAGACTGAACATGTGCGATTTGGCCACATTTGATGAATGTTGGTGGAGGTGGACCTTAGCACCACCATTGTTGATAAGGTGTGTATTTCTATTCTGAATGAATATATTCACCTAAGAATTGAGTATAATAGCAACCTTTATATTGTGGGGCTTGTGAATCTATTGGGTATTCAATTTATTTATTTCATCGGAGTGCTTCTTAATACAAATGTAATGAAAAATATCACTTGGTGAAGGATTGTAGGAAAATTTTCATTCCTGTATAGGTGGTAGTGGATAAATAGAAATGTGTGGTGAATAATGTATATCATGTATCTAAGACATAGGATTCTTGCACTATTGGAAAATAGGCCTTTAGAAGCACTAAAAATGGCCTTTATCAGTGCTAGAGAAGTGTTGAATATTGGAGAGAGATTAAAAGCGAGAGTCTATTATCAGTTCTAAAAGGAAATTATAAAAGAAAACTTTTATCAATTCTTAAAAAAGTGTCGGTAAAGGACCATTTGTCAGTGATTAAAAAATACTGATAATAGACCATTTATTAGCGCTTGTAAAAGTACGGTAAATAAACATACTATAGTGTGCTGCAACAACACACTACAACACCAGTGCAGTGTTCTTAACATCCCACCACATCACTAAAAACACTATGAAATAAAAAAAATCAATTATGAATATATAATTTAAATGAAGAGAAAACAATCTAGGCTCGTTTTCTTGTTTTTGGTGATGTGATGCACATTTTAAACTAAAATGATACTTATATATTGTAAAATTGAAGATGTATTGATACCAGTCACATTGTACATTAGATTGAGGTGTGGAAAATTATTACATGTCTCAAATGATTTATGGATTATTTTCCTAAAGTATCAAAACAATTCGAATGTGTTTTCTCAGTTTTGAGTACAATAGTTTCCATGTTTACTAAAATGTCATTTTAAACTAGAAACACGCACTTTGACTCATATAGGTCACATCATATGTTGGTTCTATGTGATACTAATTCCTACACCTCAAAAATGACTTATGAATCATTTTTGTAAATTATAAATACAATCCAAGTTATTTTTCTTAGTTTTCAATGAGTGAAACATTTTGAACTAAAATGCTTATTTTAAACCGATAACAGATATATTGTGTCATACTGGACACATCATCTGTCATGTTGAGGTATGGTTTCTTATTAAACATTAAGAATGACTTATGGATTATTTTCCTAAAGTATCAAAACAATCAAAAAGTTTTTTCTTATTTTTGAGTAGGCGAGTTGTCCTTTTTACTAAAATTGATGTCATTTTTAAATAAAAAGAAACAATTGGAGTTATATAAATCACATCATGTGTCAGTTTGAGGACATTATAAATCTTATACATCCTAAATGTATTATGGATCATTTTTATAATTTATCAAAAAAATATGAACATGTTTACTCAGTTTTAAGTATGTCACTAGTCTATTTTATTAAAATGTCATTTTAAACTAGAAACACGTACTTTGACTTTTATTGATTAAATTGTGTATAGTTTTTACTTGAAACTGATTCATATACATCATTAATGTCTTATAAATCAATTTCTTAAATTATCATGAAAAACTGAGTGCATTTTTCTAGTTTTCAGGGAGTGACATGTTTGAACTAAACAGTCGATTTTAAACTGATAACAGACACCTTGTGTGTTACACCCTAAGATTTTGAAAATAATTATTGAATGTATAAAACACTGAGTCTGTAAAAAACATAAATTTGTTATAACTTAGCTAATAAACATAATTGTTTCACTTTTGTGATTTGAATTTTGAAAAACTGACATACACAGTTGCGTTCAGCAAGATATTTAGAGTCTGATAGGATCAAATTACATTTTTTTGTGAATAGAAACTTGACCCTTATGAATAGTAACATACCCTTATAAATAATAATTAATATTAAATTGTCCAAAAAAAGTAGATACTTTACCGATGAATCTTTAAATACAATTTTGGCATCTTATAAGTGAGAAAATGATCATAAAATAAGTATTGGTATTTTGTAAGTCATAAATATTTTCATTATAGTTTTATAATGAATTTAATAATTTAAAATGAAAAGGTATTTTCAGAAAATTTAATCATAAATTTTTATTTTATTTTCTTATTGTTATAAGATAATTTTATGAGACCATGATTAACTTTTCAAGGTCTTATAAAACAAGTTACAATTTTAAAGTTGTTTTTTACTAAATTATGATTTTATTTAAAATTTAAATTGAAAATACTAAGAAACTAATTTTAAAAGAATTGATTTCATTTTTTAATTCTACACCTCAAAAAATGTTGGGGGTCAATTTTTTGGATTTTTCAAAAACATGTGAATTTTTTATTAATAGTGAAATATGGTAATTTACCATATATATAAACATTATGAGTTAAATACACTATTAATAGCATCAGTGTTGATGTAAGAACTCTTGGTTTAAACTCATGTTCACTTATGACTATTTTTTGTCATGGAATCATCACTATTGCATGTCTTATGGTAAAATAATAAACTAATGGTTAAAATATTCAAAAAACCCTCCTCTCCTCCACTATAAAAAACCACCTACACTCCCCTCTTCTCTTCACTCCTCTAAATCCTTGTTCCTTATCTAAATTATTCTAAAATATCCTCCCAAGATCCTCCCCCGCATCCATCAGCCCTTGGTATCATTAAAATACTAAATCCTCTCCCCTAAAGTGGCTTTCAAGGAAATTTAATTCAAGAGATAAATTCATTTTTTTCTATTCTTTTACTTTCTTTTCAAGTTCCTTTGTTTTCTTTTCTATCCTCACCACCCCTCATAAAATTGTTATGAAAACTCTATTACAACATTTACTATAAATTTATTATGATTATTGAATAATTTATTATCATCTCTATTTTATCCTTCTTTTATGATAGAAGTAAATAACACCATATGAGACGTGCTAATTTACCACATTCAAGGATGATGGGTTTTCAATTTCTATTACTGTATTCAATTATGGTCATGTAACCATTATTATGTTTAAAAAATACTATAATATATGTATTATGTCTCATCTATGGTTCTTGAATCCATTTTTACACATTGTTTTGATTTATAAAGAAAATTAGTTTGTTGTGTTCAAAAATAGCCAATCAACCCAAACAGTTATCATTAAATAATTTATATAATGATTCATCTTCACTCAAAGTAACCAAATGAAATTTTACAACTATTTAAACTTATGGATGTTCAATAATAACATATAACCTCAATTCTAGAAAACCATTCTCATTTTACATGATTCTCCATTTGTGTATATAAGTATACCGATCATCAAACAAACAGACCCGAAAAATGAAATTGAACCTCTTAACCCAAAAAAATGGCATGTATGTACTTAATAAGTTTATACTAAATCAATTAAATTTATAGGAGGTTCATTAATTACTAATTAATTAAAATCAGGTGAAGAACACCATTACACATAAGTTAAGGGGTTTCCTCATCTCACTTCAATTTTTGTGAGATATTCCTTATTCACAATTATTACTTGTGTATGGTGTATGAATACTGACCATTTATGTATCATATCATAAATCCTTTTATTTTTATGGTATTAAATATATCATTTTATTATTATTAATTTTGGGGCCTACAAATCAATTGATTACAAAGTGGTAAGGTTTTTCTACCTGAAACTCCATTTTCTTTTTGGTTACTCTTTGTCTATCTTAATCCCAAATAAATTATTATTTATTCATATTTACTCATCATATTTTCTGTATGAATGTTCTATATATCTGTACCAACCAGAATATTTCTTTATTTTTTTCATAGTTATGTGTTTTTAAAAAAAAACATTAAAAATTCTATCTGAAATACAAGCCCAATTCAAAAAAATTCTCAAAATCTTGCCTATTTTTAAGGGCACTATATAATTTGTTTTTATCAACCATTATCCTTCAAAAATAAATTGATTTATTATGAAAATACTAAAATTCTTAATTTATTAAATATACAAATAATTTTCTAAAAGAACTCTTATTTTCAAAGTAAAATAGTATTTATCTCAAGAATTAATCGATGATTTTGTAAGAGTATATTCATCTATTTCAACACTCTAATTTATTATTATGTATTATTGGGATAAATATTTTATTATATCATGTTCCATATTTAATTGAATGGTTTTGGATTATTTTTACTGTGTATGTGCTACCTTAAAACCATTCACCAATTTACTCTTAAAGTTAGTGTTTATGCTTAATGTTCAGGGAATGTTATTTACATTTCATATGTTCATTTGAATATGAATGTATATGTTTTTTGTAACATCCCGATTCCAGAATCCACCCATAGGTGCCTTGTACCCCGTTGGTCACATAGCCTAAATCACATTTCCCCAAACTCCAGAGTCTATCGACTAGCAGCGAGGGCCTTGGGTGTGATAATGGGGAAACTATGCACTCATTGGAAGAGTACACATCGGAAGTAAACAAATACATACAAGAGCAGAAGGAGTAATAGTAATATACAGCAGAAATTGAGAGTATAAACTAGAGAACAAATATATGAAATTATTTATGATACATATGTCTAGTAAAACAGCCAAACAAGTCAAAATGCTAGAATACAACAGTGCTAAACCAAAGTGAAAAAGAAAGAAGGTAAACTCCTTAGCATCGCAATCCATAGCTTGGTCCCATGCTCTCCAGCTCTACAGCAAGTCATGTACCTGAAGTAGAAGGGTGTTTTCCCCTATATATACCTGCAACAATATAATCGGTTTGGGCCCAAAAGTATGACCCAAACAAGGTGTGAGACTAAATCCCAGTAGGCATCCACTATGAGATCTATGTCTAACAGTGAGTGAATATATGGTAGGTAAAATACATAAGGCAGTAAACAAAACGACTCATTCCCTCTGTGGCCCATGTCGAGGAACTAAAAACACTTTGGGGAAGCACTCAACGTCAATTCCCCCTGTGGTCTCGCACCATAAATTATAAAGACACTCTGGAGAAGCCCTCAACATCCATTCTACCTATGGTCGATGCACCAGGTTCTCATGGCCCTGTGTAAGCCAAGAAAGTGTAACAGTGTGTAACGGCCAAGGTAAACCTCTTGAACTACTTGGCTAGCATTCTACATCACAACAACATAATAGAACAATAGTCACACCAACCTATAATACTAGGCATGGGAAAGTAAACAGTATTCTAACAGGAAAACATGTCCCAAAGTTCAAAACAGGAAAAAAAAGAATGGTAAATACATCCAAAGCACAAAAATTCACCCTATTCATAGTCAATAATCATCTAACCAGGCATACCATCATAGCAGAGAAACAATAGGGCAGAAATGGTAAATGTGTAATACCCTGTTCATGGGTATTGGGAAAATTTTCACATAAAACATAAATACTTTCAGGAAAAAAGAACAAAACACCTACCGCAGGGTTAGGAGATTGCTATATGTGAACCTCAAAGCTTGAATATCTTTATAATGCCATAGATCTAAGAAAATGTCTAAAAAGCTCAACCCACAATTTCTTATAAGAAAAGAGAAATCAGAAGATGATTCACTAGGAGAAGAGAGAACTCACCGATGCAATCCCAACGCAACCATTTTTGTTTGATTCGGAGGATGGATGAAGGCTCGGGTAATCGTCAAAGATCCATATCCATACAAACTCTCTCGGACGAATGAGACCAAAAAGATTAGCATTCTGGCAAATAGACGCGACCCCAGTGCGTTTAATGAAAAAAAAGTACATGGCGTGTACATTTGAATTACATAGCGTGTACTCACATTTCCGTAATCTTCTTTAATATGCCTCCATGTCACTTCCACATGGTTGTGTGTGTGGCTACCATACGTCCAGCACACGGCCTCCTGCGGAAAAGAAGTACACAGTGTGTACTCATAAAGTAGACAATGTGTACTTAGAAAATTTTCATAATTTTATTTTCCCTTAAAAATGACCAGAAAAGGAAAAACATAATAGAAAAGAAGGTATGAGTTCTTACAAACTTCCAACCTTATAGAATTAATCCCTGAATTTCCCTAGAATGGTGTGGAAGAAGAAACCTTGAACAGTTCTGGCCACTGTGCTCGTACATCGGCCTCCCTCTCCCAAGTCTCGCCCTGCACCTACCCGTGCTGCCACAACACTTGTAATAGAGGAATAGAACAGCCATAGAGAACCTTTGTACTGCGATCCAAAATCCGGATAGGATTCTCTTCAAACGATGCATCCACTTTGAGATCAACCTCCTTGGGTTGAAAGACATGAGACGGGTCTGAAGAGTAGCATCAAAGTTAAGAAACATGGAAGATGTCGTGCATAGCTCAGTACCTCTGAGATAACTGTTACTGGTAGGCAACTAGCCCAACTCTATCCAACTCCTCAAATGGATCGAAATACCTCGGTGAAAGCTTACTCTCTCTCCTAATCCTCTTGTGTCCCAACCTCAGTGTGACATGCATGAAAACCTGATCCCCGACCTCAAACTCTAGAGGTCATCTCCGCTGATCAGCATAAAACTTCTATCGAGACTGTGGAGTAGCCATCCTATTCTGAATCAACTCTATCTGCTCTATGGTCTCCTGAAAAAGAAAAGGTCCCAACAAATCTCCCTCTCCTGCCTCCAGCCAACATAAGGGTGATCAGCATGGCCTACCGTACAATGCCTCATAAGGTTCCATCTGAATAGTTTCTTGAAAATTATTGTCGTGATAAAACTCAACAAGAGGTATATTCTTCTCCCAAGAACCTCCAAAATCCAGAATGCATGCTCCGAGCATGTCCTCAACCACCTGAATTGTACGCTTAGACTGGCCATCAGTATGGGGTGGTAAGATGTACTCAAAAGTATCTATGTACCCAAATCCTTTTGAAGCCCCTACCAGACCCAAGAAGTAAAATGTACATCCCTGTCTGAAACAATAGAGTGCAGAACTCCATTTAGACTTACAATCTCTCGGATATAAAACCATCCCAAATCATCAACACTAAAGGTCTCCTTGATCAGCAAGAAGTGGGAAACCTTCAAGAGTCTATCAATGACAACCCAAACTACGTCATTCCCTCGAGGTGACCTTGGAAAACATGTCACAAAGTCCATCGTGGTGTCATTCCACTTCCACTCGAGAATGGGTAACTGCTATAAAATACCTTCTGGTCGCTAATGCTCTTCCTTCACTTGCTGACAAGTGGAACACCTCGTGAAGAAACCAACAATGTCCCTCTTCATACCAGCCCACCAATACTGATGGTGTAGATCATGATACATATTGGTGATGCCAAGATGAACTTCCCAAACTGAGGAATGAAAATATTATATCATCTCCTCACGTATGTCTGTTGGCACATATACGCACCCCTATATATGAAATATCTCATCCTCACCTATGATCTATCTAGGAATAAGATCCTCTCCTGACACACTCTCCCTTGGGACAAGGCCTTCAGAATCTGATAGTTTTCGTATTCGAACTCGATCAAGAAGAGTAGAGGTAACAACTACAAAATATAGGAAATTCTTCCCCTGTCTGTCATGCACCTTCAAATGCATCTCAGAGAACATAGAAATAAGCTTCCACTCACTACTGACCTCCTGAACTGCCTGTATCTGAGTCCTCCTGGTCAATGCATCAGTCACTGTGTTGCCTTTCCCAGGCGTATAGGCAAGATCAAATTCAAAGGTTGTAGGTACTCAACCCACCTGTGCTATGTCAAATTCAGATCATGCTGAGTGAAGATGTACTTAAGACTTTTTTGGTCAGTGAAAACCACAAAGTGCTCTCTTGGAAGATAATATCTCCAATAGTGTAGGTCATGAACAACATCTTCCAGCACTAGATCGTGTGTCGGGTAATTCCTCTCATGTGGCCTCAATTGCAAAGACCCGTACGCAACAACCCCATCATCCTGCATAAGCACAGCTCCCAGCCCGATACATGACGCATCATAGTAAACAATATAGCTCTTACCCGGGTCTGGAAATACTAGTATCAATGATGAAGTCAACCTCCCTTTCATCTCTTGAAAGGCTGAATCACAAGAATCTTACCATAAGAACTTTCCCCCCTTCTTAGTCAGACCTATCAGCGGTGCTGCTAAGCATGAAAAGTCATGTATGAAATGTTTGTATTATCCAACCAGCCCTAGAAAACTCCACACCTCAAATACATTCTTCGGCTACTCCTAGGAAACTACTGCCCTCACTTTCTTCGGGTCTACCGATACTCCTGCCTCTGAGATAACATGACCCAGGAAGTGAATCTGATCCATCCAAAAGTGGAACTTTGAGAGCTTAGCATATAACTGATTCTCCCTCAGTGTACTCAAAATAATCTCAAGATGGGTAGCATGGTCATGTCAAGTGTGAGAGTACACCAAGATATCATCCATGAAGACCACCATGAAGGCATCCATGTATGTATGAAACACTCTGTTCATCAGTTCCATGAAAAGTGCATGCGGGTTCGTGAGACCGAACGACATAACCATGTACTCTTATAGACCATACCTACTCTGGAAGGCTGTAATAGGTATATCGGATGGTATAACTCGCAATTGATGGTAACCGGATCTCAGGTCAATCTTCGAGAACACCCAGGCTCCTCGAAGCTTATCAAAGAGATCATCAATCCTAGGCAAGGGATATCGTTTCTTCACCGTCAACTGGTTCAACTTCTGATAGTCCATAGAAATCCTGAGGGTACCATCTGCCTTCTTCATAAACAGGACAGGAGAACCCCAAAGAGAAGTACTGGGTTGGATGAAACCATTTCCCTGCAACTCCTCTAACAGCTTCTTGAACTCATGCAACTCACGTGTAGCCATCCTATAAGGAGGAATGGACACCGATGTTGCTCCTGGTACATGTTCAATCGAGAGGTATACCTCTCACTCCGAAGGCAAACCTTAAAAGTCTTCTCGAAATACATATCTGAAATGATCCACCCCTGGAAGAAAGTATAACTGTGAAGTCCCCTGGTCATCCAGATATAGACTAGAAATCTGGGATGTAACTCCTCCCAACCCATGATGCTCTGGACCCTCTCTGCTTTCCTGGACACCCCATTCACCCCTATGAAGAAAGGATCCACCTTCTGGTGACGTAAAACTCACCCTATAGTGATTACAGTCGACGACAGCCTGGAAGGGAACTAGCCAGTCCATTCCAAGAATGACATCATAGCCTATCATCTCTAGGACATAGAGGTCCCATAAAAAGTGACACCCACCAACCTATAGAGGTCACTCTCTACACTGATGTATACTAGTCGTTCTAGTCCCCAATGGTGTGCCTAGCATCAAGATATTAGAAGAAGAAAAGATGCAGAGACCAAGGCTCTCCACGATAGCAATAGATAAAAAGCTATGGGAAGCCCCTGTGTCAAATAGAGTTGAATATAAAACTGAGGCTACTAAGATCATGACTAGAACTATAGAACGTCCAGGATCCCGCTCTTACTAGGTCTTCTCCACTGCAAAATTATGGCTTGTACCATGGCCCTGTGACCCTACCTGTCCACTCTGAGCTGATCTGCCATGATGTCACTGAAAACCAGGCGACTGGCTACCACGGTCACAACCTCCACCTCATCTGGAATGGCCGAAAGAACTCCAGTTCTCCGACTGCTGAGAAACTGGTGGAGATTATCATGAATGAGGAGTCATAGAAGAACCCCTATCACTAGCTTTGGGTGAGAAGATCTTGAAGAAACATTGAATATTACCCATCTTTCCGTAAGATCGGAACTCCATTGGGTCTCTTAGGAAATTTGGCCTCATATTCCCACTCTTTCTGCTGTGGTAACACACCACCTGGCTACCAGAAGAAGTGTCTCACATCCTCTAATCACCACATGAAGACTCCCTGTGGTGCTTCCTGATGTCAGTAGAAGGAATACTAACCCCAGATGTCAAGCCGCCTTGGATCACAACTCCAGAATCCCTCAGATTGTTCTTTGTGATCTGCGCCTGGATGACTATAGAAGTGATAGAAGTCAACCGGAAGATGTTCACCTGCGATCGGATGTCGTGCCTCAGACCATACTCGAACTTCCTTTCCATGATAAACTGATCAACTCCCGAAATATGTTTAAAGCACTGAAGATTGGTAAAGAAAGAGGAATACTCAATAACAGAAAGAGTAACCTGCTCCACACTCATAAACTCCAAAGCTTGATCGGCCCTTAGGGTCTCCGGATATAAGTAATCAAAGAAGATTCAGTAAAACTCATACCATTCCATAACCAGGTAGCATCCCGCCTACGAGATCACATCCCAGCACCTCTGGGCGGATTCTTGAATCATATAGGTAGCGAGCTTGACCCTCCTCTCTGGAGGCATCTCTAGATGCTCAAAGATTATCAACATGGCTTCTAGCCATGAATCTGCAACCTAAGGTCTTCCCTCCCCTGAGAAAGTGGGAGGATGCTGCTACTGGAAGACTCGCGTCAAATCAGGCATCGAAAAGGTAGGACGCGATGCTCCCTAAAAGGTCTGCATCATCCTCATTCATCCTTACCTGAACTATGCATCAACACTGGTAACAGGTATAACTGCTGGTGCCAAGACTGGAACAACTAGACGATCTACTGGAAGTCCCTAATCAGTTGTATCTGGCGTCTGATCACTGCCTGTAATTGGCGGAAAACCGGAGGTAGTCTTGGTGGCATGAATCTGTAGGGTCAAGCGCACACCTTAGATCAGAATTAACAGGGACTGAAATAAGGAAGTGTAAGAAGAGAACAAGAGAAATAAAACATTAATGTTTTAAAAAACATGACTTCACGGCGTGTAAAATTCCTACACGGCATGTTCCCTAAAGGCATTCACATGGGCGTGTACTCCTTCCTAAACTGGTCGTGTAACACCCCAGACACATTGTGTGTTGTCTTAACACACAGTGCGTACTTGAATCCTATTTCCATTCCTGAGTTCTTCTACATGGCTAAGCAACATGGATCTCCTAAGAAAAGACTACATGGCGTGTTCAAGATAGAAATGGAGTGTAATATACAAGCTTCACCTGGCCCATGTTGTTAGTTACATGACCTAACACACAGCTCAAACAACATGGCATGTTCAAGACAGAAACGACGTGTAAGATAAGGGATAACACCAACCTGTTTTGTTCATGACACAGTCGGGTACCTGGGTCAGACTACACAACGTGTTCAAGGTGGGTACGGCGTGTACTTGAAAGGTTAAAACCAACCCGTGTTGTTCATGACATAGCCGCGTACCTAGGTCAGACTACATGGCGTGTTTAGACGGAACACGGCATGTATTAGACAAGACTTGGCCAACCTGTGTTGTTAGTGACATGGGTGGGAATGGGGTCGACACAAGATGGCGTGTATGGGCGGTACATGGAGTGCTCATCCAGGGACTTCCTATCCCATGTCCCGGGCCACGCGGCCTAAGACACGGCTAGAGACTACATGGCGTGTACATAAAGTACACGACATGTACTTAAGAAAAATAGTTTCTTCTCGAACTAAAGAACACATGGTGTGTACTTAACTTTACATGGCATGTATTCTAGGTTTTTCTAGATAGTAAGCCTTATAAACTACTCTAAACCCTAGAAAACAATGAAAAAAGCATTGAAAGTGCCAAATTCTGATATGTTAGGGCCCATACTCCCCACGTATCAAAGTTTGGCATCTTTTCCACATTATAACATGGAAAACAAGGTAATGATCCACCAAATTCCGGTCCATGAGGGACCATAACCCCTCAAGAACCAAAGTTTGGCATTTATTCAAGAAAATCTATACACAAAACAATACCCTATCAAATAGTAGGTATTTTTATCAAGGAAACTATCACAAAAGTATGCATATTTTACACATCATCTATCACAAAAGCATGAAATCTATAATGCATCCTAGATGGAATGGAAAAATGCATGACATGTGATTTATAGAAAGTGCCTATATGATGCATGAGATGGAATACCCTCATCACATTGGGTTGCAACAGAAATAGAACCTCAATAATATCAACAAAAACAGCACAAACCATGTGAAATGAGATCAACTGTAATAATTGCAAAACCCAAAAAATTAAAATTAAACGAATTAGATTGGATTTTACCTATACACAAGTTAGATACTCACAGGCACAGCTTATTACCAAGTACCCATTTCGTCCTATCCCTGGATAAGGATCCAAACAATAAATCAAGAGAAAATAATTCCTCTGATACCACTTTGTAACATCCCTGTTCTAGAAGCCATCCAGAGGTGCCCCGTACCCAGTTGGTCACATGGCCTCAAGTGAATTTCCCCGAACATCAGAGGTTGCCGACTAGCAGCGAGGACATTGGGTGTGATAGTGGGGAAATTATTCCCTCCTTGGCAGAGTACACAACCGAAGTAAAAAAATACACACAAGAGCAGATGCAGTAATAATAATATACATCAGAAACTGAGAGTATAAATTGGAGAAAAAATATATGAAATGATTGATGATCCATATGTCTAGAAAAATATCCAAACAAGCCACAATGATAGAATAAAACAGTGTTAACCAAAGTTCAAAAGAAATCAGATAAACTCCTCAGCATCACAATCCATATCTTGGTCTATTGCTCACCCGCTCCACAGAAAGTCATGTACCTGAAGTTGAAGATCATTTTCCCTTATCTATACCTGCAACAACATAATCCTTTTGGGCCCAAAAGCGTGACCCAAACAGGGTGTGAGACTAAATCTCAATAGGCAACCATCACGAGATCTGTGGCTAACAGTCAGTGAATATATGGTAGGTAAAATACATAAGGCAGTAAACAAGGAAGTACTCAGCAGTAAACATTCCATAGTTCAAAGTATTCAAATCACTACACAACATGCAATAGCTAATAAAATAAGATAAACACAACAGGTAACCCTCTAGGATGTACCCACAACCTATCCCCTCTGGTCCTACCTAACAACACAAGAAAGAAACTGAACATAAGGTACCCCTCTGGGAAGTAATCAAATCCTATCCCCTCTGGTCCTACCTAATGAGTACAAGAAACCCTCTAGGCATTACACTCAGTCTAACCCCTCTGGTTCAGCTTAAGCATAGACTCTTGGAGGAATAACTCACCATCAATTCACCCTATAGTCTCATAACGGTACTAAAGGCACTTTGGGGAAGCACTCAATGTCTAATTCCCCCTGTGGCCCGTGTCAAGGAACTACAGACACTCTGGGGAAGCAATCAATGTCAATTCCCCTTGTGGTCTTACATTGTAAATTACAAAGACACTCTGGAGAATCCCTCAATGTCCATTCTTCCTATGGTCTATAAACCAAGTTCTCGCGGCCCTATGTAAGTCAAGAAAGTTCATTAGTGCGTAACGGCCAAGGTAAACCTCGTGAACTACATGGCTAGAATTATACAACACAACAACATAACAGAACAACAGTCACACCATCCTATAATACTAGGCATGGGAAAGTAAACAGCAGCCTAACAGGCAAACAAGACCCAAATGTCAAAACAGGAGAAACATGCATGGGAAATACATCCAAATCACAAAAAATCACCCTATTCATAATCAATAATCATCTACTCAGGAATACCATCATAGCAGAGAAACAATAGGGCTGAAATGGTAAACGTGCAATACCCCGTTCATGGGTATTGAGAAAATTTGCACATAAAACTCAAAGACTTTCAACATAAAATCACAAACCACCTACCTCGGGGTTAAGATATTGCTATATGTGAACCTAAAATATTGAATCTCCATAGAACGTTGTAGATCTAAGAAAATGTCTAAAACGTTCAACCCACGATATCTTATGAGAAAAGAGAAATCAAAAGATGATGCACTAGGAGAAGAGAGAACTCACCGATGTGATTCCAACGCAACCATCGGTGTTTGATATGGATGACGGATGGAATCTTGGGGAGTCGTCAAATATTTGTGGTCATACAAACTCTATCAGAATAAAGAGACCTAAAAGATGATCATTCTGGTGATTAGACACGAAACTGGTGCATTTAATGAAAAAAAAGTACACGGCGTGTACTTTTGAATTAAACGGTGTGTACTCACCTTTCCATACTCCACTTTAAGCAGCCTCCAAGTCACTCCCACACAACCATGTGTGTGGAAACCACACGGCCTCCTGTGGTAAGGAATTACACGGTGTGTACTCATAAAGTACACAGTGTGTACTAAAAAAAATTCCGGAATTTCATTTTTCCTAAAAAATGACCAAAAAAGGAAAAACATACCAGAAAAAAAAGATATGAGTTCTTAAAAACTTCCCACTTATTGAAATTCATCCTTGAATGTTCTTAGTGCGGCATAGAAGAAGACACCATGAACAGTTTCAGACATTGTGCTCGTACATCGGCTTCCCTCTCCCTAGTCTTGTCCTGCACCTACCCGTGCTACCACAGCACTTGTACCAGAGGAACAGTCCGGCTATAGAGAACCTTTGTAATGTGATCCACAATCCGGATAGTATTATCTTTAAATGATGCATCCACTTCGAGATCAAAATCCTTAGGTTGAAAGACATGAGATGAGTCTGAAAAGTAGTGTCGAAGTTGAGAAACATGGAAGATGTCATGTATAACTTGGTACCTATGAGGTAACTGTAGGAAACTAGCCCAACTCTCTACAACACCTCAAATGGCCTGACATACCTCAGTGAAAGCTTACCCTATCTCTTAATCCTCTTGTGTCCCAACCTCGGCATGACATGTAAGAAAACCTGATCCCTGACCTCGAACTCCAGAGGTCGTCTCTGCTGATCAGCATAAGACTTTTGTTGAGAGTGTGGAGTAGCCATCCTCTTTAGAATCAACTCTATCTGCTATGTGATCTCCTGAACATGATGAGGTCCCAGTAAAGTTTCCTCTCTTGCCTCCAGCCAACATAAGGGTGATCAGTATGGCCTACTATACAAAGCCTAATAATGTGCCATCTGTATAGTTTCTTGAAAACTATTATCGTAAGAAAACTCTATAAGAGGTATATTCTTCTCCCAAGAACCTCCAAAATCTAGAATGAATTCTCGAACAATTTTCTCAAGCACCTGAATCATACACTCAGACTGGCCATCTTTCTGGGGGTGGTAAGTTTTAATCAAAAGTATTTGTGTACACAAAGACTTATGTATCCCCTACCAGACCTTGGAAGTAAAATGTGCATCCCTGTCTGAAATAATGGAGTGTAGAACTACATTTAGACATACAATCTCTCGGATGTACAACCGTCCCAGCTCATCAACACTAAATGTCTCCTTGATCAGTAAGAAGTGGTCAACCTTTGTGAGTCTATCAATTACAACACAAACTATGTCATTCCCTCAAGGCGGCCTCGGAAAACTGGTCACGAAGTCCATCGAGATGTCATTCCACTTCCACTTGGTAATGGGTAACTATTGTAAAAGACCTTCTGGTCGCTAATGCTCCTCCTTCACCTGCTAATAAGTGGAACACCTCCTGATGAAACCAGGAACATCCCTCTTCATACCTGGCCACCAATACTGACGGTGTAGATCACGATACATCTTGGTGATGCCAATATGAACTTCCCAAACTGAGGAATGAAAATCCCACATCATCTAATCACGTATGTCTGCTGGAACCCATACACACCCCTAGAAATGAAAGATCTCATCCTCACCTACGGTCTGTCTAAGAATAGGGTTCTCTCCTGACACACTCTCCCTTGAGACTAGGCCTTCAGAATCTTATAGCTGCCTCATTCAAACTTGATCAAGAAGAGAAGAGGTAACAGCTACAGAAGATAGGAAAGTCTTCCCCTGTCAATTGTGCACCTCCAAATGAATCTCAGAGAACAGATACATAAGCTTCCACTCACTGCTGACCTCCTGAATAGCCTGTATCTGAGTCCTCCTGCTCAATAAATCAGCCACTATGTTGCCTTTCCGAGGCATATAGTCAAGCTCAAAGTCAAAGGACTATATGTACTCAACCCACCTACGCTGTCTCAAATTCAGATCACACTGAGTGAAGATGTAGTTGAGACTTTTTTGGTCAGTGAAAACCACAAAGTGCTCTCTTATAAGATAATGTCTCCAACAACATAGGTCTTGAAAAACAGCTGCCAACTCCATATCGTGAAACGGGTAATTCCTCTCGTGTGGCCTCAATGGTAGAGACCCATATACAACGACCCCATCACCCTGCATAAGCATAGCTCCCATCCAGATACCCGTTGCATCACAGCAAACAGTATAGCTCTTGGTCGACTCTGGAGAGACTAGTATCAGTGCTGAAGTCAACCTCCCTTTCAGCTCCTGAAAGGATGACTCACAAGAATCTGACCATAAGAACTTTTCCCCCTTCTTAGTCAGACCTGTCAGCGGTGCTACTAAGCGTGAAAAGTCCTGTACGAAGCATCTGTTGTATCCATCCATCCTTAAAAAACTCTGCACCTCAAATACGTTCTTCGGCTACTCCTAGGAAACTACTTCCCTCACTTTCTCTGGGTCTACTGATACTCTTAACTCAGAGATTTTTTATGATCTTTTCCATCACAGAGCCAAACGAATGAAGAAGGGGAATACCATAAGCAAAAATAGATTCATCCTTTGAAGAAACATCAAAAAATTTCATAGGCATGAACAAAGAACTCCTAAAGCATTGGTCGCACAAGTTCCAAGCTGGTCGCACAAGTATACTTGTGCGCCACATATGGGTCACGTAGGTCACTTGTGTGCCCTATTCTTTTTTCTCCCAAGGTCCTCAATGGCCTATAAATAACCCTTGTGGGGCCCCCATTTCGAGGATGAAAAATACAAAAGTCATATTTAAGCTCTCGGTGCCCTATTCTCTGCTTGAAGTCTTCTGAACACTTCTAAGGTAATTTATTACCTTGAATGGAAGATGAAAAGAGGAGGAATAAGTCCTAAGTGTTAGAATTCATCAACACTTGCGCGCCTAAATGTCCAACCCTTAAGGAAAATGGCCACACTTGCACGCCACCTTATCCCTTCAACAGAACCTGCGTGCCACCCTTTCGGAAGCCTCTAGAGATAATACTATGGGCTTGAGCCAAGTCTTGCCCAAGTATTACCTTATGGGTTAACCATCTCCCAAGTACACCTGTGTCACGCAAGTATACTTTCACGACAAGGACTTGTGCGCCCAAATAGGACTTGCGTGCCTGCCTTTTTTTGGGTGCCCCTTCTGCCTATTTAACTCTTTTCTTCAAGTCCACCTCTCCTCTTCAATATTTAGCCTTCAAAACCCTCTTCAAAGCCTTTTTTGGCATGGTTCCTTTGTTGGATTCCTTATTTGAAAGGAATTTTATGGAACATCTCACAAAAAACCCATGATTTACATAACTTTATGTCACTAAGGTTAGATATTTCCTTTATTCAACCTCATCCTTTAAGATGAGAAGATCTTTAATTTGGGCATCCTCATTAGGAGTATTCCCCAAGCTCCCTAATTTGGGCATCCTCCTTATGAGTAAGCCCCAATCATAATTTAACCTTAACATGGGCCTCCTTTTCAGGAGTAATCCCCAGTCACAAGTTCCCTAATCTGGGCATCTTCCTTAGGAGTAAGCCCCAAGTTCCCTAATATGGGAATCCTTCTTAAAAGTAAGCCCCAAGTTACCTAATCTAGGTATCCTCTTTAAGAGTAATCCCTAGTCTTAATTTCTATTAACCTAGGCCTCCTTTTCAGGAACAAGCCCCAGTCTTAATTTCTCTTAACCTGGGATTCCTTTTTAGGAACAAGCCCCGGTCTTAATTTCTCTTAACCTGGGCCTCCATTTCAAGAACAAGCCCCAGTCTTAATTTCTCTTAACATGGGCCTCCCTTTCAGGAACAAGCCCCAGTATAAATTTCTTTTGATTTGGTATTCCTTCTAAGGAATAAAACCCAATCATAAGTCCCCTCTAATTTGGGCATCCTTCTTAGGAGTAATCCCTAAGTTAAGTATCCAAATCTCCATAAAGCACATATACCTTTATGGACCTTGTTCCTGGGTTTCTTCCTTGAAGTAAATCCCAATCCTCATCTATCTATGTAGTCATACATACATAGATCCCACATCATTTCTTATGATTGCATGGTATTACTAATACCTCTTGTTTCTCACATCGAACATGACTCACATGAGATTAGAGCGTAAAAGTAATTATGACATCTTTCTTTTGTCCATCAATCGTGCATAAACTCTATATTTCTTCAATCGAACTACGTGGGTTCTGATTCCTTTTCTAACAAGGATACGTAGGTAGCCCATTTGTGGTAACAATCCCAACTCTGAAATAATCCATGTATTTCTGAATGACAATAAACTTCCCGTGACCCACTGAGTGGCTTTAAAACCAGTATGGTTATCATAATTACCAAGATATTTCTATATAATATTTTGAAGGATACCATTGACTAAGAATCTATAATAAATATGGATGATTCTCTTTCGTTGAAGAACCTAAAATACATATAAAAGATTCTCTAAATCTCATACATATCAATCATTGATAGTTAGATCTAAAGTAAATCTCACTTTCATACTTGGTAAATTAATAAGGATTCACGAACATAACTCAAATCTATAAGAGAGTCCCAGAGTAGACAATAATTACCCCCAAAAAGGTGTGATGAGTCTGACCTCACATCCTCTCGACCAATGAAAATTCTTAAGCTTCATCGGTCCCCAACTAATGAGCACCTACCTTTGGAAATTAGGTCCAAATGGATATAGAATCATTAGATGTTTTCGATTCTATGAATAAACCAGTTAGAAACCAATTGGAATTTTTTGAACCTTAAAAAAACAAGGTCATCCCCATTTCCAGAAGAAACAAAAATGGTGAACCCAACGTGAATCCTTAACCAAGTTAAATGATGTTTTACTTATTTGTTAGGTCCCTATTTAACTTAATTTGAGTGCCAACAAAGAAATCAATAACATATGTGCTCATCAAAAAGATGTAGTGGCTGAACAGTATCTTGATTATGTCTGTTATATCAAACATGCACTTGTTTCCAATATCTCTATGTGTTACAGAAATGGCTTCACCAAAGTTCACACCTGTGAATGCCCTGACTGCTACTCCTGCTGGATCCTCATCCGCTCTGAGGATGACATCACCTACTCAGTGTCTTCAACACTGGGTCTCAAATGCACTGGTTAAGGAATACCATCAACACGGTACCATTCTGACTCTAGAGGCTACTCGACAATCCCTCCAAGTCAATAATTCACCCTGGTTGTTCGGACAGCGACGACCAGTGATCAAGAAGCAGGTGGTTCCAACCACCGTATCCAACCATTTTAGGTCGTTATCCCCAGAACGCAATCACCAGTCTCTCCCATATTATGGGGAGGTGAATGAGAAGGTCACTCAAGGCCTTAATTCAAGGAGACATGAGTTCCTCCCAAGGGATCCCATCAACAATCGCCGCCAGACTCGTGCGGCAGTGCACCATCAACATGATGAGGGTATCGCCTTTAGAGGTTCGGCTCAGGTTCCTCAGACCCGAGTCTGCAAAACTAACCTCCAGAGGCGAAATATGTTCAACAGGGAGCAGGTTCTTACTTTTTCCCCCTCTGGAGAAGTCCATCAAGCCAACTTGATGGCAAACAATGAGCGGGCATATACACACGTCCATCCTGATGTTACTGCCCAGCAGACTCGTCTGGAAGTAACATGCCAATCTTTCCAAGCAATTCTGGTAGAGTGTTATAGGCAGGTATATACACCTTTTTATAACTCATCATCTAGTTAGCAGGATCGTCTAACTACAACCAAAGAATCCCGCCAATCTAATATGGTGGCAACTGATAAGCAGGGACATACACCTATTTAAAATAAACAATTCTTTCAGTAGTATAATCTATTAGTATGGACGGAAATTCATCAACCATACTTGATGAAGGATACGCAGTTGGCAGATACACCTACCAATGTTCATCAATCCTACTAACAGTGTCGTTTGGTAGCACCTGGAGAAGTCAGTCGGAAAGCTCCGATGAAAAATTTGGAGCAGACTCAACTCTCTTCCCCCACACATGAGTACTGTCATAATTTACTAACAGGAAATGGAGGAATGGAGCCGGAATGCACACCTACTCCAATCATGGAATGGACGTATATTCATGTTCTTCCAGCTGAAGTCACCAAGCACATTCTGACAATGGTGAAAGAGCAGAAGAAAATCCCTGCTCATATTCTGGATGCCTGTTAAAATATTATGACAAATTTAGCAGCATCACAGGGAAATAAATAAAAATTTGTCCCAACCAGTGGAGTGACTCATCAACACATCACTCTGGAATAGATACACACCTCCATTCCAGTCCAGGAGGGTTGTGGGGCATACTCCCTCATGTCATACGGACAATCAAGTCAGGCACATACACCTGATTTTAATGGAGATAATCAGCCTAACCTAACCATTTCTCCTAAGCGGGAACATACACCTGCCCATAATAACCAATTTTTTCAACAAGTGGTTCATAAAATGAGTAATAATGCGTCTAAGAAAAAGACACATCCAACACAGTCAAGAAATCAAGAGACAATATGTAATAAGTCCTAGCTCGATGCTGGAGTTCTTGAAGCCCTCAGAAAATTATCTGTTGCAACTCAAGATTCTACTCTCTCATTTCCCAATAGTGGGAACAATAATTCTAAAGGTCTTCATCAGACACTTCCTCATAAAGGCTTTCCTCATGATAGTTTGTTCGATCTCAAAGTATCATCTTCAGATGAGAGCAATGATAACCCTCTGTGTGGCCAGAAGATCAATGAGCAAAAGGTTTAATCTTTTGCTATAACCCACCATGGTGGTCTTCCCCATGATGATGAATTTAGCTTTGAAAGTCCTCTCCATAGTAGTAATTTGAATTTCCTGGAAAATTATTCAAAGGAAAATGCAATAACGAGAAATCCCTCTTATCTTGAGGCACTTGAAAATGTTAAGCCAGTCATGTCTGATGCTTTACCGCTAGCAGGTGAAATACTTTCTCAATCAGAAGATATCCTGGGGTGTAGGTCATTCTCCAAACCAGCCCTGGGTCATTCATCTTCTAGTTTGATAAATGAATTCTCTACCAATATTTTTGAATCTGATGAAGAAACAAAAAAGCACTAGCTTTGGTCTAATCAGGTATAAGAATCTTCATCTAATGATAAGGATGAAGTGCTGAATATGAGAAAACAACTGGTGAAAGGTGAAGTACCAATCATGTTTGGGCCTTTGGTTGACTCTCAATATGATATTCCAGAGATGTTGACGAAAGATTGTATTCACGATATTTTTCTCAACATGTGGAAGACTCTTTATCATTTAAAATAGAAAATATTATCTTATTATGAATATGAAAATCATGTCAAGATAATAGAAGGGTTACAATGCCAAATTTGTTTGGCATCTCTCTCAATTTCCCGATATCTGAAGGGTGAAAAGAAGTAGAGATCCCTTCAGCGTTCATTCCTTAGCGCACTAAAAAGATTGCACTAGTTAATTTCCAATTCCCCATCTGGTATTCATATCAAGGGATGGGATGTTCATGGAGCACTTCATTTCACTATACTCTCTAGTCAATAAAGCCCGCCAAAAATTGTCTCATGCAATGTTATTGCCCATGGCCGAACACATTCAATTGGTTTTGTTTGTAATCAAAGGATTTATCAAGAACATCCCTCAACTACTTCTACCCCAATTAAAGCATACAAAGAACAAGTTGTCAAATTAATCTTGCATCAGGAGTATGATAATATCGAACATGCTTCTTGTTTAGATTGGGCGCATCATCAGGTGACAGAAGTGTCAAAAATCACCCAACGGTCATTTTATCTAGGTGATTTGAGTGGATATAGGTTGATGCATCCAGACAATTTCTGGACTAAAGTCAACAAAATCAGGAGATCTTATAAGAAAGTCTCAGATGTAGTAGCTCAAGAACCACCTTAACTTGCCAGACTGGGGACTCTTTTAACCCAACCCTCAGAATCAATAAATAGGGTTCAAGGAGTTGAGCAGGGAAAGCAAGAACATACCCAGTCCACCGGACTGGGGACTTTTTAAAATCCTTAATCTCTTCCTTAGAAAAATTCAGTCTTCTCTCGATTAGGGAAGAAGCCACAAGAGGAACGCATAATCGAATTATCCAGAGATTCCCTCCAAATTATGGTTCATCAAGAAGTTCCTGAAGGATCAACTCAACAAAAGGCAATGTCTCATCAAGGACATGGAAGAAGATAGTGTCACAGAAATGCCGATAGAAGCGATGTAATGCGCTATGAATCAATAAATTTCTTCAATCCCATTGTAGCTGATCCTCCAGAACATGAGGCTCACTCAGAGGGATCAGATGAAGAAGTTCTTGTACAGGAGGATGTGCACACAGAAATAAATGAAGAAGGTGTGCGTACACAAAATCAAAGGCTTACCTAGAATCTAGGTATTCTTTCAAATAACCAACTTCCCAATCTTCGAAAGGAATCCAATAAGGGGAAAAGAAAAAATCAGGTTACATTCCACCCTTCCTCTATAGAAGGCCAATCACTCTCATTAGAGAAAAGGTTCGCACAACAAGAGTAAGAAATGAAGGAATTAAGGAGGTTGAATGCAGAACTACTTCAAGGTAGTCTTTCTCCTAAGCGTGATAGAGTCAGTCAGTCAAGGGAATTTGTTGCAACTACTGAGATAGATCAAGAATATCCTCCTTTACCAGTACACCCTTACAGGTTTAATCCTATGGGTCATGCGCAACAATAACCGGTAGTGCTACCATCAGTTACAGTACCAGTCGCCACACCTGTTCAAACTCCAGTTATTGCACCTGCTTAGGTCCAAGCTCAACTAGATGTTTCTCAAAAGTTAATGACTACCATTGAGTCATTAAAATATCATTTCGAAGATATGGAAGGGAAGTATACAGAAATTCAACTAGAAAATAAATCTTACCTTGAATGGGTTGATGAAATTCCTCCCCCATCAAATTTTGAAAGTACCACATTCCCAATTTTTAATGGTTCGGGAGACCCAGAACAACACATAACACATTTTTTTTCTCGTTGTGATCCTATGATGGGAACTCCTCAACAACAAGAATCAATTAAGATCAGGTGTTTTGTACAATCATTACAAGGTCCTGCTTTTGTCTTGTATACAAGATTGCAATCCTGGTCAATTACCAGGAGGGAAGATCTTCATCAATGATTCCTTCTTCAATTCAGCTCAACATTTCCAAAGACAACAGTTTTTGATCTTAAAAATTGTAAGAAAATGGAGAATGAAAGAGTTTTGGATTTCATTATTTACTGGAAAGGATTAACATATTCCTTAAGCTTAGCACTCCCTCAAGAATAATTTTTGCCAATCTGTGGGGAAACATTGTGTGATGAATTACGCACACCGTTGATCCCTATGAAATACACAGGAGGGTTTCGAGACCTTAATTCAATCGCTCAACAGATTTAAGACTCTATTAAAAAGACTAAGGATAAAACTCGTGTAATTCCATCAGTTTCAGGAAGGAGAATGGGTAGAGTAGATACTTCTACAGTTACACTTAAACAAGCACTTGTACCTACTTCTACTTCAAAACATTCATCCTATTGAATGGATCCACCTCCTGAGCATCAAAAAAAGAGGTTGTTTCGTCAAGATGATAAAAGATATCAAAGAAGGAAAAAATTTAAGGAGTTAAAGAACAAATTTTATTCTTTCCAAAATGAAAAAGTTCCTGGTTACTTCATTTCGACCTTGGAAAATAATTTGGTTCAGTTGGCAAGGCCCAAAAGGCTGAACAAGGAAGGATATGAAGACCTTGCCAGTTATTTCCCATTTCATCAGATGTTGGGGCATTCCATTCAAGACTGTTTTGTCTTCAAAGACCTCCTGCAAAATATGGTGGACTCGGGACAAGTCAAACTGAAAGGTTCTTCGGCCTAGGTAGCATGTGTTACTACTACAGATCCAGAGGAAGAAGGCGAGTGGAAAGAAGTCAAAAGCAAAAATGCACAGAAATATGATGATTGGATGGTCAAGAAAATGATCAACCGAACTCATGTCATTTTTCGAACACAATTGAATAACCCAATTGTGCCTTCTGTTATGAATTCCATAGAAAAACTCCCTTCATCAAAAGAAACATCCTCAAAGAAGCGGTATAATTCGAAGAAAGAAGATCAGTCAGAAGAAGATGAGATCGTGTCAAAGCCAAAGTTGTCTTTGAATCTTGCAGATTTTATGTTATCTACTTCAAAGCCACGGGAACCGTCCCACCAAATGGCATAGCCTAAACTAGCTAATCAGGTAGAGTCATCATCATATGAATAGTTGATCTTTGGTTCTGTTAACATGATTCACTTAACAGATCCTTATGCCAGGCACAATTTTTATCTTGATGAGCCTAAGTTCCTTTTATCAAATAGAGGAATTAGAGGGAGTTCCAAAGGTCTAGGATACAGTTGAAGATGTGGATATTCCAGAAGCCACTATTTCAATCCAACCCCTGCTAGAACTGTATATGTAGTAGAAACTCATGGAAGAGCCCTTCAGTGGGCTCAACAAGAACAAGAAAGTTCTTCCACACATGGCCGATTGAGTCCTGGCACAGTTATTTTGGAATATCAGTTAGAAGTTACACCTTCTTCCTATCAGCAAATAAATAGACCTAGTCGGTCTAATCTTCCAAAATCAAAAGTATTTCCAACTCCTACCCCGATACAAGATGCATCTACTTCCAAAGCATCAACTTCTAAGGCGCCTGAAAAACCACATGTTCCTGTTGGGAAACGCAGACCTTTGGACCAAAAAAATGTTTTCTTGAAACATTTTTACCAATTACAGAGAACGTTTTAAATTCTAGATGCCTTGAATTTATCAAAGGATCTTCGGGAGGCACTCATTGAGGCTTTGTCAAGTCCTCGGGAATTTGAAACTGAAATTGTTGCGGCTGAAGTATACCATGTAGATAATGATCCTTCAGAATGCCATACAGTGATATCTTTTACAGATTAAGATAAAGATGATGTTGTGCATGGACATATTAGACCTTTGTATTTATCTGGAAAGTTCAATGATGTAGACATATGAAGAGCTTTCATTGATAATTTTTCAGGAGTCAACCTCATCCCTATTCGTACACTTCGTCGATTGGGCCTCACCAAATCTAATTATCTCCTTCTACTTTGATGTTGGAAGGATATGATAAAAATGAACAAGAACCTCTGGGAGAGATCACACTCAGAAATCAGTTTGGAGACCTTGTATCCAATGCAGATTTCATGGTTGTCCGTCATAACACAGCCTTCAACATTTTTCTTGGAAGACCTTGGCTACATAAACATGCAATTATCCCTTCATCATACCATCAATGTCTCAAATATTGTTTCAATGGTCAAATTGGGACATTGTATGGTGATAAAGCCCCATTCAAAACATGTTAATCTCAATACATTGAGGTAGAATTCTATCACATGGAGGGAAAGGAGGTATCTACGACAATGGAGGTTACCAAAGTTAATGCTCCATATGGTTTGGAAAAGATTCCAGTAAACCCATTCATACATGTGAGTATAGATTGTGTGTTTCCTATCATTCAAATTGACAGGATAGACCCAAATCCAAATACTCTTATGGAAACTTCCATAATGTCAATTACGGTAACCAAGCCAGAAATCATGGTAGAAGTTATTGATTCACCAGGAAAAGATGAAAGCTCGGATGGATATGTCTTTACTTCATCCACTAAAATCCAGGAATTCTATACTTCATTAACCAGGCCAGAAGAAGTTATATCAATGTCAGAGATGAACGATGATGTCAATTCTCAATCCATCATCTCCTCTTTATTACCCAAGGAAGACCCTTCATCATCAATAGGTTCAGAAATGGTAGCCTCCTCTTCAAGATGTTCAAATTTTAACATCTCTCCTGATCATAGAAATTCGGTTTCATCATCTACTATGCAATTAGAAACAGAAGAAATAACACATGTTGAAGTAGAAGAAGAAGATCTCAGGGATGCTCCTCCATCTTTTGAAGAGGGTATCTCTACCACTTTGGATGAACTCAAAGAAATAAATATGGGTACAAATGAAGATCCACGCCCCACTTTAATTATTGTTTCAATGACTCTTGAAGAGTAAGAAATGTATATTTTATTTTTAAATAAAAATCGAGATATATTTTCTTAGAACTATACAGAAATTCTAGGGCATGATCCTGATGTTTCTACTCATCATTTGGGTTTGCTATAAGAACATCGAGGATTCAAGAAAGCCACAAAAAGAACACACCCAACTTATGCCTCCAAAATTGAAGCTGATTTGGATAAGATTATCAAATCTAACTTTATAAGAGAAGTTCAATATCCCAAATGGATGGATAATATTATACATGTAAAAAAGAAGAATGGACAAATTAGAGTTTACATTGATTTTAGAGATCTTAATCGGTATTGTCCCAAGGATGATTTTCCAGTTCTGATCACCGAAATCTTAATTGATGCAACAGCTGGCTATGAAGCACTTTCCTTTATGGATAGATATTTGGGGTATAATCAAATCTGAATGGCTCCAGAAGATGAATAATCTACAGCCTTCAGATCCCCTCAATGTTTGTTTTTCTATCGGGTACTGACCTTTGGCCTGAAGAATGCAGGTGCAACATATCAACGTGCCATGCACCGTATCTTCAAACCGTTTTTAGGGATGTTTGTTGAATGTTATGTGGAAAATTTGGTGGTTAAATCTAGAAAACGTTCTAATCACTTGGCTGATTTCGAAATCATATTCCACAAACTTTGACAACACAATTTGAAGATGAACCCCTTGAAATGTGATTTCGGGGTAACCTCAGGAAAATTTCTCGGCTTTGTTGTACGCCATCATGGTATAGAATTCGATCCTGAGAAGACAAAATCAATCCTTGGTATGTAACCTCATAAAAATTTGAATTAATTGAGAGGACTTCAAGGAAACTTGGCCTATATTCGGCATTTCATCGCCAATGTGGCAAGAAAATGTTTACCCTTCACCAAATTGATGAAGAAGGGAGTCACTTACCAGTGGACTGAAGAATGTCAAGAGGCATTCAATATTCTCAAGAAATATCTCTTGAGTCCACTGGTATTAATGAAAATTTTTAAATAAGACCACTTATTCTTTATGTGACAGCTTTAGAGTGATCATTGGGAGTCTTCCTTGCCTAGAAGAATGATGTTGGGAATGAAAACAGACTTAATTATCTCATTTAGACTATGCTTGAAGCAGAAACCCGATATTCAAGTATTGAAAAGTGCTTCTTAGCATTAATGTTTGCGGTTCAGAAATTGAGACACTACCTGCAACATCTTGAGGTCCAATTGGTATCTCACAATAACCCACTCTTTTTCATCCTTAGTTGTCCAATTCTTACAGGACGTCTGGCATGGTGGGCAGTTTATTACAGCAATTTGATATTCAGTATGTGTATCAAAAGGAAATAAAGGTCTATGATCCAGATGATTTCCTTGATGAACAACCTTCAGTAGAAGATATATCTTTAGATGTTGAATTTACTAATGAGGAAGTCTTCTCTATTCAAGGTAATCTTCAAGCATGGGAAATTTACTTTAACAGTGCTTCCATAAGTCCAACAGGGAATAAAATGGAAGATCCTAAATTCAATAAAGTTGGGCTGGGAATTGTACTCATTTCCGTAGAAAAGGTAGTGCTACTATATTCCTTCTTATTTTTGGAAGGCAGTACAAAAAATGAAGCATAATATCAAGCTCTCATCGTAGGATTAGAGTTGGCGCTTCAGGAACAAGTGAATCACTTAAAGGTGAAAGGTGAGTCAGGATGGTAATCAAATAAGCCAATGGGGATTATGCCATCAGAAAAGAAGATTTAATCCCTTTGTATGATTACGTCAAAGAGTTAATGGAGGAATTTCCTTCATAACTGACATTTTCGTATGTCCCGTGATCACAAAATGCTCATGATGATGCATTGGATAATGTATCCACAACTCTGGCAGATCCAAATTAGGAAGAAACAATCATCAGTATTGCCCACTGTCATACAGTTTCACCTTATGTTCAAATAAAAATAGAGGAAATCAATGAAATTAGTACCATTTCTGAACTATATGGTCATACTACAAGATAAGTGACACCTATCAGGGAATAACTTCAAAATTTAACACTCCCATCTGATAGAGCTAGTAAAGAACATGTTCGGAAATGTGTGGTCAATTTTACTCTTTATGATAGCCCAGATCACCTAGAAAAAATTCTCTACAAAAGAGTTTTTGATGGAATTCTCTTCAGATTCATTGATGGTGAAGAGACAATGGTTGTCATGAAAGAATTACATGCAGGAATTTGTGGTGCCCACCAATCCGGACATAGACTGTCTGATCAAAATCGAAGGCTTGGATAATTTTGGCCTTCAATGATACAAGATTGTGTTGATTTCACTATGAAGTTTCATTCTTTCCAAATATGTTCCAACTTCATTCATCAACCCCCAGAGTTTCTTCATACAGCTAAATACTCATGGCCATTTTCCACATGGGGAATTGATGTCGTAGGACCTTAACCTTCGGCTACATCTAAGCAGTTTAAGTATATTCTTACTGCTACTGACTTCTTTTCCAAATGGGCAGAAGAAATACCTCTCAAAGAAGTTAGTTCTAAAATCATTTTTAGCTTTATCAAGTCTAACATAATTACCAGATTTGGTGTCCCTCATACCATATTAACAGATAAGGGCACCAACTTCTATTCATCCGAGGTAAGAAAGTTGTATCAATAATACAACATCAAATTCAACCATTCATCTATGTGTTATTCAGTGTCCAATGGCCAAATAGAAGCCTTCAATAAGACTCTTTAAAACATACTACAAAATATGGTGGATAAATATAAGAAATCATGGCCTGATAAACTTTTTCATGCTTTATGGGATTATCGGACCACCACCTGCACTGCTACGCGGTCAACTCCATATTCATTGGTATATGGAATAGAAGAAGTCTTGCCCATTGAGGTTCAATTACCTTCACTCAGAGTGGCCATTTGTGATCATTCATCTACAGATGAACAATCTCAAAAGTGATTGGATGAATTGGAACGATTAGATGAAAAATATTGTGCACCCTGCACTATTTGGAAGTCTATCAGAATCAAATAGCACGGGATTTCAACAAAAAATTTTGTCTTCATTCATTCATTCAAGGAGAATTGGTATTGGTTCTCTGAACTCCAATGATACCTGGAAAGAAACCTCCCAATCATGAGCCAAAGTGGTAAGGACCTTACTTAATACATAAGGTCTACTCAAATGGAACGTATTCTTTAATTTCAAGGGATGGAGAACTCATCACGACTCCAACCAATGTAATATTCTCGAAGAAGTATTTTGTGTAACACAAATACTATTTCGTCCAACATGAAATTAAATTGTATTGTCCTTACTGTATGACATTAAACTGCATAGTCCCTCTTTCTTCCTTGCTATATGACGTCAAACTATGCAGCCCCTCTTTTATCCTTACTGCATGACATTAAACTGCATAGTCCCCCCATAGTCCTTACAGAAAAACGTTAAACTACACAATCCCTCCATTTTCCAATAAGATGCTAAACTGTTTTCAGTCCCTTATATGTCCTACATGACATTAAAATATGCATCGTTAAGGTTGTTGTTACCTCTAGTTTCTCACACCAAGTATGAATCATGTGAGATTAGAGTAAACTTCAATAATAACACCCTCTCTGGACCGCTAACCATGCGTATGTCCCAACACCATTTTTTAGGTTATTGTCCTCAATAATAACTTGATCACCAATTCATTCATCAATCGAACTGTGTGGACTTTGATCATTTCCTTCTACGGTAGGTACATAGGCAACCTCTCGAGGTTCAAGCCCAAAATCAATATATCCACATTGGTTCACCTCCATCTCATACGATGTTGATTTGTGAAGCTTCCCCCAGAACAAATATTTTTACATTGGTTCGCTATTTTCCTTTCTATATGACGTTATACTATTCATAATTTTGTCCTATAACACAATAAACTACAACATTATTTGACACCCTCACCTGAGAGGGAATCACTATTTACATTGATCTCCAATAATGTTATATTCCAAAGACTATGTGCATACATGGCAATGCTTGAATCTTTAATCTTGGGTCAAACCATCATTGCACTAAATTCCCCTTTCACCCTTTACTTGTATGAACTAAATCTGTACATAGGGTATTTTAAGAACTATGTGCAGCATGATTCCCATCATTATGGGATACGTAGGAACGTTCGAGCATCCCTCGAATCGAGCCCCAAGTCTTTGAGCCTAACCCCAAATTCCACTTTCAGTCCCTTGGATGAAGAGTCCCCCTATGAAAACATGAATGTGGTATGAAAACCCTGGTCTTCATTCACATCAATTTTATAAAACATACAATGTGTATTCCATATTATGGTCCAAGCTCTATGACACTAAACTAAGATCTCCTACATTCTTGTCCCATATAAAGTTAAACTGTATTTCAAGAACTATGTATGAATTAATTCTTATCCTTATGGGATATGTACTGAAGTTCAGCACCTCAATTCAGGACCCATCCACAACAAGATTTTTGTCAGCATTGGTCTATGTATATTTTTCATGCATTGGAAAATACCCATTTTTCATGTTTCATACTCCTAACCTTAAATACTTCTATATCTCCATAACCCTTTTCTTGTCTTCTGGTCACAAAATATCTGATACCTAGGAATTCTTTTGTATGAATATGTTTCACGTGCCCTTAGGCGGCCTTGTATAAGTATTCTACATAACGGACATGTCATCCAAAAGATGATATTATTTGACTATGTATCCAATGCCCTTAAGTGGCCCTGCAAAATTCAACCCCTTAACGGGTTTGTCAAATAGTGGTAACTTCATTCTTGGGAGGAAACCCTCTTTTTTCCTTATTTTTCATAACGATAATATGTAGAGATCTGTAAAAATAGTCATCCTTAACATATTTGTCCCATACTCTTTTTCATGATCTAAAAGTATTTAAGTCTATGGTTTATATTTCTCTTCCCTACGTTTGGGTCAGACCTTCGCAGGAGTGAAATTCATCCGATTCTTTGACAATCTTTATTGGGAATATACTCTCCATATTCAAGTACCTCTCTCCATACACCAGACTCAATGCTTTGGAAAATTTGAATCTCCATAATCTTTCACTGCCTTTTTAGCAATAGAAAAGTAATATTTCTGAGAGTTCTTTTTCTTGACTATGCAGCATGCGCCCTGAGGCGGCCTTGCATAAGTAGCGTACATAATAGACCTATCATCCAAAAGATGATATTATTTGACTATGAATCCAATGCCCTTAAGTGGCCCTTCATAATTCAACCCCCTAATGGGTTTATTAAATAGTAGTAACTTCACTCTTAGGAAATACTTCTTCTAATGCCTTTTAGCACTTTTTTCATATCATTCCTCATATTCAAAATTTCTTAAGTCATAGTTTACATGTTTTTTCGCATGCTTGAATGTGGTAATATGTTTTCAGATAAATTATCAAGGAATTGAGTCAATTTTAATCCATTCAGTCAAAGCTATTCAGCCTTAAACATTATACTTTTTATGTCCGACATTCATGACATTAAACTACCCACAAAAGAAAAGGGAAATTTGAACAAAAGTCAAGTCCCAGCTCACTAAACATACATTTTGTATGATTTAGGTAATATTGGGAAATAAAAAGATTCAAAGTTAGTAGGGTTATTTTTATAATCCTAGCAAAAATCAAACTATTCTTACTAGTCCCATTAGCTTATGTAAAAAATTTAAGCAGTTAGAAAAAGAATGAAGGCACAAATGATTGAAGATGAAAGTGTTTTTTATTGATACACAAGAGTTAGAAGGACATCCATGCACTGAAGTCTCTTCTCTTTTTCAGTAATTACAAGAGGCTTTCAACATAACTCTTTATTTGATTTACGGAATCTCAAGCTTCATCAACAGCCACTTGAAGTTCATGCACTTGACCAACTTCACTCTTTTCAGCTTGATGGAGTGCTTTCTTTGCATCTGCGATGGATTTCATACCATTTGTTTGAACTCATTCTAGTGAATTGTTAAGCTGGTCAAGTTTCCCGGTGACAACATCTAACTGTTACTGAAGGTGCATCTACTGGACAGCTTTCTCCATGATCATATGTTTCAGGTCCTTCAATTTCGCAGTATGATCAGCCTCAGCTCGGGACACCGTAGCCTCAAATTTTCTGATATTGGTCAATAGCATTGCTCTGGTTAGATCTTGATGGTATTATTTCTCCTTCTCCCTCCTTAAAATGACTTGTTTCACCATGGAATGGATCTCTTGATATCCAAAACCGCAAGTCCCAACATGAAAAACAGGGATGACAGTTGCGGGATCTTCGAAGACAGGTCTTCTAGAGGCAATTCAGATATGATCTTCCATATGTTCTTCCATGCCTTGCGATGTGAAAATTGGAGAGCCTTTTATACCTCTGGGTCTGATTTAGCATCACTATCATAGGGGGAATATAGTCTGAGATTAATGAACTTAGAGAAGTGCCATGTTCTCCTCCTTCCCCCTGACCCTTGTTACTTCACTTTCTACTCCCGTTAGGGAAGAATTTGAGGCTTCACCTCCAGATCTAGCCAATGAAATTGACGGCCATGTATAGTCAATTGAATGTTTTGGTTAGTTTCAAAGGATAAATAAAGTTTATTAAGTTGTCTTTAAAATTAAGTGCATCCACAAATATTATTATCTCTTACCCAACGGTAGATCATCAGCATATAAAGGATCCTCCCCATCTTTCCTAGATTCAACAGGATTTTCACAACAGGTTTCAGGATGCACTTCCTAGTTAAGCACCACTTGAGCTAGCGTCTCTGCAATAATAGGGTTTTCTATACCCCCTTCAGGCATTTGTAGTTCAGAAACTTACTCAGATGGAACTGCACATTTCAACCAATCATGGTCAGAGATGTAATAAGAAATTTTTAACAAGATGAAGGATAACACTCACGTCCAAAATCTTATAAATTACATGGTAATTTAACTTGATCTAAAATTTCTTCAAAATATGGGCCAAGTTTCATCATTTCATCCAGTGATATCTCAGACTCCTAGTTAGTCTCACCAGTGGGAGCATTCGATATGTCTTCTTGGAAACCCTCATCCTGCAGCCTTTGACCCCAGAATATTTCTTCATAGAAAATTACGGCATCAATTGCAGTGGCTTCCAAATGTTCTAGTGCATGTGTTAAACCTAAAGTGTCATATAATTTAAGTCATTTGATGTTTTTATTCAACATTTTATGAAGCATTGTTAATTTACCAGAAGCAGGCTCTTCTATCCTTATAGCAGCAACATGAGCAGTACTGGGAATAGATGCTAGCTCTTCTTTAGGAGCAGCCAAGTCAGCATGAATTTGTGACTATTCACCAGCACCCTCTTTCATCCTTAAAGGAGGTTTAGTCCTCTACCTTAGAGAGGAAATTGAGGAAGCTCCTGCAATCCCATGAATTATGAGTAATACTTTCATAGGTTAATATTCATGACTATCCGAAGGACTTACCACTACTGATGAAGCGTTTAGCTATGGACTTATTCCTTCAATATCTTTGCTTCTTTGGATTTTTGGGAGTGTATACATCTTCAACTCCAAATATAGGAATTGGAGAATGAAAAGTCATGTATAACTCTTCGTCCATGGCTAGCCGACCTAGAGATACCTCACCCGGCTCGCAAGGAGATTTAGTAGCTCCAATAGCAGTGCCACTAGGGCTATACTGTGGTGAAAGGACCTCAGCAGTTCTTTTCTTTACATGCTACAGAATGAAGAAAGTAATTTCCTTGAGTAAAAAAGCTTTAACGGGAATCAAGTTGAAAAGAAAATAAGGAAAGAGACTTACATCTTCAGAAGCCATGTAATCGTGCCACTCCTCATCTACGGAAGCACCAGTTCCCTCAGTGGTGCAACGATCCATCATTTCCTTCACCTGCTTGGTGATAGGAATGGAATCATCAGTGGAATATATGAACATCTTCAGCTCTCTGGTGTAGGCCCTCACTTTATCAGGGTTATCCTCAAAACGGATATCGGTAGAAACCTGAATATTCCCTACTCCAGGGTTGTGTAGCCCTTCGCATAGGTCCAGCCAGGTGGTTTCAGCATCACAATATATACTCCACCATGTATGGATAGCGTTTGGTCATAGATATCCATCATGTTCACCAGAAGGCTGTGAGGAGGGTCTTGCAATCTTGGACTTCAACTTCTTCCCATCTCCTGAAATCACAGACAAAGGATAATATAATAAAACTTGTTTCTCTATAAAATAATGGCGATTAAATTTCCTCAATGAAGTAACTCACCAGGAGTTGATGGAGTGGGTATCTTGATTCTTATAGGAGTATTATATATGGAATGAGGCCACTTTGGCACATGTCGTGCCTCATCATCCACGTCCTGAGAATCTGGCGAGTTAGCCCTGGGTGAGGAACCCGGTGAATCAACTCTGGGTGTAGAAGAGTCACCTTCCAAAAAAAGGGTTTCTTTCTCTACAGTTCTCTTCTTTTTTACCACTCGATGAACCGTATGATTCATTACCCCTTCAGGGTATAATGCTACCCAGTTATCAGCATACCACGTAGTCAAGTGACTCGCCGCTCCAGCAACTGGTATATCAAACACTACCCCAGTCTTCTCCATAGTTTCAATCAACTATAGTTGTCATGAAACCATCGAATTCTGCTCTGAACTGACATGAAAAGGAGGGGATACAACAATCTGTTGTAGACACTTGAATTGGCATCCAAATCTGTATGGAGCATAGGCCTCACATATAATCTCTTCATCAATCCTGGTGGCCAATACACCATCTCTACAAGCTAGTAGGTATGACCTCAATTCCAAGCTGGTTGTTCCATCATCAACAAACCACCTGGTGGGTGGGTTTCCATAAGGAATTAAATGGAATTAGTTGAACATGCTCATCCTCACCTTTATATCATAGGATTTGAGGGATAACAGAAAAATTCCAGAAAATTCCTTCACTGATGACCTAAAAAGAACTTCCAGGGACCTATACTCTACTCTATAGAGCATATGTCCTAAAATGAGTGGTGATCCATCCCCAAAAAACTTGTAATGGTCCCACTATTCTCAAAGGAGACTTACCCATATGAACATTGAGTAAGATCCTGTGAATCATTTCCAAAATGGGGGTGGCCAATCCAACCATTTTCCTCTCATCCAACTTGGTTGCAACAACGAAGGTCCCTGGCCTGACGCCTCCCTTAAAATCCCTAACTGGAAGAAGATAAACACTGAGCCACAAGGCTAAGAAGCCCGCCAGATGGGTCTTTTCTGGGATTCTCTTATCCACTTCATACCCCCACTTTTCAAATTCTTCTGCTTCTAGGGTCGGCCAGAATGTGCAAAAATCACCCCTCTTCTCTGTTCTTGTCCAAGTAGTAGGATGAGTATAGGTGGGCCCCTTATCCTTCTTCTTGGTAAGAAACAAATTTGTCCAATCCTCTAGATGAATATCCTTTCTAGAATGAGTTTTTTAGGTCTTTGAGTTATTGAGCTTGTATACACTTTTCAATAATTCCTGAGCCAACGTCAGATTCTTCTCCAAATCATTCCAAGTCGCCTTGGGAGGGATGAATTCATCCTACATATCGCCTAAAATCGGAGCCCATGATATCTTGTAGATATCCCACAAACTGATGCCTAATTATCCTTGAGTCAGAAGAAAAGAATTGGTTTCTGGGCTCCAGTGGCTGATTAGCTCCTACACAAAGTCATCATTCCTGTAGACATATGTCTGCCCAGCCCAGACGACTTCATATATTGCAGCTCCAGTCAGATCTTCAACAAACTCTACACAGGTTTGTCGCACCCAAAGTGCCCACATCCTAGTCGTCTTCACACCTCCTCCAGGACAGAAGTCCCAACTCTTCTTCCAGCCTTTGGATTGATCCATCTGAGAATTTTGGAAGATTGATAGATAACAATGTGGCTGCAGCTCAAGCTTGTGAGGTTTCAGATCTAGAGCACATGGGCTATGATTCATTATAAACGCCTTCTCCATTGTTCCATCATTTACAAATGATCCTCCAACTGAGACATTTGCTGAATAAATGTTGGTATAAGTCTGAAACCAAGAATGCGGGAGATAGTTCTTAATCTGTAGAATTTTTACTCCTTGCAGATAACCATGTCCATACAGAGGCAGGTAGATGCTCTATGGGAAATTAAGATGATACTTCTTCAAGTACTTGGCCAAATCTAGGAGATTTATGTCGCAGATATTATAGTAATCATGGCCAACAACGTTCATCATATCATCAATATTCTTTCTGGCCAGCTCATCAGTCATTCCAATTCTTTTGGGATCCATTTAATCTACACAACATCATATAATTAACATTTAAGTTAGTTGATTTTTCATAAAATTTCTGAAGAAATTCAAAAAAATGGCTAAGGAATTAAGGCACGCAAGTCCAATGTTGGCACACAAGTCTAATCTGGTCGCGCAAGTATGGGTGCGCGGGTATCACCGCGCAAGTCCAAATACCTCTACAGAAGCGCGGCACAATTTTAAAGAAGCAATGATCTACGGAAAGCAGCACCTGTGCGACAAGAGCCACTCGCACGCTGAGAGATCAGAAGCGTTTGAAACTGAGTGCTTTGCGTGAAGTGGTTCTACATATTTATAGGTGAGTCCATACCCCTGTGTGCCAGACCCTGTGTGCCAGAAGCAGACCTGGACACCTCTAACTTGCGCGCCGCAGTACCTTGTTTCTCATTTTCCTCATAGTCAAATACTCTTTCCTTTTTTGGATCCAACTCTGAGGGGGGACTTTAGTTGACGCTCCTTTTCATCACAGATTCTAATGAATGAAAAAGGGGAATACCTTAAGCACAAATAGATTCATCCTCTAAAAAACATCAAAAATTGACAAAGGCATGAACAAAGAACTCTTTAAGCATGGGCCGCACAAGTTCTAAGCTGGTCGTGCAAGTATACTTGCGCGCCACATATGGGTCGCGCAGGTCACTTGCACGCCCTATTATTTTTTCTCCCAAGGTCCTCAGTGGCCTATAAATACAACCTATGGGGCCCCCCTTTTCGAGGAAGAAATATACAAAAATCAAATTTATGCTCCTGGTGCCCTAGTCTCTACTTGAAGTATTCCGAACACTTCTAAGGTAATTTCTTACCTATAATGGTAGATCAAAAGAGGAGGAATAAGGCCTAAGTGTTGGAATTCATCAACACTTGTGCGCATAAATGTCCATCCCTTAAGGGAAATGGCCACACTTGTACGCCACCTTATCCCTTCAACAGAACCTGTGCTCCACCCTTTTGGAATCCTCTAGGGATAATACTAAGGGATTGAGCCTAGTCTCTCCCAAGTATTACCTTATGGGTTAACCGTTGCCCAAGTACACCCATGTCACGCAAGTACACTTGCGCGACCAGGACTTGCGTGGCTACATTTTTTTGGGTGCCCCTCCTGCCTATTCATCTCTTTCTTCAAATCCACCTCTCCTCTTCAAGATTTAGCCTTCAAAACCCTCTTCAAATCCATTTTTGGCATGGTTCCTTTATTAGCTTCCTTATCTGAAAAGAATTATGTGGAACATCTCCCAAAACCTCGTGATTTACATAACTTTATGTCACTAAGGTTAGAGATTTCCTTCATTCAACCTCATCCTTTAAGATGAGAAGATCTTTAATTTGGGAATCCTCCATAGGAGTAAGCCCCAAGTTCCCTAATTTGGGAATCCTCCATAGGAGTAAGCCCCGATCATAATTTTCCCTTAATCTGGGACTCATTTTTAGGAGTAAGCCCCAGTCACAAGTTCCCTAATCTGGGCATCCTCTTTAGGGGTAAGCCCCAAGTTCCCTAATCTGGGCATCCTCCTTAGGAGTAATCCCCAATTTCCCTAATCTAGGAATCCTCCTTAGGAGTAATCCCCAGTCTTAATTTCTCTTAACCTGGGCCTCCTTTTCAAGAACAATCCCCAGTCTTAATTTCTCTTAACCTGGTCCTCCTTTTCAAAAACAATCCCCAATATTAATTTCTCTTAACCTGGGCCTCCTTTTCAAGAATAATCCCCAGTCTTAATTTCTATTAACCTGGGCCTCCTTCTCAGGAACAAGCCCCAGTATTGATTTATTTTGATTTCGGCTTCCTTCTTAGGAATAAAACCCAATCATAATTCCCCTCTAATTTGGGAATCCTTCTCAAAAGTAAGCCCTAAATTAAGTATCCAAATATCCATAAAGCACATATACCTTTATGGACCTTGTTACTGGGTTTCTTCCCTGATGTAAATCCAAATCCTCATCTATCTGGGTATTAATACATACATTATCCCCACATCATTACTTATGATTGCATCTTTCGTGGCACAATCGTCAGGTTTTACTGATACCTCTGGTTTCTCACACCAAGCATGACTCACATGAGATTAGAGCGTAAAAGTAATTATGAAATCTTTCTTTGGGCCATAAATCATGCATAAACTCTATATTTCTTCACTCGAACTATGTGGGTTCTGATTCATTTTCTAAAAAGGATACGTAGGTAGCCCATCTGCGAGTACGATCCCAACTTTGAAATAATCCATGTCCTTCTGAATGATAATAAACATCAAGTGCCCCACTAAGTGGCTTTAAAACCAGTATGGTTATCATAATGACCAAGAGATTTCTATATAGTGTGTTAAAGGATACCATTGACTAAGAATATCTAACAAATATAGATGATTACCTATCTATGAAGAACCACAAATACATATAAAAGATTCTTTATATCTCATACATATCAATCATTGATTGTTAGATCTAAAGAAATGCTCATTTTCATACTTGGTAAATTAATAAGGATTCAAAAACATAACATAAATCTATAAGAGAGTCCCGGAGTAGACAATAATTCCCCTAAAAAAGTTTTGATGAGTCTGACCTCCCATCCTCTCGACCAATGCAAATTCTTAAGCCTCATCAGTCCACAACTAATGAGAACCTACCTTTGGAAAGTAGGTTCAAATGGATATAGAATCATTGGATGTTTCTAGTTCTATGAATAAACATGCTAGAAACTGATTGGAATGTTTGAACCTTAAACAAACAAGTTCATCCCCATTTCCAGAAGAAACCGAGATAACATGACCCCAGAAGTGAATCTGATCCATCCAAAAGTTGCACTTTGAGAGCTTAGCATATAACTGATGCTCCCTTAGTGTACTCAAAATGATCTCAAGATGGGTATCATGGTCATGTTGAGTGTGAGAGTACATCAAGATATCATCCACGAAGACCACCACGAAGAAATCCAAGTTCTGATGGAACACTCTGTTCATCAGCACCATGAACACTACAGGCACATTTTTGAAACCGAACGGCATAACCAAGTACTCATATAGACCCCATGTGGCGCACGACGATGAACTACAGACACTCTGGGGAATCACTCAATGCCAATTCCCTCTATGGTCTCACATCATAAATTATAAAGACACTCTAGAGAAGCCCTCAACGTCTATTCTCTCTATGGTCTATACACCAGGTTCTCACGGCCCTGTGTAAGTCAAGAAATTGTAGAAGCACGTAACGGCCAAGGTAAACCTCATGAACTACTTGGATAGCATTCTACAACACAACAACATAACAGAACAATAGTCACACCATCCTATAATTATAATGACCGGAAATTTTTTGAGTAAATTTTGTTCCCTAATTTTTATGGGTTATTTTATTTTCCATTTTATAAAATGAGTATAATTTAAATGAGATTTTTGGGTTTCAACTGTTATATGATCGTTGGTCAATATGACCATTTAAAACAAAATGTTACAATTATTTTCTATAAATACAAGTGATCTTGATTAATTAATATAGAAAAAAGATTCGATGGCCCCATCCAGTAGTCTTGGGACAATCGATGCCCATCTGATGGAATTCAGGAAGGAGGTAGCACCTTTGGGATTTTCTCTAGACCAAACCCAAGCCGAACTTCATCGTGTGAAGCTGGAACGGAATCGCCTTCGTGAGAAGTTCAAGCTGATAGAAATCAATACTCGGGCAATGTTGGCCAAGCCGACCCAAGATTCTATCACCATAGCACACCTTACTCTTAGGTCCTATGCTGGTGTTATAAGGGGCTATGTAACGAGACCATAACTGCCTTGTGTAATCCTTTTATTTAAATAAAATTTGTGATTTCTTCTTAAGGTGGAGTTTTTGAATCTCAAGTGTTCGAATAAATATAGGATGTATATAATTGATGAATTTTGGAAAAATGACATTTTAAAATATTTATGTAAACCTTAAATAATTAAATATGTGAAATTATTTACAAAAAATGGTCTTCTACAGTTTTGTTGAGTATGAAATTTAGAGTCTAATAAGATCAACTTAATTTTTGATGAATAGTAAATTATGAATAGTGATTTTACGCTTTGGATTAGTAATGTGACTAAATGTATTAGTAATCTCACTTAAAAAAAGTATTAATTTAATTTAAGCACCTTGATTAAGTAATTTTATTCAATAAAATAAGTAAATAACTATTTCAGAAATTATTAGTCAAGTATTAGTTTTTTCGGGTGAATAGTGTTTTTTAATTATAAATTAAATTAAAAATATTTATAAAAATATTTTTATAAAATGGAGTTCATTTTTCAATTCAGAGAATCTATATTAGGTTATAGTGATTTATGGGTATTTTTCTGAAAAAAATGAATTTTCGGTGAATAGTGAAAATACAGTTTTTAGTTTCGAGTGTTTAATGACATCATTAAGGATGTAATAAATATGTAATAATTCTGGTAGAATTATGACTATTAAAATAAGGTGTTAGTTTTCCCAAGTGGCCAATACCATGGGAAAATACCATGGGAAAGCCCATGGTTTTTTCTAATACCACCGATGAGGTGTCCCTTGGCCATTAATGACATGTCCCTCACTTCTCTTATAAATACCAAGCCTTTACATCATTATTTTCATTTCCAAATCCTCCTCGACAAATTTATGGTCTCCTTAACTCCCACAGAGTCCTCCCAAGGTTCCATCAAGCCATCCAAGGTCCCAACCTTCAAGCTTTCAAAGTTACTCTTCATGGTAAGGGATCTTACCTCTCTCTTTCTTTTCAAGTGCTCTCGTTTATGTCATTATTTTTATGCTACATGTTCTTATGTTAGAGGATGTTATTTTATATTAAACTTATTTTAATTTTAATTTACATATTATTAGATACCCCCTATTACTCTCATCAATTCATTTTAAGAATTTTTAAGTGGCACCGTTAGGCTGCCGAATTTTTATAAGGGATTCTTTCACCCTTCTCATTTTCAAAGTTCAATTTTCATGTCAAGTCTTTCAAGTTACTTTTTCTTATTTTGGGGTATGATATCTATATCCATCATACTTTAATTTTATGTTCATATTATGAGAGACCCTATTTGGTCTCATAAATTCATTTTTTAGATGTTTTATGTTACGCCGTTAGGCTGCCGAATTTTTATAAGAGAAATCTTATTTTTTTTCTTCCTTTCAAGTTTTTCATTTCATATGGTATGTCTTTCAAAAATCATTACAATGTTCTTATATCCTTTATATTATGTACCTATACTGTTTTTTGGATCATTTATGAGTGGGTAACCCATGTCCCCTCTCTTTTTAATGTTTTCTAAAACCCTATAACATATCCGTTATGCTACAGAATTTTCGTCTCAAAATGTCTCTCTCTTTTTATCAAATTATTTTATTTTATTAATTGAATAATCAAAGCTCTTTATTGTACAGGGGTATTCACATATATATCAAAATGTTCTATTTTAATTCTAGGATTTACATACATGAAACCCACTTTCCTTTTCTATGGGTTTAAAATGACATAAAGATCATGTCTTAAAAGAAGTTTTTAAAACAATATGATTATGAAATGAAACCCATTTATTTTATTTTATATGGGTTATTTATGAAATTTTTGATGATAATTTATGTAGATCGCCTGATAATAAAGACAAATTTAAGGGTGTGCCCTGATAGTGTTCCAATGCATTGGGTAATGATTTAATCTCTATAGATGATCATTTTAACGATACCTTGGTGAATAACCATGGTAATTTTTTTAATGACACCTTGGGGATAGACTTTGGTGATATGGAAATGATTTTCTAAGTTAAATGTTGTAGCCACATCTATAAGTTATGAAACATGTTATTTTTATTATTGTATGCCTCATGATCTCTTTCTCATGCCTTAAAGTTATTTACCGTGACTTTATTGATGTATCTCAAGTTCACATGTAAAATGTTTCCTTTGTTTCCATTACTGGGCCTTCTGCTCACCCTTTCCTTTTATGTATGTTCCCAGGTTATGAGATGTAGTAATGAACATAGGATGAACAAATAAAGAATCCTTTCAGGTGTTTAAAAATAATTTTTTTTTATGTTGTCATGTATTAAGTTCCTGGTTTCCAAGACACTAAACCTTAAATATCATTGGTTTTGTATAATGTAATAAAATTTTATGTGATAAAAAGACAGGATGTTATATTTGGTATCAAATGATGGTTTAGTTATTTTTCAAAATTGGGATTTGAAAACTATACAAGGTTTCTTAATGAAAATATTAAATATAGGAAAACATCCTGGTATTTTGGTGAAGTATTGAGAATGTGATTTCGAAGCAAATAAATCTATGTCGGAATACGAACAATTAGAGGTGGCTCTAGAAAAGATGTACCTAGGAGTGAAAACTCTGACAAGGTGTTTCAGGCTTGACCCGGGGTAACCTGGTGCACGACAACGGGCCTTACTGCACTCTTGGTTTGACACTCCTGGGGGATATGCTTTGGTAAATTCATAAGCTTAGTATGAACCATTATTAAAGGAACAAAGATAAAATAAAATAAAGATTCACATAAGAATATATTATCATGAATAACCTAGATTGGAACCTAGGGGATCAAAAGTTAGGATATACTTTTCTTCTAAAATTTTATCCTTCTATGCTTAAAGTTTCCTTTTCATGATTATTGGCTAAGTATTTAAGCCCCCTAATTATACTTTCTTTTCTTAGTTAATGGCGGGAAATATAAGAACATGTCCCAGCAACCAATGTGAAAGGAAATGTGACAATTTTCCTTTTAATATGATAGAGATGATGAGAGATCAAGATGAACATATTGTGATTATGCCAAACCAGCTATCAAATATCACAATTAATAATTGGTACCTAGTTGAATGCCCAAATTCATCCAGGAAGAGGAAATGAAGTCTCAAGTATGTTCATCTGATAAAGGTGATAAGGGAAAGAAGACCCAATTTCTTTTGTGCAAAAAGTGTGGAAAGAGGCACTAAGGAAAATGTCACAATGGAACTGAGAGATGTTTTAAGTGTGGGATGATAGGGCATAAAGTAGCCAATTTCTTTAAAAAATGGATAATGTGATGAATGGATATAAGGTTCTATCTAATGTACCTTATACTATTCAATTTCATAAATGTAGAGAAGTTGGACATTATCCAAGGAAATTCTCTCTCGGAAGGGATGAGAAGTATGATGAGCATAAACAATCTTCAAGGACAAGGGAACAATGCAATTCCTATGTTGAGATGGATCATGATGATTGAAGTACATGTAACTTCTTAACAATAATTGTCTATGTCATGTTGTATTTTAGTTCGTGCTCTATGAGAATATCTTTAATGTTTTCTAAGAAAATCGAATCACTACCTAAGATGGTTTTGTATCATTAATGAAAACATCTATTGTTATGTATCACATGTTGACGTTGTGAAGCTGTTCTTCTTGAAAAAAAATTATTAGGGGATTAAAAGATGAATATTATTTTGGAATATGTTCACTAATTTGGGAACCCTATATGATCAAGGTAAATATATTACTATGGTATTTTCTTTGATAAGTAAATGTTGACTTATATTTTAAAGAATCGATGAATTTAAGGTAAACTTATGGTAATTTAGGTTACTTATGGAAATGATTAACCTATCTTGGGGAAATTTGATTAGGTTAGTTACATTTGTTATAAGACGTTAAGAGTGGTTGGTGTTATTTGGAGAGGAATGATAAAGTTTATCTTAGAAGACTGTGTTATTAAATCCTTCTGAGTTTTGGCTTCCAATCTTTTTATGGATTATTCTGAATAATTTTAAGGATGATTGTGTATTGAATGGTCTTTCTGGAACTTTGGGTACTTTTTTAGAATTTTGGAGATTAATAGTCATATTTCTTTTTATAAAGTATTATCATTTTTGGGGATTATATGTTCTCGTACTAACCATTTTAGTTTTAGTTTATGACTAAAGACAAGGGAAAAATATATTTATTCTTATGTGGATTATGTGATTCTCTAGAAGATGATTCTTGTGCTTTTGATGAGACCAAGTCCTTTTGAATGGTCATTGTTTGGAGAAAAGATTAGTCTTGGTGGAAACTTATTAAGGGATGAAACTCAACTTGAAGGTATGTATATTTCCTTATTTTTTATTCTATGTAGTAAATAATTTCCTCAAAATTATTAAAAGGAACATAAAACAAAAACGTTGTTGGATTACGTTTCCTACTGGGTAATAAAAGACCGTTTAACACATCTTAAGTTTGTGATCTTCTTGTGGTTAATTTTCTTCTAATCATGTTTTCTATCACTCTCCATTAGAACTTGACCCTTTTTTTTCTCTTCTATATCCATGTTTTCCTACATGGAATCATAGTATGGGTTAACTCAGGTGACCTTTGTACTTTCCTTTCTTTATTTTAAAGTAATATTTTTACTAACTCTTTTTCTGATGTGGTACTTTCAACAAAACTTCCAAGCCCTATTTTAAAATTGTGAGGACACAATTTCATAAGGGGGGAAGATTGTAAAGACCCTAATTTTTTTGAGTATATTTTGTTCCCTAATTTTTATGGGTTATTTTATTTTTCATTTAATAAAATGAGTATAATTAAAATGATACCATTATTTTTCAACTGTTATACGACCGTTGGTCAATAATACCATTGGAAACTAAATGTTACAATTATTTTCTATAAATACCAGTGATCTTGACCAATTAATATATAAAGAAGATTCGATGGCCCCATTTAGTAGTCTCGGGCTGATTGAAGACCATCTGATGGAACTCGGGAAGGAGGTATCATCTTTGGGATTTTCTCTGGACCAAACCCAAGCTGAACTTCATCGTGTGAAGCTGGAATGGAATCAGATTTGTGAGAAGTTCAAGCTGATAGAAATCACTACTAGGGTAATGTTGGGCCAGCCGACCCAAGATTCTATTACTATAGCACACCTTACTCTTAGGTCCTATGATGGTGTTATAAGGGCCTATGTAACGAGACCATAACTGTCTTGTGTAACCCTTTGATTTAAATAAAAATTGTGATTTATTCTTATAGTGAAGTTTGTGAATCTTAGGTTTTTGGATAAATATAGGATGTATATTATTGATGAATTTTGGAAAAAGTACATTTTAAAATATTTATGTAAACCATAAATAATTAAATATGTGTAATTATTTTCAATAAATGGTCTTCTACAGTTGTGTTCAGTATGAAATTTAGAGTCTAATAAGATCAACATAATTTTTGATGAATAGTAAATTATGAATAGTTATTGTACACTTAGGATTAGTAATGTGACTAAATGGATTAGAAATACCACTTAAAGAAAGTATTAATATAATTTAGGCACCTTGATTAAGTAATGTGATTCAATAAAATAGGTAAATAATTGTTTCAGACATTATTAGTCAAGTATTAGCTTTTTGGGGTGAATGGTGTTTTCAATTAAAAATTAAATTAAAAATATTTAGAAATTTTTTTTTATAAAATTGAGTTCATTTTTGAATTCAGACCATCTATATTAGGTTATGGTGATTTTTGGAGATTTTTCTAAAAAAAATGAATTTTCGGTGAATAGTGAAAATACAGTTTTTTGTTTTGATTGTTTAATGACATCATTAATGATGTAATAATTATGTAATAATTCTGGTAGACTTATAAATAGTAATATAAGGTATTATGTGTCCCATGTGTCCAATACCATGGACAAATACCATGTAAAATCCTATGGTTTTTTCAATACCACCGATGAGGTATCCCTTGGCCATTAATGACTTGTCCCCTCACTTCTTTTATAAATACCAAGCCTTTCCCTCATTATTTTCATTTCTAAATCCTCATAAACGAATTTATGGTCTCTTTACCTCCCAAGGAGTCCTTCCAAGGTTCCCACAAGCCTCTCAAGGTCCCGACCTTCAATATTTCAAAGTTACTCTTCAAGGTAAGGGATCATACCTCTCTCTTTGTTTTCAAGTACTATCTTTTATGTAATTTCTTTTATGCTCCATGTCCTTATGTTAAAGGATGTTATTTTATATTCACCTTACTCTAATTTTTAATTTAATATAATGAGATACCCCCTCTTACTCTCATAAATTAATTTTAAGAATTTTTAAGTGGCGCCGTTAGGCTGGCGAATTTTTGATAAGGGATTCTTTCACCCTTCTAATTTTCAAAGTTTGATTTTCGTGTCAAGTATTTCAGGTTCCTTTTTCTTATGTTGGGGTACTATCTCTATATCCATCACACTTTCCTTTTATTTTAATATTATTAGAGACCCTATTTTATCTCATCAATTCATTTTTTAGAAGTTTTAAGCGACGCCGTTTGGATGCTGAATTTTTATAAGAGAAATATTATTTTTTGTCTTCCATTCAAGTTTTTCATTTAATATTGTATGTCTTTCAATTTTAATTACCATGTTCTTATATCTTTTATATTCTGTCCCTCTACTGTTTTTTAGATCATTTATTAGTTGGTAACCAATGTCCCCTCTCTTTTTAATGTTTTCTAAAACCCTGTAACATAGCTGTTATGCTACAGAATTTTCGTCTCAAAATGTCTCTCTATTTTTCTCAAATTATTTTATTTTATTAAGTGAATACTCAAATCTCTTTATTCTACAGGGGTATTCACATATATATCAAAATTTTCTATTTTAATTCTGGTATTTACATACATGAAACCCACTTTCCTTTTCCGTTTGTTTAAAATGACATAAAGATCATGTCTTAAAAGCATTTTTTAAAACGTTATGATTATGAAATGAAACCCATTTCTTTTATGCTATATGGGTTATTTATGAAATGTTTAATTATGATTTATGTGGCTCACATGATAATAAAGTAAAATTTAAGGGTGCTCCCTGATAGCGCTCTAATGCATTGGGTAAATATTTAATCTCTAGAGATAACCATTTTAACGATACCTTGGTGAATAACCTTGGTAATTTTTTTAATGAAACCTTGGGGATGGACCTTGGTGATACGGAAATCATTGTCTAAGTTAAATGGTGTAGCCACATCTTTAGGTTATGAAACACATTATTTTTATTATGATATGCCTCATGATCTCTTTTTCATGCCTTAAAGTTATTTATCATGACTTTATTGTTGTATCTCAAGTTCACATGTAAAATGTTTCCCTTGTTTCTCTTACTGGGACTTCTGCTCACCCTTTCCTTTGATGTATGCTCCTAGGTTATGAGATGCAGTAATGAACATAAAATTAACAAATGAAGAATCCTTTCAAGTGTTTAAGAATAATTTTTTTTATGTTTTCATGTATTAAGTTCCTGGTTTCCAAGTCATTAAAACTTAAAGATCCTTGGTTTTGTATAATGTAATGAAAGTTTATGTGATAAAAATACGGGATGTTATAATAATACTAGGCATGGGAAAGTAAACAGCAGCCTACCAGGAAAACAAGTACCAAAGGTCAAAACAGGCAAAACATGCATGTAAAATACATCCAAATCAAAACAATTCACCCAATTCATAATGAATAATCATCTACTCAGGAATACCAGCATAGTAGAGAAACAGTAGGGATGAAACAGTAAATGTGGAATACCCCGTTCATGGGTATTGGGAAAATTTGCACATAAAACTCAAAGACTTTCAACAGAAAGGCACAAACTGTCTACCTCGGGGTTAGGAGATCGCTATATGTGAACCTTTAAGATTGAATCTCCTTAGAACTTTGTATATCTAATAAAACTTCTAAAATGTTCAACACACGATATCTTATGATAAAAGAGAAATCAGAAGATGATGCACTAGGAGAAGAGAGAACTCACCGATGTGATTCCAACGCAACCCATGGTGTTCTATTCGGAGGACGGACATAGGCTCAGTGAATCGTAGAAGATTTGTGGCTGTATAAACTCTCTCGGACGAATAAGACCTAAAATATGGGCATTCTGGAGATTAGAAGTGACCCCGGTGCGTTTAATGAAAAAAAAGTACATGGTGTGTACTTTTGAATTACACGTCGTTTACTCGTCTTTCCATAATCTGATTTAAGTGGCCCCCAAGTCACTCCCACATGGCCATATGTGTGGCTACCATAGGTCTGGCACACATCCGCCTTTAGCAAGGAAGTACATGGCATGTACTCATAAAGTACACGGAATGTACTTAGAAAATTTCAAGAATTTCCTTTTTCCTCAAAAACGACCAGAAAAGGAAAAACATACCTGAAGATAAGGTTTGGGTTCTTACATTGTTTATGTTTATCCCCATTCATATGAGGATTGAATTGGAATTATTATTTTATTTTTGGGGCCCACTATAGCCCCTCGACGCATTGGTAGGTTTTAGGATACAAATAGATATGGACTTGGCCTAGGTCTTTCCCATTTTTAGATATGGTTTTGTCAGAGGCCTTAATCATTTTTAGATGTCTTGGATAATTCTGTGATGGTGTGTTTTAGAATGTACAACATATGAATTACCCTCATTATGAAACTAGTAATTGTAATTTCATGTGGTTATTAGACTATTATAATACTCATGATTATTCTTTATTATGGAATTATTTATTCAACTCTTATTCCTACCATAATGTGCATAAGTTTATTTTTAAAGGCATGTGTTTTAGTTATTAACCATGGATAATGTTTATGGTTATGATATCTTTTGTTGTATTTCTTACACTTATTGAGAATCTGATTTGATCCCTTTCTTATGTTTCACTTCTCAGGACATGAAGAAGTTTATTATAAATGACCTGCAGGGATAAACTTTGAGTTTTTTATGTTCCCAATAAAACTTATAGGTTTCAATTCATTTCAAGTTTTAATGTTAAACCTATGTATGTATCTAGTTTTCCAAAACTACTAAACTACTCGGTCCTTTAGGATACTACTTTCTTGTAAGCATGCCAATGTAATGAAATAATGCACCAGCACCAGGAAACTGGGGTTGGGGAATTATAGTTGGTATCAAAGGAAGTTTAGTAGAAAACAAGGAAATGAGATTTAGAAAATGTAGATTAGAGAAAAAAACCCTAATATATTCTTTGAGGATAATTAAACATGAAAATTCTAGAACTTTGGTAATCAAAATATTATGTGAATCTTTCTATAAAATATATCTCTATATGGAGACTATAAGTGGACGTGGTTCTGGAATAGATATACCTAGGTGTAACAATTCCGATTAGGAGTTTCAGGCTTGACCCAGGGTATCCTGGTACATGACAACGGGCCTTACTATGCACCAAGTTTGACACTCCCAAGGGATATTATTAAGATAATTGACATTTTTTTACCCACCATTATGAAGGATTTATTCCCCTCTAATGTAACTAAAGAATATTGTTCTGGGATTTAAGATGCATTAATTTAGGCAATATCTAGAGTTATAAAGAGTTCATTATTTTATAATCTAATATATTATATGAAATTGATTATAAATGGTTCCTAGCAGAAGGAATAAGAACTTCACCAATGCATGTGATACAAGGAGTAAGAAGGATCATATATCTTACGGCCTTAAGCCATCATTTCAAAGGAATATAGTCTCCCAAGTATCCTCATCATATGAGGAAATAGTATCATTTGATAACAATATATGTAAAGAATTATCTGAGTCATATGGATTTAAAGGGAAGAAAGAAAATAAGAGGATGGCCAAGAAGAAGATGGATAATGGTAAGAATGAAAAGATGGGTTTTCCCACTTTTGATAAATGTGAAAGAATCACCCTAGTAAATGATTTAAAAAGATGTGGGTTTTTATAAGTGTGCAGAAAGAGGAAAACAATTTTATAATTTTAAAGGAAAGAAACATGTTTCCAATTTACAATGCTTCAACTGCAAGGAGATGAGACACTATGCAAATCGATTTCCCAAGCATTAAAGGAATATGCCCCAAATGATGTTACTGGATAATGAGAAATCCATGAAACTTATACAAATTAAGTGGAATGATTAATATTCCTTTTCAATAATCATTTCATTTGAATGTTTTATCATCAATGTACTGGTTATAAGAATTATATAATAAATGATGATTGTACTGTAGTACTATTTCATTAAGTATTTTAGGTTGTATGATTCTTTTTTCCAAGGATAAGTGACGTAGTAGAAAGTTAATATCTTGGGATAGAATATGGTTGAGGGAAATTCAGCCCTATATATATTTCTAATGATAAAGATAATTATGAATAAATGATTGATTTGGATAAGTACTGACTACCTCAAAAAAATTAATTGACTTGTCAACAAGTGGTCTATGCTATCATTTATGGATTTTACAACATTTTTTGATATCAAGAATATATCTAATGGAATGTGTAAGGATAAATTCATGTTTCCAATAAGGTTTTATTTTAATTTTTGTTATTACCATTTTTAAAGATGACACATGATGAAGATATTCACATTTTTAGAGTGTAAAATTTTAGGGTTGGTTCATGTTGATTAATGGAAAATAAGGTAGCAGATGCATTGAGTTGGATAGATCAAGGAGTTCTAAACAAAATGAGGATTTCCAAGGTCCCTATGTACATGGATCTAGAAAGGATGGATATGAGAATGATTCTAAAGTATTGGGTCATTATCTTTTGGAAAGTTGAACCATTTAAGAAATGGTTTGAGTTGATCATTGTATGAGGTTTTACAGCTTAATGTCACCACATGATGGAACATGTGCTAAAAGATGAAGTATAGATAGTTGAAGTCACAAAAAAAAAGAATAATATTGTGTTTATGAAATAGAAATGTATATTTATACTCTTATATAGTGTAATAATTCCTCAACTCTAGGAAATGAGTCTTAAATTAAATTTGTGTCCTATTATCATATTTTTTCATGATATCGATGAAATGTTTTATAACTGTAGTTTATGTTTTTTTTTTGTAATGATCTTTAATTTGAGCATATTCTCTATTAGTTTCCATCAAAACATGATGGTTTGGTTATTCTTCAATGACCATGTTTTCCAATTAGAATGTGTATTTTTGTAGTAACTGATGCATTTCCCTTCCCCTCTTATTAAGAGGATATTTTAATCGTATTCCTAATGTGGGATTTTTATAAGGAAATTTTCAAGTATCAAACATTAACTTTATAAATTCAATTTTAAATTTAAAGGATAAAAATTTTCTAAGGAGGTGAGAATGGAACACCCCGATATTTTGCAAATAAATTTTGAATGTATAAAACACTGAGTCATTACAAAACAACACTTTGTTATAACCTATTAAATAAACATAATTTTGTTGCTTTGGTGATTTTAATTTCGAAAAAATGACATGCACGGTTGCGTTCAGTAAGATATTTATAGTTTTATAGGGTCAACATACATTTTTGGTGAATAGTAACTTGACCCTTAGGAATAGTAACATACCCTTATGAATAGTAATGAATAGTAAATCAACCCAAAAAATAGAAACTTCACACATAGATGTAAAAATACAATTTATACATCCTATAAGTGACGAAAAGATCATAGCATAAGTATTTGTATTTTTGTATGTCGTAAATATTTTAATTACAATTTTATAATCAATTTAATAATTTAAAATGGAAATGTATTTTTATAAAATGTAATCATAAATTGTTGTTTTATTGTCTTATGGTTATAGGATAATTTTATGAGACCTTGATTGAATTATTAAGGTGTTATAAAATGAGGTATAGTTTTAAAGTTTTTTTTAATAAATTATGATTTTATTTAAAAATTCAATTAAAAATATTTAGAAAATTATTTTCAAAAAATGGATTTTGATTTTTATTTATACACATTGAAAAATGGTTGGGGTGAATTTCTGATATTTTTCAATAATACTTGAATTTTTTATGAATACTAAAATATGGTAATTTTCCATATATATACATTATGAGTTAAATACACTACTCATAGAATCATCACTAATGTAAGAACCCTTGGTTTGAATTCAAATGCACTTATTAGTAATTTTGGTCATGGAATCCTCATTATTTATTTTCTTATGGAAAAATAATAAAATAATGATTAAAATATTAAGAAAACCCTCACCACCTCCACTATAAAAACCACCAACAATCCCCTATTCACTTAACTCCTCTCAAGCATTGTACCTTGCCTAAATTCTGCTCAAATATCCTCCCAAGATACTACCCCACATCCAGAATCCCTTTTTCTCATAAAAAGACAAAATCATCTCTTCTAAAGAGGCTCTCAAGGAATATTAATTCAAGAGGTAAATTCCTCTTTTCAATTTATTTACTTTCATTTCAAGTTTCTTTGTTTTCTTTTCTATCCTCACCTATCCTCATCTAATTGTTTTGAGAAATAAAAGACCTTTCATTTAAAGACCTGTATTTTCCATGTAATTTTTTTTAATTATATGGAATTATTACGAGTCTATGAAAATTGACTGCGTGTGATTCCGAGGTCCGGTGTTCCCAAAGTGAATTTATGAATTTTTTTTAGGTATGTTCTGTAAACGTGTGAGCAGCATTTTCAATGTTTTGAACTAGTGCTTAGATTAAAAATACGAGGGAACTAATGAATCCATAATGTCGGGATTCACTTAAGGTGGACTTCACTTCGATCGTAGTAGGTCTAGAGAAAAAGTTAGATTTTGGACTTTTTAAAAGAATAATAAAATAACTTTTTTATTTTATATATTTCTTACTTTTTATCCAATGGGAAAGAGGAAGTGTGGGACCAATGGCATGTCAAGACATTAAATGGATTGACCCTTCAATTCCTATGTAACAGCATCATTTGAATTTAGGAAGGTTCCTATTAAATGAGCCCTCATAAATTCTACAAGCGTTGCACACCCTCCCCCTCTCCTATTTATATGGAGCTTGAGGAGAGGTATCGGCACTACTTTACCAAGAAACTAAGTGTTGAGAAAGTGTTGTGACGCAAAACCCTTAGAGAACAGAGCTGGTTCCAGCAGGCAATGACTGGTGACACTGAACCACAAACCGAAGGACGACGTACAAGTGGCGTCGTTTGACGCTTGTTGCGGGGAGGATGAACACTGACCCACATCCACAATCAGGGGATTTCACTATCTTTCTTGAGGTAGGTATTTGATTTTCTTTTAATTTCAAGTGATCATTGAATCCATTAATCCTCCCTCATGTATTTAAGCTAACTCAGAGGATGCGGGCCTAATGAACCAGGCTCGGACCCTCCGCTACCTTATTACCCTTACATCCTCCATGGATGACCGTCGACGTGGAGGCACCAACCGGCCACGATGGAGGCAGTACACCATCATGCACTATAGGAGGAGGTCATGCACTAAGCCACGGTGGTGGGCAGAGAGGTCGGTATCGGCCAGTCATGGAGGAGGTGTGGCGTGTCTTCGCGCGTCGCTGGTGAGGAAGTGGCTGCAGCCAAAGTTGTGGTAGGTGAAGGGAGTGGTCGGCACCGGCCAACCGCAGAAGAGGTGCGGCGCACTGGAAAGCTCCACTGGTGAGCAAGGGGTTTCGGTTGATGCCATGATGGGTGAAGGCGGTGGCCGGCACGATCCAGCCACGGAAAGAGGAGGCAGGACGGTGCATCGATGCACGCCGCAAGAAAAGCCCATGGCCGAAGCTGTGGCAGGTGGAGAGTGGTGTGGCCCTTGCGCCGAACCATTTGTAGTACCTCTAATCGACCAAAACAGTTGACCTCTATGCGGTGGGGCAACACCCCACCGGCTGGCCAAAACGACCCCGCACCCGTGGGGCCAACTGGAAAGACTGGTCCGCCTTCTGACAGACCGGGTCGGCCGCAGGCCTGGCTGCACAAGCCCAGAGGGCCGCATCTTCACGGGCTAGGCTTCCCCCTTGTGGGTCAGGCCGTTCCCCCTTACGGGCCTATCCAGACCGCAGCATAGTAGGCCAAGCCCGCCGTGTCCCATTCCAGCTAGGTCGAACCGAGTCGGGTTGGACCAGACCCAGACCCAACCAGGCCCAGTTCCTCTTAAATGAATATAACTTGAGATACGGGTGTCCATTTGAGGAACTGTCTATGGTGTTGGGACCCTTGAAGCAAGACAGTCCTTTGGGTATACTCCACTTGAGTTTTAGAGATTGTTGGAGTATGGCCTAGTTGCATCCAACCCGAATCCAACTGGGCCCTCGAAACTAAAATGCTTATAACTTAGAAACTGGGCATCTGATTGATGCACCGTCTATCATATTAGAACCCTTATGAAATGGTACTCCATTAGGTTACTCTATTATGGAGATTATTGGTGGTCGAGGTACGACCGATATCACGAGGAGAATATTTTACAGAACTCGAGCGTATCGGGTGCGAGGAATCATATAGCGGGTTATAACGTGAATAAATAACATCGATCCTAAGTGGGTTATAATTTATCGATCCTATGTGGGTCATCAACTTTCAGATCCTATATGGGTCTGAACTTAGCAATCTTGTGTGGGTCAGCGCATACTGATCTTGTGTGGGTCAGATCCTATGTGGGTTAGCAGTTGCTATTACCTATCGATCCTGTGTGGGTCAAAAGCAGTGCCTCTTGAAAGGATAAGATGTTCTAGCATATGACTAATCATATTCAATTATGTACTTAAGTTATACCTGGTGTGAGATGAGTCTTCTATCTTCTTGGTGTTACTTGTGTGGTACTTATATCTTCATGGTGTTACGTGTGTGGTACTTCTATCTTCCTAGTGTTACCTGTGTGGTACTTCTATCTTCGTGGTGTTACCTGTGCGGTACTTCTACCTTCATGGTGTTTTCTTTGTGGTGTTACCTATGTGGTACTTATATCTTCGTGGTAATACCTGTGTGGCACTTCTACCTTCGTGGTGTTGCTTGTGTGGTACTTCTACCATCGTGGTATTCTCTTCGTGGGGTTACATGTGTGGTACTTCTATCTTCATGGTGTTACCTGTGTGGTACTTATAACTTCTTGGTGTTACCGTTATGGTATTCTTCCCTTATTTATGGGATGAGTATATCTCGATAACTTAGGAATATTTATGGGCATATACCTAAGTAGATTTGATGTCTATCTCTTCGTGCATTGAGATGGAGGTATTTTTTGTGTTTTTTTCATTTGTAGAACTCTGGGAGACCTACAGGGGTCTTGGGGTCCCTACTGAGTATCATTATACTCACTCCTGCACAGGCTATGCCCGTACCTTATTGTGTCTTATGAAGACGATGGACAATAGTGATCGAATCTGAGGGATCCAGGTCTAGATGGTGCTCGAAGACAGACCATTTGTCGTTACGTGACTTAGGGACTACTGATCGTGAGCTATACCTGCACTTTAGATAAGATCCTCAATGGATGATCCAAGAGCTGTTTTTCACTTTTAAGTTTTATTCATACTTTTCAGTTGTACTTGTAATTTTCAGTTGGGCTTGTATTTTGACCCCTTTACTTTCAACACACTTTTACTACAACAGTTTACTTCATGGTTTCTTCTTGTTGTTTTCTGGGAATGTGTGACTATACATGTTAAAAAGGATATTCCTTCCTATTTTAAGGATATGCCTTTTTTGGTGCTAGTCTCCATCCCCAGGACTATGGAAGGCGGGCTTGGGGTAGTCATGGCATGGGCCCTAAGGGATGGGTCGTGAAAATGTGGGATCAGACGAGTTGGTTCTACCGAGGAACTAGGCCTCTGATATTTTCTATGTGGCAATAGTGTTAAGTGTTACGAGTGTGGTTTTAAGTTTGGGGAATCTAGTGTTGATGTGGCGGCTGACGTATCCATACACTTGGACCTTGAATTCTGATTTCTGACTCAATTCACGGAAAAAATCATTATGTGTGTTTTTTAAAAGTTTTTCTTATGATCACTTTGAGTCAGCTCACCGAGTATAACTTATTTATCATGGCACACCTATCTTCTTTCAGGATACCTTCACATAGAGAGCCATCCAGGATTCCTGAGAGAGTACGTGATGATGGCCCACCAAGTGATGAATCCTTGGTGTAGGGCCCTCTTACGGTGTTAGCACCTTCGAGTGTTGTACCAAAAACACCACTACCCATTGGGAAGTTGTTTCCACTAGCCCCACTAGTAGAGGATGCATGCCGACTAAGTGGGTTTCATGAGTTCCAGTAGTATAGGCCTTCGAGGTGTCGAGGTGAGGCAGATTCGTAGGTGGCTGATGACTGGACGAAGGTTATGGCCTTGGTTTTTTTCTTAGTTGGGACACCAGCTGATTTGATGGGGATCATAGCAGCTAGTCTCTTCCAGGGGTGGTTGGGAGATGGTAGAGTCTAACACTTCAGATACACAACGAGGTTAACCTCAATTGGGAGGAATTCGAGGTCCTTTTCAGGGTATATTTCTTTTTAGTGACTCTACTCTCAGGGTGTATATAGGAGCTTCTGCACCTACAGCAGGGAAGCATGACTATGGACCAATACTCAGTGAGGTTCATTGATCTATCCTGCTACTCCACTGACATGATACGAGACCCTTTCTTCAGGGCCCAGACCTTTGATTAGGGTATTTTATGGGAGATCAGAGAATCGATGATATCTCTTAGCATTCTGAGGCAGGATATGGTTCTAGACAAAGAAATTTTGGTGGAGAGCTTACTAGTTGAGCAGGCACCAACAGCGAGAACCACCACCGAACGTTGGGTAGCAGTGTCATCTGCAGTAGGCATTAGGCAGATGACATAGGGGCCCAAGCATGCAAAACCTTCTAGTGGATGACCTCAGGATACAAGGTCGGTGGTGTGGGGCTCATGGGACAGAGGAAGATAGATTAGGAGTAGGCAGTGCTACTCGTGCGGCGAGAAGGGTCACATGGCTCGCGACTTCCTGACCATCCATATAGAATACTAGTAGATGATCAAGGGACCACTGAGGAAGAGGTAGATATTCAATTAGAGAGTTCTGTAGGTAGTAGGCAGACATGGTAGAGGAGTTGTCCATGTAGTAGGCGGTGGGTGGTGATTCAAGGTTCTACCACCACCACCTCCAGGTGGTTCACCCCGACCAAAGGGAGCAGGTGGATAGGGATGAGCTCATCTCCAGGCAGCTGAGGCCTATGACCATGACACTCCATATGTTATTATAGGTATGATCTGTGTCTAATCCACCTTAGCTGCAGTACTTATTGACAATGGTGCCGGTCACTCTTTTATTGCCACTACCCTCATTCAGAGCTTGAAGATTTTGGTGGATCTGTTGGATCGATCCTTACAGCTAGAAACTCTTATAGGAGGGTATTTGACAATTACACATTGGTGATGGCAGTGTGATCTTACTCAAAGAGGTGAGATATTTAGGTGGGATCTTCTGGTAGAGGCATCGAGGCCTTATGATGTCATCTTGGGTATAGACTGGTTATCCACAGTCCGTGCTTAGATTAACTATATTAGAAGCAAATTGAAGTGTGTCTACAAGGATGGGACCAGGTTTTCCTTCACCAGCGAGAATGTAACCTTTGCAGTATAGGATGCACTTACCCATAGGAGGGTGCATCTGATCACACATCAGTTGGCCAGCCTTACCCTTGGGGCAGTTGCTGTTCAGAGTCTGATCTATCCTTTAGTGGTGGACCAGTATGAAGATGTCTTCCCTGATGATGTTCTAGGACTACCTCCTTACAGAAAGGTAGAATTTTACATCAACATGTACTCCACTATGGCATCCATATCTATGATAGCATATCATATGGATCCCATGGAGATTTATGAGTTACGGGTACATTTTGGAGGATTTTCAGAGTAAGGGGTTCATAAGGCCTAGTGTTTCTCCATGGGCAGCCCCAATTTTGTTCTCTAAGAAGGAAGATGGGAGTTTGAGAATCTATCTAGACTAGCAGCACCTGAACCAGGTGTCTGTGAAGAACATGTATCAACTTCTAAGGATTAACAATCTTTTCGATCATCTGAAGGGAGATCGTTGGTTTTCAAAGATAGACCTCAGATCAGGCTATCATCACCTCAGGGTATGAGATGACGATGTGGAGAATATGACCTTCAGATTTTGATATGTCCATTATAAGTTCTTGGTTATTCCATTCAGCGTGACCAATGACCCAATAGTGTTTATGGGACTCATGAACAGGAACTTCCAGCAATACCTTGATCTCTTTGTGGTGGTCTTCGTCGACGACATCTTGATATACTCAGCGTCAGAGGAGAAGCATTCTTATCATCTGCAAATAGTTCTGGATACACTCAAAGAGAATCAGATTTATTTTAAGCTCTCGAAGTTCTAGTTCTGGATACAACATGTCCACTTTCTGGGACACATTATCTCGGAGGATGGAGTTGCAGTGAATCTGATTAAGATAGTGGTTTTACTTTCTTGGGAGCCACCTAGAAGTGTGACTGAGGTGCGGAGTTTTCTGGGGTTTTGGATACTATTGGAGATTCATTCTTGAATTTTCTAGAGTTGTGGAACCCTTTTTAGCATTGACGAATAAGGGATAAACCTTTGTATGGACGGAGAGATTCCAGAAGAGTTTTCAGGAGTTAAAGCAGTGACTGATGAGTGCCCCCAACTTGAGGCTACCAAAAGGGAGATTTGGGTATGTAGTCTACTATAATTCATTAGGGATAGGAATTTGATGTGTCCTAATGTAGGAGTGAGCAGTGATCACGTATGGCTCTTTGTAGCTGAGACAACATTATCAGAACTATGCCACCAATGACCTAGATTTAGCAGCAGTGGTATTCTCCCTGAAGATGTGGTGACATTACTTGATGGGTGAATGTTTTACAGTCTACTCTGATCAAAAGAGTCTCAGGTATATATTCTCTCAGAAGTAATAGAACCTGAGATAGCGGTGATGGATAGAGTTCCTCCAAGACTATGACTTTAAGATAGTCTATACTCCTGAGAAGGGGAACATGGTAGCATATTCACTCAACAAGGGGTCTGGTCTATAGTTTCTGAGTGAGGAAACAGAGAAGCTAGCCATGATGCAGATATCCTTCATGGATAGAGATAGAGAAGCTTACCACCAGTCTATGATAGCCACTCCCCCACTCCTTCAGTGAGTCAGGGAGGCGTAGCTTGGGGAAATTGACTATGAGGCTTGATGTGCTCAAATATCCTCAGGACAGGGACATAAAGGATTTTTGGAAGGTGGGGAGCATGTCATTCTCTTTAGAGAATGGACCATGGTACTGGTGGAACTATGGGAGGAGGTTTTGAGGGAGTTCCATACATCCCCTCTAGCAGTACATCCTGGTGTGGTGAAGATGTAACAGGAACTCCGGCGTTAGCACTCATGGCTAGGGATGAAGAAAGTAGTGGCAGAGTTTGTTTCACAATGCCTCACTTGTCAGCAAGTGAAGCACAAGCATTAGGTTCCAACAAGCTTAGCCCAGCCAGTAGAGGTTCTGGAGTAGAAGTGGGATGGAATATTTATAGAATTTGTGACAAGGCTTCCACGTATGTCTAGGGGACATGATTCCATCTGCGTGATCATTGACCGACTCACCAAGTCGGCCCACATCCTACCAATCCAAGAGCAGGGATCAGTAGAGGGCTTGAGACGCCTATACATACAGAAGATTTTGTGACTTCATGGGGTCCCATTGAAGATCGTATCTGACTGTGATGCATGTTTTACATCCTAGTTGTGGAAGGGATTGCAGGAGGCATTCGGGACTCACCTATGTTTGAACACCGCCTTTCACCCACAGACAGATGGTTAGACGGAGAGAACCATTCAAACACTGATGGACATGCTATATGCTTGTGTCGTATATTTTGGTCATATATGGGTGGATCACTTACCCTTGGGAGAGTTCACATAAAAGAAAAACTATCACTCCACCATTGGTATGGAACCATTTGAGGCCTTATACGGTTGACATTGTAGATCAACTCTATGCTGGACGGAACTAGGGGAGTCAACACTTATGGGTCCAGAGTTGGTACGGGCTACCATTGAGAAGGTGTAGATCATATGGGAGTGGATTAAGACTTCACAGAGTAGACATAATTCTTATACTAATAGGAGGCAGAGACTTTTGGAGTTCCAGGAGGGGACTATGTATTCCTGTAAGTCTCCCCTCGACATAGACTATGCAGATTTGGTCGAGGTAGTAAACTCTCATCGAGGTTTATCAGACCATTTCTAATACTTTGAAGGATTGGTGAGGTGGCATACCACTTGGCACTTCTATCACAGCTGGAGAGGGTGCACAATGTCTTATACATATCCCAGCTGAGGATATATGTCCATGAATCATATCACATCATCGATCATGGAAATATGGACTTTGATGATGGGGAGATGTTTATGGAGGTTCTAGTAGAGATTGAGGATCGAAAAGATCAAGTCCTTCATGGGTAGTCTATACCTCTAGTGTGTGTTCGCTGGAAGCACAAGAACCTCCAGGAGAGTACTTAGGAGTGGGAGGCTCATATGCGTGCTCAGTACCCCCCATTTGTTTTCTTATTATATGTTGTTTCTTTCAAGAATAAAAATCCCTAAGTTGTGGATAATTTAAAGACCTATATTTTCCATGTATTTTTTTAATTATATAGAATTATTACAAGTCTATGAAAATTTAAGGCGTGTGATTCTCAGGCCCAGTGTGCCCGGAATGAATTTACAAAGACAAAAAATTAGGTACGTTCAGTAAATGCGTGAGAGGAATTTTCTAACTTTTGAACCGGTTCTTGGACTAAAAATCCAAGGGCACTGTTGAATACGAAGCACCAAGATTCACTTAAGGGATAATTCACTTCGACCATAGTAGGTCTGGAAAAAAAGTTATATTTTGAACTTTTTAAAAGATTAATAAAATAGCTTTGTTATTTTATAAATTTCATTCTCTTCCTCCAATGGGAAAGAGGTAGTGTGGGACCAACGGCATGTCAATCCATTAAATGGATTGAACTTTCAATTACTATGTAACAACGTCATTAGAATTTAGGAAGGTTTCTATTAAATGAAACCTCATAAATTCTATGAGCATTGCACACCCTCCCCTCTCAGATTTATATGGAGCTTGGGGAGAGGTTTCTGTACTGCTTCATGAAGCAATGAAGTGTTGTTAAACTATCATGACACAAAACCCTTAGAAGATGGAGCTGGTTCCAGCGAGTAGTGATGGGTGACACTGAACCACAAACCGAAGGACGACGTACGAGCGGCGTTGTTTGACACTTGTTGCGGGAAGGAAGAACACTGACCCACATCCTCAATCGCAAGCATTCTCCATCATTCTTGAGGTATGTATTTTTTTAATTTCAAGTGATTATTGAATCCTTTAATCCTACCTCATGTTTTTATGATTATTTTGACTATGGATGTGCTACCTTAAAACCATTAACCAATTTACTCTAAATGGTTTGTGTTTATGCTTAATGTATCATCATTAATTTGAGGAATTCATTGGAATTATTATGTGATGGGTGGGGCTTACTATAGCCCCTCGATCAATCGGTAGGTCTCATGAGAAAAATAGATATGGACTTGGCTAAGGCATTTCCCGTTTTTAGATATGGTTTTGGCCGAGGCCTTAATAATTTTTAGATGACTTGGTTGAGGCCTTGATGATGTGTTTTAGAATGTTTGTCATATGCATTACCCTAATTATGAAACTATTAATTGAAAGTTAATGTGGTTATTCGACTAGTGGAATACCCATGATTGTGCTCTATTATGAAATTATTTATTCTTCTCATATTGCAACCATAATGTGTTCTTGTTTATTTTTAAAGGAATGTGTTTTAGTTATTCACCATGCCTAATACTTATGTTTATGATATCTTCTTCTGTATTTCTTAACATTACTGAGCATCTGAGCTCACCCCTTTTTTATGTTTCATTTTCTCAGGACATGAAGAAGTTTATTATGAATGACCTGTAGTGATAAACATAGAGTAGAGGATGTTCCCAATAAAACATATATGTTGTATTTTATTTCAAGTTGTAATGTTAAACCTATGTATATATCTGGTATTCCAAAACTACTAAACTACTTGGTCCTTCAGGGTGCAACTTTTTTTGTAAGAATTCCAATGTATGGAAATAATACACCGGCTTTAGGAAACTGGGGTCGGGGTGTTACATTATTTCATAAATGGAACATCGTGTATCATATTGGGATGTGGCTGATTCCTACACATCAAAATTGACTTATAGATCAGTTAACCAAAGTATCAAAACAATATGAATACGTTTTCTCAGTTTGAGTATCTCATTTGTACTTTTTATTAAAATTGATGACATTTTTAAATAAAAAGACGCACTTGGAGTCTTACTGGTCACACCATGAGTCGGATTGAGGTACAACAGATTCCTAAAAATCTAAAATGACTTATGGATTGTTTTACAAAAGTATAAAACCAATATGAATATATTTTCTCAGTTTTGAGTAGGTTTTTTGTCTTTTTTATTAAAATTGATGTCATTTTTAAATAAAAATACACACTTTGAGTCATACTGGTCACACTGTGTATCGGATTGAGGTACATATGATTCATAAATTCCTAAAATGAATTATAGATTGTTTTTATAAATTATAAAAACAATATTAATGTGTTTTCTAAGTTTTGAGTATATCAATTATTTTATACTAAAATGTTGGTTTAAACTAGAAACGCGTACTTTGACATATACTGATTTCATCGTGTATCGGTTTAACATTATACTCATTCATAAACGTCACGAATGACTTATGAATTGATTTCCTAAATTAGTAAGAATAGCATAGCATGTTTTCTTTGTTTTCAATGAGTGATTTTTTTTGAACTCAACTATCGATTTAAAACTCATAATGGACACATTGAGTCATAGCGGTCACATTGTGCATCAAATTGAGGTACGACTGATTACTACACATATCAAAAGACTTATGGATCATTTCCATAATTTATCAAAATAATTATAATATGTTTTTCAGTTTTGAGTATGTCAACAATCCTTTTTACTAAAATTTATGTCAGTTTTAAATAAAATGAAGCACTTGGAGACATTCTAGTCACACCGTGTGTCAGATTGAGGTGTGGATAATTTTTACATTTCCCAAAGTTTCAAAAAAATCCAAAATTACAATGATAACATTTTTCTATTGACTTTATATGTCAAAATTCCAACACTAAATATTGACTTAATGTTCTGAGCTAAAAATCCATTTTTATTTTTTAATGTCAGAAGAGAAGAGGCTTTCAACAATGACAAAGGTTTTTTTATGATAACATCAAATAAATATGTAGTTTTGTAAGTTTTACAAATAAATGAACATGAAAAAAGAAAAATTTGGTAACATTGGAAGAAATAATAATATCATCTATTTTGTGGTTTGTTACCAATAGTTTAAATCCAAATATGTCTTCCCAAAAAATTTGTGAAAAAATTAAATAATTATTAGATAAAAATGATAAGGTAATTGAATTACAAATAGTAGATAGAATGATGAAAAAATTAATTAAATTAGTATTATGAATTCACCTTTTCATGATGGTTGTATTAATTCATGACACATTTCCTTATTGTCATTATCTTAGTTGCAAGCTTGGATTACAATCCCTCTTGAGCATTAGTAGCTTCAAAAAAACCACCACAACATGGGAAAAAGAATCCACTTATACAAGAAAACTATTATTATATGAATAATAATAAAAAATAAATTAAACATAAATATGAAACAATACATTCATTCTATGGATAATTATTTTATAGTGAAAACATTGTTGACTATAAGGATATGCCGATAGAAAAAATTGGTTGATGTTAAAAAAAATATATCTCAACAAACAATCAATCAATGAGTGAGGAGGACTAAGAGAAAATAAGATACATTATATTGAATCCTTGAATAATCTAATAGAAAGTAAATATATCCTATTGGGTTCATAAAATATTCATTTTTTATAATAAATAAATAGATACACATTCAATATTCATTATCAAAGGTGAATGTCTGCCATTTTTTGAGAATTTCATGGATTGTAATCAGAGTTTCCTAAGGGTGTGACCCAATGTAAATGTTAAAGAATTATCTATTTTTAGATGGATTAAAGTAAAACATGCATAGTTATTATTATATGTGGGATGAAATAAATGAAGTGATTTTTTAGAATAATTAATGAGTGGGTTATCATTTCAAAGATTGTTATATTTTTATCAACTGAAAGAAATACAAAAAATGTTGAAATCGATGAATAAATTGTCATTGGTGATCAGAAAGTTTTAGTGGAAACTCAAATGCATAAGACTCTACAAAAAAACCTCATTTTTTCTAATTTGATCCTAAATCATTTGTAGAGGCTAATAAGGAAGATAATTGGATAAAATTTATGAATGGGGTTATAGGTCTAAATAAGAATAATGAATAATTATTATAGATCAATTTGATCATATTTTGTTCCAAAAAATGTCTATTAGTTTGAAAAGACATGAGTTTTTTAGTTAATTATTTGTCTTAGTTATGTAAAACCCTTAACATAAAAGGTCATGGTAATGTATTGTAATGAATCATTTCTTTATGTCATGTAATTAATATGGTTACATCTACGGGGAATCATATTACCACTAGAAGGATATAAATATGGATTTAATTTTATATTAGTAAGCCATAAAATTCAATAGAATTAAGAATCCACAATGAGCATAACATGTCATTAAATTATTAAATAGAAACAAATAAAGTTGAATTGAAGTGGGAATCTAAAGGTGTAATGATTTTATCCATGAAAAATATTTTTTTTTCCAAAAAAATTATATTCTAGTAAAAATTATTTATTAAATTTACATCAATAAATGTTAATGTTTTATTTTATCAAATTTAGTTAAATATAGTGGTATAAGATTTATTATTGAATGATTTATAATATTCTTTCAAATTATAATAATAGAAAACTTATCTCGTTAAATAATTTACTTTTCAAAATAAAATTTGAAATTTAGAAAAACAAATTGATTAATCTTAAAGGATTGAGAACAATAAATATTATCAACAATTTACTCTTCATCTACACTACATAAGGAAATAATATTTTCTTTCTTAAAACATCATGATACTGAGGTTTTTCTAAGAAAATGGATTCTTCTAATTGTTTATTTTCTCACTATATTTCAATAACCAAAATCAAAATATCATTTAGATTTTATCTCGAAATCAGTTGTCCTATATAATATTATCCAAGGATTATAGAACCTTAAACCTATTTTATTTTTTTATAGCATTAAAGTCATATTATTTAAATTAAAATTGAAATGTTTCAATAATAAAAACCAAAACATTATATTTTTTCAACAAGTGGTTAAATAAATTTGACAACAAATAAAATATATATAAATTTTTTTCTCATCTAATTTTACTTTTTCATCAAAATAATTTGATTGTCACATTTAATAAGTGAACCAAAAATCTATCATAAGCCTCATGAAATAGTTCATAGCCATCCTAAATAAATCAATTAATTTTACACCATATTTCATTACTCATTATCTAAGGAAAAAATTTCATGAAAAAGTCATTATGTAGTTGTTACCATGTGTCGGATATTTCATCATCCATTTTTTGAAACAACTTCTAGAATTAACTTTCAAATAGAAAAATATAACCCTATATTTCATTTCCTCCTCACTCAAACCCTCAGTGATAATGGTTGTGTTACATAATATAAGACCACAATGATGTTAGATATTTCATCATCCAAGTGATTTGCAATGTAATATTCCAAAACAATAACAACATCGACCACTATATGGATGATTTTTTTAAAAGTTGATGATTACAAAGAGGTAGATATCATTGAATATAGGTATTTGAATCCTATTATAACTCACAGAAACATGACCCAACTTTGGGATTCATATATTTCAAGTCACACAGAACCAATGTTGTCCTAAGGAGACCTTCATGATATTAGGGAAGATGATTCTTCAATATAACAAAAATGGATTTTGGGTTGTTTTATTATAGGATAGTAAAACTATACTTGTTGGGATACACGAATGTGGGATGATAAGGTTCAATGGATAACTGAGGGAAATTAGAGATATCAAAAAACCTGGATTTCATTCGAGTCGTGGTTGCTCAACCTTTGAATCGCTCGAGAAAGGGATTCAAACCTTGGAATAGTTGGAGCCTTGATTCTAACCTAGATTTGAGTTTGGATTTGACAACAAGGAGCACCAACAATTTGTTGATTTCTTGGATAGCTTCAGATATCGTGAACTAGTTTGTGATTTTTATGGTTCTTAAAATAAATTGTGACACTTTTATCAATGCTGCAAAAAAATCACGGATAAAGATACCTTTTATCAGTGTGAAGTTGATAAGCACTTATAAAATGAATCTTTATCAGTGTATTTTTTAGTGCTCATAAAGATATATATTTATCAATCTTAAATAAACACTGATAAAATCAGTCTTTATCAGCGCTAATCTTTTAGCACTAAAAAAGATTGATTTTATCAGTTCTTTTTTAGCACTGATAAATCTCTATTTTTATTAGTGATAAAAAAGTGCTGATAAATACTTATAATACTTTTGAAAAATCTTTGTAAAAAATTATAATTATAATAATTATAATAATACTTTTTATAAAATAATATTTTTATAATTATTTGGATATATAATTATTTATTTATAATTATGTAAATTCTTTTTAAAAAATAATATTTACATCATTATATATATTTATATATTTGTATAAATATATATAAACATAGTAAATATATTCATTATTTAAGTAAAATTATTATAATTTTATAATTACTTATTTAAAATTATATAAATACTTTTTAAACAAATATTATTTATTTATTTATAATTATAAATGTATAAAAATTTTAAATATACATTTATAAATATATTTATTTCTAAATATTTTTTTACAAATTTATTTTTAAAATTAGTAATAATTATTTATTCTTAAGTTCATGCATGTTAAAAATGGGTAAAATAGATTAATAAAAAATGAGTATAATATTGAAAATTTGGATAGGTTTTATTAATATAAATCATTAGAAAATGGATATATATTGAAATAAAGACGAATACATAATGAAAATATTAAAACATAGTAAATAAATAAATATAAAATGAATAATATAAATTGATTAAATTCTAAACAAATTGTGTGTTTGTATGTATATAAAAATGCATTAATTTTGTATATGTGAAATCAATATAATACATTGGATCTATGTTATAAATTGTAAAATAAAATGATATTCAATTATGTCAATTACTAGATGTAATTAGTCAATATTTTTAATTCATATTAATGTTTTATTATAAACCAATATTCACTAAATTTATTACTATTTAATATAAAGAAAGATTAACATTTTGTATTTTATAAATAATATTTTTTATTATATAAATAATATTCATATACATTAATATGTATCTATATATTTAATATATACTACTTATTAACATTATCAATAATCATCTAATTAATATAATGTTTAATAATTTCCCAATTTACTTAATTTTAATTTTAATTTGTTTAATTTTTATTTTTTAAATATCTATAAATTTAATACATTTTATTTATTAGTATTTATAATATATATATATAGTATAATAAATTTATTAATTTTCATCAATAATAATTAAATTAATAATTTTAGAATAATTTTTTTAATAAACACAATTTTTATTTTTTATTTATTTAATTATTTCATTTTATTTATTCAGACATTAATCACTACTAAAAATCACTGATAAATGATTACTTTATGATTGTTAAAAATATAGAGCCGATAAATGGTACCCTTTATCAATGCTAAAAATAAAGAATTGGTAAAGGGTACTCTTTATTAGTACTAAAAATAAAGCCCTGATAAAGGGTACCCTTTATCAGTGCTAAAAAAACACCGATGAAGAGACACTTTATCAATGATAAAAACATGCTGATAAAGGGTTAAATTTATCTTCTCTTTCTTTAGCATTAATAAAGATTCCATTTATCAGCACATTTTTCTAGCGCTGATAAATTGCAGTATTCTTAAATACCTGTTTTGTAGTAGTGTTGGCTGGAAATTTCTCCAATGATGCCTGGTGAGTAGGTGTGCCCTCATGGTAATCAGAATTTGGAGAAGGTAGTGAAAAGCAACCACTCCTTTAAAGCGTTTTTGTGTTGACGTAATGGTCAATCTGGTAGTGTGACTTGTGCTCAAGATGTGATCACTGATAAAAGGAAAGGGAATGATAAGGTGGATAATGAGGGATTCCAAATGGTTCCTATTCGAAAATTTGGAACACATTATCTTATATCTATAAAGGTAGTGTATCTATTTGAGCAGGTGTAGAGTGAATCCCTTGTGGCAGGAAAGAATAGGGATGTTATCTCTATATTTTCTGAACATTCTATATAGGTTTTTACTCTGCATGATGGTATTAAAGGTAAATTAGGTGGTGCTTTTTGTGGTACAGGGAATGGGACACCTAAAGAGGGTGTGAATGTCTTAATTGATAGAAAAGACTTTGTGTCCAGTAATAAACTCACCCTACTTGAAATTATTAATATATCTCATAGTAGGGAAGCATTTTGTGAGGGGGTTGGAAACCCTTAGGATGATGAACATATTGGGGACAATGCATTGGATAGGGATGTGGCATTATGAAGAATGAATTTACTAGTGACTTTTCTCCCCATGATGAGGTTGATTACTCATCAAGTATGGATAATCATGATATCAACTGGCAAGCTCCCAGATAGTGGAAGAGTGGAAGGAACCTGAGAGGTTGGGGTGGCTCTCGTGCAAGAGGTGGTATACACAAGAGAACGTGATTATTGTCTGTTTTATGTTGTAAGTGGTGCTTCTGATACCATTGTGTTTTCTTTGCTTATTTTTCATTCCCTTTTCTATACTTTCCTTTTTTTAATAAATTTCTAGATATGTGGATTTTAATTCATGGTTTGTACCATTTTGAGTATATTCCTAATTATATAGAAATATTTTTAAATATGTTTATTATATATAAATAGATATATATATATATATTGATATAAATATATATAATTATATAAATATAACAAAGTGGTGTGGACCATGAGATATTATTATATAAATTTATATAATTATATAAATATATGTTTAAATATTTTTATTTAAAATTATAATTAGAAATATATATATGTATATATTTAAATAATTATAAAATTACAATATATAAATATTTAAATAATTAATATATTTATTATAATTTTAGATATATATCTATATATTAATAATCATATATGATAATTTATAAATATTTATAAATATATTTATTTATAATTATAATTATAAATATATATATTTAAATAATTACAAAATTATAATGAATATATATAAATAATAAATATATTTATTATATTTATAATTTTGTAAATATATATAATAATAAAATATATTTATCAATATTTATAAATATTTATAAATATGTAGAAATATTTTTAAAAAAATTATATATATATATATATATATTATTAAGATTGGATCTTTTTTAGTGCCTTTTTAGCACTGATAAAAGCCTTACCTGATGATTTATATAGAACCCTAACGGATTCATCCTCCCTTGTACCTTCAAGATCTTACGAAACCTCACCCTCACCAAACCAAACCCTTGTGAAACTGAATCATCGCCGCTCTTCATCAATGAACTAATCCTCTCAAGATATTAGGTATGGGATTTTTTATCCTCCTCTTTAATCGGTTCCTCCATCTAGGTCTTTATCACCTCTAATCTTTATGTAGGTAGTACCGATGAGTTTCAAAGAACATAAATAATCTTTTCCATTTGCTTTCCTATATTTTTTATGATTATTATTTCTATTTTTTTCACCACACTTTTGTTTTCTATTTTATCCTTCTTCTTGAATCTCATTTTTTTCTCAATATTTCTGTAACACCCCAGGTAAATAAAGAATATGAAATTTTCACATTTATCCATATTTTTGAATAAAATATTAATATAACTTTAAAGGGGATGCTATGCTCGATGGCGTACCCCACACGCAACAACGAGTTTCTTGGGAATCTTACGTTGCACTCTAATAATAAAATAATATTATTTTAAATGGTAGTTAACG